>JAUTXW010002854.1:0-735000 GCA_030620095.1 Kuschelorhynchus macadamiae | reverse complement strand
TTTATAATATATTATGTTTTGTTGCTGGTGTTTTACATAGGTAAGATAAATGAGTCGTTTTGTGACAATTCTACCTATTTCCTCGACCCTTGTTTGCTCTATATATTTTATTTTTTGCTTTATAAAATTTTGCTCCTCATTCAACGATTTTAATAAGGTCCTCGGTTAGGGATAGTCGTTACTCTATGCATATCTTCAATTTCAGCCTTGAAGACGGGTTTGGAAATTGTATATTGGTGTGGAGTGTACTATTGACAGCATAGCTGTAAGATAGGTGCCAGCACTGAACCCTGTAGAATGCCTATGTTGATTTGGTGAAAGTTTGATAAATGGCCGTCAACCTCTTCAGAAATACTTCTGTCGTAAAGAAAACTAGCAATCCAAGTACAAAGTTTTGGAGGAAGACCATAGACAGGAATTTCCCTCATTACGACTATTTCCTTTTATTAGGAATAGTAAACTGTGAGCCAATTTAGTTCATTACTATTTATTTAGGATCACATATATACTGACTTATCAAACATTTTTATTGGACGCCATTTTGTACCAATATATTGAATGCCTACCAATATTTTACCAGTTTCTACCTATGCCACACTTAATTTTGGGCATAATTTAAAATTAATCCAAGTAGTATTTAGATTAACACACTTCGCAATGTTCTTACGTCATTACGCACCAGTTTATCCTTTTATCATATTCATTTTTTCTCCAAAATTTACAGTCAATTGAATAAGAAGATTTTCTTACGTTAATATTTTTAACGTGTTATTTGGCCGCCATTTTGTTTTGCTATCTTATTTTCATACCGAAATGTTACAAGTTCATTCTCATGTAACACTTTTTTTTTTTGTTAAATTTGAGGTAAATTTAACTAGTTTTTAAACTTAAACTAGTTTTTTAGTAATAATTTTTTTAACGTTTCACTAGACCACCATCTTGTTCCGGCATATTGGATTTTTACCAAAATATTGATGTGCCTTAATTTTTCACTAAAATTTGAAGTCAATCTGATCAGTAAAATTACTCAGCTATGCCGCGAACTGACAGGCAGACAGACAAAGCGACATGTCGACCGACGGAATTTATAAA
This sequence comes from Kuschelorhynchus macadamiae, assembly GCA_030620095.1. NCBI lineage: Eukaryota > Metazoa > Arthropoda > Insecta > Coleoptera > Curculionidae > Kuschelorhynchus > Kuschelorhynchus macadamiae. The sequence goes on along the minus strand of JAUTXW010002854.1, from coordinate 733,908 downwards.
ACATATTTTTTGGTATCTAGGGACGCTAAAACGCGAAGATATGTAAAACCTGCTGGGGTGATTTTTCAGACTACAAAAATTTTATTTGGCCTCCATTTTGTTCCATAATTCCATCTTGAATTAATACCACAGTTTTACTAGTTCATCTCTATACTACAATAAGTTATGGCACACAATTTGAAATCGGTTCATTAAGTAGTTTTCAGGTTGAATTTCTAAATATTTTATTAGGCCGCCATTTTGTTCCGCCATTCTGTATTCGTACCAAGATTTTACCGGTTGATTCCTAGATAATACTTGATTTTTCTGCAAATTGGATAATTCGTTTTAAGGCCATATATTTTTTTAACGTTTCATTAGGTTAGGTTAGGCCGTCTTGTTCCGGCATTTTCGATTTTATCCAAAATATTACCAGGTCATCCCCATATGACCCTTAATTTTCACTAAAATTTGAAGTCAATCTGATGAGTATTTTTTAAGCTAAGCCGCGAACTGCCAGACAGAGAGACAAACCGAGAGACGGACCAACGGACTTGATAAAACATATTTTTTGATATCTACGGACGCCAAAATGCGAAGATATTTAAAACCTGGAAAGGTGATTTTTTCAGATTACAAAAATCTTATTTGGCCGCCATTTTGTTCCCCCTTCTTGAATTAGTACCACACTTTTATTAGTCTATCTCTATAATACAAGTAGTTATGGCACACAATTTGAAATTAGTTCATTAAATAGTTTTTACAGGCTGAATTTTTAAATATTTTATTAAACCGCCATTTTGTTCCTCCATCTTGGATTCGTACCAAAATTTTGCCAGTTGATTCCTTCATAAAACTTGATTTTTGTGCAAAATTTGAGATAAATTGAGTAATCACTTTCTTAGTAATAATTTTTTTACCATTTCACTAGGCTGCCATTTTGTTTTGCCATACTGGATTTTTAGCAAAATGTCACCAGGTCATCCCCATATGACCCTTAATTTTTGACTAAAATTTGAAGTCAATTGGGAAACTAGTTTTTTAGCTATGCCGCGAACAGACAGACCGACGGAAAACATGTTTTTCGCCATCTAAGGACCCTGAATACGTTTCAGGGTCCTTAGATGGCGAAAAAGATACGAAAAAATCTCGGAGGGTGATTTTTTCACGATTACAATTACACGTAGAATCCTTCCTTTTATTTTTGGTAAGGAAAATGAAGAAAAGTTATTTACTAATATAAACATATACACATTTTCTTATCTTGCCTCTTCCTTGATAACAGGGAGGATTCGTTACGACGGAAGTACAAATTTAAGCCCTTTACAGATCGGTTTTACCCCTGTTACCCTGAAGTTCACACCAGTAAAAGCTTTCATTTTACCACGAAATCTATAAGATAACAAAAATGTTTATATTGGCAAATAATTGTGCGGAGCTAAATTGCGCCCCTCTTCACTCTCCTTAATAAAAGGAAGAAAAAAGTGTCAGCGAGCGGTAAACAGGGTTTTCGGATTTTTTACATTTGATTTTCCCCAATTATTATTATTATTTTAATTTTAGCTCCAAGTGTGGCAGACGTTCAAGCAGCAATAGAATACATTTATCCGCTAGTGTACGAGTTTCGCAAAGAACGATCCAAAGAAGAGTTGGAAGCCTTGGCCAAAAAGAAATTGAAGCAGGGAATGTATACTGATGTGGATCCAGCGTTTGCAGGTAAAATTATTTATACATTTATAGGTATAAAAATGATCATACATTTTTTTTTTCAAAAAGTAGACCTGCAAAATGGAGGAAACCACTTTTTAGTAATTTATTTTCTTTATGTACTAATAGAAATATGAAACCTTGGTTGTTATTATACTAATAGCAACTCCTTTTCATCATTTGTCCCAAATTTGTCATTGATAAATCCCACACAACTGGTAAAATGATACCCCTAGGCCTACGAATTTACTGCGACTGGCCAGTAGACTGAACTGAACTGAAAAACAACCTATAACTCAAAAACGGATCCATATGGTTATGATTTGTAAAGGCGGTTTGTAACTGTGTCAATTTAACGTGTACTGCGCATATACATCGAAAAGGCGCCACTCTGTAGATGACACCACTTTGAGTAATTTTCTATTACAGCTCTTCTCGCAGATTTTCGTGATTTTTGGCACATTGGTAGATTTTGGGCCGCTGATCACGATTCTGAAGTCAAATCAATTCAGTAACGTTTAACGAGTTATCCTTCCTCAAAGTCCAAAAACTGACTTTAATGGATTTCCCTTCTTTTTATTTTTGGAAATGTCCTATTTTTAACATACATTTGATGGGAGTGATATTTAAGTGTGTAACTATTAGAAAATTACTATTTTATTGCAGTTTTCGATCAAAAAGCACAATAATAAAACAGTACAAATTATATTTTTAAATGTATTGTGTTTACCTTATGTCAGCCTTAGGATTTTTCTTAAGGTATGATCGACGTAGTGCAAAAACCATAAATTGTGCTTTATTATAGCGGTTTTCATTTAAACTAGGCATTTTCTAATAATTAGGGTGTTTACTCTCACTTCTATGCTAAAACAACGAAGAGAAATCCATTAAAAAATTAAATTTTTGACTTTGACAAAGGATAACTCTGAAAAGATTTGATTTCAGATTCGTGATCAGCGACCCAAAATCTACCAACGTGCCAAAAATCACGAAAATCGAGAGAAAAAGCTGCAAAAGAAAAGTACGCCATTTGAGTTATCGAGTTTGTATTTTCCTAGTTTTATAGAAATACATATGATCGTATAGTTTGCCAGTAGCTGAGCCAGGTGAACATTGTTTTGTATTTGAATGCATGGTAGCAGAATTCGTTCGGCTACCGACAACGACAAGAAAAACTTTTGAAAACCTCCAATTTAGCACAAAACATGGGTCGTAGGCCACACTACCCGGGCTTAGGGCCCGTCAAAAAAAGGACCTGGCGCCCTGCTCCATCAAAAATCGTTTACTTAGTTTTTCTTGTTTCATTTTAATCAGTAAAGTAGGTCATTTTTATATCATTCTGCTATATGAAAGTGAAGACCTTTATTTTTGAGGTCACTTTTTTCCGCAAGTTTGGGGGTCGTAAATATGTTCGGACCTAGATCCCGCCCTGCGGGGGCGTAACTGAATCCGTATTGTCGTGACTGTCTCCGTAAACAGGCACTGTATGACGTAGGTACAAATGTGTCGTTCACGACTGAGCAGAGTCTTGAAAATATTGCGATCTGGATCACGGATCTTTGAAATAGAGACAAAGCAAAATAGTCTATGGTTCCGTCAGTTGTTCGATTGTTTTAATGCATCATCATTTGTAAGTTTCGGGTCGGGAACCGAACCGCGGAGCCGACGACCGATATAGCGCGATTTTCGATAGAGTGGGTGGGGCGGTCGGTCGTTAGCTTGTTGAATGCTGATTTTCATGAAATATGAATTTCTGTATAGCCAAAATCTCCTGTAAAATTTTACTTAATTAGTGATGGTAATAGAATAATAATGAATAAAAAGCAATATAATTAATGTTATAATATGTTTCATAATAAAAAAACAAGACAAAACATGGTTCATGTTTGTAAAATACATTTTCTGTAGAAATAAATAAATAAGTAAATAAATACAAACAGAAACATAAAGACTTTAACTTTAATTACTTTGCACAGGGAACTGGCCACGACTACTTTTATTTCTAAAAACAGCATAGATTGGGAAAAAGGGAATTGAAGAATAAAATCGACCCATGAGGATATTAAACCTAACGGGAAAACATATATTTCTTTGGAAGTTGCGAACCTATTATATTTTTTACATTTAATCTCCCAGGGTACATAGAAAAATATCAAGATACAAAAATTGTTAAAAATAATACTGAACTATTTCCCTTAAAACGTTTCCCAGTAAGTCACATACACGTTTGTAAACAAAAAACTATACTGGAGAGGGCGACACTCATTTAACTCGTCGCGAATAACTAAAAAAATGTACGGACAATGCTGTCTTTAAAATCGATATTGAATGCTGACAAAGTTTTCAGATATATGGAGGTGCGTATACATACTCAGTGTCCAATATGACGAATATGGCCCATCTATTTTAATGAATTTAAAGAGATTCGAGGTCCGGATCGCTGATCTTTAAACTGACCCAGATCCGTTTACCCGGGTCTTAAAAAAGATCCAGATTTCCCATCACTAGGCGATGGTCACTCCAGTGGCCGAAAAAAATTAATACAACCGCGGGACAATCGAATTTCAATATAAGATATGTATTATTTATTGAGTGATTTAGTATAGGTGTTAAAAAGAATACAATCTATTGCATAATCTTGAAAGATAGCATACAATTGTTATAGTTTTTAGGTGAAAAACATAATATGTGCTGGTAGTTAAATATTTTTAGAAACACGTTTTCAATTAGAAAAAAATGTCAAAAATAAGATACTGCTTCCCTCCTAATTCTCAGGAATTCCGTAAAACTCCATTGAATTTCACGGAATTCCATATGGATGTACTCCACAATACTATGGTGGTTTACCCCTCTGATAAATAATGGTCAAAATAATTTTTGATTATTCACATTTTTGGTACTAGGCCTTAGGGGAATTCCAGTATGAAGCGATAAAAGAAGTAATGCCACATTAAAATAAGTATACTTATTTTTTAATTTCCCTAAGCTGTAGTTGTATAACAATAATATAGAGACCTTAGATTAGTTATAGTAATTTATTGTGGAAACGATCTTTTTGCCACAGTAAAGAGAAATCAAGATATTATATATTCAGGTTGTGTAAAGTAGTTACAAATATCGCATTTTAAAAAAAAATATCATAATCTCTGTTCTTTTTGCCAATAATCTCAGCACATTAAGGTGTAACACATCTAGTGGAAGAATCTGGATTGAATCCTGGACAAGAAAATATATTAAGTTATTAAGATATCAGTGTTATTATAAGGCTCTGACCCGAGGGATTTATATCTACACTATAATTTATTCTTTTATTCTCGTACAGCTGTAAGCCGTACGTTTAGTTAAAAAAGAAAATGTTATTAATCTTTTTTCTTATACACCCGAAAATATCATAAAAATCTATATATGCAATTCTTATTAGATTGTTGTTATTGCTTATTATAGGTTATTGCTATATTACCTTCTTCCAGATTACTTCAAATAATATATTAAGAGCTGTTTTTTAACTAAATGTGTTAAGATTATATGTACTCTATAGTATAATGTGTTCTTGTATATGTTATTGCTTTATTCCCAATAAGATAGAATGAGACGGAGAACCCACCAGACGGCGGGGGCGGGTTGCATGAAAATATATTTATCCCACATCTGTAGATCGAATGGGCAGTTCCAATTACGTGGTATAGAGTTCATTGAATCCGGATATCTGGACATTTTCTCTATAATATATCGGCTGCGACGGGTGGGGAGAGTTTCGGCTCGCTTTGCCAGTTTGCTATCGGTTCCTCGATAGCGTATTTTTGCCTTCCGAAGACAACTTGTCATAAGTGCAAAACAGTAGTTTTCAAATATGAAGCATTTTAGAAGTTGTATTTACACTTTTTATAAAAACACAAAAGTCAGGGAAAGATTTGTGAATTTTTAACGCCAAAAATCATAATACATGAATTAAGTTGAAGAAGTCTGATTATTTGTTTATCGATTTCCATAATCGATTTTCAAGTAGGATTTATCTTAGCGGGGCAGATTTGGTAGAACGACCGCGACGTGCCGGTAACATTTAAGCAAAATGTACCATTATATAGTCAATAGTGCGATTTTCGCTGCTGTGATTGGTGACTAAAATGCGGTACGTTTTGCCATGTCTTCTTACGCATAGCTTGGTCGGACCAAACGTAAGTACGTGTTGCCAAACTTTCCTAAAACGTGGTGTATTATGCCTTAGACCAAAAAACGATGTCTTTCACGCATCCTAATAAAAATTTTGTACACAAACTGCAAATTTTATAAGGATGTTTTTAAACATGTAATTCAGATTAGACTAACATGTTATAAATATAAGGGAATGGATGCCTGTTATAAATACATATAATGTTATTATGGGATTTTTGCAAGAAGTTAAGTAAAGGTGCCAGCGGCATACTTTTAACTTCATTGGTCTTTGAGATATTTTGAAAACATTGTAATATCTGCTCCGTATAACTTCTTAATGTATAATACTTTTTAAAATCTGTAAAAACACTTTCAAAGCAATTTTTCACTTAGAAAACAATTCTTGCATTCGTTTTTAATTTCGACGATTCGGTTATTCTAAACCATCATCCACTTAATTTTTTCTTGTGGGTGCCATATTGAATTGTTATAATTTTAAATAGCTTTTTTTAAATTTAAAACCACTGATTATTGCTATAATTAATTTATTTAAACAATATCCAATTCAACGATCTATTACACTTGAATATCCGGCATATAATCCGGGTTCGTCCTATAAAATTGATATACCCGTCTCTTTTTCTCTCATAGAGCTATTTGGGAAGTACACGGACTACTTATTTGATACAGATTGAAGAAGAACTTGATTTAAAAGTGTGATGTCTTGTTGAATTAGTTATTAAAATTTAGTTAAAAAACGAAGTTGATGATGGTCAGAATTATGAAAACGTCGAAATTAAAAACTAATATAACAGTTGTTTTCTACGTCAAACAAAAATAAAAAAGTTTTAAAGAGAATCTCACTTTTTAGATTTTCAAATTATTTCAAAAAACAAAAAAATAAAAAGTACACCGCTGGCACCTTGAAATTACTTACAAAATTCTTTAAAACTTTGCCCATTTTTCTAATAACGATGGCGTGACTGTATTTCTGGTGAAGTAGTTGTATCAATCCACCAACTTGGATTTATTTAGTATAATTTTGCCATTAAATCGTACTTATTCCAAAAAAAACCCAGAAGCAATAATTTTTATCGCATATCAGTACTATATTGTAGTGCAGTTTCTGAATAATATTTTTATTAGGTTGAGTGAAAGGCTTATTGCCATTCGATCTAAGTTTTAGTGCAGTTTGGCAGCACGTACCTACGTTTGGTACGATTAAGCTATTGAAAGGAGACACGGTAAAACGTAGCGCGTCTTAGTCACGTTTGGCAAAACGTACCAGCGTTTGGTCTCGACCAATCAGAGCAGGGAAAATGGCACTATTGGCTATATAATGGTACATTTTGCTTAAATGCGTCCCGGTAAGATGGTTCATTAATTTCTAAAATTAACGAAACTTGTCAAATGTCTCGAGAGTATTCGTATGAAGCAGAACCGATGCAATTACTGAGTCCATGATATAACTACACATTATATCATAACTGAATCACATTAACCTCACTTTGCCAGTTTGCTAGGGGTTCTTCGATAGCTTATTTGGTAGAACGACGCGACGTCCTGGTAAGACGGAGGTTGTTGTTTCGATTCCAACTCTTGGGCAGACTTTTTCTACCTTTCGTTGTCTTTAATTTTTAAATTTACAATACATAGGGTTTCATAACTTATCCGCCATAGAGAAACAGATGATACTAGAGATCAAAATAAGAAGACCCTGTAAAGCTGATACTGTTTTGCCTTTACACTGAAAAAGTCATAATTTCTGGATACAAAATGTACTCTTGATCAATATCGACATCTCAAGCCGCTTGCGAGATATTCGTCTGAAAATAATAATAACAAAAAAAAAATGTAAAACTCAATTTATTTAAAATACAGGAATACTTTTTAAATTTAATTTAACAGATTTTTAACCGCATATGCACTATGACATAAAAATTCGATTTCTAGGAAAATAATAATAAAATTCTTTCAGAAAACTAGATTAAACGGTCCATTTACTTCTTTCTACAAAAGCTGTTCAAAATTATCTTCATTTTCTCGAACGCAAGCGTTGGCACCTCGAATCCAATTTAGTGCACTAGTTCAAAAGTTCCTCCTTCCTGTTGTTCCCGAAGACGCAGATTATCGGCAGCCGTTGTGATCCGGTGACGCAATTCTTCAGTATTTTGTACTTCGGTACTGTATACCTCGTTTTTCAAATATCCCTATAAAAAGTAATCTAGGGGATTTAGATCTGGAGACTGTGGAGGCCAAGCTACTGGGCCAACTCGATCTATGCCAGGTACCCCGCGTACTTGGTGTGGCAGTGTCCCATCGGGTAAAAACCACATTCGTAATCGGACCGCTAAGGGCACATCTTCAAGAAGGATAGGCAGATCATAAAGAAGAAATTCCAAATACTGATGACCATCCATCCGATTTGGCAATATGAACGGTCCAATCAGACTTTCATCGACAATACCTGCCCACACGTTCAAAGAAAAACGATGTTGGAAGTGATACCGAACTATTGCATGCGGATTGTGTAAAGATTAACCGTGCGTATTTTAAAGATTGGTTACACCATTGCGAGTAAAAATAGCTTCATCGGTGATCAAGACATCGGCTGTAAATGGGCATTTCGAGCATTTTCTTGCAATAACCATTTACCAAATCTTATATATATATATATATATATATATATATATATATATATATATATATATGTATGTATGTATACACGTCTTTCTGACTTAAGGTTTTCATCAGTACAGTCAACTAGTTGAAAGATGAGAACAACTAGCGCCAAAATGAATATACAAAACAATACTAGAGTCACCAACAGGAGTAAAACTGACATTTGTGAATACTTGGTAATAATGTTTTCTTACTTTCGTTTTAACTACGCTTGAGTTATGAGTTTCGCCACAGGTGGCTATATGCTGCTCCGTGGTAATAGAGTATCAAGTCCGGCGAAGATTTCGGAAGTTCTCTTGGTAACTACAAATGTCCGTTTTGCTCCTGTTGGTGACTCTGGTTTTGTGTATTGATTTTGGCGCTAGTTGTCTCGTCTCTCAACTAGTTGACTGTACTGATGTACCTTAAGTCAGAATCACGTGTCTATAGTTGGCCAAATTTCGGATTTCTCACCTTCGAAAACGCTAGTACACTATTTTTGAATATGATATCTATGCGATTTAAAAATATTGTAATTTTTCTAAAATTAAGTTTCACTTTCAACATCCTGTGTCTTTTTAATGTCTAACATTTGCCACCACATTTATTAAACAAATCTTATTTTGATCTTTAATATTACCTGTTTCTCTATGGCGGATAAGTTATGAAACACCCTGTATAATGTTTCTTATAGACTGGTTAATATAATCATTTAATTGGAAATTATAATAAATCTGAATTTTTCTCAATTTAACCAAATTTAATTCGATACCTCCTCAGGAAATAAGCCTATTATAAGTACTTATAGGATATAGATATACATTTAAAAAAATTTATATTTTTTGTTTTTAATAGGCGCTGAAGAGGACGAGGAAGAAATGGACACAGAGGAAGAAAATTGGGGCGACTAAAGTCAGGAAAATGTTACCGCCCTCCCCTATTTTATTTTGTTTTTTGTGTCTGTTCAAGAAGTGAGTTTAGAATATTTAGTTCTGTATAACATTGTGATCGGTTTCAGAGCCTAGATTTTGATTTATTTTGCGCGTCAAAAGAATATGGCCAGTAGGCAAAAATGTTTTTTTCATTTTGTAATATGTCTGACTTTGTTCAATTTTGCTTTCGAATTCAATTTAAAAAAATGTACAGATTGTTCAGAAAGCAAGGCAAAAGTTGCTAAGTGATTGTTCATTATATATAATTAAGGAAATGTTCAGGGTAAGACAGACTCAGGGTGTTGAAATTTGATTTTTTTTTAAATATACTTATAAAAATATAAATTATTTGAAGTTACTGTTGCAGCAAGAGGTATTTTGCACCTAGACAGATCGGTCTGCAGGGATGCCTACGCCACTGATACTGATACTTTAAAATAATGGTATGATCCTTATTTCTTTTAATCTAACTACTAAAAAGTAACAGAAATTTGTTTCATTTCATGACACTGACTTTGTAAATATTTGGAAGTCTTATTTTTTTCAACACCCTGTGTCATAAAAAATTAGCTATTCATAACGTGTCTATATAAATTGTTTGCTTGAAATTAGGTAAATAACTTATCCTAATAGCTTACATTCAGAATGCGCTGTGCATTCGTTATGTTTTCTTTTACTGGCCTGTTCTTAATTCCATTTTTTTTTATTTACACCATCTATGTTCAGTATCAATAACTTTTGATATACATTATATTTTAAGTTTGTTTCGTCTTCTTGAAGAGTTATATCGAAACAAATTTTTATCTTTACATTAAAAAAAAATTGGAATATAATAAAAAGTATTTTATACAATACTTTGTGAATTGTGCTGTTGCAAACTACTGGCTAGTCAGATCCATAATTTTGACTTTTTCTCAGTTATTTATTGATACCTATGAGACTGCGGAAATTTTATGTTTTCCTTATTAACGAATAAACTGTACTGTTATAACTTGTTTGATTTTTTTTAATATTTATAGTATGAGTATGATTGAAGCATTTATGGAATTTGAACTAACACTTAATCAAAAGTTAAAGTAGCGATATTTATTTTAATTTAAATGAACTTTATAAGTATGTTAATTATTATAATAAGAAGTTACATTGCTGTGTGTTACATTGTGGCTAAATTTTTTTGATTTTAAAGATATTGAAATAGAATTTTGGGAATGTAAACATGACAATCTGCTCTACTCTCTGCTGGACTTTCTACTCAGTTTGATATTATTTACTTTGAATATGGATAGATTTGCTTTTTAGGACTACTATTATTTATATATATATATATATATATATATATATATATATATATATATATATATATATATATATATATATATATATATATATATATATATATATATATATATATATATATATATATATATATATATATATATATATATATATATATATATATATATATATATATATATATATATATATATATATATATATATATATATATATATATATATATATATATATATATATATATATATATATATATATATATATATATATATATATATATATATATATATATATATATATATATATATATATATATATATATATATATATATATATATATATATATATATATATATATATATATATATATATATATATATATATATATATATATATATATATATATATATATATATATATATATATATATATATATATATATATATATATATATATATATATATATATATATATATATATATATATATATATATATATATATATATATATATATATATATATATATATATATATATATATATATATATATATATATATATATATATATATATATATATATATATATATATATATATATATATATATATATATATATATATATATATATATATATATATATATATATATATATATATATATATATATATATATATATATATATATATATATATATATATATATATATATATATATATATATATATACACATATATATCTATATATATATATATATATATATATATATATATATATATATATATATATATATATATATATATATATATATTATATACAGGTTTTATATATATATATATATATATATATATATATATATATATATATATATATATATATATATATATATACATGTGGCTACTAAATGGAATGGATAGGACCCATACTTCCCAGACAAGATTTCTTTTGCATTCAGTAGTTATTTTTACCCTGTCGAACTTGATTCCATAAACTTCAAAGTTATAACATCCAGATGAGCGTTGTAGTTCATCAAGATAAACTATTAGAAGGATATTAACATTTCGATTAGGGGTCATTATCAGTTTACTTATGTTTATGACACATCTTTTTTCTCACATAGTTTTTTTTATTTTAATGATCATCCTTGTATGTCTGTACATGTGCTGCTCTCAGCAAGTTCTTCACCAGTAGTGAAGACAGCAAGGGCAAAAATAGTCCTCACTACAGATACCCTCTGGCAGCTATAACTTCATTGTCTCCCCATTCAGAGTTGTTCACAAATATCACTACTGTCAACATAATATTATTTAATGTCTCATTTTAATTTAAGCCCTTCATTTACCTAAAACTCCATTTTGTAGTTTGGTTCCTATTTAATTAGCATTAATGTTTTTTTATTTCCTTTGCCAATATATCTGTTATGGGGCTTAACGAATTGATCTACTGCCATATTGAATAATATGCACATAATAATTTTTTAAATGAAGTTATATATTAAAGACAATTATTTTAAATTATTAGATAGCTATGTTATATTGGTGTAGTAGAGTAAATCACCAGAATTCATTAATTCTATATAATTTTTAGTAGAATTATAAATATCTACCTGCTTAATTAGTATCTATAAAAAAAAGTTTGTCAGCACTACATAGTTTGTGATATCTTGTGTTCATAATCATTCCCAAATGCATATTCAGTAGATTCGTTCCTGAACAGTTTTAATAAATTAAACTGAAGTTTCTTTTAATTGCCTGTAATTAAAAAGAATCACTAAAAACACAAAAATGCATATAGCTTATTTAACTTTTGATTAATATTGTATAGATATTAAGTCTTTGCTTTGATTTTTGCTGCTTAATTTTCCACAGACAACAATTTTGGAATCGTGGTAGGGAATTATTTTTAATGTGATTAAAATTTTGCCGTGCAATATATCTCCTTGAGAGTCAACCAAAATTTACTTTGCAGAACGTGAATAAATGTACTTTGTATCAAATTGATTGTTATAATGCTAAAAATGATACTCATCTGATATTTAAAAGTGATCTGGTCACCAATTTTGCTGCCTTATTTTTCTTTTTCGAAGAACTTTTGATTTATTTAAAATAATTTAAGTAGTACAAATGATTCACTCTTTCTTTTTTCCCACCACAGCTCTAGTTTTTGTGTAGATATAGATTATGTTAATGTTTGTACCTTAAACTTTAGATTAGGTTGTCTAGATTCTACGTAGCTTAGCTAAAGTAAAACGTAAAAATAATAAAAATAATATATATAAATGTCATGTAGGGTGTGTTCAACCTATGGACTGACTTTTTTTAACTTGACATGCATACCTTTCACTCGAGAATCATTTTCTGTTTTTCTACATTAACTTCATCCTACTAGTAGTAAATATGTCGAACTGAATCTCTTTACATATTTTATTATAATTAAGTAGGTTTTTCAATAATAAATGCGGACCTATATATATTCGAAATTTTTAAAACCTTATCATATATACCATATATTATGTATTTGAGAAATACCAAATAATTAAAGAGAATTTTTTACAAGAATTAAAAATTGATATAGTTTTATATTTTATACTTTGTGTTGTAGATATATTTTATATTCATGTAGTGGATTCATGGTTTACCAATTTATTCTAATGATATTCGTATTTCTTAGAAAAAAGTCATAGTTTATTACTCATTCAATATTTTCCATTATACCCTTCTGAAATTAAAAAAAAAAAGAACGTTAAATAATGATTTTCATAGACTCTGCTCATCTACAATGGTGTCCACTGATTTTTTTCTGAGATACTTCAGATTTTTTGTTAAAATTGTATATATCTTTTACAAAGCATTTGTCTTGTAATAGACATAATGAGTCTAGGATCCGATGTAATTGATAGTATGAATGAGGTTTACCAAGGTTGTCTAACCCTTCCAGCTGATAAGGAATAAACAGGTTGCTTAAGGCTGTAAGCAGTACCATTAAGTAAGGGGTCACTAGTTGTAACTAAGGGTTGCTAACTAATTCAGGACCAGTTCTTAAGTCATCGATGTTGGACTTTAATTAATGTCGCTTCTCAGTTTTAACGTCTCTGACATAGGTAAGTGCCCACAAAAATCAACTGAAAGCAACCTGTATATTCCTATTCTGAAGTATCTGTCTTTTTAGGGAAAAAATCACTGTTAAGAAAGTTTCATTTTTCACTGCACTTAAAATTATTCAGTTGAGACAGAACCAGGTCTGGTATAATTACCGTTTTCCTCAGTTAAATTATTTGGTATTTTTTAAGTACTTGCTTTTGTATGATAATAATATATTATCCAACCTAGTGTCTTATGTGAAACATCAATATAAACTGAATACATGGTGTCGACTTTGTGTTTCTGTTTGGGCATATCTTTGTGATGAGGTTTCTCTGTGATTTAAGGTGAAAAGTTAATAATTGTATTAGGCCAGGAGACAGAAACGTTGCAAGTTTTAGCGATTTAGACGCCAAAAGTTAAATTCTTTACCTTTAAGAGCACACCTAGCTTCATAAAATACTGTTAATAGATATTTGTGTAATTAATGTCTCGATTATACTGGGTGTAAAGTACTAATTGTTAAACTGCGTTTCTTATAAGAAAAAAGCTACGCAACAATTTAATTATTTGTTAAAAATTAATGCTCGAATTTTAAAAAATTTTTAAATTGTTGTACCCACGAACATAGAGACATTTTTACAATATTCTTCCTGATCATATTATTAGACAGTTTTGCTGTATGTAACACTGTTTTTGCAAGACCAAGTTAAGCAACTGGGATAAAACTGGTAAAAATAATATGTTGTGAAATTTCTGAATAAAGAATAATAGGTATTGTAATCAAGTGGAGATTCAACAGTGTCTTGCAATAAAAACTCTAATGTGTAGGAATAGTCTTTTGGTGTCCTTAAATGTCGTTTCGATGTTCAAATAATTGTCATCTCCCAGAATTAGTGAAAGCAATTATAATTGTTCCCCAATGCCTTATGATATAGTAATAATGTTTACATTTTTAGACAAACCAAAAAAACTTTTTCAAAAATTCTATTTAAAGAGGTATCTTTTATTTATCCTGTGTTCAGATTTACGTATTTCTGATCGTAGATATTTAAAGTAACAGTAATATGTGTTTTGTCGAAAGTGGAAGAGCTTGACTTCTAGAACTTCTATATGAGAATTTTTTCCCAAAATAGTTTGAAACTTATATATACAATAAATCTGTATTAATGTGGTTTTGTTGTTCTGTCAACTATATAAGCTGATCAATTTTTAGGTCTTAAATATATTGTGAGAATAAATAGTGATGTATTACATTTTAAGAAAGGCAAAAGTTTTGCCTGTAGCAAGAAAAAATCTTTATTAAAAGTGAATTTTATTGAATTGCATTTTAGAAGTATTAATGCAGGTAATTATTTTCGGAGAATGCTGTGAGACAGGAAACAACAAAACTATTTAATGTTGTTTGCTATTTTTTCCAGAATTTGCCGTTGATAATTTTGTGAATCTAATTTATTGGTTAAGTACAGACATACGCCCAAGTAAACTGTAAAGATAGTTTTTTTTTAAAATTAATATAGAAATATACATATAAATTCATATTTCACGTCTTCTCAAAGAAAAATTTTTAATATAGTAAAAAAACTCAATACAACTGATGGCATAAAATATCACTAAACCTATTACCAGTCCACTTTATTTTCATGTAGGGTTGTTCATTTGACTGGTCAATTGACATAATGTGACCAAACTTTATTCTAAATGATAATTACTTTTTTCTAAATGTAAAATACTAATTTTGGACCTTAAGATTTGAACTATCCATACCTAAAGGTTAAATATTACAAAAAAACTGAAGCTTATAACATGAAATATTAAGCTACTTATTATAAGAAACATTATAAAAGTTTACTTCGCAAAAAAACCCATAATACTAAGATGAAATAAACGACTCCAAATTAAAATTAAACGCCTCAAAATAAAAACGAAGGGTATTAATTAAGAAACAGGAACTCTTTTGACCATAGTCAAATTGACTGATCAATTGACCAACATACAACTCTATTTTCATATATGTTTCTAACAATTATCAACCATTTTTGAGCATAAATATTGAAAAAATAGCAGATCAACAGAACAAAGTATTTTTTCCTTTGGATATGTTAACTCAATATTCAAATTAGATAAGTTTTTACCTATACCAAAATCTTTCTTTAGTGATTTATTAGACTAAGAGTTTCAATTGTACAGTGTTTTTATTTGAAGCTCTTCAAAACTATTAATTTGTTCTTATATTAGGTTGTTTCTTAATAGTTTTAATTCTTGTAGATTAAAGTTTTTTTCTGAAAATATATTTTTTGTTTTATTTTCGCCTTCAAATTTGCCTAAAACAGTGAATCATACAACGGACAAAGTCTACTAAATATATCAACACGTATATAAACCTCGCTAGTGAGGTCCGTCGTGTGTATGACTGCCAATAGTTGTTTGTTTCGGATAATTCCTCTGGGGTGACTGTGCCTCCTGGAGCTCTTATCTGACTACAAACATGGTTAATCGTGATTATCGACTATCTTAAATCGACATTAATTGGTATCGCACCAAACTTAATCGGGACTCTGAGGTTAGGAATATTTTCTAAGGTGTCCCTTGGTTCAGTTACTTTTCTCTGGCTGGAGTGCGGGACGGATTTGGATTTCCTGTGAGTTACCAGTCGTCGATAATGTCTCGTTATATTTTTGGTGTAATAGCTCCCTAATTTCTTATAGGAGTCTAATACCCATTAACGCTATTTATTTACGGTACGTTCAACGGTATCTCTCTAATTCCTATTTCTAGATTTTTTCGGGTAGCCACCCATGTGGTTCTCTTCCTAAGAAACCCAACTATCTTCCTGTGTAATCCGGCCTCGTTCGACGTACGTTTAGTCGCGTGCGTGTGGCATGGAAGATCTGGATCTTTGTTTCGTGGACTTCAGAGCTTCCTGTGGTCGACACCTTCCCCGTATCTGGCGTGTACCGTACTTACTTTTCTACTTCTATCTTCTGGACCTCTATACAACGGAAGGTAGGGTGCGTGCCTGCGCTACAAGGGCGCGCGAAGGGGTAAACATTTTTCTTACGATTTCTGCTGATAAAAGGGGAGCTGACGCCTTCCTGGGCGGCAAACTTATTTTTCTATATGAGAAGTCTGCAACACGGTTAAACGTGACTTGCTGTCTTTACCACTAGCCAGCTGCAATCAGCAAAAGTATCTAAAGGTCTTCCCCATAGATTTTTCTATGTGATCAACTCGAACCCCAGTCTTTGATGTCATTCTCATCTCATCTAGGGGTATCGCAGTGCTATCGATAGCCAGCTTCGTTTGTGTTTGTTTGAAGTGTCATTTTACGGCATTAATGATGGTTTAAATTATAGTTTTATCGACAAACCTGGGCTAACCTAACGCTTACAGGAGCAGATCCACGTACCAGTATAGGTTTTAAAAAAAATCCTTGTTTTAATATAGACTTGTAATTCGGTTGGCGGGATAATAAGTTTATTAAAAATAAGTAACACGCCTGAACGGGGATTTGAACACATGCGCACCATCCAAAGCCGAGTATTCTATCGCCGAGCCAGGACGCCTATGCTTAACATTCAACAAAACTTGTTTATCGACTCTCGTCGATGCACAGCAAACATGCGCGAAGCTTCGCAATCGATATCACTGGGACCCCCAGACTCGTATGCCGACGTTGCCACAGTTCTGTAACATTTTAACACCCTACCATTTATTTATTTTTCGGCTTCTTTACCTGAAAATATAATTTAGATTTTAATTTGCTCTTCTAATTGACATTTTCAAGCTACACTAGGGAGGGCTTGCCCTCCATAGGCTACACTTTCAACCATAGATCCCTTTTGTTGTCGTAAACTAGGCAACTAACAAATCAAAATCCCTTAATCAGATGCATCTTGCGTGACCAATTCCCCTCCCTAAAATCTCATATATGGCCATTTTGGATCCAATTTAATAACGGGTTTCAATTCTTATAGTAATATTTGTCTTAAGATGGTCATTTAGATTAAACTAAATATTATGTATTTTGACATGCTCCGAATGTCCATAGTGCCTCAATAAATCGCCCAATGTAGCGGAATTCTACAGTGGCGGCTATTCAGGTGAAGTAGGTGAAGTACTACTTCACCAGGAAAAATAAACAAGCAAACATCTAACTATATTTATTACATATCTCTTAAAATTTAAGTTTTTACATTCATTTATTCACCTAATTGGCAAATAATAAACTGTACATCTCGAATAAATATTTTACTTGACCGTTGGCGACATGTCTTTTTAAAACTTTCAATCGACCTTTATTATAACAAGTATAACAGTGGCGCAAACCGCTTCGACTTTGCTGGAGGTGCTATGTTTAGTTTACGATTTTCCTACTATGTTGCCATGACAACGCGTACGTGATGACGTCGACCGCATGGAAGATTAATGTTAACCAGCGCCATACAACGCTCTCGGTGAATTGCTAACGCAGTACACAATCGTTTGACATTCATTTTTGCATATCCAATATAAAACGCTGTCGTTAGGCGCTCTGTAAAAAAAGCAATGAACATTTTTTTGATACCATGTTTGATAAAGCAAATTCTATTACAGAAATAAATCATTACAAACGGGAGCTTGCTGAGCTTTCACCTGAAGAAATTAGGGCTAAGTATATATATTTTAATGGAAATGACAATAAGCTTTCAAGACTCTGAAAAACTTACATTTTTATGTCTGGAAAATTCTGCTAAATTTTCCGAATATAGTTTAAATTTTCCGACTCGCCCGTTTGAAAATTTGTTACAGTTATATGGGGAAATATTTTCAAAAAGTCAACGACTTAAAAATGAGCTTGGTCTTAGTTTTGCCAATGACAGTAATTGGAATATATCGCTGCAAGAGCAAGTGAAAAAAATTAATGAAAATAAAGATATTTTAACCAAAGCATATAAAGCGTTTTCCCTTATTTTGACAATACCGCCGACAAGTGCTTCAGTGGAAAGAAGTTTTTCTTGCCTCAAACGTGTAAAAACTTATTTAAGAAATACAATATCTCAAAAAAGACTTACTTTTCTAGGCAATATTTCAATTCAAAAGGAATGTCTGAAGGAGATTAGGGCAACTCATCCATTTTATGATGATGTTGTAAATAAATTTGCTGCTATGAAGGATAGGAGAATTGATTTAGTATACAAAATTTAAGTAAGTCGTAAAAAAATATTCTACCCCTTCCACATATAAAAAAAATTCTGGAAAAAAAAAAGATTGCGATATTTTCTTGCTTCATTTGCACGTCACTTACTTTTTAACCCGCGAGCCACCACTGCTGCACATAGTTTTATTTTTTGTAAGACAATTTTTAATACAGTGTCCAGCTTTTCTGCGGAAATAACATTTTCTTTCTTGATGACCTGTTTTTTTATGAGTTGTTAGCTTTTTCTCTTCAGTTTTAAGTGCGATTGTCTCTGCAGACTCCTCTTTGCTTTTTAATGTTAGTTCTTCGACTATTAACCTTACAGTTAAACTGGTTAAATTTATCTCGTTAGCTGATGTAGATTCCCACGCAGTACAAAAGTGCTTATACTGATCGGGCAGTGTGGAAAGAATTTTTGACATAAGCATTTCGTTCTCAATGTTTTGCTTCAGAGTTTTTAGCCTACACCTTAGATTTTCTAACTTACTAATATGTCTGCATCTTTTTCATACTTATAATTAAAAAATGTGTGGAAAATATTACACAATTTTGTAAACATATCAAAGTAATTTTCACAATTTATGATATGCATCATTATTTTTTTATTGATTAAGGTTATTATAACTTTGTTCCATCAACAATCTCATAAAAAAATTAGATTTAAATAATATCGTTATCTGAAATTTTCATAATTGGAAAGTTTCATTGTCTTTAAGTTTTTCAATTAGCATTAATTCCTCTGCAGACGCCATTTTTTAGTCCCACGAACACGAATGGCACGAATTATGATACAGCTTTTAAGGTTTTTTTTAGGTTACCAAGTCACTGCACGTTTTACTTTTTAGTTCATTGCACTGGCGAGTCTGGGCCCATAACCTGAAGTTTTAATAAAAAAACGAACTAAACAAACTGGTCAAATGCATATTGGCGAGAAGGCAACAAAAAGTATAATTTTTTTGTATGAAACTTGTTATACATTATTGATCTTGATTTATGTAAAACAGTGAAATATTTCGTTGAGAAATGTAAATAAATAAACAATTTATAACCATTATATTGTACTAATGTCTCTTCAATAAATATTTGTCTTAAATATTTGGACTTTGAGCAGCATCCTATATATTAAAAAAAAAATATCAATAACTAGATTTTTTAAAGATATTGACACCAAGTCTCTAATAATATATTTAATATTATTAGAGACTTGGTGTCAATTTCTGCTTATGGGGCATGTTTCAAAGAGTCATTAAATCACCTCTAACATCGTTTCATTTAATTTTTTTTTCATTTTTCAAAATTGTTAAATGGTGAGATTTAGATTTTGTTTGATATTGCACCCGACTTTAAGATATGCAAGTCCTTATACAAAATTTTCAAAATTCTGTATTTAACAAACACTGTTTTAAAACATATATCGAGAAAATTAACCCTTTAGAACAAGTTGTGTCTAAATTTATTATTGCTGGGTCATCTAATTCAAAAACTTTTAAATACTGGTACTCATTTGTTGAAGCAACCGACCTTCTTTGGCGAATAATAAGATCAGAGAGAAATGGAGATTTCGAATCACATTTGTGTGCTGTAAATGACACTATTAGCAGCTGGAAGAAACTTATATTTAAAGTGGGTTCCTGTCTATTTATCATATATAGAAAGCTTGAAAGAAGAAATACCAACCACGTACGAATATCTAGTAAATCGTAATTTCGTTGTTAATAAAACCAACGATAAAATATTTAATTGTGTGGGCTCCGATATGGCACTTGAGTAGTCCGTAAACAAGGACTGTAAAAGTTCGGCAGGCATTGTTGAATTTTCTCAGAAACCCAATGGATGTCTACAATGCAAGAACTTGGTGTGGAGCACCAATTCTCATACTTCTCAACCTTTTATAAGTTATTTAATATAGCTTTTCCATATGTCACTAAAACTGTTACTAAACTCAGGAAGAAAAATAATGAATGGATAACACCGGAACTCGTCAATGAGGGATCTGGGAAGACTGGTAAAAGGTGACCTTGCTCTTGTGAAAATACATAAAGCATACATTGCAATTGCGAAGAGGAACTACAACTCTATTAAATTTCTCTCATCGAACAACATTAGCAAAACAGCATGGGATATTATCAAATCTCACAGCTTCATAAAGCGTACTAAAAAATCTATACCTGATTCAATGACATTGGATGGGAATGAAGTAGTCGGTCAACACGTCATAACAAATGCCTTTAATCAATACTTTATTGATTTTGTGAGAAAACTTTCAGACACATTGGTATTATCCATCGATATTTCTGATGCCACTAACTGAAAGTGAAGTGCTCAACGTTGTAAAGATGGTTACAAAGAAGAAGTCATGTGGTGAGGATGAAGTGCCCTGTAATCTTCTTTCTGAGTGTACTGCTGGAGTACTTGTCCCATTGACTCACCTGTTAAACACTTCCTTTGAATGTGGTTACTTTCCAGAGGAACTCAAAGAGTCGATTATGGTACCCATACATAAAAAAAAATGTACAGGGCCTTTCCTCATATATTGACCCCCCCACTAGAAGAATTATTTTAAGAGATACAAAAAAATATCAAATACAAAGGTTTTAGGGATTTCCTTGAAATTTTTGAATCTGATGTCAAAAATTTTTTTTTTCATCCGTAAATGTCAAATTTTGACAGATGGTCATTTTTTTCTTATGGAACACCCTGTATACGAATTGACAGTTAAAAAGAGCGAAATTTTCTGATTTCAAATATATATATATATATATATATTAATATGTTTAAATAAGGCGTTATTGAAATATCGGGCTCTAAACATCAAAATAATAACACATTCAAAATATCATGGTAGGCGCTGCATTGTGAATATTTGACATTTATTAAAAAACAATTGAATCAGACGCCATTATTATTTACTGTTAGTGGGTCTTACTTGTCAAAAAATGCCGTACAGCGAGGAAGAAATTATATATTTTATAACAAATTAATATAAACAACAAACAAATACAATAACAATAACAACAAAAAAGTTTCCTGTTAATTAACTTCAAATTTAATAATTATACTTTATAGGTTCTCAACATGACCTCCATTATTATTAATGCAATTTGTATAGTCTTGTTCAATTTTTTGTATAGTATTAACTATAAACTGTATATTATTAAAATTGAGATCATTTATAGCGGCGATGATTTTTCTGCGGAGCATCTCGACGTTTTCATTTCCCCGCTCATAAACCTTGTTTTGAAGGTAACCCCACAGAAACGAATCCAGAGGCGTCGGTCTGGGCTGTTCGGTGGCCAACGAATTGGCCTAGTACGTCCAATCCATAAATTATATTTTTGATTTAAAAATCTTATAACTGGCAATACATCATGTGGTGGGGCGCCATCTTGATGCCACACTATTTGATTATACTGCCTTAGGGGTAGATCGTCCAGCCTCTCTTAAATCTTCGTTGGTGAGCATCTCCAAATATTTTTGCCCGGACAGGTTTTCATCGTAAAAAATAGGGCCAATAATTTGGTCACTTAAAATACCACACCATACATGAAGGGACTGCCGTCCTTGAAATTTAATTTCCCTGGTTATTCGGGGGTTAGTTGTAGCCCAATACCTAACATTTTTGCGGTTATATACCCCTGCCGTTGTAAAAGTGCACTCATCGGACCACAGAAGTTTCTTAAAAAAATTTCTGTCTTCTCCCTTCAACACTAGCATCTCTTGACAAAATGCCACTCTTTTATTTTTTTGCTCTTCACTTAAATATTGAACAGGCAATGTTCTATAAGCATAATACTTATACTTTTTTAAAGTTGAGTAAATTTTTTTGGCAGACCGACCGAAGAAATTTTTGGCATGTTCTATTGAATTATTAGGGTTTTCTAGAAAGAAATAAATTTTTTTTGATATGAAATTTGAGAAAGAAAAAGATTTAACCTTCGAAATATAATAAAATGTTTAGTTCTTCGTCTTGATTGGCCACAACTGTCCGACGTTTTCTTACTAAAGTCTTTCTTGTGCGCAATGCTTGTTCCACGTTTTTAAAAGTATTCTTTGCTGGAGTGGGACGTAAAGGAAACGTGCGATATTCCGCCCTTGCGGCATTGGCATTATTATTATTTTTATAATATAAACGAATTATATCGCACTTTTCTTCCTCGCTGTACGGCATTTTTTGATAATTAAAAGCCAACTAACAGTAAATAATAATGGCGTCTGATTCAATTGCTTTTTAATAAATGTCAAATATTCACAATGCAATAACGCCTTATTTAAACAAATTAAACATATATATATTTGAAATCAGAAAATTTTGCTCTTTTTAACTGTCAATTCGTATACAGGGTGTTCCATAAGAAAAAAATGAGCATCTGTCAAAATTTGACATTACGGATGAAAAAAAAAATTCTTGACATCAGATTCAAAAATTTCAAGAAAATCCCTAAAACTTTTGTATTTGATATTTTTTTGTATCTCTTAAAATAACTGTTCAAGGGGGGGGGTCAATATATGAGGAAAGACCCGGTACAGAAGACATCAGTAACTACAGGCCCATTTCACTTTTGTCTGTGTTTTCAAAAATCATGGAGAAGGCATTTAAGACCAGATTGTTGCATTTCCTCTCGACTTTCAACATCTTGACTCTGAGACAGTTTGGTTTTGTGGCTGGTAGATCTACAGTGGATGCCATTTTGTCATTTTATTTAAAAATCCTAAATAACTTCAAGGGAAAATTGAAATCAGTTGGAATATTTTTCGACTTTACTAAAGCATTGGACACTATTAGCCACGAAATTCTACTAAACAAGCTCTATACCTGGGGAATCAGAGCACCCGCTCACAGATGGATTCAACTCTACTTATCAGGAAGAACTCAGGCTGTAAAATTGAAGAGACAAAACAAGACCTCGGTATCAGATTGGGTGGATGTCAAGAGTGGGGTGCCACAGGGTAGCATCTTGGGACTGGTTCTTTTCTTTTCTTTGGTGTTACAGTAGACCAACACCTCTCTTGGAGCCACCATATTGATGATATCTGCAGGAAGTTGTCATCCAGGAACTACTCTGTTCTTCAACAGAGAGACCATGTAAATAAGGACAGACTGAAAACATATTACTATTCCTCAATAAACTCTTTAGTTACATATGGACTACTTGCATGGGGAAATTCAAAGCATATTGAAAAAGTTTTAATCCTACAGAAGAGGATTATCAGGACAATGTTTAAACTGCCTTTTCATTCCTCCTGTCGTCAAACCTTCAAAGAAGAAAGTATCCAAACAGTGATTGGACTTTGTATCATCCAATGTGCTTCTTACATTCATAAAAACAGAGACAAATACATCAGATGTGGCGACGTCAACTATTACAGAACACGCAGCTCTGAAAACATGTATATTCCTAGTGCAAGAATATGCATATTTTCAGAGGAAGTCCAGGACGGTCCAGAGATGGTTGTATTAAGGGTTTTCAACAAACTGCCAAGTGATTTAAAAACCACCCTATTGCACAAATTCTCTGTAAAAAAATTGAGGGTTAGACTTGCTGAAACTCCATTCTATTCGCTACATGAGTTTTTTGGAACAAATTATTAAAACTTTGTACTGTACTCTACTGTTTTTTATACTATTTTGTATTTTGTTCTACTTAAATTGACAATTTCAATACATTGTAAGCATTGTGCAGCTCGATTTCAAGAAATGGATCTCGCAAATACATTGTCATATGAGCTAACAGTGGTTTCAGCGTCACTGTTTCACGCGGACGGTTCTATGTGGAAAACGAAGTCTGATCTTGCGAAAAAAATTGAAATGGTGTCAGCTCAAGAACTACAACCTTCTATTTTGCCACTTTTAATGACTTGGGAAAAGTCTTCACTGATAAAATCCTACGAGAAGGAAGAAAATATGGGGGTTAAAAAATGGGGAACGACAAAGACGTGGTGATTCCAGTAGTGAATTTAAAGTGGCTGGTTCTAGAAAAGTACCTTATTTTCGAGAATTTATAAGGTCTTCGGCGATCATTATTATTATTTATTACAAACTATTTTTTAACAGAAGTACCAAATTTACTAAATAACGATGAAACAGTAATTATAGCAGGTGGTTTTGAAAATCCTCAACTTTGCTTTGAAATAAGTAAAAGAGAGCCAAAAGAGATGAAGACACTAAATAGCAATCAGGGAGAACCTGACACAAGATTGATTTCTTTTCACGTTTTAGCAGAGCTAAAAGCAGATAAAACAATTCTCGTGAAACCTGTTAATACCGATTTCCTGTTACATTTTTATTGTGAAATATCAGATAGGTCCCAAAGCAATATTTTCATACAATTAGGCCATGGTAGAAATTCCCATTTTTTTGAATATTGACAGAAAATTTAGGAGCAGATATGTGTAAAAAATTACTAGTAATGCATTGCTTGACTGGGTGCAACACAACAAATGCGATGTATAAGATAGGCAAGAAAACAGCATTTGACGTTTTATACAAAAATATTGACGATATAAAAGATCTAGAAAATCTTCCCCTTTTTATCAGAAGATAAAGCATTTGAAGTTAGCACTAAATATACACTTCATTTGTATAGAACCAAAAGTAAAAGTACTGTTTCCTTGAATCAATTACCGATTACCGTGGTACCTGACCACAGAATCAAATCGCCCAGCTTCTGAGTTGCCTTCTACTGACTTTGCTTTTTCTTACTCGCCTTACTTATTACAAAGAATATACCTACAAATACCTAAATGTATCTATTATTGTATTAGGTGTCTGTATGAACTAAAAATTTGGTATGTACAACAGCCACCTTCAAATAATGCCAGTAGAAGATCCAACTCTCCACGGATGAAGAAAATACCTGGAAGGCTAAGTTTTCTTTTCAAGAACCCGATTATATTAGAAACACTTTGTCAATACAATGTTCCGACAAGGCATATAACAGTAATAGGTGTACCTGCATTTCGCAAGGTTTAAATTGCTGCAGTATGGTAAGAGCCTAACCCATAAAACTGCATCAGATTGTGAAGATTATTAATTCAAAGTAAAGTATTAGATAAAATATTTATATTTTTAAAATGTGTAGGTTTATTTACAAGTATAATCAAGATGACGTCCCCGCTATATTTACAGAGCTGGCCGCACGGCCTAAACATTCAACTTCAACTGACTGTGACTAGAAAACTATAAGACTTAGAAAAGCGATTTTTTTTTTCAAAAACTTTTTTGAAGTTTTGGCTTTGCTTCGTACGCAGATAGTATAGCAAGATTTATTATAGTATCACAAAACTAAAAAAGGAAAATCTTAATCCAAAGTTTTGCAATCAAATCAACAATTTCTTTGATAATAAAATGGTTCTTCCCAATTCGTCAATGACGTCGTCATTTTCAATTCTATTAAATATATTGTTTTCGCAACTCATTAGCATGTTCTTCAAGTACTTTAGTTTGAAAAAACTTCTCCCGCAGGCTGCTTCTGTAATTGGACTTCTCAGCAAATATTTACAGCGCCGTTCCGACCCGGGGATGCTGGGGGTGCGGGGCACACGGGCGGCAAGTCAAAATGGCGGCGATAGCCGCCCGGTTAAAACAAATCATTTTTTTTAGAATTGCAAATACCTAAGTATACAGTTATAGTCTATCGTGTATCCAAAATCAAACGCTCACCTAGCATCAGATTTTTACATGATATAATGAATCAACTATACAAAATGGTTTTCTCAGTTTAATGCTTACACGTTGGCAGTCTTTTTGGTCCACGCTTCATTCTTTATCCTGAGCGAATCCTTGTGAAATTTATATGCTCGCATATAAAAAAATTTTATTCAAGCCACCCGTTACAAAGTAGTAGGTATTTTTTGAATACGTAAATAACCATTCCTTCATTTTCAAAATATACCTCTTACTAAATTAAATTTGGTATAGGTAACTTTGTAATCTAATAGCATTAGTTAAGGTATTTTGACCAATGCTAATAGCTAATACGAACATGGAACTAGGAACGTGCAATTTTAAAGAAAACTCACGGGATAAATATTGAAATTCGTGTTTGCGTTTTTATAAAATATTTAAACAAATAAATAATATGTGATAAATAATTAATAAATGACTGCAATTTTGACCAACTATTGCCTACAACTAGAATAATTGATGTTTTTTTTTTCAGCAGGGGTGACATGCGGCAGTGGCGTCAAGACATAGAATTTTCTTTTAAAAAAAGTTAAAATTCAGTTAAATTCCTTACAGTAGCTTGAAATTATCTAAAATTTTAACCACTTAATGGATATACATAGACAAATTTACAGCTTTTTTGTAGTAAGGGTGACATACGTCAGCGGCGGCACAAGACTGAATTTCCTTTAAAAAAAAAATTGCTAAAATTGAGTTTACTTTCTTAAAGCAGTTTCTGAATGACTGCAATTTTGACGAACTATTGCCTACAATTAGACAAATACATGGTATTTTCCAGCAGGGTTGACGTACGACAATGGCGTCACAAAATGGAATTTTCTTTTAAAAAACGTTAAAATTCAGTTAACTTCCTTATAGTAGCTTGAAATTATCTGAAATAACCACTTAATGGACATACTTAGACAAATTTACAATTTTTTTGTACTAAGGATGATATACGTCAGCGGCGGCACGAGACTAAATTTTCTTAAAAAAAAAATGCTAAAATTGAGTTTACTTTCTTAAAGTTTCTAAATGACTGCAATTTTGACCAACTATTGCCTTCAATTAGACAAACAGACGGTTTTTTTCCAGCAGGAGTGACATACGACAGTGGCGTCACGACATCGAATTTTCTTTAAAAAAAAACGTTAAAATTCAGTTAACTTCCTTATAGTAGCTTGAAATGATCTGGACATACTTAGACAAACTAACAGTTTTTTGTAGTAAGGGTGACATACGTCAGCGGCGGCACGAGACTAAATTTTCTTCAAAAAAATGCTAAAATTGAGTTTATTTTCTTAAAGTAGATTCTAAATGACTGCAATTTTGAATAACTATGGCTTACCATTAGACAAATAGATGGTTTTTTTCCAACAGGGGTGACATACGACAGTGGCGTCACGACATCAAATTATCTTTTATTAAAAACTGAAATTAACTGAAATTTTAATCACTTAATGGATATACGTTGATAAATATGCAATTTTTTTGTAAAAATTGCTAAGATTCAGTTTACTTTCTTAAAGTAGTTTCTGAATGACTGCAATTTTCACGAACTATTGCCTACAATTAGACAAATACATGGTATTTTCCAGCAGGGGTGACGTACGACAATGGCGTCACAAAATCGAATTTTCTTTTAAAAAAAC
Source organism: Kuschelorhynchus macadamiae (assembly GCA_030620095.1). NCBI lineage: Eukaryota > Metazoa > Arthropoda > Insecta > Coleoptera > Curculionidae > Kuschelorhynchus > Kuschelorhynchus macadamiae. Next base: position 705,613 of record JAUTXW010002854.1, on the reverse strand, counting down.
GTTAAAATTCAGTTAACTTCCTTATAGTAGCTTGAAATGATCTGAAATAACCACTTAATGGACATACTTAGACAAATTTACAGTTTTTTTGTAGTAAGGATTCGTTTCGGCGGCACGAGACTAAATTTTCTTCAAAAAAAAATGCTAAAATTGAGTTTATTTTCTTAAAGTAGATTCTAAATGACTGCAATTTTGAATAACTATGGTCTACCATTAAACAAATAGATGGTTTTTTTCCAGCAGGGGTGACATACGACAGTGGCGGCACGACATCGAATTATCTTTTAAAGAATTGTTAAAATTCAGTTAACTTCCTTATAGTAGCTTGAAATTATCTGAAATTATAACACTTAATGGATATACATAGACAAATATACAGTTTTTTTGAAGTGGGGGTGACATATGTCAGCGGCGGAACGAGACTTTACTTTCTTAAATTAGTTTCTAAATGACTGCAATTTTGACCAACTATTGCCTACAATTAGACAAATAGATGGTTTTTTTCCAGCAGGGGTGACATACGACAGTGGCGTAAAGAAATTGAATTTTCTTTAAAAAAAAAATGTTAAAATTCAATTAACTTCCTTATAGTAGCTTGAAATTATCTGAAATTTTAACCACTTAATGGATATACACAGACAAACTTACAGCTTTTTGTAGTGGGAGTGACTTACATCATCGGCAGAACGAGATTGAATTTTCTTCAAAAAAATTGCTAAAATTGAGTTTATTTTCTTAAAGTAGTTTCTAATTGACTGCAATTTTAACAATATATGGCCTACAATTAGACACATAGATGGTTTTTTGCCAGCAGGGGTGACATACGACAGTGGCGTCACGACATCAAATTATCTTTTAAAATATTGTTAAAATTCAGTTAACTTCCTTATAGTAGCTTGAAATGATCTGGACATACTTAGACAAACTTACAGTTTTTTTGTAGAAAGGGTGACATACGTCAGCGGTGGCACGAGACTAAATTTTCTTCAGAAAAATGCTAAAATTGAGTTTAATTTCTTAAAAAAGATTCTAAATGACTGCAATTATGAATAACTATGGCCTATTATTAGACAAATAGACGGTTTTTTTCCAGCACGGTTGACATACGACAGTGGCGTCACGACATCGAATTATCTTTTAAAACATTGTTAAAATTCAGTTAACTTTCTTATAGTAGCTTGAAATTATCTGAAATTTTAACCACTTAATGGATATACGTAGACAAATATGCAGTTTTATTGTAGTGGAGGTGACATACGTCAGCGGCGGCACGAGACTGAATTTTCTTTAAAAAAATTGCTAAAATTGAGTTTACTTTCTTAAAGTTTTTTCTAAATGACTGCAATTTTGACCAACTATTGCCTTCAAATAGACAAATAAACGGTTTTTTTGCAGCAGGGTGACATACGACAGTGTCGTCACGACACCGAATTTTCTTTAAAAAAAATGTTAAAATTCAGTTAATTTCCTTATAGTAGCTTGAAATTATCTGAAATTTTAACCACTTAATGAATATACATAGACAAATTTACTTTTTTTTTTGTAGTGGGGGTGAAATATGTCAGCGGCGGCACAAGACTGAATTTTCTTTAAAAAAATTGCTAAGATTCAGTTTACTTTCTTAAAGTAGTTTCTGAATGACTGCAATTTTGATGAACTATTGTCTACAATTAAACAAATACATGGCACTTTCCAGCAGGGGTGACATACGACAATGCCGTCACGACATGTAATTTTCTTTTAAAAAAATGTTAACATTCAGTTAACTTTCTTATAGTAGCTTGAAATTATCTGAAATTTTAACCACTTAATGGATATACGTAGACAAATGTGCAGTTTTATTGTAGTGGAGGTGACATACGTCAACGGCGGCACGAGACTGAATTTTCTTTAAAAAAATTTGCTAAAATTGAGTTTACTTTCTTAAAGTTTTTTCTAAATGACTGCAATTTTGACCAACTATTGCCTTCAAATAGACAAATAAACGGTTTTTTTTGCAGCAGGGTGACATACGAAAGTGTCGTCACGACACCGAATTTTCTTTTAAAAAATGTTAAAATTCAGTTAATTTCCTTATAGTAGCTTGAAATTATCTGAAATTCTAACCACTTAATGAATATACATAGACAAATTTACTTTTTTTTTGTAGTGGGGGTGAAATATGTCAGCAGCGGCACAAGACTGAATTTTCTTTAAAAAAATTGCTAAGATTCAGTTTACTTTCTTAAAATAGTTTCTGAATGACTGCAATTTTGATGAACTATTGCCTACAATTAAACAAATACATGGTACTTTCCAGCAGGGGTGACATACGACAATGCCGTCACGACATCGAATTTTCTTTTAAAAAAATGTTAAAATTCAGTTGACTTCCTTATAGTAGCTTGACATTATCTGAAATTTTAACTACTAATGGATATATATAGACAAATTTACGAGATGTTACTATAAGTTTAATGCCGTAGACCGAGAAATTAAAAATTGTTTGTAATAACGTTTTAGAAGTAAAATAATCAAACAATGTCTATTGCCCAAATACCTGCAACAAACAAGGCAATAAATTAGAGCAAGTATTGACTGCTAGCTACAAGTAGCTGACAACAAAAAATTACAGTGGACCAGTCAAATTAAGTTGATGATATCTTTATAGATCATGCACAGGAAAAAATATATTTATAATAACGCAATTTTGACTAACTATTGCCTAAAATTAGACAAATAGATGGTTTTTTCCATCAGAGGTGACATACGACAGTGCCGTCACGACATAGAATGTTCTTTTGAAAAATGTTAAAATTCAGGTAACTTCCTTATAGTAGCTTGAAATTATCTGAAATTTTAACCACTAATGGATATACTTAGACAAATTTACAGTTTTTTTTTGTAGTGGGAGTGAGATACGTCAGCGGTGGCACGAGACTGAATTATCTTCAAAAAAATTGCTAAACTTGAGTTTATTTTCTTAATAACTGCAATTTTGACCAACTATCGCCTACAATTAGACAAATAGATGTTTTTTTCTAGTAAGGGTGATATACGACATGTCGTAATATCATATTTTTCAAGTAAAATAATCAAATTATACCTTAAAAATAAGGCCAAATTAAAAGAAAATGAAATTCCTATGTATTTACATACAAAAGACATTGGAAACAGGCCTAGAAATCGTCTTTTAGAGCTTCGAACCAATTCGAATACAAACGAAGACACACCTAATCTCGAAACTTCGATGGAAAAATTGCATCCAATAAAAACACAGCATTCAAACATTCTAGCCAATCAGATTCAACCACGCCGAACTCGGATTGGTCTAATCGATTCTAAAAATTCTATAACTATAATAATTAATTAAAAATACTTACAATTAAAATATCTTAATGAAACTTTGTAAAAATGATCAGTTTTGTATGCGCTTCACGCCCATATAAAAATCTTTTCAATATTACAATTAATTCTACCCGAAATAAAACTGTTTAATTTTTTCAAAATCCTAAAACTAAATATTTTTCAAAACTTTTTACATTTCCTAAAAGACCTTATCAAAGCACACATTTTGACAAAAAAATCATCAAAATCTATCAAGAAACAAACCAGAAACCAGTTTCGTTCACGGGACTCCGCCCAGAATAATCAGGATTGGTCTACAGCGTGCAAAAGGGAGTAACCGTGACGTATGCATTCGAATAATATAAAAATGGCCAAAAACTTGATTCTTCAGCATTCGTTCTAGCACATTCGTATCTCAGCAATCGTACAAGTAATTCGTGTAACATTCGTGAGTGAAATACAAATTAATAATTGCCCTCCTAAGCGTCGGAAGCAGTGTTAAAAGTGCGTTTCTTTGATCATTCTTAGTGATACAGCCGAAGCCTACGCGAGGAACCTTGCACTTTGTTCCCAACGTTGGATTGCGCCGGGTCTCTGTTTCGAAAAGTTCCATTGCACATAGGTCCTTAGTAGAACTTAGATCGTGAAGATCGTCCTCAGGACTTAAATCTGGTTCTCCTGATTTATGTCTCAGTAGGAGGTATCTGGAAGAAACATATTGGCTGTCTAAATTGCGTGTAGAAAAACTAGGTAAGCTGTGGTTCTGGTCTCCATTTTTTCTAAGCGTTCTCCAAGCTCAGTTTCTCCAGATCAAGTTTCCTTTCTAAGTACCAAAGGCTCAAATCTAACAAGTGTTCAAGTGTAAATTTATTGTACTTCTGGCAAATTAATTATCACTAAATTGTAACTTTTTTTTGAAACGCAAACCTGTTTACCTTTTTGCTTATTTTGGAAAATTTAATTAATAATTTTTATAACTGATTTTTAACGAATTGCTCACTTCATAAATTGTTAATAACTTTTATGATTTTAAAACATAACCGATTTTGACTGCATAATATTTATTATCTTGTGACATTATTCGATTTTTATTTTGATTTGATTTGTATTTTATGATCTACCCTTAATTGGGCGAATCATTTTGTGAAAATACCGATTTTGACTTTACCGAATTTGATATTCTCTGATTGTTATAAACATAATTGTTTAAACAAATTGTAAAAATAAATACTTGATCTTGTATAGGTAAGTTAGGATTCTAGTTGTTAAGTACGCTTGGTGAATCCGATCTCTTAAAAAACTTTAACGATCCCTCCAGAGACATAGCACGTCAGTCCCTGAAGTTCTCAATCTCTCTTAAGTGTAGAGGATTGTTTATTCTAAGGGACAATTAGATAACCGTGCATTTTTTAATTTGATTTTGACTGATATATATATATATTTGTGATTTTGTATATAGAAAAATAACTATCATAAACAATAACTTTGAAAAAATTTTAATTTTAATTTTTTATTATTACAACAATAAATATTAATATATTATAAACATTTACGCGTCTAATATCCCAAGCGGCGTGACCCGGGTGGACTATTAGATTAGTGAAATTGGCAAGCTTGAAAAGAATATCTTTTTGAGTTTTTAATTTTGAAAATCTTAATTTTGACATTATCAATTTTAAATTTTAATTTCAATTAGCTTTGCCAGCATTAAAATTAATACTATTATTTTTACCTGATTTTGACTACATTATTATTAACAAATAAATACGTAATTTTTATTTAAAGTAAATAAAAAGATATTCACTTAGTTATTTCGACTAGGCTAAGTAATATTGTATTTTGATTTTAAAGTTGTTACTGAAAGACTTTACTGAGCAGTCACAGTGTTAATTTTGATTATTATAAACAATATAACAAATACGAGAGATTTGTTATTCTGATTTTGATTTGAATAAAAATAAAAGTGAGCAATAAGACAGTTACAGTAATTGTGGTCAATTACTTGTTGTATGGACAAAGACTGTTGAGCGAACTTTGTGTAAATCTCAACATTGAATAAACAATAAACTATAAACAATAAACGATAAACTTAAAGTGTCAAAGTACGAACACTAATAGTGACAGTGCGTAGTGCTTTCTTTAAACGTTTCGACTTGAGATCGAAAGGTGACATTTTTTAGTGGTGTATGGACTTAGAAAAGCCTACACACGGCCAAGGCCATAGTAACAGGCATTTATAAGTAAATAAATCCTTAAGATTTTTGTAAACTAATTTAGATTTAGGGATAGGACTCCACTCGGGTTACGTTCCTTAGTTTTTAGTGACTTTCCCTGACAGACTCCCGTTGCTCCCTAATTTGTTTGTTTGGCAGGGCCAAACTTTGAATTTTTTAACAAAAACTTTTTTCAACTGACTACCAATGGCCACCTCAACATCTGACGTGGTTCCCAAGCAAGGTAGTACAGTATTCCATTCGCCCAGCAACACCGTCCCCCTTATTGAGCAAGAGCTCACTCGATTTTCTGGCGAGGGGAACGAACATTCTCAAATTCCCCGGGTGAGTGGTGGGTGCCTGACAAGCTTGTCAAGCTTGTCATTAAACGCCCCTACATTACGACAACCACAATTCTTTCAAAACATACATCATTTGCCGGAAATAATAAATCTAGAATCAAAAATGGATTCTTCATTCATAAATAATAAATTAGAATCAAATGATGAATTTAGAAAATTAACAATTCCTAACTCCAAACTCCACAATGTTGCTTGATAATAACCGTAAGCGCGACACTGTGCAAACCCTCTTTGCAGATAGTTCGTTAGAAATTAGGAAAGTAAATAAAACAAAAAATTATCAAAATTCTCTTTTTGAAATGGATTTCTCTCCTACACGACAGAGTCAGGGTGGGGAATCTAGTGTCGACCTCGCTTCCATTTGCGAGGGCGACGACAACAAAAAAATAAGCTTGGACCGCAGGTCAGTACTAAGAAAAAGAAAAACCACTACAGGACAAAGGGAAAGTAGTTTATATTCCCTATTCGACGATGAAATGGAACACAGCGTCCCTGCAGGGGACACATGCGAAAACAAGGCTGTGTCTCCACCTACTTTAAAAAATTTTGCGAATATAAACACGCCCACAGTAGAACATGGCATCCCTGGTGGGGAAATCCATCAAGGATCGGCTATGTTCGAACCGACACAAAAAATTTTTGGAAATATAAGCTACCCCACAGTAGAACAGACAGTGGCGTCAAGACATCGAATTATCTTTTAAAAAATGTTAAAATTCAGTTAACTTCCTTATAGTAGCTTGAAATTATCTCAAATTTTAACCACTTAATGGATATACATAGACAAATATACCGTTTTTTCCAGTGGGGTCACCGGGGGCATGAGACTGAATTTTCTTCCAAAAAATTGCTAAAATTGAGGTTACTTTCTTAAAGTAGTTTCTAAATAACTGCAATTTTGAGCAACTATTGGCTACAATTAGACAAATAGATGGTTTTTTTCCAGCACGGTGACATACGACAGTGGCGTCAAGACATCGAATTTTCTTTTAAAAAATTTTGTTAAAATTCAGTTAACTTCTTTATAATGGCTTAAAATTATCTGAAATTTTAACCACTTATTGAATATATATAGACAAATTTACAGTTTTTTTGTAGTGGGGGTGACACACATCAGCGGTGGCACGAGACTGAATTTTCTTAAAAAAAATTGCTAAAATTTTGCTTACTTTCTTAAAGTAGTTTCTAAATGACTGCAATTTTGACTAACTATTGCCCACAATTAGACAAATAGATGGCTTTTTTTAGCAGAGGTGACATATGACAGTGGCTTCACGACATATAATTTTCTTTTGAAAAATGTTAAAATTCAGTTAACTTTCTTATAGTAGCTTGAAATTATCTGAAATTTTAACCACTTAATGGATATACATAGACAAATTTACAGTTTTTTCCAGTGGGGGTGACACACGTCAGCGGCGTCACGAGACTGAACGACAGTTCTTAAAGTAGTTTCTAAATGACTGCAATTTTGATCAACTATTGCCTACAATTAGACAAATAGATGATTTTTTCCAGCAGGGGTGACATACGAGAGTAGCGTCACGACATCTATTTGTCTAATTGTAGGCAATAGTTGGTCAAAATTGCAGTCATTTAGAAACTACTGTAAGCAAATAAACACAATTTTAGCAATTTTTTTGAAGAAAATTCTGTCTCGTGCCGCCGCTGACGTATATCACCCCATTACAAAATAACTGTAAATGTGTCTATGTATATGCAATAAGTAGTGAAAATTTCAAAAAATTTTAAGCTGCTATAAGGAAGTTAACATTTTATTAAAAGAAAATTCGATGTCTTGACGCCACTGTCGTATGTCATCCCTGCTGGAAAAAAAAGTATATTTGTCTAATTGAAGGCAATAGTTGGTTGGTAGAAACTACTTTAAGAAAGTAAACTCAATTTTAGCAAATTTATTGAAGAAAATTCAGTCTCGTTCCGCCGCTGACGTATGTCATCCCCACTACAAAAAAACTGTAATTTTGTCTATGTATATCCATTAAGTGGTTAAAATTGCAGATAATTTCAAGCTACTATAAGGAAATTAACGGAATTTTAACATTTTTTTAAAAGAAAATTCGATGCCGTGGCGCCACTGTCGTATGTCACCCCCGCTAGAAAAAACTGTATATTTATCTATGTATATCCATTAAGTGTCAAGCTATTATAAGGAAACTAACTGAATTTTAACAATTCTTTAAAAGATAATTCGATGTCGTGACGCCACTGTCGTATGTCTCAACTGCTGAAAAAAACCATCTATTTGTCCAATGGTAGGCCATAGTTACTCAAAATTCCAATAATTTAGAATCTACTCTAAGATAGTAGTCAATTTTGACGCCACTGTCGTATGTTACCCCTGCTGGAAAAAACCATCTATTTGTCTAGTGGTAGGCCATAGTTATTTAAAATTGCAATCATTTAGAATCTACTTTAAGAAAGTAAACTCAATTTAGCATTTTTTTTAAAGAAAATTTAATCTCGTTACCTATGTTACACTTACTACAAAAAAACTGAAAATTTGTCTAAGTATGTCCATTTAGTGGTTATTTCAAATAATTTCAAGCTACTATAAGGAAGTTAACTGAATTTTAACATTTTTTTAAAAGGAAATTCGATGTCTTGACGCCACTGTCGTATGTCACCCCTGTTGGAAAAAAAGATATCAATTTTTCTAGTTGTAGGCAATAGTTGGTTAAAATTGCAGTTATTTAGAAACTACTCTAAGAAAGTAAACTCAATTTTAGCAATTTTTTTGAAGAAAATTCAGTCTCACGCCGCCGCTGACGTATGTCATTCCCACTGGAAAAAACTGTATATTTGTCTATGTATATCTATTAAGTGGTTAAAATTCAGATAATTTCAAGCTACTATAAGGAAGTTAACTGAATTTTAACATTGTTTAAAAAGATAATTCGATGTCTCGACGCCACTGTCGTAAACTCAATTTTAGCAATTTTTTTGAAGAAAATTCAGTCACGTGCCGCCACTGACGTACATCATCCCCACTACAAAATAGCTGTAAATTTGTCTATGTATATGCATTAAGTGGTGAAAATTTCAGAAAATTTTAAGCTGCTATAAGGAAGTTAACTGAACTTCAACATTTTTTTAAAAGAAAATTCGATGTCGTGACGCCACTGTCGTATGTCACCTCTGCTGGAAAAAACCGTCTATTTGTCTAATTGAAGGCAATAGTTGGTTGGTAGAAACTACTTTAAGAAAGTAAACTCAATTTTAGCAAATTTATTGAAGAAAATTCTGTATATTGTAATTTTGTCTATGTATATCCATTAAGTGGTTAAAATTGCAGATAATTTCAAGCTACTATAAGGAAATTAACGGAATTTTAACATTTTTTTAAAAGAAAATTCGATGCCGTGGCGCCACTGTCGTATGTCACCCCCGCTAGAACAAAACTGTATATTTATCTATGTATATCCATTAAGTGGTTAAAATTTCAGATAATTTCAAGCTACTATAAGGAAACTAACTGAATTTTAACAATTCTTTAAAAGATAATTCGATGTCGTGACGCCACTGTCGTATGTCTCAACTGCTGAAAAAAAACCATCTATTTGTCCAATGGTAGGCCATAGTTACTCAAAATTGCAATAATTTAGAATCTACTCTAAGATAGTAGTCAATTTTGACGCCACTGTCGTATGTTACCCCTGCTGGAAAAAACCATCTATTTGTCTAATGGTAGGCCATAGTTATTTAAAATTGCAATCATTTAGAATCTACTTTAAGAAAGTAAACTCAATTTAGCATTTTTTTTAAAGAAAATTTAATCTCGTGCCGCCGCTGACCTATGTTACACTTACTACAAAAAAACTGAAAATTTGTCTAAGTATGTCCATTTAGTGGTTATTTCAAATAATTTCAAGCTACTATAAGGAAGTTAACTGAATTTTAACATTTTTTTAAAAGAAAATTCGATGTCTTGACGCCACTGTCGTATGTCACCCCTGTTGGAAAAAAAGATATCAATTTTTCTAGTTGTAGGCAATAGTTGGTTAAAATTGCAGTTATTTAGAAACTACTCTAAGAAAGTAAACTCAATTTTAGCAATTTTTTTGAAGAAAATTCAGTCTCATGCCGCCGCTGACGTATGTCACCCCCACTGGAAAAAACTGTATATTTGTCTATGTATATCTATTAAGTGGTTAAAATTTCAGATAATTTCAAGCTACTATAAGGAAGTTAACTGAATTTTAACATTTTTTAAAAAGATAATTCGATGTCTCGACGCCACTGTCGTATGTCACCCCTACTGGAAAAAACATCTATTTGTCTAATTGTAGCGATAGTTGGTTAAAATTGCAGTTATTAAGAAACCACTTTAAGAAAATAAACTCAATTTTAGCAATTTTTTTGAAGACAATTCAGTCTCGTGCCGCCGCTGACGTATCTCACTCCCACTACAAAAAAAACTGTAAATTTGTCTATGTATATCCATTAGTTGGTTAAAATTACAGATAATTTCAAGCTACTATAAGGAAATTAACGGAATTTTAACATTTTTTTTAAAAGAAAATTCGTGGCGCCACTGTCGTATGTCACCCCCGCTAGAAAAAATCATCTATTTGTCTAATTGTAGACAATAGTTGTGTTGTAAGTCTCGTGCCGCTGCTGACGTATGTCAACCCCACTACAAAAAAAACTGTATATTTGTCTATGTATATCCATTAAGTGGTTAAAATTTCAGATAATTTCAAGCTACTATGAGGAAGCTAACTGAATTTTAACAATTCTTTAAAAGATAATTTGATGTCGTGACGCCACTGTCGTATGTCTCAACTGCTGAAAAAAAACATCTATTTGTCCAATGGTAGGCCATAGTTACTCAAAATTGCATTAATTTAGAATCTACTCTAAGATAGTAGTCAATTTTGACGCCACTGTCGTATGTTACCCCTGCTGGAAAAAACCATCTATTTGTCTAATGGTAGGCCATAGTTATTTAAAATTGCAATCATTTAGAATCTACTTTAAGAAAGTAAACTCAATTTAGCAGTTTTTTTTTGAAGAAAATTTAATCTCGTGCCGCCGCTGACCTATGTTACACTTACTACAAAAAAACTGTAAATTTGTCTAAGTATGTCCATTAAGTGGTTATTTCAAATAATTTCAAGCTACTATAAGGAAGTTATAGTAGCTTTAAACTTTGCTGCATCACAAGGTTAAGACGATGCACAAGACAATGGACAAATTCAGCCTGCAGTGCTTTTTCTTTTTTTTTTAAAGGCCATTTAGATGGCCAGACATCACACTTGCGCCATCGTAACATTGCCCTATTAATTTATGTTTATAGTCAAATTGGTCCAAAATTTGATCAAATAGAGAATATAAATTCTCCGACGTTCTATCGGAGCTGACATTATAAAATCCTAAGAATCTCTCGACTACTGAACCTTCTGAATTCAAGCATCTTAAAATTATGGAGCACTGGGAGGTTTGCGTAATATCAGTGATGTCATCCACTTGCACAGAAAAAAACTGTGTTTTCATTATTTAATTTTTTACATGATCATTTAAATAATCAGAAATGCATTCAATTATTTCGTTTTAAATAGTTTTCGAGTCACCGCAAAAAACATTTTTAATTTTTTCGGGATGATCTTTTAGTTCTTGGGAACTTCTCGATATTAATAAACCTAAAAGCTTTTTAAAATTCCACCTATTTACTGACTCGCTGCTCTCATCATGGCCGCGAAAGACTAACTCTTGTTTTGCAAGGTAGAAAACTGCGTCAATTACCAAGCACGTAAATAGTCTATTTAATCGGACGTTTTCGTTAAAATGTATTTTATATAGTTTAGCATTTTCTTTTAAAGTGTCAGCTATAGTGCTTTGATTTTTTACAAATGTTTTTAGCATTAATTCGCATTTTAAATGCTCCGCCGAGTCTTCATGTTTATGTAAAGACCTTCATATATTTAACATGCCTGCAAATCCTTCCTTATTCCACACTGAATATGTATTGGAAACTAGTAAACAAGGCCAGCAAATCAATTTTTGTAATATTTGACTACTACATAACCATTTGTACGCCGAAAACCAGGATGACGATTAAAACTCTGATCTTGTAAACAACCACCCCAAACTGAACGACACCTGGGTGTAGTGTACTGCATTAGCAATTCACCGAGAGCCTTGTATGGCGCTGGTTGACATTATTCTTCTATGCGCTCGACGTCATCGCGTACGCGTTGTAATGGCAACGTAGTAGGAAAATCGTAAACTAAACATAACACCTCCAGCAAAGTCGAAGCGGTTTGCGCCACTGTTATAGTTGTTATAATAAAGTTCGATTGAAAGTTTTAAAAAGACATGCCGCCAACGGTCAAGTAAAATATTTATTCAAGATGTACAGTTTATTTTTTGCCAATTAGGTAAATAAATGAATGTAAAAACTTAAATTTTAAGAGATATATAATAAATATAATTAGATGTTTGCTTGTTTATTTTTCCTGGTGAAGTAGCACTTCACATACATACACCTGAATAGCCTCCACTGAATTAAATACTACTTTTTGAAGAAACAATTACAAGTCTAATGTTTAAAAGGCAGATAGATGTCATTTTGAATCTTTTCTGTTAATAGAAGGAATAATACAGCGCGGTATTTGAAAGTCCTTCTCATTCTTAAATGTAACCCCTAAAATATCATCTTAATAGATTTATTGATTCTTTATTTGCGTTGAAACTATAAGATCGGAAATATCGCATTTATCACATTTTCAAATGGGCTAGATCTTAAAGTGGCTGAATTTAGTGACTCCATATTTTAAGGAACATTTGAGAAATTATGTTCGTAAATGATGTGTAACTTAAAGCACTATTATTTACAAAAGTTTCAAATATGACGTTCTGTCATCATATTTCAAAAGCAAAGCTCTGCATTTTTTGAAAGTAGTATTTTACGTACTATACAAGGTGTCCCAATCCCTCTTATCTTCGTTATTACCACCGAACATTAACCAGACAAGAAGGAGCACTGAAAGCTCCTCCCCTTGTTATGCCCATCTCACTCGAATATCGGATGCTATGCTTTTTCGATCTCTCGAAGTAGCTGCCGGGCGAGATATATAAACCGGTTGTCCGTCGTAGGATAAAATAGTGAAATATACCACAGAACGTTAATATATACCAATTGTGAGACTAATTTTTTATTTTTTAAAATTAAAATAAACATTTATCAATTTACTTGGTGTTATATGTTTGGTAAATAGCTAGAAAATTACGATTAACTCTGTTCTATCTTTATGGGAAACTTTAAAACGCAAACATTATTCATTTCTTTTAGCAAGAAACCTTAATCAGGATTGCCTCGAATTTTTTTTTGGCCTGATAAGAAATTGTGGCGGAAATTCGAGAAATCCAACCCCAATACAATTTTGAAAGGCATTCAAGGCATTATTTACTTAAAAATAGTTTAATGAGGTTGAAGATGCAAATTGTATCCAGAATATTAATAAAGTTTTGCCTAATGTAGCTCCTGCTATGATTGAACAAAAATATAGATGTACCAATAATGACAAAAAGTAGTTCTTTAAAGAAAAGTGTTTGCATGCGACTATCTAAATCTTTCAAGTACGGACGGCTGTGTACGTTACTGGCTATTTATTAAAAAATCGGTAAATTTTCTTTACCCGGAACTTTCCTCGTTGTGAGTATTTTCTTTTATTTGGAATAGTGAAGAGTGGCCTAATTTAGTTCAGTATAATAGTCATTACTATATTTTACACATTTTTATTGGGTGCCATTTTTTCCCATCATACTGAATTCCTACCAATATTTTACTAGTTTCTACCTATGCCATACTTGATTTTTGGGCATAATTAAAAATAAATTCAATAAGTACTTTTTACATTGACAAACACCGACATTTTTTTACGTCATGTTGAATTCTGCCAGTTTATCCCGAGGTTTATCCCTATATCACATTTAATTTATGATTTAATTGATTTTTGAAAAAAAATTATTGGCTGCCATTTTGATCCGCCATCCTGAATTCGTGCCCCAACTTTACCAGTTTTTCTAATAAGTAGTTTTCTCAGGCTGATTTTTTAAATATTTTATTAGGACACCATTTTTTGCTATCTTTTATTCATACCAAAATGTTACCAGTTTGAGGAAATTTGATAATCAGTTTTTTAGTAATAGTTTTTTAACGTTTCACTAGTCCGCCATCTTGTTCCGACATATTGGATTTTTACCAAAATATTACCAGGTCATCCCCATGTGATCCTTAATTTTTGCCTAAAATGGAAGTCAATCTGACAAATAGCTTTTAAGCTATGCCGCAAATTAAGAGACCGATAGATAGGATTGACCGACGAAATCGACGAAACATATATTTTGGCGTTTAGGAACGCTAAAACCTGAATATCTAAACCTGAGCAAGTGATTTTTTTCCTGATTACTTGATGTTTAATTTGGCCGCCGTTTTGTTCCGCCATCTTGAATTAGTACCACAGGTTTACTAGTTTATTTCTATACCAAATTAGTTTTTAGGCTGAATTTTTTAATACTTTATTAGGCCGCTATTTTGTTCCGCGTCTTGGATTAAAATTTTTAACAATTAATTTCCTTTTTTACTTAATTTTTACAAACAGTACTTTTTATAATTTTATTAAGATCTATCAATTATACGATTTGACGTTTTCCCCGTTTTTAATTTAATACATATAAAGTAAAATACTATATATAAATATATATATTGTCACAATAACAATTATGGCTACATATTTTTAAACTCGTTTTTAACTCACCCCGATAAGTGAACGTTTAGTCGTTTTAATCGCTAGCGGTTGCATCAACCTCGTAAAAGCGCGGGCACCTGCACAGCTGTATGCATTTCTTGGATTCGTCGGTGCGTTATTGTAAACACAACATAAAAGTCCGACGGACTGTACTCCTTGTCTTGTTAATTGTGCACTTCTCGGGATTCAAATGAGTGTATTAAAGTCATTATATATACTAGCTCTAGATTATACTTATTATTAAGTCAAGTAAGAATTAAAGCACAACTCAATTCCCTCAGAGGAGAAATTGCAAGAACGATAGCTGATGCATATTGCTCGACCTCAATTGAAGCGGCATAATAGCTAACATACCTCCATTGGAGGAACTTATGTACGAAGCCCTTGACATAAAAATACACAAAAATGGATTAGTTATAAATAGAAGTGGGATACAAATCGACCCTCTTCCGAGGAAAAGTAAAAGAGAACTAAAGACATTATTAAGACGCAGAACTAGCACGACATGGAACAACCAATGGCAGATGGCGCACACAGGAAGAATAACATTTAATATGATTCCTAATATAAATTTTAGACAACTAATAGAAATAAAAGTAAACAGAAAACTCACCCAAATGCTAACTGGACATGGACAATTCTATTCGCACTATAAAAGAATAGGCAAGACAGATAATCCTACATGCAGAGGATCTGGAGTGCTAGGAGCGATTGACAACTCAATTCATAGACTATTATATTGTGCAACATATAATCAGAAAAGAGTTGAGCTAATCAGGGAACTAAATTTAAATTCCAGAGATTGGTATGAAAGAAAAAAGAAGACATACCATTGGACTTTAGACGAATGGATGAAGAATTTATTTGGGAAGATCAACATTTAACAGAAGAAAATCTACCAATCATAATTGCTTTTGGATGCGAACTAGCAGTGAACAACATCTCAGCATTTACAGAAGGACGACTCGAGGAGATATAGACCCGGCGAACAAGTTTAAAAGAGTATAACTTAAGTTAATCTGCATAGTTATAAGTAGTTTTAAGGATAACTTTAAAATTCTTTATATGTAATAAGAAACCGAATTTAATTGTATATTAACAGAAAATAAAGACAAAATAGAAAATAAACCTAAGAGCAAGATATGCCATTGTCGAAGCTTATTTTAATTTCACATTAATAAAATCAAAGAACACGTTCGTTTAGTTAATAGGAGGGTATAAGGTACCTCCGGGACATAAGTCCAGATTAAAGGAGAATCCGCGACCTAAAGTATTTACATAACAATAATGGCATATGATGTTCTGTAACCAACAAGGAGACCAAAATAAATAAAATCAATTAATAGATTTTCTTTCAAAATTTCATCTAATTAAATTTTAAATAATTCTTTGAAAAACATTTAAATAATCTTAATTTCAAATAAATAAATTCAATTTAAAATAACTAACTAAAGTATAAATTAAATAAAGGAACAATATTTCTCAAATTTTAAATTAAATGTAAGTACCGTGTTTCGACCATACTTATGACTGAACAACGGTGTGGCAGAGGAGGTGGGATTTTAATCTCCTTTTTTTTTTATTATTCATATAATAACGTAAACTTGTTTTTATTAATAACCCTCTAATAATATTTTTTATAACATTTAAAATGCATATATATATATATATATATATATATATATATATATATATATATATATATATATATATATATATATATATATATATATATATATATATATATATATATATATATATATATATATATATATTTATATGTTTTGTAGAGAAAAGGCAAATATATAAAGTTTCATACCAACCTTTGGATCATTCGAAGTATAACCTGCGCGAAGCCAAATGATGTGTTTAGAAAAACCACCAATACATCCGTTTATACATGCCGTATGGTTTTAACTTATCGTAAGAATCTATGTGCCATAGATAATTAGGTCCTTTAATAAAGTATTGTCTTCTTCTTAATATGTTTCTCTTATGGTATTCGACACCTTCTGGATTTAAGTAAGCAGTACTCTGATCACTTCTTGTATAACAGTTATATTGTTTTGCAAATACCTCAAATATATCCATTTATATCCATGAAACTTTTTACAGTTCTATAAGAAATATTGATATTATGGAAATTACTCAAGAAAGCCCTGATTTCTTTGTGTTGGAACTCATAGTGAAAATATGTTTCCACCAATTATTCTGTAGTACTTTCATAAAAAAAGTGTTTTTTAGCCGTAGGAGTCATAGCTCTGACTATATAAACAGGGTTAGTAGTTAATAAGGTTGTAAACATACATTTAATTCTATCATTTTTAAAAGTCCATTTTAGTAATTTTTAGTCCAATAATATTCTCAAGTTGCAGTTAAGAGTACGTAGATGCAGATTTAATAAGGTTTTTAACTACAAACAAGTTTCTTAAAAGAAAAATGGTTTTAAAAAAGAAAAAAATGTGACAGCATCAAAAATGGGAAAAAATATTAACCTTACAACTGAAGAAAACTGAAGAAGACAATGATGAGAGTGACTGGAGTAATAACTATTTACCTGAAAAATATCCTCAAGACAATAGATATAAAGAATTTCTTAAAAATTTTAGTATATGTACCCAGGATGTTAAGGAAGCAGGTATGTCGAATAAAGAAAAGAAAAGTTTTTACGAAAATAGACAAAGTCAAGAAATAAATCGAGTAACCAATAATGAAAAATGTGCACAATGTTCTTTAAAATATATAAAACAATATTTTTAATATATTGCTATAATTGTCAAGGTTTGTTTTATTTGGAATGTGCAAAATTAACGAAGAATGAAGCAATAAAAATAAAAACACTCAAACAGAGCTGGTAAAATGTAAGGAACGTTTTAAAATTTTGGAAGAAAATTCAAAAGTCAGATTTTTACAAGAAGAAAATTCATTTCTAAATAAATGTATTTTTGATATTTATCAAAAACTAAATGATTTTAAAAAAATATGGAGATGTTAAACAAACAAATCCAAACAAAATTAGTCAAATTATTCAAAATTTTAGAAGTATTTCAAATTGAAAATCAAATAAATAAAACAATATTTGCTGACACATTAAAAATGTTTCAAGTCAAAAAAAAAGGGACCAGAATTTCTAGTAGTTGTTATTAAGCCATAGATAATTCAAAATAGTAAGAAAACTAAGGAAGAAGTCAGAAAAAAATGCTATAAAAGGTGTCAAGGTAATAGGGAATGATGGGATTATCATAAAAGAAAATGAGAAGAAGTTCACATTCAATTACTAATTCTCAGAAATCAGATTAAAATAAAATTATTTTGTACATATTATGTCAAAAATGAAATTATTAAGATTAGTTTTAATTGGACAAGACGAGACTACAATAATGATGAATTGATAGAAGAAATGATAGCAATGAAATCTTTAGATGAAAATGATTCCATAAATATAAAATACAGCAGAAAATCAAAAAAAAATCTAATAAATTTATAATCTACCTAGAAACAACAGGAGAAACCTTTATTTCATGTTCTTTTTGTGCTGGAGCTCATGACTCTTTTAAATGTAATTAGAAAAATTCACTTTGCATAAATTGTAAAATATACAACCAAATGTTCAATACAAATTTTGATTGCATGACATCAAGCACATAATTCGGAATGCCCAGTACACAAAATTAAAGTTAAAGAAGCAAAAGAGAAAATTATTTATTCTCTAAAATTACAAATTTAGCACTAATCAAGACTATAAATATTTTATACATACATGCTCGATCACTAAAGAATAAAATGGATGAAATAGAAATTTTAATAAACGAAAAAAACATTGATATTGCTGTTATCACGGAGACTTGAATTTACAAAAATGAAGAATTTTAATTTTCGAAATTTTAATTCAATATTTCGGTCTAGAAAAAAAAGAGGTGGTGGCTTGGGAATATTTATCCATAACATATTCAGCTGTGAAATTTTAGAAAAAATTGAAAATAAATACTCATTAATTACTTTTAAATTAAAATTTCCAGAAATTATTGTTTGTAGTGTATATAGACCACCTTCAGTAAACATTAAAAACTTTTTAAAATTCATAGATGAAAATCTTGAAAAATTAAGCATCTAAAAATGTGGCTGTTTTATAATTGATAACATGAATATTAATATTCTCAAAGATGACAATATTACTGACAGACTTTTAGCATTTATTCAACAAACGACTTCCAGTTATGTATCAAAATTCAATCAACAAGGACTTCCGCTAGCCTTATTAGTGACCATGAGTAAATTAAAATTCCATCATCAGACAAGTTTGAAACACTAAGGTTTAAATTTATAAAATTTAGAAAGTTTAGTGTTCAAAATATAGAAAATCAATTAATGATACTGAAAAATAAATTACATACATTTCAAGACCCAAACAAATTGTATGAAGAAATATTAAATATATTTAAAGAACATTATGTTTATGTTCGTATTAAAGTAAAAGAAAACTCCAAACCTTGGTTCAATCCTGAATTACGAAAATTACTTAAGATTAGGGATATTTATATAATTATGCTAAGAAGAAATAGAATCCAACAAATAGATATTATGATAAAAACTACAAAAGTTATAATAAATGCATAAAAAAACAGATTCGAAAACAAAAACAAGATTATTATCAATGAATTTTCAACTGGAACACAAAAAAGCAATATGGGAAAATTTACAGTTAATTTTGACAAACAAAATTAAATATAATGATGAAAATGACATTGACTACTTATTGATAAATTCTAAGAAAATTGCGCATAAACTAGAAATTTGTGAAAAACTAAATAATCATTTTGTAAACGTCGGTCAGATTTTATTAAGTAATATTCCAAATGTACCAGTTACCAAATACCAGTTATAAGATAATAAAACCTTAATGTTTTTGGAACCGATTGAAATTACAGAACGAGAAATTGAAGGAGTTGTTGAACAATTATATAGATTCAAAAAAAGTCAGCGGATTTGATAATATTTCTGTTAAAATCGTAAATGTTTTAAAGTGTAAAATATCCCCAATTTTAAAATATTTATACAAATTAGGAATTATTCCAGAAAAAATGAAAATTACGAAAGTTTTTCCAATTTTTAAAAACAGTTTTGTTCTGTAATAACTATCGTCCGATATCTGTTTTGCCTATTTTTCCAAAAATTTTGGAAAAATTGGTAAAAAACAGAATAACAAATTATTTAGAAAAACAAAATTTTCTTTTTATAGGACAATACGGTTTTCGTAAATTCAAAGATACAGAGGTTGCAGTTACTGATAATGTTACAAATATAAGACAAAATATTGATAATGGCTGCGAATGCTGCATATTGTCTTTAGATTTACGAAAAGCTTTTGACACTGTAAGTAACGATTTATTAAGGTACATTTATCAGCTGAGAATTCGAGGTTTAACATATAACTGGATTCAAAAATATTTGTCAAAGTATATTAAAATTTGTACAAATTAAAAATATTAAAATTTCAAATTGATTAATACATTGTAGAGTCCCACAAGAATCTATATTAGGACCTGTTTTTTTTAATATACATCAATTCGATATCTAAATTAAATTTCAAGGGTAATATTAATTGTTTGTTGATGATACTACGATTATATATTTTGATAGAACTACTTCAGTACAAGCAAATTAACTATGACTTAAATCTATTATTATCATGGCTACAATCACATAGATTATCTTTGAATTTTCAAAAATCCACCTTTATGTTTATAAGTTAAACAAATAAAAATAAAAATATCCCTCTTATAAGATTTTTGACTGAGGGAATAAAATATTCTAAAAGTATACAATTTTGGGTATATATTTTGATGAAAATTTAAGCTGGAAAACACATATTGATTATTTACGAAATTACGTTTCCCCTATAATTGGTATTTTGTATAAAATAAAATTTTTAAAAATTATTTGTTTTTCATTAGAAATATTCAAAATTACAGTACTTAATTTCAGTTTGGGCATCTGCTTGTTCAAATAATCTAAATCCTTAGAAAAAATACAAAAGAAAATTATTAAATGCATTATTATTAAATCCTTTATTCAGCAATAACTAGTATATAAAGTTTAGAATAATTGTCATTTCATACATCAAATAATTTTGTAAGGCTTCAGAACTACTAAATAAGTAAAATACAACTATACTAAGAATTTAAAATAATAATATATATGAACACTACGACAAACATTTACACGTAAATAAACATGTAAGTTAAGCCCAGTTTACTCCCTATTTATTCCACTAACCGATAACAAATATGTTTTTGTATTATTTTTGAAACATTCTATTGAGGAAGAGTTTTTAATAGAGTCTGGAAGTTTATTGAAATTATCCAAACCTCTACGAAAGACTGAGTTACTTCCCATATGCTTATTTTTGGGAGGTATAAAAAAGTTGTTCTTTGCCTTGTGTTATAATTGTCCACTTCTTGGTTATAAATTAGCTTTTTAGTTAAATACGAAGAGGCGTGTCCTATTCTTATCTTAAAAATAAAAATTAAAACATTATACTTAATATATTGTGAAACTGGCAGCCATCGCAGCACTAATTTATTAAATTTATTGGAGTATACCTGTTGCAATATAATATCAGTCGCATTGTTCGGTTTTGCAATTTTTGCAGTCGTCCTAATTCATTCTGCTGAAATAAATACACTATTGTGGAGCAGTAATTAAAATGTGGCAAAATTAATGTGTTAAAAACCAGTAGTTTTGACCAGAATGAGAGAGAATTTGCACAACGAGCCAAATATCCTATATTATAACTAATTTTAGAGGCAAGCGAGTCATCAACAAGAACTCCCAAGTATTTAATTTTACTGATCTGTTTAATTTTAACGTGACCAGTTTGGAATGAATATTTGTTAGATATGAATTCTTGTCTTATTTTTTCACTACCGATTAGCATACATTTTGTTTTGATCGCGTTAACCTTTAAGAAATTTTCGGAAGTATACACATTTACTTGATCCAAAGCATTGCTGACAGTTTGAATTAACGAGTTTAAAATTTTTGAGCTACTGTATCAAAGGATGTCATCTGCAAACAAATGAATGTCTACATTATTTACGGCATTGATGATATCATTGAAATATAACAAGAAGAGGAGGGGTTCCAGAACACTAACCTGTGGTACTCCGTATTCAGTCCCCAGCTTAGATGACAGTATCCCATTTACCCTAACTCATTGCAAACGGGCGTCTAGATAACTCTGGAACTACTTTAATACCCAACATTTCAAGCTTACAGAAGAGCGTTTTCGATCCAAAGTCTCAAATGCTCTCTTCAAGTCCAAAAATACCGCCACAGTACAATATCCACTATCGGACCAATACTTCCAGTTATCCAGTACACACTGTATAGCCGTTTCGCAACTATGCCCTTTTCTAAATCCTGACTGTCTTTTAGTTACTAGATTATTTTGGTCAACATATTCTAAAAGTTGGAAGTAAACTACTTTTTCGATAATAGGCAAAGTATTAATGGGTCTAAAATTTGAAGCTTCGATACATTCATCTTTCTTTTGAATTGGTATTATAGTTGATATTATTAATTTATTGGGAAAAACCCCTTGCCGTAAAGAACAGTTAACTAAGTTTACCAGTGGTTGCTCACTAGATGGGTAAATATTTTTTAATAATTTGACATTTATATTCGTCTGTGCTATTTTTGTTGCCTAAAGAAAATACTATTTTTTAGGTCACTTCTTTCAATGAGTTTAAAATACGTCAAAGTTGATGTGGTAATTTGATCATTTCTATGCACCATACCAGCAACCGGACTAATGTTTTTGATTTTGCTATATTCCTTATACTTATACTTGTAATGTAGTATTCATTCAGTTTATTAGGCAGTGTGCATTTTACATTTATAATTTCACCATCAAAATCTATTTCATTTATTTCCTGGGCTTTACATTTTTTGGCAAAATAAGTTTTAGGGCAGCCCACATGCTATTTAGATCATTTTTGTATTGATCAATTTTGTCCTCAAAAAATTTCGTTTTTTCCTCTCTAATAATTTTAATCACATCATTTCTTTTCGCTCTATAGTTAGCGCGGCTAACTTCAGTATTAAGATGCTTATGTCGCTAATAGCGTTCATCCCTCAGTCATACAGTTCTCCCCACTCTTTCATTCCACCATGGTTTAAAATGTTACCTTATGTTTATTTGCTTTACAGGGGCCACTTCATTTTGCACCTCCGATATTACATCAATAAATAAATTACATTTAACATTAATGTCGTTCTCTTAAAATTTCCAGTCAACTTTAAATAATTTACTTGCAATTAAATCATAATCAATGTTTTTACCCCTACTTTCAAGAAACAAGGTTTCTGGTTTTATAACCTTAAAAATTTCTGCTTTCAAAACTATTAGGTAATTAACGTTCCACTCTGACCAGAGGGTCTTATTATTTCGTTACTACCATATTTGGAACCTACATCCAATTTATATAAACCTAAAGGATATCTAGACATAAATTCGCTTTATAAATTAAAAGTTTGTGTATTAATTAATTCCAGAAATCTTAAAATAAAACACTCAAATATCACCTTATATAAGACAAGTACAATACACCAACACAATACTAGACAAAAGATTTACAGACATTATTAATAAAAGAATTTTAGAAAACGATCAAATCTATACACTGGTATTATCACCTACAATAATTTACCAAAGAAAATCAAGGAAATAAGTAATCTGAAAAAGTTCAAGAAAGTACTTAAAAGATTTTTCCTGGAATAATTAGTTAAAAAGTTATGTATTTTGTTTGTATTATTTGTTGTTTTTTTATAGTAAAAATTATTTTTTTTTTAATTTTAACAGTATTCCTTGTAGTTCTCTTTGTATTATGATCTTTCTTCTGGAGGATCTAGGAAAGAAGTTATCAACACTTTACTTTGTGTGTAACCTGAGTCTTAAGTTAACCACGCCTGCTCTCCTTGTCCAAGATTATTTACCATGTAAGGTTTAATTTGGGAATTATTCCAAATAAAAGAGTCGTTACTTGCACCTCCAAAATTGGTCATTTAAAAAATTAAAATTTTCATTTCTCCATTCACAATTACTTGATAATTGATTGAATGGTCACCTAAACCAAGACACTACATTAAACTTATTGCTCTCAACTCTAGTTACATGTAAATATGGTTTTTTCTTCATATGTGTAATTGTAGTTAATAAAATTTCACACTGTGCCTATCCTATTAGCGAATTTCACTCTAAATAGTATCTATTTTAATAAATACCTACGTGACATCTCGACAATTAAAAAAAACATTCTTACATTTTTAACATTTACGTTCTAAATTACCGGGAATATATATATTGATAAAAAAATATTAGTTAATACTGCTACAAAACCATTTCGTAATTTAAATATCAGACCATTTATGTCTACTTTTGTATCTCTTTTTATGTGTTGTCTGTTAAATTGTACTTTTTAAAATGTAAGTAATGTAAGCTAACTTTTCTGTTGAGAAAATTAAGTTCCTCAGCTTCCGCTAGCTTTGATATAGCTATTTGTGTTCCGTCAGTAGCTTCGTCGGTTCCTGGGAACCCAAATCTCTCCAAAAATTGGGTTTTGTAAATGTTTCTAACCATTATGTCTGTTGGAAATATGATATTTCTATCAACCAGATATTGTCCCTATTATGTCAATTACTTCACGAATGCAAAAATGTGCGCAAGCTTGACCCATGCCAAAATTGTATTCCTCGCCTATTCCTCTTTGATAGGCTCCCATGGCATAGAACCCTAGTGCAGCTAATACTTTTTGCTCTGTTGAAATGCCTCGTATTGTTGCTGGTCTTCCAAAATATGGACGTACTAAATCTATTAATTCCTGCACGAATGGTTTAGAAAGACGAAATAACTCAATGAATCTTGCGTCAGGAATAACATGAATCTCTAATTTCTCTCCGCATACGATTCAAACCTTGGTGCGAAGCCTTCTTTAATTATTGTGCCGAGTTCCTCTTACCATTGGCAACATTTCACAAAAAATAATCAATTAGAACTAACATAAAACACCCCAACTGGAGGGAATAGGGAATCAACATTACTATCGGTCATTTCACTGCTTCAGCATATCCAAAAGTAATCGAATAGCACTTCTACCAAACGAATATCCATATTACTCATAAATTGGGAATTTTTTTGGAGATATTTTCCAAAATTGGGGAAAGTATTGCACCACAACTTGTAGCTATATTTCTACAAATATCTGAATTTTACCATACCATTCCTAAAAATACCAACTAAAAAAAAGTTTTTGAGGCTCAAAAATTAAATAAAATTTACCGAAATATATATCTACTAATTAGTTTTGTCTTACTACTTACTTAGTAACTTTGATTATATTCGGTTTGCAAGTAAAGGTACCCCTTACAATTAAGTTCTATTTTACTTTATTATTATTATTATATTAATTTTTAACGATCTTCACTAATGCGCCGAATACAATAGAGCTTCCTTATTCCTTTTACGTAAAAACTAACCTTCATAAAAGACACTTAAAAAAGAAGCACATATTTGTGGTGCAAAAATGGGTGATAATTTTAATGTTGGAATTAAATATAACCGTTTATGACCTATATTTTAAAAAAGTATCTAACAAAACATCCAAAAATACAGAAAGATAAATTAAGTTTGACGTAAATGGACGGAAACGAATGACGTAACTTTCATTGTGTTCCGCGCTTTAATAATAAGAAAAAAAATTTAAGAAATGGATTTTTTTTACAAAACGGCGCTGAATGTACGTCATCTATGTTCTTTCAGAATATTTTTTGTTTTTGTCGAAAACTTGAACCCTTTGGCCACCAGAGGGTGTTCAATAGATCTCTGTTTTTGACCAAAAAATGAGGGTTAAAAATTTAAAAAAATTCTTCCCAAAAGTGACATTTACCTGGGTGGAAAGTGATCAGTTTCCACTCGGGTAAATGTCATTTTTCACCCAGGTAAATGTCGATATTTATTAAATAACGAAAATCAATTTTATTCCATTATCTAATTGTTTCCAAACTTTCCTTCTTCCGGCTTCTCGCGATTGAGGAGGAATACAAATTATTTCTTCTGAATCGCTCATTCTTTTCCTAAACACTTTTTTGATGACAATCTATGAAAAATGCAATTAATTTAAGTTTGTATGCTTGGCTTGTTTAGTACCATAATAACCACTGTTAGAATGTCAATTCGCCTTTTTATTTGTTGATGTTGGCGAAACTTGTAGTTATACAGAAGTCTTACTTTGTTCATTTTTCCCATAGTTATATTCGTTACAAAAAAACTTCATTTGCATTTAAAAGATATGGTTGTAAATAAAATAGTATACGAACCTCGGTGAAAAGGTTTCATTCCTGTCACGAGAAATGGTTCATCTCGGCGTCGGCACTACGCACCTCGGTAAACCATCCTTTTTTCTCGGGAGGAATGAAATATTTTCCACCTAGGTATGTAATACAATCCTTTTCATTAATAGAGGGAAAACAAAAAATGATACGTTTATCTGAAAGGGTTTGCTTGTTATACCAAAATTACACCGAGGAACAGACATTTTGATGGGTGGCACGCGCAATGCAACCCTCTTCGAGTGATATAACAAGATTTAAAGTATACAATGCGAATTTTGCATGAGGTTTCTGTGGAGAAATTTAAATTTGATAATAATTTGCAAAACTCAACTAGACCAAGCCGGAAAAGTGTTGAATCATAAAATTCAGAATTTTTTAAGAACCCTATTAGCTTTTTGCCGAGATTTTTAAACGATTTCTATATGACATCTCGTTATAAACACATTTCAAGATTTTACATTTGTATAGAATGACTTTTTTATAATCCCTGTACTATTATTGACACTTATTATAACCTCACACTATTGCTTTTGCCTATTTGTCAAAGAGAGAAAGTAAGTGGGATACGTGTATTTAAACCATCTAATTCTATTTATTTTTTCCTTTTAGAGCTTATATAGGTATATCTAATATCTAATTTTAAGGAATATATAGGCCGAAAATAGACTTCTATATTATCCGACACTAGAGAGGGATATAATACCTTAGTAAGAAATGAATGGAACAAATTATTAAAAAAAGTCAAATATGGAGTAAATAAAATAAAAAAGCCGCACATTTTATTTGCAAGAAGACCAGAAGAAAACATAAACTACAATTATATTTTCTGAAAATCGGCATTACATTAGAGGTAGGGGGTTCAATCCAATACTTGATTTGATTTTGATTTTTTTATTTCAGTTTTTTTTTAATTCAACATGTATTTTGTATCGAAAATATATTTATTAAATATAGAAATTTATATTTTAATATGATTTATATATTTTTTTCAACAGCCAAATTAATAGCGCGTTTTTTTATCGGTTTCATATGCGGTAGTAGGAAAAAGTTTATATATCTTGCCATCTCCGCTTTTTTGCCATAACGACTTGAAGAAGTAACTGATATATATAATACAAACAAAATAAAAGCGTACCATACCATATTTATATTATTATAGTTTACTTCTTTGTGTTAGCAACATGTGCATTAACTTCCTGTGGATATTTGCACTTAAAAGCCTTTAAAACTTTGTGTATTGTTTCTTGGATTGTTTTAGAAAATGACAATACCAATATCCGACTGATCAGTGGAAGACCAATTTAGAAAGCTTTTGAAATAGAAGCTCTACTTGGTGAACTTTTAGACTTAATCCCCCACATTGCCCTGTAAGTATCTTAATTGGTATATTCATCAATGTGTCATCAAATTTGGTAAATATTCGATTTCATAGAAAGCTTATGGGTTGTTCCATTTAAAAAAATCGGGTTGTTTTAGAAAATGACAATACCAATATCCGACTGATCAGTGGAAGACCAATTTAGAAAGCATTTGAAATAGAAGCTCTACTTGATGAACTTTTAGACTTAATCCCCCACATTGCCCTGTAAGTATCTCAATTGGTATATTCATCAATGTGTCATCAAATTTGTTAAATATTCGATTTCATAGAAAGCTTATAGGTTGTTCCATTTAAAAAAATCGGTAAATTTCCTTTACCCGGAACATCCCTCGTTATGATTTTTTCCCATTTGTTAGGAATAGTGAAGTGTGACCCAATTTAGTTCAGTACGTAGTCACAGTATGTTGAATGTTGAATTCGTACCAGGTTATCCCGTTTCCACATTTAACTTTTCTGCAAAATTTAAAGGCAATTGAACAAAATATTTTTACGTTGATTTTTTAAAAATTTTATTTGGCCGCCATTTTGTTTCCCCATTTTAAATTGAAACCCATATTATCAGTCTTTACCTACTCCGTTGGTCCGCAGATATTTCCTAACCCCAAATAATACACCACTCTAACATAACAACAAGAAGATCGTTAACAAAAACCATTTAGAAACTTAATATCTGTAAACCAAAGGAGTTTGATTCTTTACTGGATCCTAATCCAAAATAATACATCACTCTAACATAATTGCAAGAGGATCGTTAACGAAAACCATTTGGAAACCTAATATCTGGGAAATATCTGCGAACCAACGGAGTAGGTAAAGACTAATACTATGTTCGACAAAATAAAAATAGACTTTTTTTTACTGGATCTTAACCGCTAATAATACACCACTCTAGCATAATAACAAGATGATTGTTAACGAAAACCATTTAGAAATTTAATATCTGGGAAATATATGCGGACTAACGGAGTAGGTTAAGACTGATAATATGGGTTTCATGCATGATTTAGGATCTATACAGTGTGTCCCAGATTCGCTTCTCTATACAGGGATCTCGGCTCCTATTATACCTACAGCAAAGGTTAAATGGGGAAAGTTTTAGAGGAAACTTATGGCATTCAATATCCGGCTTCAGATTTACGATCGATCAATTGTTTTTGGAAATATCGGGGAAAAACCGAAAATGGCGGATTTCGTTTTTGGCCAATATATCCAGAACGGTAAATTTGACAGCTGCCAAAATGTGACATTATTCGGACACATTTTTAAGACAAATAAGATGGCGTATACGACACGTCTTCATTGTTTTTTGTTAACCCGCAACCCGTCTCAACTTTCATTTTTCTTATGGCCGTCATATTGGATTTTTCGATTTTTTGGAAAGAGCCTAAAATTTCCAGTCTAGTGATATTTCACTATTTCATAAGTGCATTAAAGATTTTAATATCATCGAAATATTATACTTCGTAAAGTTAGGTTTCAGTTTTTTCTAAGGAGGCTATGATTTATCTGTAACAAAATTGGATTTTGACTTTGACGTTAAGTTAAATAGTTGAAAGTATCAAAGCTGTGTTTTAATAAGTAGTAAGTACGCTTTTATCCCAATAAAATCATAAATCTGACACATAAATTGTCAAAACCTATAGAAAATGGCCGGCATTCCGTGTTCAAATGAAGAAAAGGTTGACATGTTAGCTCTGTACTTTCAATCATACCGAAACGCCGACATTACCTCAGCAAGGTATTTGGAGATGTACCCCGAACGACGACAGCCTCATAAAACCCAATTCAGGAAAATCGTAGTTAATTTAATAAACCATAGTGCCTTCGAACAACCTAGAAGCGGATACAATAATAACAATGAAATCGAGACAGAAACATTTTACAAGTTATCAACGAAAACCCTAGTGCATCGGTAAGCACTGTAGAACAGGAAACTAAAATGCCAACATCAACAGTACAGAGAGTTTTAAAAAAGAATAAGTACCATCCATACAAACCCATAATAGTGCAAGGACTTAAGGCAACTGATTTTCCAAGACGACTACAGTTCTGTGAGTGTTATACTAGGAGATGTAATGAAAATCCTGATTTTGTAAATCTTGTCTTGTGGTCCGATGAGAGCAGGTTCACGAGAGTCTTTAATAGGCACAACCGTCATCATTGGGCTGTGCAAAATCCTCACGAAGTTGCAGAGAGACCTCTACAGATCAGATTTGGAAGTAACGTTTGGTGTGGGATCATTGGTAAGTTAATCTAACCATTTTTTTTTAAATAGGCACAAAATGATGGTCAAATAATAATCTTTTTTTTTTTTCGTTTAGTTCTTTAATGATGCTAAAAGAGTATAATCTAATAAAAAAAAAGTAAAACGTTCTACTCTAGTCAGTCAAATTACTTTTTTGATATTGTATTACATTTTTATTCAATGATTTTGTTTTGTAGTTTCGGAGAACCTATAAAAATAGAATTGGGTTCTATACATTTATTAACACTTTATCTAAATTTTCTGCAGATTTAGCTAATTCTCTAAAATTATTTTGATTGTCTGAATTTAATGATTTATTATTACCCGGGAAACCTAGTTCTTGCGTTATGAAAAAAAATACCATATTAATCAAATGTCGAATTATTTTTCGATTTTCATTATGATTTATAAAAAGGCGTTCAGCTATATTTCCGAATAATTTAAATTTTAAAGCGCAAGGGGTTTGTTGTTTTGATATTTTATGTTTTATTAAGGCACGGTGTACTTCTTTAAGATTATTATATCACTGAAATAAATTGATTTAGTATTTCCGAAATTAATATGCAATACCAACAAAATAATTTATTACGGCTGTTACTTCCCGCTAACCAAATATGTTTTTCTTTTTCATAACAAAGCTATAGGTTTCAACTGTATACAAGCTCATTCATTACGGGCTGAAAAGAAATATCTACTAGAAAATATCTACTTTTTAATAAAGATAATTTTCCCTTTATAATTTATAGTACCACCCGGCCGACCCTGCCG
Source organism: Kuschelorhynchus macadamiae (assembly GCA_030620095.1). Taxonomy (NCBI): domain Eukaryota; kingdom Metazoa; phylum Arthropoda; class Insecta; order Coleoptera; family Curculionidae; genus Kuschelorhynchus; species Kuschelorhynchus macadamiae. Next base: position 675,155 of record JAUTXW010002854.1, on the reverse strand, counting down.
TCCTTGACTGTTGGGCGCCTATTTATAAATTATTAATCATTTCAGGAAATCGGCTTATTGGACCATTTTTGTTTGACTACAACCTAAACGGGCAGAGGTACCTAGAGCTTTTGCGAAACCAAGTTGTACCAGCCTTACGATCTATTCTAACGGAAGATGAATTAAGAAGAACTTTGTTTCAACAAGACGGATGGCCGGCTCACAATACCATTCAAGTCAGGAACTTCTTAAGAGAGCAGTTTGACGAAAGAATAATTTCTTAAGTAACTTGTGATATTTTGATGACACTAAAATCTTTAATGCACTTGTGAGATATCACTAGACTGGAAATTTTAGGCTCTTTCCAAAAATCGAAAAATCCAATATGGCGGTCATAAGAAAAATGAAAGTTGAGGCGGGTGGCGAGTTAACAAAAAACAATGAAGACGTGTCGTATACGCCATCTTATTTGTCTTAAAGATGTGTCCCAATAATGTCACATTTTGACAGATGTCAAATTTACCGTTCTGGATATACTGGCCAAAAACGAAATCCGCCATTCTCGGTTTTTCGCCGATATTAACTTATTGATCTATCGTAAATCTGAAGCCAGATATCGAATGCAATAAGTTTCCTCTAAAACTTTCCCCATTTAATCTTTGCTGTAGGTATAATATGAGCCGAGATCCCTATATAGAGAAGCGAATCTGGGACACACTGTATATGTCCTGACGATGCAATAATTAACTTGCAAAACGTCTACAATTTAAAAAAAATTGTTTTTTTTTTAGTGAATCTCCAAGTAATACACCACTCTAACAATGTTTTTTAACATTGTTCTGCCATATTGGATTTTACCAAAATATTACCAGGTCATTTCTATATGACCCTTAATTTTTGTCAATCAAATCAATTTGAAGTCAATCGGGTAAGCAGTGTTTAAGCAAGCTATGTTGCGAACTGACAGACAGACCGACAGACGGACCGACGGAATTTATAAAACATGTTTTTTGGCATCTAGGGACGCTAAAACGTGAAGATATGTAAAATCTGAGATGGTGATTTTTTCACGATTACAGAAATTTTATTTTTCCGCCATCTTGAATTAGTAACACAATTTTACTAGTTGAGCTTTGTATCACAGTTATGGCACACAATTTGAAATCAATCCATTAAGTAGTTTTTCCAGGCTGAATTTTTAAATATTTTATTATACCACCATTTTGTTCCGCTGTCTTGGACTCGAACAAAAATTTTATCAGTTGATTCCAACATAATACTAGATGTTTATACAAACTTTGAGATAAATTGTATGAGCAGTATTTTAATAATTTTTTTATTATTTTACTAGACCGCCATTTTGTTTCGTCATATTGGATTTTTACCAAAATGTTACCAGGTCATCCCCATACGACCCTTAATTTTTGACCAAAATCGATCGTGTAAGTAGTCTTTAAGCTATGCTGCGAACTAACAGATAGACAGGCAGACGGACCGACGGAATTGATAAAACATATTTTTTTTTGTGCATCTAGGGACGCTAAAACGTAAAAATATGTAAAACCTGAGTGGGTGATTTTTCACAATTACCAGCATTTTATTTGGCCGCCATTTTCTTCGGCTATCTTGAATTAGTACCTCTATTTTACTAGTTGATCCCTGTATTACAATTAGTTATGGCACTCAATTTGAAATCAAACCATCAAGCAGTTTTTCAGGGTGAATTTTTAAATAGTATATTATGCCGCCATTTTGGAGTCGTACCAAAATGTTACCAGTTGATTCCGACATAATACTAAATGTTTTTGTACAATTTGAGATAAATTGAATGAGTAGTTTTTTAATAATAATTTTTTTAACATTTCACTTGGCCGCCATTTTGTTTTGCCATATTAGATTTTTACCAAAATATTACGAGGTCATCCCTATATGACCCTTAATTTTTGACCAAGATTTGAAGTCAATCGGGTAGATAGTTTTTTAGCTACGCCGCGAACAGACAGACAGACCGACGGAATTGAGAAAACATATTTTTCGTCACCTAGGGTCGCTGAAATGTGAAGATCTGAAAAAATCTCGGAATGCGATTTTTTCACGATTACAATACTTTCCTTTTACGAGGGAAGTAAAAAGTCACTTTTGATCAAATTTATAAAATCTGAATTTTTTAAGACACTATGTATAAAAGTCGGCGATCCTATGTTGCTAAAATTAAAGTCCAACATGTTGACTAAATAATATTAAAATCTTACATTGATTTGACATCTGGAGATGAATATTGAAGTTTTAATTCATATAGTTTTAATATTTAAGAAGCGGTAAGAGAAATGAAAAAATATCCTATACAAAAAAAACTTCTTTCGCATAATCAAAAAATAAAATACACCACAGGGTGTCTCTTTTAAAATTCCAAAGTGGATGCAGGTTACTAGTATTTCTGGCAACAGTGCAAATGCGAAATTATTTTTAAAAGCTAGAGCGCAGCCTCCTAGGGCCGTAATAAAAATTTCCAATTTATTTTTCTTTTCGTTCTCCAGATACTTCTAACGAAACGTCGAATATGGAATACCCTGTATAATAACAACGTAATGCTCACTTCACAGTAAAGTCCACCCCAGGTCTTTTAAGGCATACTCTATTTATTTGTCAAAATTCTCTTAAAACATAAAAATGGTCCGTATTTGTTTTCAAGATTTTATGGGACTACTCAAAAGAGAATATTTTTGGCCGTTGCTCTTTCCACGCTAACGTGAACGAATCGTCGGAAAGTCGGTTCACGCTAAATAATAAAAATGTGTGAATGAGAGCTTTTTTAACAAACGTACTAACCTAACGGTGGGATTCATTTAACATTATAGATTTTGTTAAAAAAATCCGGATTCGAATTCGGTTGGCGTGCTACCGCGAGCTTTCTTTACAGCAAAACCTAACCAATCCTAACCTCACCTAACTTTAAGAAAATAAGTAATCCAATTTATTATAAATTATATATTTTGTTTAAAAAAAACTTTCGTCTTTGTCGGGATTCGAACCCACATGTTATACGACGTGGATTTAGAACCCTACCACTGCGCCACCAAGCTTCTCGACGAAAAACATATAAACAGCTTATATTAGTTAGCGTGAACGATAATGGCGTCACAGATAGTTTCGCGTAAACCAAAATTTAGAAAGTTCGTTCACGTTAGCGTGGAAGGAGATATAGTGAATATTTTTATCTAAGGTGAACTTTTCTTACTTTGTTAAGTCCTATGAAAAGTAGATTTTTTTATAATTAAATGTGGGATATTTTTTCGGTTTTTTATTAAAAGAAATTTTCACTCTCGTATATAAAGTCAGTGCTCTTATTATGATAATGCTGTGGTTCATGGTCGTTGAAGTCCGACAGGTCTCGGTTACGACTACTGTCTGTTTTACTGCTAATACAGGATGACCAGACATATTTTGACCCATTTTGAAATAAACAAAATATCAAGGTACGGCTTTCGCTGAATATTTTTAATTTGTCGAAAGTTTTTGAATCATATGTTTTCGGTAGTACCGAAAACAAAATGGCTGACTTTCAGGTATAGGGCAACTCTGTTATTTTAAATAGCATACCCTGTATATCTCTTCAAAATCAAAAAGCTCAGTCCTTTCCCTTTTCAAAAATGTAATACAAGCTATAGTTACGTTGCAGAATGGTGTATTTATTAAGCTCCGAAAAAGATACTGCATACTGAAAACTTGTTATTAAAAAATTACTACTGGAAATGTTCTTTCGACTTCAATACATATATTTAATTTAGTAGTAAGCTTGTTAAAACCACAGAAAGAAAGTAGATGTGTATAGACTCTGCTAAAACTATGGACTAAATATTCTTTGGGAATATCTTCTATTACGAATATTTCTTTTAAACTGCTCTTAAGTTTGTGGTAGCGGATTATAGCATCGTTCTTTTACATACCCCCGTAAAAAAATCGGGAACAGTTAGGTCTGGTGAAGGAGGAGCGCATGGAATAGGGTCTCCTCTTCCAATCCAACTGTGTTCAAAGACGTTATTTAGTGAATCTCTGGTGCAGCTCCATTTTGTTAAAAGTACACTAAATTCAGAATATTTTCCTGAGGTAATTGCGGATAAAAAAAATTATCAGCATATCGACATATGCGTGAGAATTTACAATTGGATTTTCAAAAAAGATTGGGCTATAAATGTTTTCCCTGGACACACCACACCAAACAGTAACTTTCGGCGAATCTCTGATGTGTTCATAAAATTGCCTGAGATTCTCTTCTGCCTATATTACAATTATGTTTATTAACTTTTCCATTTATATGAAAAGTAGCCTCATCCGGCATTTTTAGCTTTTCGAGAAAATGTCTGTTTGTTCTTATTAAATTTTGTAAACTCTGGCATAGTTCTACCCTTTTATTAAATTCAGTTTCTTTAATATCTCAAAAAATTTGTATCATATATGGCTTTAGTTTGAGTATATTTGAGGCGTTGAGAATTAGAGTGGCCTATCCCCAAAATGCAACAACTGAGAAATATTAAGAATTAAAATTTTGCCTTTTTTTGTGTTCAATTTTTGGAAAAGTAGATGGCTTTGCGCAAATATGTTTTTTCTTTAACATCTTATTTTTAGTAATTTATTAGAAATATACAAGCAGTTTATCTATGATCACTCCAAAAATCGATTTTAATGTGGGTTAGGCCAGTACGATATTTCACATAAAGACTATTAAGTAAGCCCTAAATATTGACATATTATATTATTTCATAAAAATATGTCATATAAAAGGCAATAATACTTTAGAAAATCAAAGTTGTTTTATTTAAACGAGAGATATATGTTTTACAAAAAAAACAAAAATAAATAATTTTAAACAATTACTTATGCTAATCGTCACATGTTTCCATGTTCTCGTCTCCTAGTTCATCAATGGCAGTTACAGATGTTTTCAGATTATTATAAGAGGTATGGTATATTGGTGGAATATACGGAAAGAGTTGTGTAAAGTTTTCTTTTTTTCAATTGGACGCCCAAATGGAAATAGTGGATCTAAGTTTCTGAGAAAAATAAACATTACGTTTTGCTATAATAACTGTGTTGAATAATACTGTTTTTCTGTTAGTAATTTTTTAGTAAAAAAAAAATCGTTATTGGTCATTTCAACTACACAAAATGGTTTTTTCTTCCGGGCAGATTTTATCACGACCTTCCTGCCATCTGATACAAACACATTCTCATGATATTTTTTCTCCTTTTCTATAACGCCATAATCCTGCTCACAAGACAGATAAGAATGTCCTGATACCAGGAACTTGTGATTTATTTCGGTTACACTAAACTGTTTTGAACTCGTAACGAAATCGCAAATTAAAGCCATCTTGATGTTACGATTTTGGCCCCCACATTGGTCACTGTACATGATAATTTTTTATGAGAGACAAAACGGTGAATTAGGAAAGTACCGATATCCTGAGGGCCTCTTGATGCTATTGATTCATTCCAAAGGCACATTACTGCAGTGTTACTAGCGATATAATGTACTCTTAAAACAAAAACGTATTAATAAGTTCACTTCAGGAAGAAAAGTGTATCTTACCTAAGCAATACGTCCACAACTGACGATTATAATATGTTATGTTATATTATTTCCAGTGGAAAGTACGGGAGTCGGCAATGTCTTCATTAAGTCAGCCGTTTCGTCTTCTGTCGGTTTGGCTTCATCTTCATTTCCTTTCTTGTTAATTCTTCTTTAGGCAAGTGTAATTCTTTCTCTACTTCCAAGTTCCTTTTCTCTTCGTTATTAATTGCTTTAATCTTAGTGTTAAATTAATCACACCTTCGACAGCTGTCAGTTATTGGCGCACGAAAATGGAGATTAAAGTTAGTATTAAAAATATTTCTAAAAACATAGGTTGAATAATATCTGAATATTTAAATCAGAAGCCAAATACTTTGTTTCGCCACTCTTTTCTCTCGAGTGGTGAGATGGAAATACAGGAAACCTATTTATAGTTTTTTTTGAACTTCTTGAATTTTCAAATCGGGTGGTGTTCTTCTAGCAGAAGGATGTTTTCTTTTATCCACAGGGGGAATTCCCTCTGGCTTTTTTCTAAAACTCTTGATAGTCGGCCATCAAGCAGAATTTGTTTAAAAAACTCCTTGCACACTTTTACATTTTTCCCTTCTTCGCTCGGTACATTATAAATTCTGGTCATATTTCGCCTATTCTGTTCATTTTCGGTATAAACTATAATTTTTTTAATTACATCCACTTATCCAAATATGTATGCTGACTGCAAATCAAAACAAGCTAGGTTATAAAAGTTTTTACATTGATCAATTTTAATTTTTTCACTGCACTTGTTATTGCATTTGCAGACAGGATTTTTAAAAACTTTTGCAAGAACTTCTTGTCCTTTAACATTTTTGTAGGCTAATCCTGACGCTCTTCTAAACTTTATCTTATTATAAGTCCAATTTTTTTTGCGTCTTATCCTTTTTCGCGTAGTTTTCTTATTTTTTTCCTCTCTTTCGTCTTCATATTCAGAATCACTAGTAAGTGATCCGTTTGATAGGGACTAAAATCACTTAAAGAGATAAATCGAATAAGATAGAAAAACACAACATTGTTACTCATTATAGACTCAAAGTATTATTCAAATTTAAGCTCACAGGCATACAACCTGACCATTTTAGCATGCCACCTGCTACGGCCAATTCATTTTCAGAATTTATTAAGAGGCGATGAAGGGAACATCTCCTCGCAACGCGTCGCTTTCAAACTAAACGCTAAACGCACTCAAACTAACCAAAAAACCGCTGCCAATAGAATCATTACTTCCAAATCTAATAATATATCTTTCTCGTCCTATCATATTTCTTAAAAAACCTAATTCTTTTCCTCCTAACCACTTATTTTTCACTAGAACATCAAAATTGAAATATGCATGCACAATAATTTTTACCCCACAACATTGATCTTTTTATAAAATATCAAGTACCTCCCTAAAGTGAGATCTGAATGTTCAAGAACCTATTACTCGATTTTTAAATAAATCTTAATTTTCACCCCCTGTCCCAAAAGGAGACTTTTTACCGTATTATACCATTCAAATCTGTAGCCCCAAAAACCCATAAAAAGACTTATTTTTCAATTATTTATAAAAAAAAAAGTTAATTTTTTCAATTAATCCCGTTTCACCTACTTCGCCTCAACCGATTTTACTCAATCCCGGGTGTAGGTTTATTTGGAACTCAATAACAATCCGAACTATTCTCATATGGATTACTACTTAAGTACCAAATTTCAAGCTCATTTCCTTTGAAAGTTATCGCGCAAACTAACAGAGACCGATAGACAGACACAAAAATGATTTCGCCGAAATTATGTTTTTTACACGTTTTGGAACATTTTTAAGACGTTAAGCTAAAAAAATTGATTTTTTTTTGCCTACACTATACTTCGCCATCTCGTAGAAACGTGAAAGTAATATACTAAAAAATTACTAATAATTTTGATAAAAGTTTTACAATTTTCTGGTTCCCACGATCATGGTATTCGAACTCACATTCATAGACTGCAAGTCTAACATTTTAACCACCACGCGGCACCGTGATACCGCTGGCCACCGGTGTTTTTAATTCGAATGCAAGCCGCTTGTCAAAAAAAGAGGAAGTCATATACTAAGCAATTTATATGGCATATGTTTCCCCTTTTATCGCCTTCTCTAATTATTCAGCAATATGCCTATCTAAACTCAGAAATTCTCTTAGTCTATGAGTAAAGTATTTCATACATTTCATGAATTGAGCAAAGAATAGTCTACTAAAACTTGAAATAAAAAGTATCGCTCTAAAAACAAACATGACCTTAACCTATGAACAGGTTTAAATAGATTTTTTGTCAATTAGTATCTAATAGCTTACATAATAATATTAAAATTGCTTACCTTGAACTTCCATATTAAGAACTATTTGAAAAGAAAAACTAGTTCTAGACAGAAAAACTATAAGCACGTTTTAACTTAAACACAATTAGGCGGTCCAACAAAACAGTTGACTGCTATCAATACGACTCGCGTAGGACAAACATTGTTTTCTTCCATATCAGCCCGTGATAATTTAAAATCAAATTTCAAGTATTTGTATATATATTTAGTGCATTTTTTGTATAGGACCATTTTTTACAGTTGTGTGTTTGCTTTAAACTTAGTTATGACAAATGAATACTTTTTGGAGCTTCGAAATAAGAACGCCGAAGTCGCCGAGTGGTGGAAACAAAACATTTTTATAATTAAAAATTAGATCCTTTTGTAGTGTAGATCCAAAAGACTTTTCCCCAGTGACAAATATGAACATTGTTAGTTACCTAGTTCTTCACTTTAGATCATGTATATCCAAGTTAAACTTAGTTCAATCTGTGTGTTTAATATTCTGTACTGCACCCAGTACATATATTTTTTTTATAAATAAAACATATATAACAATAAAACAAACATGTTTTTATTTAAATAAATTGTCATGCATGTCAGAGTGAATCAATATATAACATTTTCAGAGTGAATATAACAAGAATAAAAAATTGTTTTACAATAAACCTGATGACGAGTGTAAAGGAACTCAATTTTTTCAGCAGAATAAAACCTTTACTAGACTTAAACTTACTTATGTCTAGAAAAAATTTAATTATATACTTGCACTCTAGGACGGGATTATACCATGGAGACCCTAAAAAAAATTTTGTTCCCGTCTTATATTTTTGAGAAGTTATCGAAAAACTTAAAATTTTGAAGAGTGCCCATGCCTTTATCCTATTTGTAATCCTGACTCTGGAATTTCCATCCTTCGTAATTTAAGAATTTCTGTCCTGAATGAATGAACTTTCTTTATTCGTCATAGGTTTTGCTGAGAGACACTTTTGGCAAATCTTAGTATTAAGTAAGCAATAACCCTGTATATGGTTATCGTAGCTTCATTTATTATACATAAAAAAAATTGGAATAACACAGCTAACACACTCGTGCTAAGATAATATCAAGATAAAAAGCATGAAGTATTTAGTTCCTAAAGTATGTAATAAACTTCCAGCTTCCACATATTAAGAAAGATGAATATTTAATACTCGTATAAAGAATTTAAGAACTATGAGTCTTTTAAGTCTCACTTTCCCAAACAAAATAAATAATTACACAGTTGCATAAAAGTTAAAATTATTTTAAGATGGTACATACAAATACTGATAATTATTTAGGTCCCCTAAAACTTAAATAATACAGCATTCAAATATATAACGGTACAAAATGTAATACAACTTTTTCAAACAAAGATTAATCTTTGATCAGTCTCCATTGAGAATCATAATAATTGTTAACTAGCTATAATTTCAGTTTTTTAATAAATGATTAATATAAAATGTTTTGCACACACTTAGGCGTAATTTAATTTAATAGTACGTAAATCCTCTTCTAATTGCAGTAATGCAGTTCAGGCACATCGACGAAAGTTCATTCAATCGTTTTCATATCTAAAATTGAAAATTTTTGAAACTTACAAATAAAAGTAATATTGTCTTTTATCCCTCTACACCCACATTTTACAATACAACAAAAAGAAGGCATTTTAAGGCAGGAAAATAGAAATAAATAACAAAACTCCCATATACTCCCATGTAAAAATTCGATTTGTTTGTCCTATGCCCGTTAAAAACGGCTGATCGTTGACATTACAGGTCGTTGGAGTGCCCTATGACATGCATAAAATGCTAAATCAAAATGTAATAATGGCACAACCCACAGTAGGCCAGTATAATATTTAGACTTGGAAGAAGAATATTAAAATAGAATATGTGGCTCCATCTATGAAACGAATATTCAATTGAGGTTAGGCCATTGTTCTACTAGATGGGCAATTGATTTGATATTATACCTAAATTTTTAATTTTTGTAGGTTTAGGCCACTCTAATTCTCAACGCCTCATTTGTCATAATGGTTAGCACTGTGGACCGGGCAATTTATGTCAAACCTGCGATTTTTCTTGTTGATAGGCTTGTATATTACTGGGTTACCTCCATAACTATGTCTTGTTTTAGTATATTGTGCAACAAGTTTAGAAACTGACTCTTTGCACATGAGTGTGAGGTTTGTGCACGAGTGTTACAAGTCACACGAGTGTGCAAAGAGTCATTTTCAAACGTGTTGTACACGATACTTTTTCTACGACTGCAGAAAATAAAAACAAAAATACAATTTTGATTATTTTTATTCTTTCAACTTTGACAAGACTGTGAGAAATTTTTTCAAACACCGTGTGAAAACTTTTCACACGCTTATGTCAAAATGAAATGACGAATAATATGAGCTTGAACCGAAATTCTGTTCACAAATCTTAGAAGGCTATGGCACCAAATATTTCCCATAAGCAAGCTGTCAAACCAATAATTGTTGCAGAAGGTTTACACAATTTCTTATATTTAAAATGGAAAAAATTAATAAGTACGGCTTTTGTAAATTTTGCGAAAGTGTCGAAGAAATAGAGAAACAACACCGTAAATTGCCACTTTTAAAATATTCAGTAAAGGAAGCTGGTATAGAACTATTGGAGGAGAACCTGTTTAAGAAGATACAAGAAACCCTTCTTGATAACCAACCATGGTTGAACCGTTTGGGGAATACAAAAAGAAATAAAGTAGTGTCAAAATACTATTTATACGTTCTCAAACATCGAAATTTTATGATCAGTACTAGCGAAGTGCCGAGTCCTATGCGACGAGAAGATGTGTATCAAGAATACCATGAAATATTGCATAATTTATTAAAAATATAATTAGTAATATATCTGCTGTTATTTTTCAATTCTGTGTTGGATTTATTTGAGAACATTGAGAAATTCAAATTCACACTCAACACTTTGAAATTGATGATGCATATGTTCCCCGATAAGGTAAAAATGAAACAGGACTCGTTAGCTCGGTTGGTTAATACGTTGTCCCGGTAAGTCCTGGGTTCAAATTTCAGTTGAGGCGAATTATTTTTCATAAAATTTTTTGCAATTTTTTATGTGTTAGTGTTTCAAAAATGTATTAAAACTACATTTCCTAAAATTGTAGTAACTTCATGATCAGTTATAAATTCAGCATCCTATTAATTTAGTAACACAAATTTATTCAAGATCACTAATTCAACATTTTTGTAATCCGATAAAGAATGTTTTATTTTACTAAAATCCAAGGAAAATATATTTTTTAAAATACAATTGATAAAGGATCTAAACGATATGCTTTTACGTACGTCACATCAAATTTTATATGAAAATCCAATTTCCTATTATTTTAATAAGACAAATGTATTTAAGATAACTAATTTAACATATTTTTAATCCGATATCGAATTTTTAAGAATAATTTGATAAAGGATATAGAAACGACATGCTTTTACCAACGTCACATCAAATTACATATTAAAATTAAATTTCCTATCATTTTAGTAACACAAATTTATTTAAAATCACTAATTTAACTTGTTTCTAATCCGATATGGAATGTTTTATTTTACTAAAATTTAAGGAATTTATATTATTTTTCAGATTAATTTTATAAAGGATAAAAACAACATTCTTCTACGTACGTCACATCAAATTTCATATGAAAATTAAATTTCCTATTATTTTTGTAACAAAAAGTTATTTAGGATCACTAATTTAACTTGTTGTTTCTAATCCGATATGGAATGTTTTATTTTACTAAAATCCAAACAATATATATATTTTTTAAGACTAATTTGATAAAGGATAAAAACGATATGCTTTTACGTCCTTTTCATCAAATTTCATATGAAAACACAATTTCATACTATTTTAGTAACACAAATTAATTTAAGATCACTAATTTAACATGTTTCTAATCCAATATGGAATGTTTTATTTTACTAAAATCCAAGGAATATATATATTTTTTAAGTTTAATTTGATAAAGGATAGAAACGATATGATTTTACGTACCTCACATGTTACATCAAATTTCATATAAAAGTGAAATTTCCTATTACTTTAGTAGCATAAATTCATTCAAGATCATTAACTCAACATGTTTCTAAAGCGATATGAAATGTTTTATTTTACTAAGATCCAAGGAAAATACATAATTAGAATGAGAATAACAACTGACACTACAAATTAATACGTGCCGAACTTTATTCTTTGTAGACATTTTTATTACCTATTATTTAAATTTTAGTTTGAATTCGTGTGAAATTTTCTTACCCAATCTCCCACGCGCTTGAATTAATAATCCGATATTTTCCCGTACACAATTTTCCTTTGAAAATTATCCCTCAGTTCGACTCGGAATAATTTTCGAAAAATCTGTACTCGAAAAATTTCTGGAAATAATCGAAGCACTAGGGAGATTATAAGCGAAAATGGCAAGAGGTTAATTTTAACAACAAAAGTACAATTCACGATTAGGCTAGATTTAAACAATTAAGTACATCACATAGATTATTCAATCACAACAAAATGTAACAAATTATCTAACGTTAATAGCGCAAAATATAAAGTAAAGTAGCTCTATTTGAAGTTATAATTTATGGTTACATTTGTACAGTTTTGGAAACTGTGTGCTGGCATATCTTGTTTATTGATAGAATTCGTATATGTTATGTTCTCCGTTATGTTTCGTGAACATGAAGGAACCGGCTCCAGCGGGGAAGTTTCAGATTCTTGCAATTCATGTGAGGACCAGGATGTCGAAGTTTGGTCTACAGATTCTGCAATTTTGTTTGCAATTTTTAATTTATTCCCAATTGAATCGTCTATGTATCCTTCAGCCACTGCACTAGAACGCCATCCCCCATGGCGTTTAAGAGTTAGTAAATCCTGACCAGCATTAACGAGTATTGTTGCCGATGAACGCCGAAAGCAATGGCCTGTATATTCGCTCGGGTTGGGCAGTTTCAAAAAATTGGCTATTTCTGTAGCCATGCGTCCAAATTTATTGATGCCTACAGCTTGTCTAGTACATTTTCCATTTTGATAATTCAAGAAAAATCTGTTTTCGGATATATTACTGGGTCTGAGATTGGCAAATTTTTACATATATTGTAGAAGTTTCCAATCAGAGTAAATGATCTAGGTATTTTATTTTTTGTGTTTGTTAATTTGATCAGCATAGCCGAATTTAAATCTTTGATGTCATTGACTGATAATTTATGCAATTCGCCACGTCTACAAGCTCCTGCTAGACCGATAGCAACTGCGGCCAGAAAGTTTAAACGTATAATATTTAATACATTTTTGCAATGTTTACTATTAAAAAAATATATGCCATAAAATTTGCTTTTAGTACGTACTTTTATTAACAAGTATTGCTTATCCGGTGCTGAATTTAAAAATTTTGAAAAATCCTCCTCCGTTAGAATTTTGGACTTCTTTGGTGTATATTTTTCTGATTTTCGTTTTAGGAACGACTGTAGTTTCATATAATTGGAAATATTAATATTGCGCTTTACTTTTAAGGTAGCTTTAAGCATAGAGAATATCGACCACAATGTGGATGCTTTGTATTTCTTCGATAGTTGTTCAAAATATACTAGCATCAGATTTTCCGAACATGACTTTACATTGCTTCTTGCTTTCCACTGCTGAAATTTCATGTACGCAGTCTCATATTTGTATCTGGAAGTTTCCGGCAAAAGGTTTAGCGAGACGCCTGTAGCTTTTTCCTTTATTTCTGGTGGCGTACATTCAAATTCACTTTCACTCTCCATTTTTACACAACAAAAGGTGATTTTGGCAAAAAAATAAAAAATTTTTGACAGATTGAAATTAAAATGAAAGTAACCAGGCAATCGAAAACCACGACCTACTTGATTCAAGCTTTAGTGACATTTGTGCTAGTCATCCATCATTGAGGTCAAACCTAAGCAAAACTGTGTGCAAAAATTTCACACAGCAGTTTTCACACATCATGTGAAATTAGTAATTTTCAGATCTTGTTTGGCGTGTGTTTTTAGACAGTTTTCATAGCAGTCGCAGAAAAAGTAAATTTTCATTATTTACTGTTATTTTCTTACGTGTTCCCCTCGTATCCCAAAATGATCTATACCAGGTTTTAATTGCTAACACTCTTTGCCTTTTAACTCAAAGGAAACATTTCTCACTTCTACTTCAAAAGAATATGTCAAAAGCGATCGACGTTGGAACAATATGAATTTGTTTCCAAGGCGACTTCAAAAAAGAAAAAAACATTAACCGTGAAATTCATATAGCCATGCAGTATCTTTTTCGAAGCTTAATAAATCAACAATTCTGCAACGTAACTATAGCTTGTACTACATTTTTGAAAAGAGGAAGAACTAAGCTTTATGATTTTGAGGAAAAATACAGGGTGTTCCTTTTAAAATAAAAAAGTTGCCCTATACCTGACAGTCAGCCATCTAGTTTTCGGTACTTCCGGTTGTAAAAATAAAATGACATATGCTTCAAACAAAACTTTCGACAAATTGAACACAGCTATTTAAGCCCAAAATGGGTCAAAATATGGCTTGTCATCCTGTATTATTGTCATCATTGGTCGCAACGTAACAATGTCGCAACGTAACTAATTTTATTAAAAGATTCATTACTATTTCTATTTTATTTTAGTTTTATTGCGCTAGGTGAATCATTATAGGAATGTTAGGATTGATTTGTGTCTACCTTTTTGAAAGTTGGATGGTTGGCATGGATGGATGGTAACCTAGGCTGAGCAATGCTCTTATGAATGCTTTTGAAGAAGCCCATTGGAGTCTAGGCACTGGTGCTCTAATGAGTCATCCTACTTCCATTAAAGTGCGGGACACAAAAGAAAACCTGGCGGTCCTTAAAATAAAGGTTCATAGTCTTAAGCAAGCGGAAAAGTAAAATTTGTGTGCGCAAATAAATTTTATGTTATTTTATTTGTTGTAATAGTTTGCTGCTTCACCTATAAAGTGCGCCAGCTAAGCGGTACGGAAAATTAATCGAGGATTTAATAAATTTCGCACTGGTCTACTTGTAATTGGGATGTGCCTAGAGTCTCCATGCACTTGCCGCTAGAAGGGTCCAGCTATTTCCAGTGGCGCCTATACATTTCGAGCATTTGTTTTCAATTCAAAATCGAACAGAACGCGCTGCATTTTACACTAGTGTTTCGGAAAGTAGTGTAAGAAAAATTCAAAGAGAACATAATGATCGCTCATGTTCTACTTCACCTTTAAAATCTCCTGGTAAAAAAAGACCCCGATTATCATACAAGGATAAAATTGACGACGGTGATTTTCAAGTAATTCGACGAACAATAGAGGATATATTATATAAACTTGAAGAAGGTTCGGACCTGCAAACCCCTACTTCGTGCTGTAAAGAACAAAATAGATTTTCCGTACAGGTATAAAACCTTAAATCGGCTTTTATGATCAAATGGTTTTGTTTGGCGCAAGTGCCAATATAAACGAAAATTGCTCATTGAGAGACCAAATATTTTTCACTGTCGGGTGAAATATCTATCAACTTTAAGGCAATATAGGCAAGAAGGATGCAATATTGTGTATCTAGACGAAACCTGGGTAGATAATGATATGACAGTGAACAAATGCGGGCAAAGTGAAAGTGTTACAGGTGTTGTTCAGGCAATCCGCTCTAGTAGTCGCTTTATTATAGTTCATGCTGGTACAGAAGCCGGATTTGTTCCAGATGCTGCTTTAGTTTTTCGCTCGGGACTAACAACTGGAGACTATCATGGACAGATGAATAGAGATAATTTTGAAAAGTGGTTGCTCGAGAAGCTTCTACCTAACATTCCTCCCAAATTAGTCGTGGTAATGGATAATGTGTCTTATCATTCTCACGTACAAGATAAAGTCCCAACTAAATACTCTACAAAAGCTCATATGATATCGTGACTTAAATCGAACAATCTTGTATGTGATCCAACATGGAGAAAATATCAATTATATGAAGTAATATCAGCCAACAAGCCTAGAGAAAAAAAGTATAAAATTGACCGTGTTTTACGTAACCTTGGTCATACACTTTTAAGGCTGCCTCCATACATGTGCGTCCTCAACCGTATTGAACTTGCATGGGCAGGAGTAAAAAAATATATTCGAGAGCGCAACACCAGTGAACTTTCAATTAAAGATTTAAATAAAATAACATTAGAAGCGACTGACTCAATATCGGCTGAAAATTGGAAATCGTTAAACATGTTCGTTCCATTGAAGATAAATACTGGGAAGTAGATGGCAAAATTGAAACGGTTATTGATGATTTAGTTATCACACGGGAATCTTCAAGTAGTGACGACGAAACCTCATCATTTTCAGAGGAATGACAGCCGTCAACCTCAAAAATGGCTTAGTTTTTTTTTCATATATTTTATAAAATTGTTCACAAAGTAGCTATCAATAAACTGCTTCAAAATAATTAATTTTCTGTTCAATACAGGGTGTCAAAAAATATCTAATATTGCAATTAATATTTGAAAAAGTACAGAACTCATATTTTTCCAAACTTAATACATCAATGTAGTTATAGTAGTGGAGCCAGCACTGATTCCAGTGATTGAACTTATGCACTTCGACTTTGGGCTATCGGGTATGCCAAAAGTGATCATTTGTCTCCGTCTGTCATATTACTTTGTACAGGGGGCGGCATTGTCAAGTACTATACAGGGCATTTCCTAATTGCGTACTAATGTTAAAGGGGGGTGATTCCTGGACCTTTTTAAAAAAAAAGTTTAATATGAACCTAAAAGTGTTAACTTTGGAGATAAAGGGTTTTAAAAAAACATTTTTTTAAAATCCTAATTCTGATGCTATTATAGATAAATAACTTTGTGAAATTTGATACACGCCTTTTATGCATAAAAGGGCATTTTTAATTAACAATCAATTTTTGAAATTTCTACCAGTGGCGTCCATATGTAATTAACCTGTATAAAGTAATATGATGGAGACAAATGGCCACTTTTGGCATACCCGAGTAGCCCAAAATCGAACTCCATAAATTAAAATTTTGATCAATCTCGTTCACTGGATCTGATGCTGGCTGCCCTTGTTAATTCTGGACTTGTAAATCGTGTATCACTATACTTGGTGGTACAATAATAGTGGACGTAGGCAGTAGCCCGGGAATCGTGAATGACAACTCAAGAAAAAATATATTTATAGGTAAATCGATCAATTTTAAAATTCGAAAGTTCGCCGTTTTTTCAACACAAAAGACATATAGAAGTGCGGTACACGAAAGAAAACAGACAAATATAGATAAAGATTCATTAAGCATAGTTATATTTTTTAATTATCTGAAGTGCGTATAGTCAAAAAGGAGTGCCATATTATTTAAAGAACGACGGGACACCACTGGTTTAAAGAGATTTCTTTGTCGATCTTCCTAAACCGATTGACTCCGCCTGGTTTTCTTTCATGTCCCGCACTTTACAGCATAATAACCTCTGCCTTATAAGACACATGGGTTTCTTATACTTTTAAAGTTATATTCTTGCTTCTTGCATTGGAATTTTGACAAAAGAAATACTTGTATGAATGTAAGAGACGTGGAGTTAACACAGTTTTGATGGATTACCTAGTCCCATGCATTTAAGAAATAAAAATAAAATAGTTATAACCATTTTAGGTACATATGATTTTTGTGTTATATGAAACGAAAAAAAATTAATAACGCCTAAATAAAACACATAAACTGACTTATCTGTGAATTGGAGATATTAAACTAATTGGAATAATTAAGTAAAAGCTTTATTGCTACAATATTTTTCATATCTACTAGGAAACCGATTTTTATTGTAGCTGTTAAATATATTCCTAACAAATACGTTATAAATGCCTTAAACTAATTATTCGTTCTCACTTATCAATTATAATTACCTTTCTATAAAGCCTCTATATAAATATGCATACATTTTAACTTTAGATTTCCCTTTGAAATTCGCAATGTTCAGCTATAGCAAATTGTTTTTTTTAGTTCTTGTTTTAAACTTTTCTGACGGATTTATTTTGAATCATCGCTGGAATAAAATTGATAGCAAGAGAAATGAAAAACTGGAAATGGAAGTTGAGTCTACTATTGTGTTAACGCATGTAGTAAGTATACTTTTAAAAGTATTTGTAAACAAAATTTGTTAAAAAAAGCCTTATGATATGACAAGTGGTTTTTGAGAAAAAAAATCTATTTGATGTAAGCCTGTGTGTTTTTTGAGATATAGGGTGGTAAAATTTAGAAAAAAATATATATTTTCTAATTTAGCATCCTGTATCTTAAAAACATGGCATTTGCGGATATATATTTAATAATTTTTTTTCTTTAAATGATTCCAAGAATCACTTTTATAGAGTTTTGAGCAGTTCTGATTTCAACTAAACCTGGATCAGACGTGCCAGAGGCATGGATCAAAATAGAATTTGTTTTTTTTTTCTCGAAAACGACTTATCGATCACAAAAAAAAGTTCTGATCGAACACTTTAAAAATATAACCCTTAGATACCTATGAGGTTGCTGATATCTTAATCAAATAGCTCTTATTGTTTCGGTATAACTAAATAAAGTCTCATTTTCTTACAAAGAATCTCTCTTGTTGAACGCTTACAAATGACGGCCTACTGAAATGTTAAAAGAATTATTACTAAAAAACTAATTACGCAATTTACCTGAAATTTTGCACAAAAATCAAGTATTACGTACGAACGAAAGAGAAAAATGGTGCTACCAATTAAATACGGCGAAACAAAATGGCGGCCTAGTGAACTGTTAAAACAATTATTACTTAAAAATTACTTTTGCACACTTTTTGTACAAAAACAAGTTTTATGTAGGAATGAACTGGTAAAATTTTAGTATGAATTCCAGATGGTTAATCAAAATGGCGGCATAATAAAATATTTCAAAAATTAGCCTGAATCAACTGCTTATTAGATTGATTTAAATTTTTCTGCAAGAAAAGTTTGATATAGAAACGGTGATAAAATCGTGGTAGGTATTCATGATGGCGGCAAAATAAAATGTTTGGCAAAAAACATGTTTTTTAATTCGATCGGTCTGTCTGTCTGTCTCAGTGGCGTAACAAGACAACGTGGAGCCCTGGTGCCAAATCGTAAAACCGGGAGTCCCCCCTCTCTGTAATAAGTACATATAAATAAAAAAACAATTAGGAGATTTCATAAACATTTTAGAATAGCTCCAGCAAATTGGATAGGTATCACGGAAAAAGGAAATAAGATTTTACACATAAACCATAATATATTCTATATAAAATATTCTAAATAAACTTAACAAAAAAAAGAAACAAATATACAACACAACATTCTAAAGTATAATAATAATTGTAATTGCACCAACTTACGATTAGACGAGTGACTACGGTTACTTTGTCTATAACTTGAAAAAAAATTTTTTACATGCTTTTTCAACTTTGCTTCAATTTCCGCAGCTTTTTTTCTTTAAGCTGCTGCCGATTGGTGCTTGCAATTCATTTTATCACAACTACAACGCTGAATACTCAAAAAACAAAATATAAAATCAGTATCACTGCAATTATAGGCCTGTTTTAGTCTAACAACTTGTTTGACCCTAGGCCCGCTTGAGATTATGGGCCCCTATCGGCCCTATCCTCTAAAAGCATTTCAGCAGTGCCGTATTAATTATTTTCGCCCAAACGCATTTACGGGTCACCAAGCTCGTGTGAAAAAGTGACAACAAAAAAAGTCCTCTCTTTCATATAGCAGAAACTTATCCCCTCCTTCAACATAATATTAAAAAAGAAATACCTACTTACGATAAAATGGAAACACGGAAAATTAGATAAACGATTTTTCTTGCAGCGAGGCAGAGGCGGGCTCTCTAGGCCCAGGCCTCAGGGGCCTAATGGGTAATGCGGCCCTGTCCTAAGCAAATATCGAATAACTTAAACTATCAGTTTAGTAATTATTTTGCATCTTCGCTCCCTATTCCTCGTAGAAATTTTGTACGATTGATCTTTACCGACGTAAAGCGCTCCGCCGCGACAGCTAAGTAAAAATAAAAGGCTATTTACGTGTTTGGCGCGCGTTACAGTCTATATACCGGGTGACACGGTTTTTGTCTAGTTTTTGTAAATGTAATTTCCTTAATTAAATGTGCGCTTTTATAAATATTTTTCTGTAGACTTTAACCAGGCCGCCGGGCCCCCAAAGGCGCGGGCCTTGGCGCACCCGCACCACTCGCACCATTGTAGTTACGCCACTGGTCTATCTGTCATTTCCCGACATAGCTGGAAGGAGTCAAATTTGCGAAATTATTTCGATCAATCTGATTCTATTTGTCCATATTTTTTACAATATCTGATGTTCGCTATTTTTAACCACCTTAAAAAAAGATTCTAAATTCGACCTGTTTTTTCCCTCGTAAAAGGGAAGTATTGTCCCGGAGGGTAATTTTTTCACATGTTTACGATTCAGGATCCCTAGATGTCTAAAAAGATGTTTTCTTAATAACGTCGGTCTGTCTGTTCGCAGCATAGCTAAAAGTTTTCTTACCCGTTTGACGATTGACTACAAATTTCGTCGAAAGTTAGGGTCATATTGGAGATGACCTGGTAATATTTTGGTAAAAATCCAATATGTCGGAACAAAATGGAGGCCTAATTATCCAATTTTCTTTAAATGCTGCACAAAAATCAAGTATTAGAATGAGCTGGTAACATTTTGGTACGAATCCAAGACGGCAAAATAAAATGATGCCTAATAATTTAAAAAATCGACCTGAAAAAACTACTTATTAGTTTTATTCCAAGTTTCGTCCAAAAATTAAGTGTGATACAGAAATAAACTGCTAAAAATTGTAGTACGAATTCAAGATGGCGGAATAAAATGGCGCGAAATAAACTGTTTAAAAGAGGAAGTAAAAAACCCTTTTACCCAATGGACTTTAATGTTTGCACGAGAAATAGATATGATTTGCATTTGATTATTGGTCCACTGATACCATTTTAGTATGAATAAAATTTTTAAAAAAGCGGAATAAAAAATTGGTTATTTAATTTATTTTACATTATATTCAAAAATCAAGTGTCGCATAGCTAGAAACTGGTAAGATATTTGGTACATAGCCAATATGGTGGAACAAAATGGCGGCCAATAAAATTTTTTAAGACATGTTTTTAGCCGAATTAGAAAACGGACAAATTCAACGTGCCACAGCAACTGTACAAAGAAGAATTGAAATGTGTCTTCAAATGAACGGACAGCATATAGAACATTTTTTATAATTCAATTTTATTATTTTATTTATTTATTGTTGATTGTTAGATTGCTATAATTTTTAGGTTCACTAAAACAAGTTTAGAACAGTCTCGAACTTAGTAGATATGGTTAAAAATAATGTAAACAATTTATTGCATTTTTTTATAACTTTAACTTTTCCGAAACGAAAAAATTTCGTTTCAATCCTCTTCAATTTTCTCTTGTTTATTGGCGATAAATGAGGATGTTTTTCATTAACAACATGGCACGTTCTCTCCAATATTTTGTAACATTCTCCGCGAATATAAAATAAATTGAGAATATCAGCTTTTGAGTGTTATTTTATTTTAATTTAGAGGTTTCAAATCAGCTGTCATGTTGAATAGAAAAGCACAACAATTGTTTTTCCATGGCTTACTACGGGAAGGTGTAAGCATTTAGGAAAAACATATGATAGTTTAATAAAAACCTGATTATTTCGAAAATGGTTACGAATAGGTATAGGGAACCTTAATACAGTTCGATAGAAAATTAAATTCTACATTTGATAGTGCATAAAGTTATAGAGTCTCCCATTTAAAAAACGGACTTTAGCGGCTTTGAAAATGTGAAGGTTTACCGCTGAATTTAGGACACCCTGTATAAAAATAGACAAATTCAATAAAAAAAATAGAAATCTAAGATTATTTACCGTTCGTCTGCAAAATATGAAGATTACATCTTCAAAACTTACAAAAATATGAGATTTTAAAATTTGGTACCCCGAAGGCTCATTTTTGGTTCAAGATCAAGTATCTTAAGAACGCTTGATCCTAGGTATGGGACATGCTGCATAAAATAGAATTAAAATTCTCCGTAGAATCCAAAAATATCATAAAATACAGGGTGTTCCATTTAAAATAAGCAAGTTGATACCAAGAAGTGACAGGAAGTTGAAAATATTTCAAAAAAGAAGTACCCCTTGACCTTACCTTAATCCCAAAATTTTGAAATTTTTGTCTAAATGGCATCATCAAAAACTTTTAATGAACGGGTTGCGTGAATAACCCTGTATATATATATATATATATATACTAATACAACAATAACAAACAAAAACAAAACAAGAACCAGGAATTAATATTTTTACAGCCAATTTACGTGACTTCTCCATTATCCGAGCAATTTTGAAACACTCTTTCCAGTTTCCTAATTGCTTGGGTAATGACGGTGTGACATTGTGTATTTAAAACTCTAATTTCATACACTATTTTTTGTCGCAAGTCGTCAACACTG
Source organism: Kuschelorhynchus macadamiae (assembly GCA_030620095.1). Classification (NCBI taxonomy): domain Eukaryota; kingdom Metazoa; phylum Arthropoda; class Insecta; order Coleoptera; family Curculionidae; genus Kuschelorhynchus; species Kuschelorhynchus macadamiae. Next base: position 652,658 of record JAUTXW010002854.1, on the reverse strand, counting down.
TCCGTTCTATTATGATATACTTTATCATTTAGGTATCCCCACGAAAAATTGTCCAAAGGTGTAAGGTCGGGGCTGTTCGCGGACCAATGAATATGGCCATATTTGCTAAATTATATCGAGCATTTAAAAAGTCTGTGACCTCTCGGATGTTGTGTGGTGGAGCGCCATCTTGGTGCCAAATTATTTGGTTATAAGTGTTTAAAGGAAGCTGCTCCAAAAAATGCTCAATTTCGTTATTTAATAGGTTTAAATATCGTTCCCCCATTAATATACCCTCAATAAATATCGGACCACTAATTTGGTTTCCTAAGATGCCTCACCACACATTTATTGACTTCCGCCCTTGTCTCTTTCGCTCTTCAATTATATGTGGATTTCTCGTTGCCCAATGGTGCGCTTGTGTTTTCTATTAAACATTTCGGCTATGGTAAAACAAGCCTCATCAGACCACAAACTCCTTCTGAATAACAGCATATCTTGCCTCAGTGTGGTCAGCATATCCTCATCGAAGGGGAGGCGTTGGTTAAAATGATCGTTGGTTAATAGTTGCACTGGTCTAATTTTATACGGGAGGTATCGATTTTTTTGTAGCACTGAACGGATGTAGAACCTCGATTTTCCGGTTGTCCGAGAGATGTCCGGAATCGATCTGCTTGGATTTTCTAAAAATTAGTTTTACTTTTAACTTTTAGAAAAAAATTTACCTTCAAAATATAATAATACGGATAATTCTTCGTCCAAGTCAAAATTTGTCTTCTCTACCTCTGCAAGGATTTTCTTTGGGCCTGGTTTTTTACTATATTTGCAACAATTTTTCTTGAGGGAACTCTTGCACCAGGATGCAGTAGCCTGTATTGTCGCACTGCAATTAACGCATTATTAACATTTGCGAAATAAAGTTGAAGAATTTTTAGTTTTTCTTCTTCGGAAATTGCATTTTAGATTTTACTAATTTTGTTTTCCGTAAAATCAATAAAATATTTTACTTACGAATAAAAGTAAGTTTTGATTTTGTTGGTGACATTCCATGGGTAAAGCGATTTCATCATTTCATGGGTACCGCGATTTAAGTACGGCTGCATATCTGTGAAATTGTCATATGTGGTAAATTTAAAGTGGAATAAGTCAAAAACTACTGTTCCGAATGTAGACAAATCATATATTTTTGGAAAGGGGAGAATGAGGAGAATCCAAAAATGTCAAGAAATACAGGGTGTCCTATTTAAAATAACAAAGTTGATGGTAATATAGTGATTTTCCGATTGTCTTTTGTTTTTAAAATTGCCGTCATGTAAATCTCTAAAAAATTCCCTATAACTTTCGTAGGAACCAGTTTTATACCTTGCAAAACAAGAGTTAGTCTTTCGCGGCCAATAAATAGGGGGAATTTTAAAAAGCTTTTAGGTTTATTAATATCGAGAAGTTTCCAAGAACTAAAAGATTATCTCAAAAAAATTAAAAATGTTTTTACTGGTGACTCGAAAACTATTCAAAACGAAATCATTAATTACTAATTGAATGCATTTCTGATTATTTAAATGATCATGTAAAAAATGAAATAATGAACACACAGTTTTTTTCTGGGCAAGTGGATGGCACCACTTATATTATGCAAACCTCCCAGTGCTCCACAATTTTAAGATACGTTAATTCAGAAGGTTCAGTAGTCCAGAGATTCTTAGGATTTTATAATGTCAGCTCCGATGGAAGGTCGGAGAATTTATGTTCTCTATTTGATCAAATTTTGGACCAATTTTGATATAAACATAAATTAATAGGGCAATGTTACGATGGCGCAAGTGTGATGTCTGGCCATCTAAAGCGCCGCAGGCTGTATTTGTCCTGATGCAGCAAAGTTTAAAAATATTTCTAAATGTCGAATTTTTTTGCAAGCCTTAGTGGTATTCCCTCATTTTTTCATCACTCAGCCGAACGAACGTATGCTCTTACATCTGCATCTACGAGGCGTATACCAACAATAACAGAAACTCGTTGGTCTTCAAATTCGAAGTTAGTAAATGTGATTGTTCAAGTTGCGTTCTTCAAAAAAAATCGTTTGACATTCATTTTTGCATATCCAATACAAAACGCTGTCATGAGGCGCTCTGTAAAAAAAGAAATGAACATTTTTTTTAAAACCATGTTTGATAAAGCAAATTCTATTACAGAAATAAATCATTACAAACGTGAGCTTGCTAAGCTTTCACCTGAAGAAATTGGGGCTAAGTTTAGAACCCTTTTTCATGAAATATTGGACCATATTTTAATGGAAATGACACTAAGCTTTCAAGACTCTGAAAAACTTACATTTTTATGTTTGGCAGATTCTGCTAAATTTTCCGAGTGGCCCGTTTGAAAATTTGTTGCAGTTATATGGGGAAATATTTTCAAAAAGTCAACGACCTAGAAATGAGCTTGGTCATATTTTTGCCAATGACAGTAATTGGAATATATCGCTGCAAGAGCAACTGAAAAAAATTAACGAAAATAAAGATATTTTAACCAAACCATATAAAGTGTTTCCCTTATTTGGACAATACCGTCAACAAGTGCTTCAGTGGAAATAAGTTTTTCTTGCCTGTAAAAACTTATTTAAGAAATACAATATCTCAAAAAAGACTTACTTCTCTAGGCAATATTTCTATTCAAAAGGAATGTCTGGAGGAGATTAGGGCAACTCATCCATTTTATGAGGATGCTATAAATAAATTTAGTGCTATGAAGGATAGGAGAATTGATTTAGTATACAAAATGTAGGTAAGTCGTAAAAAAATATTCTAGCCCTTCCAGATATAAAAAAAATTCTTGAAAAAAAATTATTGCGATATTTTCTTGCTTCATTTGCACTTCACTTACTTTTTCACCCGCGAGCCGCCACTGCTTTATCCCAGATAAAATCTGGGCCTTTACTCTTCTCCTTCTTATTTCTGTCTGACATCAAACAGTTCTTTAAAGATAACGGTGCGGGAGGAATTAACATCCATGGCACTCACTCTGTGATTCTCTTGCTCTATGCTGACGATTTAGTGTTGTTGAGTGGCTCCGAAATTGATATGCAACGGCTACTAAATATTTTATTCTTATACACTAAAAAAAATCATATTCAGGTTACCTCTTCAAAGTCATGTGTTATGTGGAGGTCACGGGTCGAGTTTTTCTTTTAACATTGGTAGTGAGAAAATTGAGGTTGCATCATCTTATACCTATCTTGAAGAACGCTTTTCTACACCTGCACTTTTCCGGGATATGGCGGAACAGTCTGTAATAAAGTGTAGACTGGCCTCAGGATCCGTGATGTCGCTTTTGACGCATAGTAGGTGCAGCTCTTGGAATTCAAGCACTACTCTATTTAACTCGATCGTACTAAATACATTGACGTATCTACCCGTATGGGGGCTAAGATATGCAGACATTCTAGAAAAGTACAAACGTCATTTTTCAAGCGTCTTCTGCTACTTCGAAAGAATACCTCTAGCTCTTTAATACGATTAGAAACAGGTACTTCACATATTGCATTTACAATATTTAAGCTTTCACTAAATTATTTTCGCAGACTTTTATTGATGAATAATAAAAGATTACCTAAAATTTGCTTTTCTCGCTTATCCTATCTTTCCGAGTTGGCAACTGACTGCAGATACAACTGGATTTTGCAATTAAAATGGTTTTCAAGGAAATAGATTGTCAAAACATTTGGAATATCTTAACGCCGCAAAACTTTAATACTTACAGACGCACATTACTAGAAAAATTTAGGACTAATTTATTTGAATCGGGCGCTGCATTTGCTAACAGAGCTTCTTATACGCTATTTTATGGCTCTTTTAATTTAACGCGAAGTCCAGCCAATTACTTAATGTTTAGCAATATTTCTATTTCCACAGCCAGAGTTATCGCGCAAATCCGTCTAAGCAGAAAATTTGTTTGTAAGTTCTTGTACAAAGGCCTCTCATATAGCTTTAATAGTGAAGAATTTTGTACGGTCTGTAGTGTGCATGTACTCTAAACTTTTCATCACATTTTCTTTATCTGCCCATTATACTTGTTAGACCAGATAGCTGGTCGGATGTCGAGTTTTTTAACAAAATGATTTCTCTTACGCTTGCTTTGGCTAACGAAATTCGCGAAGTTATCTTGCAAATCATGGCTTTTCTAAGAAACGAGTAACAAAATAATATCTTTTTCGTTCTCTTTCACGCATATCATTTTTCCAAAGGTAGCTATTACTCTATACATGTATTATTTATATAAAATTATCGTAATATTACCAGTGTTTTTTTTTTCTGTAAATATATGTAAGTAGGTATAGATAAGGTAAAAAGAACTTCATATATATATATAAGCTAGTTGTACACTACAATAAGATTTTGTTTTATTTTGATATTTTTTTTAGGATTGAAAATGTACTTAAACGACTGTTTATATCTTAATCAAGTTTTTAGTTAAGCAGTACAACCAAGAATCTTGTTTATAAGAATTTTCTGTAATTCTTAAAGAAACAATAAATGAATGAATGAATGATTTAATGACTTTGTCGTTATATTAAGGTAACACGCAGGTAAAAAGTTAGAAAAGTACTATTTAGAATAAGTAAATATGGTGTCCGGTTTTCATTTGCCGTAACTGTATATATTTGTAACTATTTAAACTTTTTAAATTTAAGTTTAGATTTATTAACTTTAAGGTAGGCTAATATCTATATTCATATTGAAATTTTTTTGTTGTTTTTGGAGAGCAATAGACCGATTTATATGGGATTATATTTACCATTCATTTACTACTATGAATATGGGCCGTATTGTCCATAATGCATATTACAGGAAGAGATTTACATACAATATTGCGCCAGAAAATTAGGAGTGTCTCAAAGAACTTTGATCTTTTAGAACTCATCCTTAAACAAATAAAACTCCTAATAAGCATAGATATATTTTAGTTACAGCAATATATAGATCTCGGTCCACGCATTGCGACACGTTTATAGAGGTTTTAAACAATTATCTTGACCAAAAACAAAACAGTTCCTCTACAGAGAACCACATATTACAGGTGACATAATCATAGATATCCTAGATAAAGACAATGAACTGGTTAATAACTCAATATTTCAGTGTCATGAGTGAGCATAATTTTATCTCATTATTAAATAAAAAATCCCCCAACAAAGTTGCCTTGATCATTTTTTTATAAATTATTCGGGTGGCATAAAGATGTGTTCTCTTTTGCACTGTATAGATATATAACTGATCATTCCCCAAAAGTAACTATATTAAATTATTTTATGCATCTATAAGAACTGAAAACTAAATGCAGACCTGGTTTAAAAATACATTCATTTTTATAACTGATCTAAAACAATACATTTGGGAGAATTTATTCTCTATAACAGATACCCAAGCGAAATTTTTATTAATTTACTGAGAACTAATATAAATAAAAACACCCACAGACAGTACATAGTAATTTTGTAACATATAATATATACTGTACTGTCTTTTAATCATATTGGATTCCTACCAATATTTTACAAGTTTTTACCTATTCCACACTTGATTTTTGGGCATAATTTAAAATAAATTCAATAAGTAGTTTGTATATTAAGACACACCTCCGTTTTGTTACGTCATGTTGAATTCGTACTAGTTTATCCCTAGATCACATTTAATTTTTCTTCAAGATTTAAAGTCAATTCAATAAAAATAATTTTTACGTTGATTTTTTAAAAATTTTATTTGGTCGGTGTTTTGTTCGTCTTTTGTATCTTTCCATACCACAACTTTACCAGTTTATCTCTATATCAGTTTATGGCCATATCATACTTAATGCTTATTCCACAAAAATAACCCACTTCAGGGTTACTTCGACACCAAATTTAAGTTTTAAAAAAATATTAGATTTATAAAACAATAAAAAAGATACAAACCAAGTAATACCTTACAATAAAACATTTGGAAACATAAAAAAAAGCATGTTCACTTTTTATATGCTAAACTAGACTCATATTATGATAATAATATATTTTAATTTAAAAAAATAAAAAGATACAAAACAAGTAATAAATTTTAATAAAACATGTTTTATATGCTAAACTAAACTCATACTATGATAATTACACATTTTAATAGGAACTTCTTAATACAGAAACATCCTCTTTGGTATCTTGAAAATATTTCGTTGTCTTCAAAAATTTCACATGCATATTGTTTTTTCATAGATCTACCGTTGCAGTTGCCACATATTCATTTATGGCACAATACGCATCTTATTCATGCCTTTCTATTTTTAAAGGTAGAATACTCATACTTACAAATTGCGCATAGATCATTGTAGAAGGAGCATTCATAATTAGGGTTTTCAGATCCATCATTGCAAATGCCGTAAACCCATTTTAAGCGCGAAATGCAGCAAATCCAATCTGGACCCCTGTAGGTAGAGAATTTGCATTCGCAAAACAAACACTTTTTATCGTTTTTCCCTTGATGTTGTTTTTCATTAGAAGGACCTGCTTTTCCATCATTTAGATTGGCACTTTTGGCCAACCTCATTTTTTTTTCTGGAAATTTGGCTGTTATTCTAGTTATTAGGTCAGATACTGGCAATTCTTCTTCTTCGGTAGAAATGTCCTCTGATTCACAAAAAGTTGCACTTTCCAACTTATTTGGTAGAACTACTACCTGTAGATCCAGAGTCTCGTGAAATACATCCACTTCTTTAGGAGCTGACATTTGTTGACCAGGTTGTATGGCAATCTTCTTACCTTTGATCAGTCTGTAGAATTTTTTAATGTGGATTCAAAGAATTTTCTTTGAATCCACGAGATTCTTTTAGAAACTCTAACAAACTGGCGTCCAGTAATCTTTCTGAAGTAGATGACGATAAATTTGGAAGTTTGGAGAGGACAGCATCTGGTCGAAATGGTGATAATCATGTAGTTCGAAAACCTGACTTCAAATTTGCTTCGGCTCTGTTTCAAATTGGCAGCCAAACTGTCTTCAGTAGACCTGGAAATTGTTCCTTTGGGTACATCCCTTTCGATTAGATTCCTTTCTCCAAGTGTCTAAAATCGTTCGCCACTTTCTCTGCATCAAATGTGTCGCATTTGCTCCTGTAAATGTTGTTCTTGAGAGCAACCTCTATAACTATGGTGAAGAAATGGGAAGCTAGATTATCGCCAATCACGATTTTTTTCTGCTCTGGTTCGAAATTTCTCTAATGTGGTAACAAAATATCAAAATACCATTTCTCGAACTGGATCATATCAAACCAACCACTTTTGCTATTTGAATAAATTGTTCCATTTGGACCCCCTTTTGTCCAATTCTCTTATAAGTTTATACTTTTGTACACTATCATAGGTGGAAGCAACTTTCCATCCGCTGTGCCACAAACCATTATACTAACTGAGGTTCTAGAATATTCTTGTACTCTTTCAACCTTTTTTGTACCTCTTGTTGTAAACGTTGTAAACATTCGACGGACTAGCATTCAGTAAAGAGGCCTCTATATTAGCAAAGAATTCTTTGATTTGTGTTTCACCAATACGAGCACGCCTCTTTGATGTTAGTAGCCAAAAGTTCAGTTAAATTATATCTAGTAGCAAATTTTTTCACAACGTCGTTGCCTGGTCTATTATCTTTCCACTCACGAACGTTACGCCCCTGCTTTGTGATAAACCCTGATACAATCGAAGCAATGTCATCAAATGTCATCATCGGGAATCCCCAGCCTGCTACCGTGCCAAGAGTTCTAGAAATTAAACTCTCCTCTTCCGTTGTAGGTTATGCTGGCAAGTTTTTAAGACATACCTGCTTAATAGCAGCTACTGCTTTATTAAAATCGCTATCACTTTCTGTATTTTCTACCATCCACTTGTTTCCTGTATACTCTAACCATGTTTACTTTACAGCGAGTTATAACTCATTAAACAGTTTATATAAGTACGTTTCTAAGAGTTTTTTACGCTTCGAACCGAATTAAACGCCGGTGCCGCTTAGAAGCCAAATGTGGTACTAAATAACTGGCGGAGTTATTATCTATGTCGAAGTAGCCCCGGTTTACGGTACATACAGTAATATTTTTAATGATTATTTTATAAAAATCGGTGAAAACATAGCTGTTATATTCCCACAGTAAAAAAATACACGTAAATTACAAAGCAGACAGACGTCCACAAAATTCAATGTACTTAAGCGAAATTAACCCATCGAGACAATTATAGATTCATTAAAAATACAGAAAGCACCAGCCTATGATAAAATAACTTCTGAAAAATCAAACAGACATATCGTTACCAATTTCTTATCTAATTAACAAGATTCCTATTATTAAACCGTTATTTGAAAAAGGCTATTGTACTGATCCATCTAATTATAGAGCGATTTCTCTTATCACAAGTTTAACAAAAGATTTTGAAACTGTAATAAAGCACATCTCACCAATTACCCAAATAAATACAAAATTATTTCAGATTAATAATTCGGCTTTATGGAAGGAAAAACCACATAAGTTGCAATAAGTTATTTTATGGACCGAGTTTACAAAGCCGTCGATAGTACTTATCCTTATCTGTATGTTGTTTTAGATATAACTAAGGCTTTCGACATGGTAAATCATTTGATGTTGTTGGAAACCTTGGAATATTTTAGGGTACTTGGAACGTACACTTCTATCAAACTACTTATTGAAAATATTTCGAATGGTAAATGTAAATAATTATATCAGTGATAAAAAACTAATAAAATTAAGTGCGGGGTGCCACGAGGTACAATATTAGGTCCGATTCTATTTGCAATATATATTAATGATTTATTAATGTAAAAAAAATATTTAATAAGTTTTGCGGGTGATGCAGTTATTCTTTTTATTTCCAATGCCTGGGAAAGTCTGAAACAAATCGTTGAAAGGGAGTTAGAACATGTTTTTATTTGGTTTACCACTAACAACAGGACAAAAAGGAAATTCATATAATATTTAATAAATAAGAACAAATGATCAAGGTTTGGATGTAATAGTTTTGTTTTGTAGTTATTAAACATGAGAAAATAATATTACACATAATTATGTATATTTAGATCTAGGTAAGTTTATATACAAACATGTTGATTTAATAAAAATGTTTCAAAAAATAAAATAATTTTACATTTGTCGAGTAATCAAAAACGTTCCACTTAGTTCCATACTCCTTTTTTTAATATTTTCAATAGTTTTCTTACTACTTGTTATATATTTAAATGCATTTTCGTGATATATATTTATATACGGGATGTTAAAGTAATCCGGTTCGGATTAGTGGCATTTTCTAGTAAACGGGGGATTCAACAGCAGCTTTAATTTAATTATTGACTTTATATACTGGGTAGATAAAATCGTCGCTTTTTGTAATTTCTAAAGCTGTTGTGGGCTAGTATGCTTATACTGACTATTAATAATCATCATCAGTGACCAGATTCAAATCAGATATAGTTGAAGTAATTGTTTTGATATGGAAAAATTGTAGAAGCCATTGATGGAGATATTGCATTTTTTTGGCTTACCTATATTTTAAAAAGCACATATTTCGAAAAACGGCGAAATACTTCAAATTTATTTTAATTTCTTAACATAAGTTTTTTTTTATTTTACAAGGTAACTCTAAAAAAAATATTGAAGAAACGATTATTATATACAAGAAAAATAACTATACATATATATAGATATATATATATATATATTATATATATATATATATATATATATATATATATATATATATATATATATATATATATATATATATATATATATATATATATATATATATATATATATATATATATATATATATATATATATATATATATATATATATATATATATATATATATATATATATATATATATATATATATATATATATATATATATATATATATATATATATATATATATATATATATATATATATATATATATATATATATATATATATATATATATATATATATATATATATATATATATATATATATATATATATATATATATATATATATATATATATATATATATATATATATATATATATATACTATATATATATATATATATATATATATATATATATATATATATATATATATATATATATATATATATATATATATATATATTATTTCTTTCTTCAATATTTTTTTTAGAGTTACCTTGTAAAATAAAAAAAAACTTATGTTCAGAAATTAAAATAAATTTGAAGTATTTCGCCGTTTTTCGAAATATGTGCTTTTTAAAATATAGGTAAGCCAAAAAAATGCAATATCTCCATCAATGGCTTCTACAATTTTTCCATATCAAAACAATTACTTCAACTATATCTGATTTGAATCTGGTCACTGATGATGATTATTAATAGTCAGTATAAGCATACTAGCCCACAACAGCTTTAGAAATTACAAAAAGCGACGATTTTATCTACCCAGTATATAAAGTCAATAATTAAATTAAAGCTGCTGTTGAATCCCCCGTTTACTAGAAAATGCCACTAATCCGAACCGGATTACTTTAACATCCCGTATATAAATATATATCACGAAAATGCATTTAAATATATAACAAGTAGTAAGAAAACTATTGAAAATATTAAAAAAAGGAGTATGGAACTAAGTGGAACGTTTTTGATTACTCGACAAATGTAAAATTATTTTATTTTTTGAAACATTTTTATTAAATCAACATGTTTGTATATAAACTTACCTAGATCTAAATATACATAATTATGTGTAATATTATTTTCTCATGTTTAACAACTACAAAACAAAACTATTACATCCAAACCTTGATCATTTGTTCTTATTTATTAAATATTATATGAATTTCCTTTTTGTCCTGTTGTTAGTGGTAAACCAACTAAAAACATGTTCTAACTCCCTTTCAACGATTTGTTTCAGACTTTCCCAGGCATTGGAAATAAAAAGAATAACTGCATCACCCGCAAAACTTATTAAATATTTTTTTTACATTAATAAATCATTAATATATATTGCAAATAGAATCGGACCTAATATTGTACCTCGTGGCACCCCGCACTTAATTTTATTAGTTTTTTATCACTGATATAATTATTTACATTTACCATTCGAAATCTTTTCAATAAGTAGTTTGATAGAAGTGTACGTTCCAAGTACCCTAAAATATTCCAAGGTTTCCAACAACATCAAATGATTTACCATGTCGAAAGCCTTAGTTATATCTAAAACAACATACAGATAAGGATAAGTACTATCGACGGCTTTGTAAACTCGGTCCATAAAATAACTTATTGCAACTTATGTGGTTTTTCCTTCCATAAAGCCGAATTGTTAATCTGAAATAATTTTGTATTTATTTGGGTAATTGGTGAGATGTGCTTTATTACAGTTTCAAAATCTTTTGTTAAACTTGTGATAAGAGAAATCGCTCTATAATTAGATGGATCAGTACAATAGCCTTTTTCAAATAACGGTTTAATAATAGGAATCTTGTTAATTAGATAAGAAATTGGTAACGATATTTCTGTTCTCTATCTATCTCTTAAATGCATTTTCGTGATATATATTTATATACGGGATGTTAAAGTAATCCGGTTCGGATTAGTGGCATTTTCTAGTAAACGGGGGATTCAACAGCAGCTTTAATTTAATTATTGACTTTATATACTGGGTAGATAAAATCGTCGCTTTTTGTAATTTCTAAAGCTTTTGTGGCTAGTATGCTTATACTGACTATTAATAATCATCATCAGTGACCAGATTCAAATCAGATATAGTTGAAGTAATTGTTTTGATATGGAAAAATTGTAGAAGCCATTTTTGGCTTACCTATATTTTAAAAAGCACATATTTCGAAAAACGGCGAAATACTTCAAATTTATTTTAATTTCTGAACATAAGTTTTTTTTTATTTTACAAGGTAACTCTAAAAAAAATATTGAAGAAACGATTATTATATACAAGAAAAATAACTATACATATATATATATATATATAAAAATTGTAAGTAAATGAACTAAAGAATTACATTGTGAATATTAAGTTTGTTATGAGGAATAATAATATACTTTTAAATATGGGACATGACATACCTACATTACTTGAACAAATTATTGTAATGACATAAATAGGTTAAATTTGACCTAACTCTCAAAAATTACATTGAAAATATTTTAAATACTTAAAAGTACTTGAATTACCAAAAAAGTAGTATTTAATTATTTAAATCGAATTTAGTGAATAAAACATATTCAAATGCTTGTAGAAAAGTATTTAAATACAATTCAAAAGTATAGCTCTTCATTATGACAGATAGATATCATAGGAATGCAAAAAATATACCTACCTCTGATGTAATATAGCGTATCTTTCATAGCAGAGTTGAAGTCCAAACAAATAAAACACCAAATAAATAGAAATATTGTTTTATTTAATAATTAGAAAAACACAATAACACTTTTATTCTCCTTTAAATAATATTAATTTGGTGAATTTACTTCTCACAGAGTCTACTTGTTGGGTTTTACTTTTTACAATAACATGAATCCTTACATTTAAATAATTTGTACAGATAGACTTTATTAAAAAGTAAATATGGTTAATTTGATTTTCAAGTACATGTGTTTCTAAACACTTAAAAACATTAGTTCCTAAAAAACTTGATATTATTTTATTTGTAAGTGCTGTCACGAAATTTTTCATATGCAAATTATTTTCATTACTTCTCAAAAGTTGTTCAGATTTTAAACAAATATCTATAACGTCATCTGAAGGATAGATAAGACCACCATGAGTCTTATGTTCAATTAAAGAATTGCTCTGTTACCTATCAATGCTGCAAAACAGGTTTCACATTTTACTGTACGTTGAAGTCGACGTGAAACAAAACCAGCTATATACTGAACTATTTGTAAGGAACATTTACTTATATTAAAATTGAAAGAATTGTTCATGATGTAATCATGATCCGTCCAAATAGAATCCAAACTGTCAGGAGGTTGAGAAATGCTAAAAAAACGAGATAAACCAACATTTAGCTGATCTTCAGAAGGTACATTTTTCGTACAACTATTTAAAATTGGGATCTGATCTAGTGGAATGCAGTTACCCATACCACCCTCACGGATTTCGGCTCGTACCAGAAATCTCTTGTATGCAGCTACAAACTGTCGAGCAGTAGGGTTATTATTCCAGCCGCCCTTTGACCTAATTGAAGAAAAAAACAGTTCCAAATGGTCCTGGCTAATTTTATATAATGGAAAGTACAACATGAAATTATTATCGGTAACAAGATCTTTATATAATTCCAATGCACTACTTAGTGAAACTATTAATCCAATGAATCCAGTTTTCCTGGTAGACCTAATTACTAGCTCCTGATTGGCAAATTTTAACTTTGAAATATAATTTATAGAGTTACTAATAAATTCAACAGATTGATCTATATTTTTTTGACACAAGGCCTTGTTAAAACTTGGTGCGACTAGAGATCTACTGTTTAATAAGTCAAAATTTTTATTTATTATTCGGATGACATTAACGGTTCCCTGACTACCTTTAAAATCTCTAAGTTCCAATTTTGAGTCACAGTAGTCAACAGCATCAGCTATAGACTCACTCAATAGCTGAATGGCAAGCCTAACTTTCATTTTTTGCTTGAAGAAATTAACATGAGCACGGCGTAACTTGTTTCCTAAATGTAATCCTTCATTACTTTGCAATTTTTCTAAAAGTTCGATGTATTCCCATTTTATTAAATTCCCTGCCCCATCTATAAGTACTTTTTTCCCCAAATGCATTACGAACTAATTTTACCATGTGACATGGATCATAGAAAACGTATATATTATGATCAGTAACTTGGAAGCTTGTCTTTATATGTGGAAAATCAACTGAAAACCCAAATTTATATGCCTGACATTACTTTAGCCCCAGTAGCCTCAACTAAATGCTAAATGTATACACTGTGAGACAAGTGAATGTTTTTGACAGGAAGTTTCCATGTTCCGTTTATACAAACTATCATTATTACAAAAGCCTCTTTAGCCGTAGCATTAGAGTCATCATTTAAATCAACTCCAAAACTTACATAACCATGGTATTTTTTGCCATCCCATTCTACTTGCTTTCTTATGGCCATTTCATCAATTAATAAAGAACATATTATGGGCCTTTCAGAGAGTTGAACTTTACTTTTTAAAGTATTTAAAGCTTCTCTGGTGAAACTTGGGTCAGCATCCACATTCTGAAACCATTTTGCAATTGTTTTAGGATGTGGCAGGCATGTATCAAAAACTTGTCTAACATAGTTATACCCTTTTGGAGAAAAAAAAATTTAAAGTTAATGCAAATTTTCTCAATTCTGGAGAGTATCGAACCTTTTTACCTATTTTCCTTTTCAACATTTCCCTGTTGACCTTTGACATATTTTCAATTAACATTACATTTTCTTGAGATAGTAAATTTTGTTTTTCCAGTTCTTTAACAATTTGTTTCAAGGAGACTACCTTCTTTCGAGCCCTTTTTAATGATTGTGTTAGTACACGGATTTTCTTTGTTTTTGCCCTACTCTTAGCACCTTAGAAACAACTGCCTCCTTAGTTTTTTCTTCCGGGGGCTATCTGGCTCCACTCCTGAGGTTGAAGGCATGTGTTCTGGACTAACATGTTGAGTTCTTTTTTTGGCCTACAAAAAATATTCATAATTATATAATTTGTTTGTAATACATATACAGTGTGGTAATTATGTGCAAGAAATGAGTACTCTTTTGTAAATTGCACAATAAAAATGCAAGTAGTGTCTAAAAAATTTGTTTTGGTATTTAATGTACTTTTAATTCTAAACAACTTTTTTATATAATTGTGACAATTTTTTTTTTGAAACAAAGGTACTTTATTTTTAACTTTTTCATTTGACGTACCTTGTACTTGCAACCTTTTTAAATGCACTAAATATTTATTTAAACAAAAACCTGTCAAATAAATAGGATTCTGCACTAAATATATCTCTATTGTTTGTGTATTTTTAAATCAACCAAAAATAACCAAGATGAATTTACTATTATCACAAACCAAAAAAATAAATTGGTAAGGAAGAATTCTCTACCTTGAATTTCAACCAATAACTCTAAAATTAGCAATAAGTTTCTATAAATTAGTATGAATGTTTTTTTTTGGAATTTTCAATTTTTTTTTTGTAAAATTCATGCATCATCCACGATTATATTTTTGTTTATTCTAGTTTATAGACTAACGAAGCTTTCTTTTAGAAGAAAAAAATTACAAAATTCAAACCTACCTAAAGTGCATAAGAAACTTTAAAAGAAAACGCCAAGTAGGTAATATTACAACTTAGTTAATTGTTAACCAAGAATCGACACACCTGTTTTGGTTGCAGATATTTGGGAAGCTCTAGAAATACCGTAGGGACTGCCTGATTCAATAAACACACTTTTTTGTCTGTCCTATAAAAAAAAATGGGATTCAAAATGTTTGGAGCATAGTCTGTCATTATGTGATGGCTGCCAATCAGCAATCTTCATATTAGTTGTCCAAGCATTACATCTCTCAGTATCTTTGGGAAATCTACAAATCAAAAATTAAAAATAATTTAGTTAGGCATTTCTTGTCCCTAATGAAAAAGTATAACTTTAATTCGTGGGTTGTGGAACTACAATAAGATCTAAAACGAAACCACTATTTTCAATTGCAACAATTCGGGTTACATTAACACATTGCTTGAAAAAGTATTAATGTAACACGAAACGATGCAATTGAAAATAGTGGTTTCACTTTAGACCTTATTGCAGTCCCATAACCCAAAATTAAAGTTATAATAAAAATAATGAAGAAAATATCACTAAACAGACATTCTGTGTAAAATAAATGTTTATTCTCCACTAATTCCGATAGTAATCACTACGCCACTGGACCATCAATGAAATCGTTCATGAAAAAGCTGATTATTTAATTATTAATAAGTTAAATTGGTCGCAAAATATTATTATTGACTTGAAATAGGTTTATCACGATTCATATTAAGCAGATATGGTTGTAACATAATTAGCTTTTGAGATATTCGAGACAATAGATAGTTGCCGGAAAATACAAAATCTTTAATTACCTGTGAAACGTAACTCCAGTTTCCTTTGAACTGCTATGGCTTTTACAGCCAGAAGCTGCACACCCCACCATTACGCACAATACAGTTTTTTATAAAATAAGTCTTAAAAAAGCACAAATTAACACACAAAATAAAACCGTACCAAAGCGTTTGTTTACCACCAAAACAATGGCGTCTTATCGTTTTCGGTAACAAATCGATAACCTTGTCCAATTGAAGCATGCGCCATCCCCTCTCTTTCCTAATCTAAGGTGTAGCTACTGTGTTAAGTTTTATCTGTATAGATAATGTTCTTCTACTTTCCCTTTAATAATTTTAGTATATAAGCGTTGAATAAATTTTTTTTTAAATAACGTTTTTAAGATATTTAGAGAATATCAAAATTCACATGTCTAAATCCTAGAGATGAGCTTCCTCAATGTCTCTCTTGAAACTGTAAAGTCAAGTTGTTCTTCTTGCATTTACCTGAGTAAAGCTATAAAAAACTAAAAATGTTTGATATTAAAAGAAAAATCTCGGGAAAATTATAAATCTTGTTTGATTTGACTATAATATATTTTTCTCTGTGTAAAAGCACTTGCCTTTAATCTTGAGGAATCTTTTCTTGTAAATGTAAAAATTATAAATTAAATTCTTTATCTCATAGTTAAGGTTAGGTTTTTGCGGAAAATCTTTCTCTCTTTGTCGGCTCTTCGTGGGGCTATAAAAAGAAGTAGTAGCCATATTTGCTTTAACGTCTGTACCTTTTTGTCCAATAGCTTGAAGCGTAGTTTTGCTGATTCCTGTTGCCGTCAACATTCTGTTCCTGTAATAGAATGTTACACTGCACGTTTCGAAATAATTTTGCAAAGACCCTTTTATAATTAAAATACTGTATGAAATAATAGATTACACTTACCTAAATTTTTTAAGAGGAATCTATAGATCTACCTCTATTTCTTTTTGCTTAAAGCGACCCGATTAATTAATTATTTTGTTTGGCTGCGCAAGGCTATTCCTTTATTTGCCACTTTCTTGGGAGCAATTAACCTAAACTTCCAAAACAAGAAACTATAGAAAACACAAAAACATGCAATTCCTCGGCGCAAAGTATAAAATGAAAGTTGGGTTATAAGCACTTATTTCATATTTAGACTTCCTATTAGAACTATGATTTAAACTAGCACAGAGCAAAATATTTAATTGTGTACACAACCACCTATTTAAAATTAGATATATTTTGTTTTACGAGTTTTGAACTCCAGAAATATTCACGGTAAGAACAGGAACGTTGTACTAAAACTTTATATTATTTTAAAAATTCTGTCAGAACTCGCCATGTAAAATTCCTTCGATAGCAAGTGACGTATTCTTTCTTCGTAAAAAGGAAGTATTTTACATTTAGTTGTGAGATACATTATTTAATTTGTCGTTAAAATAAAATATGGCATAGTTCGCAGAGGGGCCCATTCTATCAAAAACCAGACTATTTTTATTTTCTCATATAAAACTTTTTTGGCTAATCTTAAAAGTACTTAACAAATTAAATTATAAGAAATTTTACACGAGACGAAAATAATTCTTTATGTAGAAAATTACTAATTTAGTTTTTTAGAAACTACAAATTAAATAATACTTTATTTACGGGGCCTTATTATTAAAGCTATTAAAGGGGTTTTAAATAATTATTTTAGTCAAACTAAGTTTTATTTTACAGATGTTTAGACATGGAAATAGGACCCCCGAACTATCTGAGCTGTACCCAAATGACCCTTGGTTAAACGTCAGTTACTATCCTCTTAAGCATGGTCAATTAACTAACGTAAGTAAAACATTTTTTAAGTTATGTATAAAAAAGTAATAATAATGTAAGATAGATGTGCTAAAATTATAGATCATAATCATTAAACTTAGCTGTTTCCACTGTAGGACATAGGTCTCACTTAGCCTTTTCCATCCTGACCCAAATCTTGTGCAACCTGCATCCAGTTTCATTGATTGCGTTTTAAGTTGTCTATCATTTCATAGGTGGACGGCCTCTATTGCGGTACGTTTCTTGTCTAGGTCTCAATTCCAGTGTATGTTTTGTTCATCGGTTATCTGACATTTTAGCCATATGACGTGCCCAGTCCATTGGCTATTCCTTCGACATGTTTGCTTATCAAGGCCGCCTGTGTGTCTCTTGGATTGTTATCCAGTCTCTGAGGAAACACTGTAACTGCATAATATGCATATCTAAAATCACAGATATTTTCCATTACACTACCTACTTTTTAAAACCAGAGTTTTACAATGCCGGAGAGTTTGAAAAATATTTCAACTTCGCAAGTGTCATTTGGCGAGAAGATGATAGTGAAGCGCTCCTACGTGCGGAAGATCGCCTTATGATATCCGGCTAGTGGTTTATATTATTTGTATATTCAACCATATCAACGATGACGCGTTATTCAGAGGGGTTTGATTGTGAATCGAAAACAAAAATTTCTGCAGATCTCCAACTGGCGAGCGCCTAGCGACCGACTATAAATAGTAGTGTTAGTGTTTATAGCGCATGCCAGTGATCTAATTTCATGGCATCTCTGGTCCTTAACCAGTCTGGTTAAGCTCACCTTCATCCATTCCGCTAGAGTAACGTCGAACATATGTAGATAAAATACGGTTATAGCGTATAACAGATTTTTCCATGTTTTATCTAGTCTAGTTCATCTCGAAATAATTAACAAAAAAATGGTGATTAAGGTTTATGCCGAACTTTATCTTGTATTCTTTTGGTGCCTATTATTTATTTCAAAACATGTAATTATGTTTATAAAGTTGAATATCGTCTATTGTCTTTTATCCGTCTCACCTTTGTTTGTCTAATAGTTTTCCTTAGAAAAATAATGCGTTTCATTGGCAAGCTCATAGGAAATCATCAACAAGCAGGAGTTTCTACAAATCGAAGTCTGCATAGAAGCTTAACGTAACTGACGCAGTCGGTCAAGGATTCCTAAAAAAATAAGTTTCGGGCAGTGCCTTTTCGGATAGCGCGTCAACTGAGAGAGTGGTGACTTTCAAGTCTGTTAAGGGGTACATTCAAAAATTTTTTTTCTCTTACGGGTCCAATAATGTAGTAGAGTACTAATAACACAAGTAACCGGCCCTCCAGTAACCAGAAGCTACATCGAATAGGTTTGCAGTCATCCTAAGGAACGCATATCCTGGCAGGTGGTTAAACTTTCGATATAAATAAAACTCATATACGTACGTAAGTCTTTGTATTTTGCGACATTTTTCTCAATCCTTTTGTTATTTTTTTTTGCCTCTTGTTTTGTTATACTTAACAAATAAAGAATTACAAAAAATACAAATTTAGGCAAAAAAAAATATCGGATTCGAGTAATTGTTTACCAATACTAAAATGGCTAAAATCGATTATTCTGGACATTGCGAATTGGACAATTTTATTGCTACATGTGATGAAGTAGTTCACTCTGAAAAACTCAATTTAAAAAAAATATGTTTTCGTGCAATATTATATAAATTAACAGGTAATGCTTAAACGGTTATTTCTAGTCGCATAGAACTCACTATATGGAAAATAAATTTTATATTCAGAAAAAAAAATTCTCATAAAACCAAACATGAACAAAATACTAAATAGGAAGCAGACATGCCAGCATTTAGGGAAATTAAAACCAACTAAAAAAATTGGCTTTACCCTTTTTACTTTTCACACATTTTTGACGGCTTGATAAGTTTTCGTAACCTTTGCATTTTAGGATTCAACTGCAACGTTCAAGACAAAAGAATGTCTACAAAAAATAGTTCTATTACAGTAAAGCACTGCTAGAATATGACTGTCACAACATGAAATCTTATTATGTCGGTCATTACCAGATAAGCTGTTCAAAAACCAAATTTACAGTCACAGCATTCTCACCGACATACAACATACTGACTAAATTATTTTTTACCCCAATCTACAACTACTGCTGAGGAGTTGTACAATATTAATAATGTGGATGATGACAATTTATATGATTATTTTTCCACTACCGATAAACATTTTTACCAGAGGCAGATTCGTTCTGAACATTGGAGTTCACATAATATTACATTGTACCAAAAAGGGTATAAGCCTGTGCGCTATATGAAATTACCTACCTTTGTTTTTCTTGCATGCTTGAAAAACTTATAAATTACCCCTTTACCCCTTTTATATCTTCAAGCTGTATACGCGCCTGACCAGAAGATGCTCAATGTTTAGCTGAAATAAAAGATATTCAAAATCTTAAACCTCAAGAACAATGTGAACCCTATCTAGAATTGAATAGTACTAATTCCAGAATAGTTACTTATATCAAAATATTTAGTTTTGATAAACCTTTTAAATTTCTTTTGGATTCAGGCTTTGATTAACCCTATATTGGCAGAGAAATATTTTTCTGAATATATTCTCATTAAAGCAAACATTAAGTAAGATACCTCGCGGACAAAAAATTACTAAATAGGAAGCATACATACCAGCATTCAAGAAATTTAACACCAACGAAAAAATTGCCTTTACACTTTTGATGACCCTGATTTGATTTTTATAACTTTTTTGACGGCTTGATAAATTTTCGTGACCTTTGCAATTTAGGATTCAGCGGAAAAATTTAAGACGAATGTCTACAAATCCAACATGATGGAACAAAATGGCGCCCAATAAAAATGAAGAGAGTACATGTAACACATATATACTGTGACTATGCACTAAACTAACTTGGATCACACTTCAGTCTTCCCAAAAAAGTAATAATTTATAACGAGGGAAGTTCCGGGTAAATGAATTTAGCGATTTTTTAATTATGTGTTGCTAAGATAAATTTTAGTCCCTCTTTAGTCCCTATTAGGCGAGACTAAAGGATTTGCTTTAGTCCCGAAAGTACAAAAAATAAGTTGTTTGAACGCCGTTTTACTTTTTAGTCATACGCGTCTTTGATACCAAATTTAATTGCAAAACATATAAATGATGCTGCCTGCATACAATTTTTATTCTTTTTAATTCTTCCGATATCGAATTTTTGTGGATACCGATTTTACCGAATGACATTTTTATGATAAGCAATTTCTTTGCAGACCATTTCAATTGATACCACAAAAAAGTAGTTGTTTATCCTTTTTTAACACGTATACAGCCTACTTAAAATTTCTATATACATGCGTCTTTCCTTAGTTATTGCATTTCAACAAATCGATGTTAATAAAAATTGGTATGAAATAAATGCTATATACAAAAATCAGTTTAAATATTTAATAAATTGACTCTTATTAAAATGTAATCGCTTCAAACGGGATCGCATTAAATTAATATTAATACCGAAAACATTAGAATGCAATAACGACTTTGTGGAGATTAATTTATTTCAACCGTATGAAGGCAAATCTGATTTAAGAACTCATGTAATAAAAAAAATTAATTTATTTTTATCGCATATCAAAAAAAATTAAAGCATCTCTTACGATATCATTTCTTTTTAATGTCAATTCCATTAACACCCTAAAAATGTAAATAGAATAATGCTCATTATTTTGATTTTGATTTTCGTTTATATGTAATTTATACTACATCAAACGGATATAACACGGGCCCTTTACCATTGAAATTAAAATACTTGAATATACATTTGAATAAATAAATAAAAGTTAATACGAGATTTAATTGTATAAGAGTTGTGGAATTTAAATGATTAGCGGGTATAAGGTAACTGATTTTATTTAATATGCATTGTTTTGATTTCGAATTTTTATTAATGTCGATTCTTCTGAATATCAATTTTCATTGAATGCAGCCACCTTGTTTCAATTTTAATTATCGGACGTGGAGCGATCTAGTGCAAACTAAGAACAACAAGAGCAGAAATCTGTAATTTTTTAAATACCCGAGTTTCTGGCTAGGCATGCGTTCGAAGATTTAAAAGTGCATCTAAAATTAAGACTGTGTTGTGCATGACGTTATGACGAGTCGGATGCGAATAATGAAAAACATATTCGTAGGTAATCAATGACAGTTAAAACGTGTTTAATTATTGTTCGATTGGGAATACTTAGTTATTAAATCATTGCGGAATACGATATACACCCCTATATTTAAAATGTGACCACGTACAAAATACAGATCATAATGAAAAAAAGTTAAAACGAACGTATCTAGCTCCCAACATCCTATTCCAAAACAAGCTATTCTATATATTTATACCAGAATAAAGAAAACAAGGTTTTGAATTTCCCAGCTATAATTCACAGATTACCACACAATGTAATTTGTAATGGCAAATTGCAATTTCTCCTGGAAGCTGTGTGCCGGCGACATGCTCTACTACAGTTTTTTTTGGCTTCTTAAACGTGATTTAAAGTAGGCTGTCCAGATTTTTTTAAAATGAAAAGAGTATATTTCGACGAAATGTAAAAATAGGTACCAGCGTATAATAATTAAGTAAAGTCTTATCACTTTCGCAGAATTCAATGACTTTCAATAATAATTATAATACACATAATAATATGGACTAAAAATAACAAAAATAATTAGAAAATGGCACCAGATTTCGCAAAATAGAGATCATTTGTCCCAGATTTCTCATAATAGAGGATATTTGTCGTATTTATGGAAATAGTAAGAGTACCAGAGTACATGGACCCGAAAAAGAGAACATTCCTCTTAAAAAGAGTATATGTGGTCACCCTATTTAAAGCAAACTGTAGTAAGGTTGTATAGGTATATCACTATATCTTTATTTACAATATTTATTTGATAATTAGGACACTATTTTCATGTTTGTCTCCCTTTTTTAATATGTGAGTAATTATTATAATTTATAGGTATGTGCACTTCACTTTCAAAGCTGCGTGTCGATCAAGATACGGATTTACAAAAATGAACACATCAGTGGTGTATTTAGAATGCCGTCTTAGAGGGGGAGGCAAACATTTGATAACTAAAAAAAAGTTCTAGGTTCTTGTTGGAACAACATAAGCATGAAGACTAAAAAAAAACAAAGTTCTCAATGTTTGTGAGGTAAAAGTCCCGAAATGCTTTATATAATGTAATTTTTGCTTGGGTTATTAGCTCGGGGGGAAAGGGGGTGCAGGGTGCATTTGTCTCCTGCACGTACTCAAACCGAAACTGTCGTATGTTGGAATGCAGAACATGTTATATTGAAGAATACCCCAAAACAAAAACATTGCATTCATGCCCTATTATCTTGGTAATTTTGTTCACAAGGTCTCTTTACACACAGCTTTGTAGGTTACACAAGTTTAACCTACAAAGCTGATTTTTTTTTCTATTTTTAGTTTTTACATTCTGGTACTCACGCACATATTATGAAATCAAGGGCTTTTAAAAAACGCAGGTCTATCTAAAAAAAAAATTAGTTGATCTGACCGCGAAAAAGAAACGTCGGATTTCAAATCTATGTGCACCATCTTGTTGATAATGGAAAGTAGCTATAAAGATATAAAATTTATTTTGTGATATCTCTTCAAATGCAGCCTGAAAAAAATAAAATATGTATAGCTGATTTTTCGGTATTTTACGTACCTATATCCTCGGAGGTAGTCATAATTGTCTAACTTTGTCAACTACTTATTATTCGATGTTAAATTGCGCAACTTTGCTCTATTTTAACCGACATTGTATCGAATTTGTAACACCCTGTATATGTTTGCGTGTTTTCATTCGTTGGGACCATTCCGGTATACTACCTCAATGGTTGAGATATTCCAAGTACAACCATATGTAATTCTCACATTGAATGCTATTTTTTAACTAATTTTTATTTCTCAATCTAGAGTGCTGTGATTTGGCAAAAACTATTAACTTACCTCCAAGAACCCTGAGAAAAATAAAATTATCTGTCTATTCACTAAACATCTTTTACGCCCATTTAAATATTAAACGATTTTTTCTAAAAAATCTTTTTTTTAATGTCGCTCTTCGGGTTAGCCTTTGCGAGTAATATATAATGATACCCCCCACAACAATATGCAGTATTTTAAAAAATCGGCAAATAAAGGCATAATATGCATTTAAGCCTAAGCAATTTCTAGTCACCCTGATATACGAAGGTTCTGGTTTGACACGTCATGGTTGAAGTTACAATATCATAGTAAATCAAAATAACAAACAAATATAGGGCGTCCCATTTAAAAAACAAAAGTTAATAGCAGAAATTCGGAACTAAAAGAAGATACGGCAACACTGTTACAGTAAGATATATCATAAAACAAAATAGATAAAAACTCAAAGTGGAGGTGCTACAGATAGAACGTTTAAACACGCATTTCAGATTTCAAAACATAAAAATAGCTTTCTGGATAAAAAATCAGATTCAGCTTTTGCTGGAAGAACATTCATTGCTTTATTTTACACCTACCAATAAAATAAAGGTTGTGTTGTTTGATTGAAATTGTTATATCATTGTATAAACGGGGGCTTAACAATAATGGTTGTATATATATATATATATATATATATATATATATATATATATATATATATATATATATATATATATATATATATATATTTGATAAATTAAAAAATAAATCCGAATTCAATGGCCGATTCAAATTATAAACCTTTCATTAACATCAGAATCAGACACTATCACTAACCGAGAAAATAAGTGTTACTTCACAGATTGTTTTGTAATCTGTGACAATATA
The DNA here is from genome assembly GCA_030620095.1 of Kuschelorhynchus macadamiae. Taxonomy (NCBI): domain Eukaryota; kingdom Metazoa; phylum Arthropoda; class Insecta; order Coleoptera; family Curculionidae; genus Kuschelorhynchus; species Kuschelorhynchus macadamiae. The sequence goes on along the minus strand of JAUTXW010002854.1, from coordinate 627,864 downwards.
GCTTGTACAAATTTATTTAAAACTAAAATCTCGAAGTGTTGAAAGTAGTTTGCCGAACCATCGACGTCGCACGTCATGCGAATACTATTTTTTGCCTTCGCCCTCCCACTTCATATACTAACGGCCCGCCACTGACTCAGGCCCCCGCCGTCGCGTCGGCAGTGGCCCCAGCACAGAGCTTGCGCGTCTTGTTTTTGCGGGGATTTAATGATTGAAAAGGCCACAACGCGTAAGGCTCAAATATGTGGTGGGGGCCCCGAGAGACATCAGCGAGCGAAATACAAAACTGAGGATCTTTTCTTTTTTTTGTCATCATGTAAATTTTGAGTTGCTGCCGAAGGGCCCCCAAATACGTAAAACCCATTGACCGTTTTTTGTCATCGCAAAACTTTGCCTCGCCCAGATGAGCCCCAACCATCGTAAGTAGTTAATTCGGCCTTGTTGCTTCTAGAAAAGCAGCCTCTATAACGCAACATGCGAGTCGCCTTTTAATACTCATTGTTTATAAAATTATGATTAACACCACGATACACTTACAACGGTATGCCCACGCCGGTCTCTTCAGCATTCAGCAAGAAAATAAAATTGAAGTTTACAAATATCAGATTATCTAAAGTGCTCATCGTGAGGATTCGTGATATTTATTTTGATTAAAATAATTAATTAATTTAAAATAAAGTTAAGAATGCTGCAAGTAAAATAATTGCAGGGGAAACTTCCATTCATATTTTATAACATTTGTTACTTGAGTTGCTGCACTAGTGCCGTCTATTGACATTTTTAGTTTTTACTTGCAATTGAAAAATACAAACCAGTTTCAAAAGTGCCCTATACAAGTAGCTAAAACCATATTGTTCTATTATTATAGTAAATATATCCTAAATTACCATTTTTTAAATTTATCTTAACAGCTTGACGGTAAGCACCAATCCACATTTTTGAAAATGTATTATTTTGGAAATTTGAAATATCTTATATCTGTCACTTTTGTTTATCGATTATAATTTCAATCTCGATTTCTACTGCCTGCAACTGCACAGGTAGGACGTAATAAACTGTATTGAAAATAAAATCTTTAGATTCAAAATAATTAGTTTAATAATTTTAAAAACATTTTATTGAAGCGTAAATTCTACAAACGTTTTCAAATGACAATGCATTACGGCCTATTTGACTCCCAAACGCTGTACATAGATGTGACGTACTTGCGCGAGAAAGACGAGTTTAAATTCGGTCCGTATCATCGTCGTTTATTGCACAAATGATATTAAAAAATCAGCAAGCAAGATTATTAGAATGCAATCCAATGTTAGCGCAATACGCAAACCAAAGAAGTCGGCTCATACTTCAGAACACAGAATACCAGACCAGAGAAGCTCCAGAATTTTACAAACCTTTTTGAGCGCGAAGACTTCTCTTTCGTATGACGACACATTCGCAAATTAATTTGAGTTATCGAACACACTCACGCAAACACATTATATTTCTTTTGGGAGGCTATAGATGGCGAAACTTCCGATAATAAAAATGCATTCGAGGTGCTTGTATTCAATCGAAATTGATATCAATGGAAATTGGTTTCAATGAAAATAGATAATCATAGAAATTGCTGTAAATGAAAATACCATTCATAAAAATTGATAATCGGCTATATTGTTTCCCACACAAAATACTACAAGGTACTCGTTAAATATTGGATAAATATTGATATCAACAAATTTGTAAGTAATAAAATTATATTATAATAAAAAAAATGCATTTTAATTATAATAATATAATGAAAATTGAATTAATTTTGTAAAGACCCATCCAAATATCCTGACATACATTTTAATAGCTAAATCAAATTAATTGATTGTTAAAAATCTATATGAAGGCTTTAGCTCTAGATGTTCCAAGGATTCAGTTAAAATTACATTTTTATTATAATATTATAAAATAAATTGCCATAATGAAGTCCCATTCAATTTAAATTAATACAGCACCAGTTTATGTTTATAGTTTTTTCTAACATAAGTAAAAACGAATTTTAAATTAAATGCTTATAGTTAAATTTCATATAAGTTTTACTTATAGAAAGGGGTTTTCATATGATTAAAACTTAAAACAATTTATAGATTTTGCCAGAATATTTCAATTTAGGATCGCATATTATTTTAGTTCCTTTTTCAGTTTTTTATTGTATCATAAGCGAAACTCTATTTCTTGTCGAGTCACATTAACATACGTTCAGGAGGGTAGCAGTCTTGAGAGTTCGTTTAGACCCGCAAACCTGAGACGCCACTATATTTACTGTATCAAAACTATGTAAAAAGGTTTTCTCGTTGCTTCTTGTATATTGCATTATAATAGTACAAAAAATCAACCTGCCAGATTTTTGCAGAGATGTGCATATAGGGGTTCTAGATTCTCCCGTTTCCCTCGGTCTGTCGTTCTGGCTGTGCACAATATAGCTGAAAAACTACTTATCAGATTGACATCTAATTTTGGCCAAAAATTATGGATTAATGGGGAGGGGGGGTTACATTTTGGTAAAAAAGCACTATGGCGGAAAAAAATTGCGGCCTTATAAGATGTTAAAAAAATTCTTATTAAAAAACTACTTGGTACAACTCGAATGACCCTCAAATTTTGCACAGGAATCAAGTCTGATAAAGTTTTGGTGTGAAGTCATGATGGCGAAACAAAATAGCCGCCTAACGAGTGTTCAAAAATTCAGTCCCAAAAAACTATTTATCCAATTAATTAACATATTAACAAAAATCAGGAGCGAAATAGGAATATAGTGGTAAAATTTGACTACGAATTATATAATAGAAACAATATCGGCTTATTTAAATGTTTAAATAGTTGGTAAAGTTCCATTTCCTGGAATAAAATATTCTTTTAATGAAGGAAATTAATAAACTACATAATTTAATTTTAAGAGACTATATAAGTAAAGTTATGAAAAATAATTTATAACAATAATAAGGATATAGAAATAAATTAAGATCAAATAAAAAACTAGTAAATTTCCTTTACCCGGAACTACCCTCGTTATGAATCTGTCCTTTTATTAGGAATAGTGAAGTATGACCCAATTCAGTATCGCACAGTTATTTAGTAATACATATAATGTACTGTCTTTTCATCAAACATTTTTATTGGGCGCCATTTTGTTCTTTTTGTTGCCGTTTTGTTATATTGGATCCGTACCATTTATTACCAGTGTCTATCTATATAGTTACTTTTTGATCATTTTAATCGCCTAAACATTAAAATTGTATTATTTTTACGAGTAAAATACAATAAATTAGGAGTAGTAGCATAGTTTCTGCTAAAATGACGAAATAACTGGGAATAGTGCAACTCCAAAATAAGGGTTCAATGTCAGTGAGAGCCACGGCAAAAATCATTTGATGTTTTGCCGGCTGTCACCTCTTTATAATACCTAATCTTTGCCTGCATAATAGCGAACCATTTTGTATTGTCTAATTTCTATAATTGAATTAATACTATAATGTACTGAGAAGCTGAGAAAAAAAATCGAAGAAGCCACTGGCAATTACAGTACATTTCCTTTTATGTTTCAGGCTGGTAAACGAAAAGAGTATTCTATTGGAGCAGATCTTCGGGAACGTTATGATACGTTTCTCGGACAATACTATGTCCCTGACCTGATAGATTCGCGAAGTACAGACCGAAACAGAACAAAAATGTCTTTACAACTAGTTTTAGCTAGCTTGTTCCCACCAAAATGTTCAGAAGTATGGAATCCTCTCTTAAACTGGCAGCCTATACCCTACAACTACGTTCCAGGTATTCTACTTCTTGAATATAAATATTATATGTAACATTACTAGACTATTTAGACATACTCACCTCATATATCTTATATTTAAAGCCTCATGTTTTGGCTTCTTAAGTTTTTCATACAGGGTGTCTGACCGGCATTAAAATCGGTCACCAAAAAATGTTAACAAAATTTTATATCAATAACTTTTTTGTTTTTGGGTCGACTTCATTAAGTTTTTAGCACAGTACAGGTAAAATATCGTGGTTTTTGAAACTTCTTTTATCGAACGGAAAATATCTTCGAAAGGGTGCTTATACCAGGAGAATCAAAAATTAGTTTTTTCAATCTAACTTTTGGAATTATTTTGCAGTGCAAAAAATTTGCAAACTTATTCTCTACCAAGGTGCATCTTTTTTGAACATTCTGTTTTTTTATTCACCTCGACAGCTCAGTTTTTGACAAAGATACGAGGTTTTAAAGAAAATACAACATTTTCAAAAACGACTTTTTCTTATAATTCGGCATAACAAACGCTACCAACAAAATGCGTTAACAATTAAACTATAAACGTAAAAAAAAGTAAAAATGTATTAATTATTGATATCGTTAGTTTCCACCGCAAGCTTGTGTACTAGCCTCCGTTCGTCTTGGCATACTTGCTACCAAACGACCTCTTGAGGAATAGCTGCCCATTGCTCGGAGAGCGCCCTACCTAATTCCTCGAGTGTCATTGGTGCACGTATTCTTCTTCCTAGACTATCCCAGAGATGCTCAATCAGATCAAGGTCCGGACTGTAAGCCGGTTACTCCATCCGCTCTATATTCTCGTCGTGTAAGTATTTCTGTACTATTCGTGCTACATGGGGTCTGGGGTTATCATGCATGAAGATAAAGTGTTCTCCTATCAAGCCTCTGTGGGGGACAACATACCATCCAAAATCTCGTACATGTATCTTTCGGCATTAAGATACCTTGTATACCCCTTCGAATTAAGTATAGCTGGGTACGTGTCTATGCTAGAATGCCACCCCACACCAGACGGAACCGCCTTGAAAACTCACTCTCTCACTAAAAATGCATACGGCATACCTTTCTCCTGTTCGACGCCAAATACGAACTCTTACCATCTGGAGATCTGAGGCAATACCTAGATTCGTCTGTAAACAGAAAATTTTTCCATTAATTCTCGGTCCAGTAGTGACTATTTTCCCTAGCAAATCAAAGGCGGGCGACACGATGTTCTCTGGTAAGCCTGGTCCCGTTGCAGGCCTTCTGCAAAATAGGTTTGCTCCATTAGTTACATTCTATTAAAACTACTTTATCAGCGACCTTCTTAAGATTACTTACTTGCAAGCTCAGCATTGCAAACATTATAAATATATCCAAATGCAACTAAACGTTGTTGTTGTAATTCAGATTCGTCTCTGTACTTGTCGAAATAAAATTTTTTAAAAAGTTCTTTTTTTAATATCAGAACAAAACTGGCGCAGTCGGTAGGATTTGCCAGCGGGTTTTTTGTACATTTGATGTAAAAACGCCGAATTTTCCGACGATTTTCGTGCAAAAATCCGTCTCCGTCTCAACGAGTTCGTGGTACGAGCGAAGGAACAAGCATCGTCCCGAACTCAAAGCAGTAGTCAATCCAAGGAGAAGACAAGCATCGCTTTTCCTATTGGGCCTAGTTGTAAGGAATGAAAATCGAAATCGTACTAATATTGTAAGTGAATTTTTCAATTTTTTCCAATTTTCCTGTATTTTTTCGTATCCCGTTGTATATATAAAATATTGCATATTCTCTGTCGTACTGTACATTTTAAAAATCGTAGATCTAAGAAGTGTATTTTAACCATATAAATACGCTATATTAAAATAAGTCTGGTTTTGAGTTCTCGTTTTTAAGTTTTTACATATAAAAAATAAAAATGGCAACACCCAATCAGGTACCAAGCCGACAATATTACGCAATTCGACGGAAACCCAAAATTAATTAATAGATTTATCATAGCATGTGATAATTTTATAAATAACCATAGAGATCAAAATAATGCTAATGCACCAATCAATATATGTCTCTTCGATTAAATACTACTACATAAAATAAAAACTAGTCGGTAGAGCAGCAGACATTTTAGCTTCTAGAATTGAATTAACAACGTGGGATTCAATAAAACAAGCAATAATGGCTAGTTTTGCTGATAAAAGATCTATTGATTGTGTTGTACAGGACATTATAACTTTAAAACCGGAAAAGAATGAAAGTACGGAACATTTTGGGCTAAGACTACAAGATATTCGTAGCCTATTATTTGCTAAAATAAATATGTCAGATGATAATAGACCTTTAAAATTACTTAGAATTAAGGAATATGATAATTTAGTTTTAAAAACATTTATTAATGGCCTAAGTTACCACATGCAATTAATTGTTCGATTAAAAAATCCTAATTCTCTTGAGGAAGCAATGAGTTTTGCTCAAGAAGAAGAAAATTTTATTTAAAAATTATACAAAAACTACTCTTGGTGTACAAAAAATGCATTTTGAAAAACCAAAAATATATCAAAAACATTATTCTGCTAATGTGCAAAGACCTTTCTATACAACAAAAATAATTTTGCAAATCGATCAAATGTAAATAATCATTTTTAGGTTTTGGACAAAACAAACTGTCTCTAAAATACCTGTTAAACATCAAAATGCAATAAACACTTGGCATTTTTTACAATAAAAATATTAATAAATTTTGGCAGTAAATTACAAAGACCTGAGCCTATGGACACTTCCTCGGGTAATACAATATTAAGAAACCCGACGCAACAAATGTTATCGTAATAATAATTATGCGATAAAAGAATTGTTTAACCAGACGGTCATGCTATATACAGTGAATTTCATATATAATGATAACAAATTCACAATATAAAAATAGAAAATATTTTTGAACCTTTAATCAATAGAAATTTTATTGTTCAAATAAGAAACATAATTATCCCAATAATTTTATAATCCTGAAACAAACTTTGAAACAAACATATTTTTCTGCAAACATGCCAAATGACGTAGCTACAATGATTTTCATTTAAAATACAAACGTAATACTTTTAAATAATTATAATAACAAAATTATATTTCTAAAAAATCTCAGGTAGTGGTCAGTATTTATAAAACCTAATTTAGCTTATAAAATTTCGCCCAATTCAATTTTCACAGAATATAAAGCCATCAACTTACATTTATGTTTTGAATACAACTGTCTTGATATTTTTATCTTTGAAAAATATGGACTTTTAACTCACACACATTGGAGCCACATAAACTTAAAAAACTAAAACACAAGATAAATCAAAATAATACAGATGCAAAACGACTACTTTATTTACTATTCAAAACATATAAAAAGTAAAAATACCTGTTAAACATCAAAATGGTATTCATTCTAAAACATACAAATTTTGGTAAAGCCGAAATGCCAGAAGCTCTAGTTACAATTGTAGAGTCTCATGCTTATACAATTATTACAAATTCACAAATAAAAATAGATATTTTTGAACCTTTCGAAATAGAAATTTTAGATGAAACCGAAAATAATTTTATAGGAAAAATGGAAACAGACTCAGAGCTCAATGATTATTTAGATAAACTTCATAAACAAAATCTAAAAAATCTCAACACTGTAATGCTGAAGAATATAAAGCCATCCGTAATTTATGTTTTGAATACAGAGATATTTTCTACTGTGAAAATATGCATCTAACTTTTACAAACCAAATAAAACACAAGATAAATGTATCAGATGAGACTACTTTATAGATGCCCTCATATTCATAAAGGGGAAGTAAATAAGCAAATTACAAAAATGTTAAACAACGATATTATACAAGAATCGAATTCCCCTTGAAGTAGCCCCATCTGGGCGGTCCCTAAAAAACTTGACGCATCCGGAAAACGCAAATGGCGCATTGTGATCGATTATCGTAAGCTTAACGATAAAACTATCGATGATAAATTCCCGCTTCCGAATATTACCGATATTCTAGACAAATTGGGAAAAGCCCAATACTTCACAACTCTTGACCTAGCCAATGGTTTCCATCAAATTAAAATAAAACCCAATGACATACCTAAAACCGCCTTTTCAACAGACATTGGACACAACGAATTCAAACGTATGCCCTTTGGTCTCAAAAATGCTCCTTCTACCTTCCAGAGAGTAATAAATAACGTCCTAAGAGGTTCTCAGAACGAAATTTGTTTAGTTTACCTAGACGGCATAATTATCTTCTCGACCTCATTACAAGAACATATTGAACGATTAAAAGCAGTATTTGATAGACTAAGACAATCAAATTTTAAAATTCAACTAGATAAAAGTGAATTTCTACATAAAGAAGTCGCCTATCTAGGGCACAAAATAACCAATGAAGGTGTAAAACCAAACCCCGACAAAGTCGAAGCTGTAAAACATTTTCCTATCAAATGCAAAAATCACTAAACCCCTAACTAGTTGTCTTAAAAAAGGCGCTAAAGTAGAACACACCCCAGCCTTCATAAACTCTTACAACCACTTGAAAAATCTTCTTATCAATGCCCCCGTTCTCAAATATCATGATTTTAACAAACCATTTGTTCTTACTACCGATGCCTCTAATGTAGCCTTAGGTGCAGTCCTATCTCAAGGAAATCCCCCCAATGACCAACCAATTGCGTATGCATCACGCACGCTTAATGAAACCGAACAAAAATATTCGGCAATCGAGAAAGAACTCCTCGGTATTGTTTGGACATGCAAATATTTCAGACCCTATCTTTATGGTCAAAAATTTAAAATATACACCGATCACAGACCATTAGTTTGGCTGTTCAATTTGAAAGAACCCGATAGCAAACTAATCCGTTGGAGACTTAAACTTGAAGAATACGATTACGAGATTATATACAAAAAAGGTAAACAAAATACCAACGCAGACGCCTTGTCTCGTATACAACTTAACAATATAAAAATCGACCAAGAAAATTTTGATGGAAACAAAATAATACATGCTACCCTACCTACAAATATGGACAGCATTGTAAACTTTCTTAGAGAATATCTCACAGACACGACAACACATATATATTTCTTTTCTAAAGAATTAAGACCATGTTTCCAACAAGCAATGTCTAATCATTTCCAAAAATGTAAATTAATAGAATGTACAAAATTAGTCAACAATGTTAAAGAAGACGAAAGAAACCTACTCATAAAATTTAAACATGAAGGTAAAACAAATCATCGAGGTATAAACGAAACCCTTAAATTTTTAAAATCCAATTATTATTGGAAATCAATGAAAACTGATGTTACAAACTACCTCAATAATTGCGAAAAATGTCAACGCTGTAAATATAATAGAAAACCACCTGACCAGCCTTTAGTGTTAACCAAAACACCAAGTAAACCTTTCGAAATTATACACATTGATAAATTCATTGTAGGAAAACAAAAATTCCTAACATTCCTTGACAAATTTACAAAATTTGGACAAGCATTACTCTATCTAGGAAAGGCAATCTCAGGTTGCGAACAACTTGTACAATTCTTTTAATTTTTTGGTATTCCTAAAACTATTGTATCCGATAACGGTTCCGAATTTCAAAACGAAGTAGTCAAAGGTTTATTAAAAGCTCATAACATCAATATTCATTTCACAACCCCTAACCATCGTGAGTCAAATTCTCCAGTAGAAAGACTACATTCTACCCTTATCGAATATTTAAAGATACTTCAAAATACAGACCCGAATACAGATGTTATAAATCTAATGAATTACGCCATAATAGCCTATAACAGCACTATACATTCAAGTACAAATTTTACCCCATTTGAACTAACTCAAAAACAAATCAATTATATACACAATCATAAAAACAAAACACAAGTCCTCTATGAAAAAATAACAAAAGAGTCAAAACAACTGAAACAAAAAATAATTGACAAAATCAATGACTCAAAAACAAATCAAAAATTAATTATTGGTTCGCAAGTATACAAAAAAGCAAGTTTACGAGCTAGTAAAATAAAAAACAAATTCACTGGACTGTTCACATTGACAGAAATACTTGAAAATAACAAAATACGTATCGAAAACCCAAAAACTAAACATAAAGAAATTGTTCACGTAAACGAGACTAAAATAGTACCCGTCTTTACAGATGGCGCTGGACCATCATCGGCACCTTAGCCACAAAAGTAAAGTTCAACGACCTAAACAAACATCCAGGGATACTACCCTTCAAATTAGGCACAGCAAAATTAGTCGCTAGCCACTGGTCCTTTGTACAAAATATTGACCTACAACCTCTAATTTTAGAATTTAACACTCTAAAAACACAGACAAACAAACTGTCTTCACATCTTAAAAATGACAGCGTTTATTTTACTGAATATCAAAACTCTCTAATATCTTTACATGCTATTGAGAAACGCATAGAAAATCTAATAAGTCAAATAATTCCTTCTCATACAAGTATTAGGAATAAAAGAGGTCTATTTAATCCCTTAGGCTCTTTTATTAAAAGCATAACAGGTAATCTAGATCAATCTGATGCCGAAATTATCGATCAGAAAATAAAGATCTTACAAGAAAATCAAAATAAATTAAGAACCGATTCTATTAATCAAATAACATTGCTAGACAAAGCAATCAACAAATTTAGAGATATGATGTCTAATGTGGCGCATAATCAATTAATTTTAAAAAGTCGTATTTTACAAATAGAAAAAACTATGAAAAAGGTAGACTTATAAAATACACAATTTCATGAGTACTACCAAATATTCACATTTACTAACTAAATTACGCTGCTATACCAATCAATCTATAATATTTTAGATAAAATCGAAGTAGCAATAACATTCTCTAAAATTAATGTACTTCACAACTCTATAGTTGATCCTTACGAGCTCTCAAAAGAAATTACGAGTCTAAGTAAAATAATACATACAAATAAATTACCTATACAGGGTGACCTTCAAAATATATTAATTCTTGAACAATTAATTGAAATTAAAAGTTTTTAAAAAACTTTCAATTAATTCTTGAGAAATTAATTGAAATTAAAAGTTTTATAAAAAACTTTCAAATAACATTTATCGTAGAATTACCTTTAGTTGAGGCAGAGACATATCAATATTATAATCTCTTCCCCTTACCAATTCCAACTAAAAATTCATTCTTTACTAACATACCCTATAAACCTTACCTGGCACTTAGCGATATTAAGTACGCCTGCCAAGAAGAAAAATGTCTTGAAGTAGTATCGAATGAATTCCTTTGCAAAAATGCCCACAGTAGGACTATCGAAGACCATCCGCCATGTGCTGTCGAATTTTTAAAATTCGCCAAAAATGCCACTACTTGTCACCCGTTCAAAATCAAGCTGCATGAGGTACAAGTTACGAAAATTATTGATGGAAATTGACTTGTCACCATACCAAGCCATATAATCAGTAAATCAATTTGTCAAAATCTTGAAGATAGCTTTCCACTTTTTGGTTCCTATCTACTAGAAGTTCCACCTGAGTGTAAAGCCCAAATACAATCAATGGTTTTTGAAAACTATAAGCCGTCACACTTGTCGTACGAAGAACTGAATCTTCCGACCATGCAATTAGACGTCATCAATGAATATCAACCGATATTCAATCCACCCACGATTGATTTGAACTTTGTCAATCTAAAAGCCACACATGAAATCCAATCGAGCCTGAAGAAACAGATAATTCAAAAATCGAATCGAATTCTTTTGTCTTGTAATAAAGCCACAATGGCAGCTACATCTTCTGGACTCAAAACCATTTCTGCCAAAATATATTACTATGATAAGACAACTACAACTAAAAATGACAATTTAATATTATTGCTTATATCATGATTTTCATAGCTACTCTGATTCAAATTAACTGTATGACGTACAAATACCAATAGACCCCGCACAATCCTTACGGGAAATGGCTTTCAGTCAATTTTCCTGAACATTTGATATGTTGTATTTTTCAACCTACTGATCAAAAGCATTCACAGATACAACTCAATCATGCGGTTAGTTGGCGATATACAGTTCCAATTTTTCCAAAAAGTTCAATTAAACAGTTAGATTTGGCTAATTTTTTAATACGTTAATTAAAATTAGATAAAGATTAAAGAATTGTATCGAAAAGAATTCTAAATAGCTGACACTAGCGTGCCCATGAATTTTAATATACCTTTTGTAACCTCTTCATCACCTGAAAATCTAGACCTTTTAGGCTTTCTATTGCAAAGATATTTAAGTAAGTTTCCTGTAAAAGTAACACATTTTAATTATCAAAAAATAAAACATGGAAAGGTAAATAATAACAGATATATTTAATGACAAGGTTCCTTCTATAATTAATTTGTGTCACTTTTACCGGCTAAATAAATATTCCTGCAATACAAAACGTGTATTAAAATTCATGGCCACGGTAATGTCAGCTATTTACAAATTTTTTCGATACAATTCTTTAATATTTATTTAATTTTAATAAGTATATTAAAAAATTCAAATCGGACTGTTTGTTTTAGCTTAATTGGAGTTTGTGCGGTCGAATATGAAACAAAAATGACACCATGGTGAAAAACAGTTACACCCTGTATGAGTTATTTGACTAATACATACAGTAACTTCTAATCTCAGATATTTTAAGCAACTGACTTATTTTAACACGTATTAAATATTCAAACCAACTTTGGCGCCCTGTATATGGAAAACTAGCCGGAGGAGTGAGTTGTGCCTATAAAAGCTTTTAATCAGGATGTAAAGAACTGCAACATAGCAAATTTTCAGGAAAATTGACTGAAACCCTTTTTTCATAATGCTTGTGCGGCGTCTTTTGATATTTTTGCAAAGTATTAGTTAATATCGTGTATCTCCGACAAAAATAAAGTCATCGAGGTGAACAAATTGTTCAAAAAAGATGCATCTTGGTACAGAATAAATTTGCAAATATTTCGTTCTGCGAGATAAAAAAATCATTTTTGATTCTCCTGGTATAAGCACCCTCCGGAAGATATATTCTCTTTGATGAAAAAAGTTTCAAAAACTAGAATATCATATTTTGACAATGAATCAATAAAAACGGTCCGAATACAAAAAAGTTATTGACCATTAAAGTTTGTTATTATTTGTAGGTGCCCGATTTTAATGCCGGTTAGTGTATATGTACACCGAACATTAACAACACAAGAAGGAGCACTCGAAGCTCCTCCCCTTGATATGCCTTTCTCACTCGAATATCGGATGCTATGCTTTTTCGATCCCTCGAAATTGCTACCGCGCGAGATGCATAAACCGGTTTTCCGTCGTATAATAAAGTATTAAAATATACCACCAAACATTAATATATACCAATTGTTTTTATATTTGCCAGTGCGGAGTGAAACTAATTTTTTATTTTTTAAAAATTACAATAAGCATTTACCAATTTATTTAGTGTTTTGTGCTTGGTAAATGGCTGGAAAATTACGATTCACTCCGTTCTATCTTTATAGGAAACTTTAAAACGCAAAAATTATTCATTTCTTTTAACAAGAAACCCTAATCAGAATTGCCTCGAATTTTGTCGAAGAAATTCGAGAAATCCAACTCCAATACAATTTTGTAAGGCATTCAAAAAATTATTTACTCAAAAATATCTTAATGAGGTTGAAGGTGCAAAATGTATCCAAGATATTAATAAAGTTTTGGTTAATGTAACTCCTGATATGATCGAAGAGTATAAAAATATCTATTTACCAATAATGACAAAAAATTGTTCTTTAAACGTGTTTGCATGCGACTATATAAATCTTTCAAGTACGGACGGCAATGCTGTAGTGTTTACTTTACTGGCTATCTATTAAAAAATCGGTAAATTTTCTTTAGCCAGAACTTCCCTCGTTATGAATCTTTTCTTTTATTAGGAATAGTGAAGAGTGACCCAATTAGGTCAGTATAATAGTCATTACTATCTTTTAAACATTTTTACTGGGTACCATTTTTTTCCACCATATTGGATTCCTTCCAATATTTTACTAGTTTCTACCTATTGATTTTTGGGCATAATCAAAAATAAATTCAGTAAGTACTTTTTACATCGACAAACACCGGCATTTTGTTACGTCATGTTGAATTCTGCCGGTTTATACCGAGGATTATCCCTATACCACATTTCATTTTTCTATAAAATTTAATGTCAATTGAATTTTTAAAAAATCATTGGCCCCCATTTTTTTCCACCATCTTGAATTCGTACCACAATTTCATCAGATTATTTATATATCACATTTATTGCTTGCACAAAATTTGAAACTAATCTAATAAGTAGTTTTTTCAGGCCGATTTTTTAAATATTTTATTAGGCCACCATTTTGTTTTGCTATCTTTTATTCATACCAAAATGTTACCAGTTTATTCCTAACACTTAATTTTGCTGCAAAATTTGAGGAAATTGGATAATTAGTTTTTCAGTAATAGTTTTTTAACGTGTCACTAGTCCGTCATTTTGTTCAGGCATATTGGAATTTTACCAAAATATTACCAGGTCATCCCCATATGACTCTTAATTTTTGCCTAAAATCGAAGTTAATCTGATGAGTAGCTTTTAAGCTATGTCGCGAACCGACAGACCGACAGACATTGACAGATGTACCGACAGAATTCATGAAACATATTTCTTGCCATCTAGGGACACTAAAACCTGAAAATATGTGAAACCTGGAAAGGTGATTTTTTCACAATTACAAATATTTTATTTGGCCGCCGTTTTGTTCGGCCATCTTGGATTAAAGCTTTCAATAACTAATTTCCTTTTTTAGTTAATTTTTGCAAACAGTTCTTTTTATAATTATATTAAGATCTATTAATTAAACAACTTGACGTTTTCCCCGTTTTTCTTTCAATAAATATAAAGCAAAATAGGTCACAATAACAATTATGGATAGATATTTTTAAACTCGTTTTTAAATCACCCCGGTAAGTGAATGTTTTTTCTCGGATTCGTCGGCGCGTTATTGTCTTGTTAATGTTCGGTGATATATACTACCGAAAAATCAATAGGCCCTTAAAGAACAAAGATTGGTTTGATAATGAGTACCAACGGGTCACCAATAGCAAAAAGCATCAGAAAACTCTCAATGCAGGTTGTACAAGAGAAATTAAAGATGCCTATCGAAACGATATATATATATATATATATATATATATATATATATATATATATATATATATATATATATGGTGTTTATTTTTTCTTTTTGTGTTACTCTCTCTTATTTTTGACTGTATCAAGTAGTGATCGCTGTTTATATTTGCTTCTTTGAGGATTCTTACATCTAAAAGGTTAGAACAGTGCCAATGTGGTCTATCTGGTTTACAGTTTCATTATCTGGGGACTTCCAGATACCTTTGTGAATTGTCTTATGAGGAAATCTGGTTCCTCCTATCACCATGTTCTTGGCAGTTTATGAGTCTTAGTCCGTTATTATTACACTCTTGGTGTAGACTTTCAGATCCTTGAGTGAAATATGGGTCCTCTGCCAACTTTAGTATTAAAGTCGCCTATCTTAATGCCACTCTCTTGGCATCTGTCATATTCTAGATCCAATGCTTCATAAAATGTGTCCTTATCTTCATCATCCTGTTCTTCGCTGCGCGCGTGAACACTGAGAATAATGAAGTTAAAAATTTTGCCCTTAAGTCTTAGCTGGCATATTCTGTAGCTGACAGCTTTAAAGTCAAAAATAAACTATTTGGGTTCTTTCGCTGACAATGAATGTCAAAATGTCAAATTCATGTCATGTAGGGTGGCCACTATACTAAATACTGTAACGTCCTTTTTCTATTATTCCTGATCCTTTCCGCCTCATTTTCTGTTATGCGATTATCTGCTCTGACTTTTTCCATTTCCTGTGCAAGTAATATTGACGCTCTCTATCGATACAGTTCCACGCGCATACGTTAAAATCATTATCCTTTTTCCTTTTGAAGGTTCATCGTCTTATAGTTAGTCCGACTTTTCCTCTTTGAGCTTTCGAAACAATACTTTTTTACGGGATTGGATTGTTAGCCCAGTGCCCAACCCCCTTTTTATAGAGCGATTTTTCCCTTCCTCGTCCGCCCTGACTCTATTTTCCATTGGGTTTGGTTACCCAATCTTCCATGGGTTCACCTACGAGGAGGTGAGGATAGGAATTAAGTAGGAGAAGCTGAGTGACACTAACTGGAAGCAGTCATAGCAGCTCATAGGAAGGAGTATCGATAAAAAAAGTCCTCACTGTCATATAGCAAAAGCCTATACCATTCTTCAATATGATATTATATAATAAGATATAAAAATTACCAATTTTAGTGACAAAATAAAAAAATAAAGATTATAAAAACGATTTTTGATGCAGCGGGGTGGTGGCCTCTCTTTCTGACAGGCTCTATTGGGTATGCGGCCCTGCATACATCCTGGTTTTATATACAGACCGGGTTGTATGAAGCTGTGTGCCTGACGTTATTTAAATTACATATAATTTAAATATAAGTAGGAAAAAGCTGGTTTCAGCTAAAACGATGTGATACCGAAGTGTTGCAATTTGTAATAATAATAAAAAAATTTGTGGTGTAAAATATATTAAAAGTAAATAAATTTTCATTTCGTACGAAGAACACTAAGGCATTTAAATGTACAGCTTAAACATAAGTACTACATTTCCATGTAAAACATGATTTTCATAATTTGCTTCCTAATTTGGAATGTTTCCTAAACCTATCGAATTTAAATGATTGCTATTAATGAATGAATTTCTTTTTAGAAAAATATGATACCGTTTTATATGGAATTTCCTGTCCCACCTATACGGAAGCGTACGAGGAAGTTCAGAATTCACCTGAAGTTGTAGAAAAATATAACAAATATTCAGATATTTTCTCATATATTGCTCAGTATTCTGGTTTGAACATAACGAAATTTGAAAATATTTATGATCTATATTTTGGACTTTCGACTGAGGAAGAATACGGATTGCAGCTACCCAACTGGACCGCAAGAGTTTGGCCAGAAATAATAAACGAGATATCCTTTGAACAGTATGATATTTATACGCAAACTACGCTTTTAAGAAAAATGGCAGCAGGCAAGTAATAAAGAACATCTCGCTCATATTCCGCGTTTGGCGTTCAACCGATTTTTCTGAAGTTTTAATATGTTATTTAGAATGTCAGTTTCTTTGACAAAACATGGTGGTACCGATAACTGAGCTTAAAGTTAGCGTTATGACATATTTAAATATTATTTCATTTCAATTTCAGTTCTAAATACGCGATATAAATACAGTACAGCCTCTTTAAGTCATCCAGTAACCAAGATGAAGAGTTCCTCGACTCATAAACCGAACGAATCTCATTAATCCGGAGGCTGGCCCTGAGCGCGAAAGTGTGGCGAAATGTTTTGCAAGTTTACGGAGCTGTATTCCTATGGATTATTATGCTCTGTTTTATAAGCTGGTGTTAAAAATCTCAAGTTAAAGTTCGTTGTTAACACTAGAACTAATACGTAAGCTACATTCTTTAAATAAGAGTACTGAAATTTTAACCGTACATATTTACGTTTAAGTGAATTTTCATGGCTATGGCCACTTTACGTTAATCGTTTTTTTATTTTGAATTTACCTTTTCAATATAAAAATTGTTTGTCACAAATATATCCAATTTGCACAAATATACCCATTTTGCCCGATTTTGAGTTTAGCACGAATCACACGGAGGGGGAGAGTTAACACCTACTTTTGTTTATAAAACTGACCATCTTCGTAATAATCTCGGATTAAAACTCAAAGAGGGGCTAACACGATTTAATAAAACCGGGGCATTTAGAAAGGAAAGCTTTTTGTCAATTTTCTCGGTTCTTTTTTAAAATAAAAGTATCAAACCTAGTATATTTTCTAATCGATAAAAAGAAGTGCATATAATGAAATAATAATATAAAGGGTATCCAATTTAAAAATATATCTTGAAAGTTCTAGGTGGATCATAGGGCCTCTAGGAAAGAGCGCCATCTGTCCATTCCACTCCAATGCTTGCGTGCGTGACAATACTGCTCGGCTCTCTTCGAAGTACCTGCCCAATCCATTTCCTTTTACGGGTTAAATATATATATATATATATATATATATATATATATATATATATATATATATATATATATATATATATATATATATATACATATAGAAAAGCAAAAATATTTCATTTTTGCAGAAAAACGGCCTAAAAGAAGACAATGCTTTCCATTATGTCACAGGATACCCTACTGCGATCGATTTATGGGCCTTTACCCTCATGAGGCAGGCTTGTATCCAGGCAGATCTCAAATAACAGATCATCGATGTGACAAAATCGAAAACATTTTTCATACATATGTAATATATATAGTAGAAAAAGTTATTTTGGGATGACCCGCTAAAGCAATGAAATTTGGCCAACTATAGACACGTGTTTTTGACTTAATACCTTCATCAGAACAGTCAAATAGTTGAAAGTCGAGTACAACTACCGCCAAAATTAATACACAAAACCATACCAGAGTCACCAACAGGAGCAAATTTGTTGTTACGAAGAGAACATCTCACCTTCATCAGTGGTTCTAAAACAGTATTTTTATTTTACAAAGTTGTTGAAAAAATATATAATAAATCTAATTCATTGAAAATTATTAAATTTAATTTATTTTTTAACTCACCTAAGAAGGTAATCTCCGGTACATCATAATAATGTATAAACAAACAAAACATTCATAACAAACTCTCTGGCACAGTATACGACATATACTATACGTATACTACATTTAGTTGCGCATCAAGCATTCTAAAAAATTGACTATTGTGTTTTTCACGTCGCCTGATGACCCTCCTGTCTTTGAAATTATGCTACCTACCTAGCAGTACAGGGCGTAGATATGTGTTCCATGTTCCATGCGTCACACAGATTCGGGAATAATGCTTCTAAAAAAGTGGGGATGTCAGCCTCAAGAGTTCGGATAGGATATTGCCTGGGTCAGCGGATTTTTTGGTCTTGAAAATCCTGCCACTCTCACTGGACCCTCCTGCGCTAGTTTCGACACTGCCCAAGGACCCTCCAAGCAAGTGGGTTGCTTTGTGCTCTCACGATCATCGATACTTACGTCATTCGGATCAACCATCATATTGGTACCATATGTTCATTCTAGTACCGATCGTCACGTCTTCAATCAGTTCTGCTAATCGTTATAATGAAAAAGTTGCCATAAACAGTGTATCAAAGGCAGATATCGAAACTGCTGTTTCATTGACTTTCTGAATGCTAACTCGACCCATCCCAAATAACGGAAAACATTTTGGAGATTAGAATTTTTAGTTTTCTTTGTTATCTAGTTACCGCGTTACTTTTACTGTTATGTTGATATTGGTTTGGTTTGTTGTGCTTTAAACACCACAACTTCGGTTCTGATGAAGTTTGGATCAGCTCTAAGCCTAGATAAAGTGTGAATAATATTCTATCCATTATTCAAAAATAATATTGTTTTCATATTCCTGTCGACCAAACGCATCGACTTTTCGAGTTACAAGTTTTTGACGAAGAAAAAATGTCCCGAGTAACTTTTTCTCGTTAAGATTACCAGAAAGACAGTATTTTTTTATATTTCATTTTGTTTGTGTTTCTAAAAAGTTTTGATTGAATTGATTTAAAAAACTATACACTTTCCGATGATCTTTACAAAAAAAAAACAGGATATTTTTACTGGAGTTATTTTTTCTTCGTCAAAAATAAGACCTTGAAAATTCGATTCATTTTTAAGGTGAACCGCCATATCTAGTTTTTGACTGATCTTTTCACTCGTTTGCTAGACTAGTGAGGATTCTCTTAGAAGCCCACATCGATCTGCTATACTGCAGGTATAATGTAACACCCCCCTTTAATATTCACATGACTGGCAAATTAGGAGACACAGTTACCATCAAGCAGAACCGGCATCTTTACCGAAGTTACTGTAATATAAAGCGCACGACTTTTTTGTGCCCCGCCCCCTTAATAACAATAATATACCTATTAGATTATCTATTAATTCATTTATTTGGCAATAACTTTAAACTAATAAAGATATCGATGTGCGATTTTCGCTAAGACATCGATCTTTTATTACTCTTTATAACTAGCTTAAGAGAATTATCACCTTCCAAACTGGAATCGTTATAATCAGCCCCATCTAACCAATTTGTGAAAAACTAGGGAGTGTCACTCGAATTCTAAAACAGCTTGAAATTATCTTTTAAATAAGCCTTAGCTCAATCACTTCGAATAAGGGATTCGGGAGGTATAGCGATTTAAATCTTTCCCAAGTCACCAGCCCCTTTCCACCAAAAAAAAATACCTTTAACAGTCTGCATCTCAAAAATAGTGCATTTGCGGACATTAAAACTTTTTTTTCTCAAAATGGTAGAAGGAATCACTTTTGCAAAGTTTTGAGACACCAACTAGAACTAGACCAGAGGTGTAAGAGGCATGCATCAAAATAGAATTTGTTTTTTTTTTCTCGAAAACGACCTGTCGTATCACAAAATACTAGGAGACCTTTTTTTGTATCATTTTTTTAAGAATGTCAGGGATCGTTATTCATCGATACCTACACAAATATTTTAAATAAAAATTACTGAATACTGTCGAAATATGACCTTTAAATACCTAGGCGTTTGTGCTAAATCTCAATTAAATAACTCTTATTTTTAGAAAATTACTAAAAAATTTTAAATTTAAAAAATAGTTTTTTTTTTAATTTTAACAATAATTAACCATTGCAGATGTTAGATATAAATTGTCTTTTGTAAAGATAATATTAAGTTTAACACATTAACATAAACGGGAAAAAACATATCATAAAGTAGCTTTTTGTGCAAATAATACTTTATGTAGATATATTAAGAATAACAAGTCTAATACACATAAGGATCGATCCTAATGTCAACTGGGTAAATGATGAGCATGGAGTGCCTCCTATGGGTAAAGTTTCATTACAGACGCAATGTCTATTAGACTATTGTGTCGTTGATTGTGTATACTTAAACATCTGTTGATTTAAATAGCATGTCTAATGAATCAAATAAAATGCTTGATCTTATATTCACCGACAATTCATCAATATCTGTAATCCCTGTAAATGAATCTTTAATCAAAAGTGACAAATTTCATCCCGCATTGTCGTTTAAGCTTGATGTAAATTTTTATTCTGAATTTCGTCCTATGCATTTTGACAATTAATACTTTAATTTTAAAGACGCCTAATTTCGCGACATTAATATATTTCTAGGAAACATTGAGTGGGACGAGGTTTTGAATGGAGCGGATGTGGATATATTGCTGGATAGATTTTATTGTATTGTAAATTCTGCTATTTAAATGTATGTGCCTAAAAGTCACGCTAAAAACCGTTATGTATCTCGAAAATAAAGCATTTGCGGACACATATTTATATAAACTTTTTTCCTTAAAATGATCCAGGATTTATATAAACTTTTTTCCTTAAAATGATCCAGGAAATCACTCCCTTTAATGTTCACATGACATTTAGGAACATCCTGTCGTTTATCACGGATTTTATTATATAGGGTGCAGACAATAACGTACAGCATTTTTTTAAAATTTAGTACATTAAATGGTCATCAATAACACCGATAGGTTAGTTATTTAAATTAGTTATATTATATTTTATTTTCCACATAAACTGCGGCATGCAGCACTGTCACTTTCCAAAGTCACGAGCCGCCACTGTTGTTTTTTACTGATTTTAAAAAAGGGCCTGTTTTTGATCTCGATTTCGTCTGCAACTACTGAAAGCATTTGAAGTGTGTGTTTACCTGGTGTAGAGTAACATTTCAGAGTGGTTTTATTATAAAAAACAGCCTGCTAGGGTAAAGAGGCATGGATAGTAGCAGAAAATTTCCGAAAAAATACCTGAATATCCGACAAACTAATTTTATTATTTATATGAAAAGTGCTCTTAATGATATAAAAAATAATGAAGTTGGTAAAGATAAAATATAATAAAAATCAGTATATAATATTGAATCATTTAAATATGTTAGTATATATATATATATATATATATATATATATATATATATATATATATATATATATATATATATCTATATATATTTAAATTTAAAATTCAAAATTAGTTCAAATTACATTCAAAATTACGTTTACACGTTGATAATTTTATAAGCAACTTAAATCGAAATAATAACCTTTTAAAATAAATCAAGTTGTGAGTGGCGTTTAGTGCCAATTAACTTAATTTCCCCTTGTAATAATGAAAGGTATATTTTTAATTTGAGAATTACATAATAAAGCATGTTTTACATAGCTATACTATTTCTATATATATATATATATATATATATATATATATATATATACAGGGTGGCTCTTTTAAAGTGTTACAACGCGATATTGAAAAAACGGCTGATTGAAAATAAATGAAATTTCTAGGGATGCAATGGGTCGTTGGAAGACATTTTTTGACGGAGTAAGTAATGTTTTAAACCTTTCTTTTTTTTTCCAGATTCGTATCCATGTATTCGATCTCCAGAAAAAACTACGTTATAATCAGTGAATAATTTAATGTCAATGTCACTACGCTAAATTCAACAAAATTAAAAAGAAAATCAACAGAAGAAAGAACTGATATTAGGTTCATGATTTTATTTTATCAAATGTTCAAAATGACGGCCATTTTGTTCTAAACATTTATCAACTCTCTTTCGAAAAGAATTCCGCGCTCTGAATAACATATCTGGGGTGATTTCACGAACTGCACGCGTAATCCTTTCTCTCATGTCTTCGGTTGTAGTTGGAGCAGTCACCATGACTTTTTCTTTGACGAAACCCCACAAGAAAAAATCGAGGGGGGTTAAGTCTGGCGATCTTGCAGGCTAATTTACTGGTCCCCCACGTCCAATCCATCTGTTAGGGTAAGTGTCATTCAATATAGCACGTGCTTCTCGACAGTAATGTGGTGGTGCGCCGTCTTGTTGGAACCAAATTGCTTTACGTTGTTGCTCTGGAATATTTGGCATGAATCTTTGCAAGTCATTTCGAAGGAAACCGCAGTAACATCCAAAAAATGGGGTCGAATAACAACATCGCCAAATATCCCACATCAAGTATTTATCGACCAAGGGTGTTGATTAGCGACTGTTCGCATCCAGTGTGGATTTTCTTCAGCCCAATAATGCATATCGTGACGATTGACTTGACCATGGTTAGTGAATGTTGCTTCGTCAGAAAATATTATGTTTTCCAGTGAGTTTTTTTTGTTGATCCATAGTCGAAACCACCGACAAAATTGCACCCGTCTCTCGAAGTCCTGTCCATAGAATTCTTGATAATATGACAACGATGAAATTTAAAATGGTACACATACAGCTACTGTTCCCAAAACTCTTACCGCCATGTCGTCGTTCGTTATGATTTTCCTCCTGCTGCGTTTTCTGGATGAGAGTTGGTCGGTCTGGCGACTCCTAGTCTCTAAATCGTTTGAACGCCATGTCGTCGTTCGTTTTGGTTTTCCTCCTGCTGCGTTTTCTGGATAAGAGTTGGTCGGTCTGGCGACTCCTAGTCTCTAATCATTTGAACGCCATGTGAGATTTTGGTGGTAAGTGGGGAAATCTTACCGCCCAAAGTTCAGAAGCATTGCGATAGTTTTTTCTACATTCTCCGAGAATTAATAACATGTCAACTTGGCAGTCGAATTCATTCACTTTAAGGATAGGTGGTTAAACTCTCAACTTAAATGCTAACAGAAATAACACAGCTAAATAATAAACGAACAGAACTTAAAAAAAAACAATTAACGAACGCAATGAACATTTATTTTAACAAGACGCTTAAACTAAAAACTTTAAACTCGAAGATAATTTAAGAAAATTACTAGCAATATCATAACATGTCAAGTCGTTCGTTGTCATGATAACTGCAATAGTGGCGGCTGGTGAATCATCGCTGCAGTGCAGCAGAGCTCCCAAAAAAAATTAGGAAAAAAATAATTAACTACATAATCTAACCAAAATGTCCTATTTTTTTACCCAGTCGACATGGTAATATTCGGAGGATGTAGAAAAAACAACGACAATGCTTCTGAACAAAGGTTATCATTTCGAACACCTATTATAATAAAATCATGTACCTAATATCAGTTTTTTTTTCTGTTGAATTTCTTTTTAATTTTTGACATTAAATTATTCAGTGATTAGAACGTAGTTTTTTCTGGATATTACGAATCTGGAAAGAAAACTGCACCTTTCCATTTAACATTTAAAAGTTACTTCCCACCGTATATATATATATATATATATATATATATATATATATATATATATATATATATATATATATATAACATTTTTCAAAATTGTAGCGTCATTTCTTAAGCAAATGACACTGTATTTCTTTTTTCTGGTAAAACTTGGAAAGAAACATGTCGGAAAGCGGGGATGGGTCTTAGTAACATGCTCCGGTGGCTAAGTTTTTTTCTCAAAAAAAAAATGTTCATTACTTTCTTCGTTCCAATAGTATTAAATACCTTTTATTTTAGATAACCATCTAAAATGAACATGTTATATATTTAAATAAAAATCTGAGAAATATTTTTTACAAATTTTTTCAGTTACATAAAATTCGTAATAAAAATTACTTAGGTATTTTATATAGCTCATTAGTCGAATCTATGCTGAGAAACTTATAATTTTCAGTGCAGGCTTATATGAATCTTACCTGAGGAAACTTTGTGTTCGTCAAAATGCAGTTTTAAAAATGTTGCTAAGTAAAGACTTTGGATAGCAGAAAAACATATCTATTCAAGTTTTTCGTCTTAAAAAAAACATTCTTTTCCCATTCATGTCAAGTTCATTTTGTCAACGATATATAACATATTTTGGTCCATTATTATTCAATAAACTTCCCAAGTGAACTCACAGAATTAAAGCATGCTAAAAAAAAGTTTGAAAATAAAATTAAGCTATTCCTACAAAAAAACCCTAACTATTTTCGTAATTTTCACTTAATCTTTCACTTTTTTCTCTTACCCTCTCGCTCCACCTCTCTCTTTCTAATAAAGAAATTAAGGTTGCTCCAGGCCCTAACTTTAGGTCTATTTATTTATAGAATGTGAGTTTTTTTTATAATTTGTACCAAGATATCAAATTTTTTGTTGTTCACTTCGTGCTTATTTTCTGAAGGGCATTAGCAAACAAGCCGTAAAAGGACCTTTTATGTGTTAAACAGTGCCTATTCCCTAGGAATTGACGTCGGTAAATCGTCGGTCATAAATATGTTCGATACTGATAAACTCATGTATATAATATGTAAATTTGGATGATATAGAAATAGGATTCATAAGTAAAAGATGCTATATTATGTAATTCTCAGATTAAAAACAGGCGTGCCATTATTACAAGGAAAATTAAGTTAATTGGCTCTAAACGCCACTCACACTTAATGTGTTTTAACAAAAGAATATTATTTCGATTTAAGTTGCTAAAATTATCAACGTGTAAACGTAATTTTGAATAAAATTTATATATATATATATATATATATATATATATATATATATATATATATATATATATAGCAGAAAAACATAAACGTAATTTTGAATGTATATAATTTTTGGTCCATTATTAATCAATAAACTTCCCAAGTGAACTCATTATATATATATATATATATATATATATATATATATATATATATATATATATATATATATAGGAATGTCTACTAGCATATTTAATCATATACTGCTTTTTATTATATTGTATGTTTACCATTAATATATTCATTATATCATTAAAAGCACTTTCCATATAAGTAATAAAATTAGTTTGTCAGGTAATCATGTATTTTTTCGGAAATTTTCTACTACTAAGCACGCCCCTTTTATCTTAGCAAGCTGTTTTTTGTACTAAAGCCACTGTGAAATGTTGCTCTACACCAGGTAAACACACCCTTCAAATTCTTTCAGTAGTTGCAGACAATGATGATCATTTAATGTACTAAATTAAGAAAAAAAAAACACTGTTCATGATTGTCTGCACCCTACATAATAAATTTTGTGATGAACGACAGGATGTTCCTAAATGTCATGTGAATATTAAAGGTGATTCCCAGGACCACTTTAAGGAAAAAGGTTTATATAAGTATGTGTCCGCAAATGCTTTATTTCTCTATTAAATTAAGAGGTTCTCCATTTCGTATTCCATGTTCTTCAAGTCTGTCGAATAAAATATTATGTAAGACGGTGTCAAAAGCTTTACATAGATCCATAAAAATAGCCGAACATTTTTGTTGATTCTGGTAGTTTAAATGAATGTAATTTACTAAATTAAATATTGCATCTTTTGTACGTTTGTGCCTAGGAAAATCATATTGTTTTTTATAAAGTAGTTTGTAAGTTTTTAGAAAATTTGCTAATTTGTCTTTAAAACATTTTTTGAAAATTATTACAATTTATTTATTATTTATTAGCGATATAAGTCTGTAAAAACAGGTGTTGATATCCTGATTTTTTTCAGATGGCACGTCAAAAAAAGGTGAAAATGAGAAATTAATTACGTGTGAGATAGGCTTTAAAGTATATTTTTTATAAGAATATTTTTTCTTGATCCGGGTGATGGACAAGTTTGTAATGAGTTAATATGTTTAATAATTTCATTTTCATTTACATGTTAGCAAGAAAAGAGAATGATTGCTGTGTATATTACATTTATTTTGCAAAAGAACATTATGTTTGGGAATTTTATTTTGACTACTTTTGCCAAAATTTCTAAAAAACCCATTCAAAAGTTCAGATATTTCCGTTTCATTGTTCACAATTTTTTCTTCAATATTTAATATGTAATTATTAATGTGTTTCATTTTTTATCATCATTTATTACGTTTTTAAATTAAATTAAAAATTAAAATTAATTTTTTTATAGTTATTT
The DNA here is from genome assembly GCA_030620095.1 of Kuschelorhynchus macadamiae. Classification (NCBI taxonomy): domain Eukaryota; kingdom Metazoa; phylum Arthropoda; class Insecta; order Coleoptera; family Curculionidae; genus Kuschelorhynchus; species Kuschelorhynchus macadamiae. The sequence continues at coordinate 601,043 of JAUTXW010002854.1, read as the reverse complement.
TTAGATTTAGATATTTCCGTTTTGTAATAATCAATCCTCGCAATTTTCACAACCCTATTTAAAGAGTTTCTATATTTTTTTAAACCTATTTATATTTTCTATGAACTTGAATATATGTAAATTTCTCTTAATTTTGTTCCGTTCATTAATTGACATAATAATGCCCTGGGTAATCTAGGGTTTTCTTTTTCTGATTTTACTATTTATATTAGTTGTATTAGTATTTCCATTTATATAAAATAAAAGTACCTCTTTAAAAAGTATGTATACTTCCTCTACATTATTATATGAAACTACACTCTCCAAACTGTAATTCTTTAATTGTTATGCGTTTTTTTTGGTTGTTTTATTTTGGGTAATTTTGTTATTATTACAATTTTCAATAGACAATCCAAACAAAATAGTTATGGTAAAAATTTAGGGTAGTAGACACTTTAGTAGCGCAACTGCCCAATGCTAGTAAGTAAAGAATCTGGGCATTCTTTACTTACTACTTACCTTAAAAATAAAAAAGTAGAAATTATAAAAAGATTTATTTTTTCTTTTTTTACTTCCCTCGTTAAAGAGAAGTATTATAATGGTAAAAAAATCACCCTCCGAGATTTTTTTAAATCTTTACATTTCAGGGTTCTTAGATTTCTTGATTCCGTCGGTCTGCCTGTTCGCGGCGTAGCTAAAAAACGACTTACCCCATTGACTTCAAATTTTGGTCAAAAATTATGGTCATATGGGAATGACCTGGTAACATTTTAGTAAAAATCCAATATGGTAAAACAAAATGGAGGCCTAGTGAAATGTTTAAAGAATTATTACTAAAAAAGTGCTTATCTAATTTATCTCAAATTTTGCACAAAAATCAAGTATTATGTAGGAATCAACTGGTAAATTTTTGGTGCCAATCTAAGATGGCGAAACAAAATAGCGGCTTAATAAAATATTTAAATATTCAGACTGAAAAACTACTTCATGAACTGATTTCAAATTATGTGCCATAACTTGTGGTATAGAGATAAACTAGTAAAATTGTGGTACTAATTCAAAATGGCGACCAAATTTCAAATTTTGTGCAAGCATTAAGTGTGATATAGAGATAAACTGGTAAAGTTTTGTTACCAATTCAAGATGGTGGAACAAAATGGCGGCAAAATATTTTTTTTTAAATAAATTAACTGACAAATTTTGCAGAAAAATTTAATGTGATATAAGGATAAACGGGTACGATTTCAACATGACGTAACAAAATCGCGGTGTGTGAGTGTAAAAACTACTTATTGAATTTATTTGAAATTATATCCAAAAATCAAGTGTGACATAAGTAGAAACTGGTAAAATAATGGTAGGAATCCAATATGATGGAACAAAATGGCGCCCAATAAAAATGTTTGAAAAGACAATATATATAAATAAAATAAATAAATAAATAATTAATATGGTCTTTATTTGGCAAGTATATATATAAGATATACCCACACCATGAGGTGAAAGGGACGAGATTTAACCTATGGTTATTCTTACACCTAACCTCTTTCACTCACAATGTGTTTACAGCTATAAAATAAATGTGACTTAAAGTTATATTTTTGATTATACTCAAAAATAAAAATTATGAATAAATAAAATCAACCTATAACTTATTTACTCAGTCTGGTTACCCATTAATTCTCTCTTATATTTTAAGCGCAACTGACCTAAGGTACTTGACTTGAGTTCAAGACTTAAAGAATTGTACGCACTCAGCCATATATGTAAAACACCGCTGAAACAATGCAGTACGATGCTGTGGCATTGTCAAGCAGTCTCGCAGTCTAATACCTCTATTATGAACAAGATTTCGAAATATCAATTTTTCTCTGAGAGACATTGGAACCGATGATCTCAACACCTTCATCCAGAATACAACAAAATGCAATTTTACAACATTGGTAATTTTAAACCATTTTAGTTCGTTTATTTCAGAGGAAACATGGTCATATTTTCGTAACCGGAATATAAAACGACAACAAATATTTTGCACATATTGCAACCGACTTTTTGAAGAAGAATCTAAACAAAAGTAGTACACAATATTACAATAATTAAATGTTGACAATACTAAAGACTCACAAAGCTTTTTTCTCATTTTAAAGTTAAGTATAAAACGATTGGCATACAAGGTTTTCATTTTAACATAAGTTTTTTGTAAAAGTATTTTGACACGGTCCCTAAATCTCAGGTGTGTATCCAATATTAGAACCAAATTTTTAGCACTAAAGGACAAATTGAGATTTTCATTTGCAAGTTCAAGTCAGCTCTGTGATTTTCCTGACAAAACAACAATACTTGAGTCTTGTTAGGATTTATTTTTAAGTTATGTTCAGTTGAGTATACTAAAATGGCATTTAGGTCAACATTAACTCGTTCAGCTGCAGAAACAAGATCTGAAGGATTAAATAGATGAAGAAGCTGGGCATCATGGGCATAAGTCTGCACATGTGAGTGTTTAACTGTGTGTAAATCAGGGCCCCAAAATTGAGCCCTGAGGGACACCTGAAACTATTTTTCCAGCAGATGATAACTTATTTTTAACACACACTTTTTGCTGTCTACCTGACTGAAGAATAACACAGCTCGCTCATTAAAACCCAAATATCTCAATTTTGCATAAAGTAAGTCATGATCCAGCACATCAAAGGCCTTTGAATAATCCAGTGAGACTGATATGACAGCCATCTTTTTATCCAAAGCCCTTTATTATATTGTCCGTCAATTGCAGCGAGGCTGTTGATGTGCTGTGACCACTCCAAAAGCCAGATTGATGAACGGGAAATAAATTGTTGACACTCAGAAAGTGCGAAAACTGTGTATGTATAGCCCTTTCTATAACTTTTGATATAACTGGTAACAAACTAATTGGTCGAAGCTCCCTAAGAGAAGAAAACCCTTCTTAATTATAATAAATTAACTTTTGGTATTGGACATACAATGGACTCCTTCCAGCACTCTGGAAAGTATCCACATTCAAGACAAGTATTTATAATATGGGTGAGCGGGACTAAGATACTGGCAGACTAAGCTTTAGCATAAATAGGGTAAGCCCATCACTACCAGCAGCATTCGACTTTTTATCATATACACAATTAAGGATTGAATTAGGAGTTTCCATCTTACAACTTAACCTACTGTAATTATAAAAATGTATTTTGTTTACACAATTGTTAGTTTTTTGTTTGTGTTCCTACTGAACAAAATTGGGTCACACTTTACTATTCCTAATAAAATTAAATATTCATAACTAGGGACGTTCCAAGTGAAGGAAATTTACCGATTTTTTCTTCATCTCTTCATCAAAAAAAACAAAGAAATCAAAATATCTAAAGCAATCTGTGATTTAGTTTATATAATAAAAACATTTTTACTCCATTTAGAGTAATATATTAGAAAATAAACCATTTATTATGTAGTAATTAACGGTGGTATGTAAACATTGTAGTAACTTTCATAACCAAAAATAATACTTAAAAGAAAAATATCTATATATTTAAAACACTAAGTCAAAATTTTCAGCAAGTTCGTGAGAGAGGTCGCCTGGTTACCGAGATGTTTCAACACAATTTTTGTATTGTTTTATTGCGTATTTTTTCTATAAAACCAATGTATTTTTCTTCAATAACATTTATGGACGATGTCGTGACTGCGCCCCATATTCTTATAATTCCACTGTCATTGCGCTATATCTTACAGTAATTAGTCTAAGCGCTATATAACGAAAAAGGCAGAACAAGGTCTGTCGGGACAGTTAGTTACTATACAAATTCATAACACAGTTATTTTTTTGTACTAATATTAGTATATCATGGATATTATTTTTTTTTTTTAGACATCTGTGTTCACATAAATATTTTTCACTGATTCATTGAAAAGTTTTAATTTTTCTGAAATCAGATCCTCGCACATGATAATTGTAGACTCTTTTAAACTTCTATTATTCAAAAGTCGCCTTTTGTGTTGATATTTTTCCAGTACAACATGATCTGCCGAAGTTTTTCTTTTTTTTTCTAGTACCAACCCTATGACCTAATAATACCATCATGTCTAAACGGAATTTTTATTTGTTCGTTGAAAAGCTGTATTGTTTTCTATTTAATGTTTTCCTCCTTCCCTTCCAGAATTCCATATGCATTTATATGCTGTTTTATTAGGCAGTCTTAAGAAAGTTACTTTCGTAAATGTTGTATTTTGCTCGAATACATTTTTGTATGTTTAGTGGCCCCTTTACAAACTATTTCAAGTTTTAATGGCCCAGTAATATTTCTCTAGAAAAAAAACTTTTTTTTTTCATAAAATTAAAAATGAAAAAAAATTTCATATGTACACACTGCAGAATAATTGGCATAAGTGTAAAGTCTGTTCTTATATCTTAAAGACCAGTATGGATTGTATTGCGTAATAGATGTTAGTTCCTTGTATTGTTGTAAATTCAAATCGTGCTTTATTGTCTGAAGCTGAAAAGAATATAACATATTATCAAAACAACAGTTTCAATAAATTTTTGCCACAAAATGTACACTTAAATAAAATAGGATACAAGAAAGCAATCTTTGAGTTAATATATAAAAAAAATAAATAATTGAATACCGGGACCAATGCAAGTATATTAAAATAACAAAGAAAAATAAATGTCAATTAACATAAACGTATCCCAGCGAAGATAAACTTAAAAAGAAAAACAGTTGCAAGAACATGTCAAGAATTAAAATAAATTATAAAAACATGTTATACTATAGAAAATGAAAAGGTGACTTAATTAAAATGTTCTTAGAAAAAGTTCAACCCACTATAAAAGGGTCTATTAATTAAAAGTAACATAAGTTTGTTTTTAGGACGGCGTTCTATATCAAAATGGCAAATGATTAAAAATAGCTTTGCTATTATATATTGACTTTTTACTTGGGTCGGGAACAGAATATCATCAATGTTATAGTAAATATGGGCAACTCTGATCAGGAAGAAATCAATTTCTCTTTTTTTCCTTTTGTGCATAAGACAAGGTCTCAAGGATGAAAATTAAAATATTTTGGCATATGAATAAAAGTCTACAAGAGTCATCGACATCAGCTTTACATAAATATCTTATTGCTCTTTCCTGTAACCCAAAAACACTGTTAAAGAGATCCTCAGTGCATGATCTCAAAAACAAGTACCATACTTTAAATAAGACTCTACGAGAGAAAAATAAACACTTGTGAACATTGTAGGGTCAAGCTGATTGTTAATAACTCTCAAAGAATAAGAACCAGTAGCTAACTTAGAACAAAATGAATCTATATGGGCAAAACTTTAGATTCAGTGCTTAGTATTTTAAGGGTTTGCTCTCAAGGATCAAATTTAAATGAGACTTAAAAGACATCATATAAGTTTAATCAACATTTAATTAACTGATAGCATCAGCTGATTCCTTATCATTAAGATGTGTGTAAAGAGATTCCAAAAAAGAGAAAATCCCGTCAGTTGAAAATCAAATTGCGCGTTACTTGTACTTTTCCATAAAAGTTATCATATGTTTCTTGACTATTTTCGATAAGGTGGTAAAAGGGAAATGGGTCGGTAATTTGATGGTGAGTGACTTCACCTTTAAATAATGGTATAATATTAGCTTTTTTCAAACAACAGGGAAACACACCTGGCACAAAAGACACATTAATAACCTCAGGCAAAACATGTAACACATTATATGGAGCTTCTTACAGGGTGTCCACCTATAAAGTATCACATTTTAACAGGTTCTAACTCAAAATTGAGTAAAGATATTAAGATGCGGTTTTCACTGAATTTCATAGAATTACTTCAAGTTTTTGTCTACGTTGTTGCTGAGTCTAAAAAATTTTTTGAAAATAGTTAAAAAGCAAGTTTTTTCCAATGCAGATTAAGGGCTTATTTCAAACAAAACACCCTGTATCTCCAACACTCATTTAGAAGCCTGATCCTCCCCATTTCTAAAAACGTATAATTTGTTATAATCTTTCAGAACAAGCAACAGTAACAACAACAACAACAACAACTAATCTACATTATTTTTATTTCTGAAGAAAAAACAATTTTCTGTAGTGTAGTGACACCCTGTATTAGTTGTTGGCATTAAAGTTACTTCATATTCATAATAAAAGCAGAATGAGCACGCTGACGCTGCATCGCGCTCTTGGTAACGGTGTCCTACATCACGCATTCACCCATATGGAGATATACGCTAGCTTTTAACCAAAGTGGTAGTAAGGGCAAGGGTGGACCTTGTCGGTCCAGCCCTTGGACTGTACATTATTCATATCAGTGTTCTTAATAGAATTATTGTTAATAACAACGAGTCTCATTCCGTCTACCAACAGGAAACATTACATGGCGACCCTGCCTTAAACGATCCGTAAGGACAACCTGCCGTAAGTGCCTTAAAAGATCCAGCCTGCTGAAATATTACTGTATATATGGGCGAAAGAAGGCCAAAGAGCACTTCACTAGATAACAAGGCCAAATTTGATAAATTAAGAACTGAATGATGAAGACCACCATAATATGGACCAGAACGAGTTTTTATTTTTTAGCTTTTTTTAGGTGCAAGATACAAAAAAGAAATTATATAATATGGAAATGGAAATGTAGAAGTTACTGGAATTTGTAGAGTTTCAAAGTATGTAAATATATGATAAGGAACTAAAAGTCGCAAAATCGAGTGTGGGCATAAGGTACTAGAATAATTAATAATTAATTCTCAATGGTCATCTGGAACATAAGGGCGTGTTTAAATCTTTTTATTAAGTAGTGTTAAATTTTAGATTAGGGTGTAATATTGCATAAAAATACGAATATTAACGTATATATATTTAATAGGAGGTATATTTTATTTTAAAAATAATGAGTATTACCAAACCTAAGAAGTTTAATTCACGAACTAGAAGCAAGTGCTAATTAATAATTATAATGTTTATCTTAATCTTGCTATCTGACAAGTAATAATATTAAAATATTTTATATAAATAAATAAATAAAACAGACATATTGGACATTAGATGCTGATTATCCTATATGATTTTTTAAAGTTCGTAGAGTTATGCGAAAACGGCTAGTGCTGTAGATGGATAACGCTGGTGTAATTATCATTGATTACGCTATTTTATTAAACATCTTTTGTCTAAGAAAATGATATTTTACATATCAATCAGATGAATTGCGAATAATAAGCAAACAAAGTAATATTTAAAATGTGAATAACTAAGCAAAGTCAGGCTAACCTACTTATTTTGTTTTTGTTACCTACTAAAACAATTATTGCATTCCAAAACAATGCGTTGTCACGTCTTACTAAACTAAGTAGTTATTATTTAATTTATTGCTCAATGTAAATGAAAAATAAGTTTTTGGCCACTTCAAAATAAGTAAATTTCTAAATAATTAACTACCTAAAATTTTCTTTAGCTTTGCAGTTGTCATATTATTGCTTCATTTGATTTAGACTTATATTGGTTCAAAATCAATATAAATATGAAATCTAAGAATGACTAAAAATACATGGTTTAATGTATAATAAATGGTTGATTGAACAGGAGTCTCGCTTAAACTTTCGATACGATTACTTAACCATGACTTACTAAAACGAAATATTTTTGGTTGTCACATAGACTGACAAATGGGCTTTTAATTCATAACTAACCCAAACTAAGAATGGTCAGTTTTCATAGGTTAAATATGTATTACACTTGTTTGTAACTACGATAATTGAAATTTAATTCAAAACGTCATTGGTAAAATAAGCCTTTTCACTTCATAAATCAAATATCGACGACCCCGTCTTATTTTTGTAATTTCGTCAGCTTAATAACTAATTCTTGGTTGATTTTTCGTTCTCTATATATTTTAAGGAAGAAATTGTGCTAAATAAAGACTAGCGAGTTGATTATTTTTACTAATTTATAATGGTTAAAATATAAAATGTTTTAAGACTAATATTGCATAGTAATAAAAGCTAAATTAGATGCTTGAACTTCCAAGAAAGTTTAATAATTTTATAAATTTTTCATTATGTATTAAAACTTGAGCTCATTAGGTTCAGAGCCTACAAATACACTTGTTGCAACAAACACAGTCCTAGATTTTCTGCTGATATGGTGATTTTGATGGTGGATTTTGTCAACTAATTGCATTCCAGCAATTAAACAAGGTTATTTGTGTATGTGTTAATCTATTCTTATATTGGATGTTAAATAAATATAATTTATAATAATTATTGATTATAAAAGTACACTAACGCTTAACATGACGTAAATGTTCTGGTAAAATGTACAGAATAAATAAGATTTACTTTTATATATCTGAAATTATTGGTAATTAATATCAGAAGATACATTAAATAATATGCAGCATATGCATTGGATCATATTTATGAAATTCATGATTATTGAGCTGCAAGCAATATAATTCACACATCATTCAGTTGCTCCTTCGGCAACATATCCATACTAGAGAACTTGCTAATCTGACCGTATGCTAGTAAACCCCTTGGCGTATCTGCTATCCTGATTTTGAAGTATATAAAATAATAATAATAAATAATAATGTTAATAAATAATTTAATATTAATAAATAATAAGTATATTAATAATAAATAGGTATTATAAATATAGTAATTAATTACATACACATCGTCAAAGAAAAGCCCCCTTGGTTACGTCATTGTATGTGTTATTTAATCAAAATCGAGCAACGTCTACCAAAGTATTTAGATGTCTCAACGTTGCCATGTTGCCTCGCTGAATATCCCCAGGCACAGCTGAATAATTCCACAAATTCGCCATATTTATAAAAAAAAAAAAATCCCCCAGATTTTCTTTCTTTTAATTTCAAGTGGATTTTTTCTAAACGATATTTTCGTATTAAATTGAAATATTTTTTAAAGAAAATTTTTAGAAACCCCAAAAAAAAAAAAAAAAAAAAAAATTAGCGTTTTTGTTAAAAAAAAAAACAAAAAATGTTAAAAAGAAATCTGAACATATATTATACCTAGTTAGAAAAAAAAAATGGTTTTTCCTTTGTATATCTGTTTAAATTTTCTCTGAAAAGTCAATAAAAGAAGCTAACCCAGCCATAAAACTTGGGCGCTGAAAATACTGTTTATCAAATAATAATAATAAATTAAAAAACCTGAAAACAAAACACATAATTTGGTTATTCATTAGCATTCAAAAACATATCTAAGGCTAAACTATATTCTGCAGTAGTTTGATAAATGTTTAATGTTTACTTTAAAATACAAAATACAATGTTAAATTGACCATCAAAAAAAAAAAAAAATACTTGACAACCCCGAGATAACTAAATAGGGTTACAAAAATAAATAAGAGCAGATTATGCAGCTTATGCTGGCTAAACGTTAGGTGGCTAGCACAAAATTCAGATACAAAACATATTCAATTATATTTCTAATACATTCAATAATTATTAGAGCATTAAAAATTTGAAGTCGAATTTTACCATAATTCTGTGACATAAATAAGTAAATTCATTAATAAACCAAAAGAGAAAATTATTAACGCTTACGCAACGAAAAGCTTATTTTATTAAAATTCTTAGAACTTAGACAGTAGCTCAGCGTATATGTGTAAAGTTACTTCTACTTAAGAAAGTTGTGAAATTAAGCCGTATTTACCTAAATATTAACAAAAAAAAATTAGCGCTGATAAAACAAAACTTGATCATTATTGTTAGATTTTTTTTCGAGGAAATATTGCTTGGCCTTAATGAATGGCTGATGAGCAAAAGTTTGTTGTTAGGAATGGCAAAATAGATGAGAATGGTTAAAGAATGTATGAGTATATAAAATGGAATGTGCAACAGTTAATATCATACTTAAATTGTTAGAAATTATACAGGATTGGTCTGATCACCCGAAAATGTATAAAATTTCTAAACGCGTATAGATATTAGCTGGTCTGCATAGAAAGTAAAAAGAAAAGAAATAGGAGCACTTTCCCACTCATTAATGGTAAGCTGGGCGTTAGCGCCATTACCTAAGCTAGGTATGTAGGCTGATGAAAGGGAGTGCATGTGCCTAAAAATAATACGAGAAATGATGAAAGTAGTGCTTATTGCACAATAGGGTACCCGCAGTCTAATAACGGTTTTCTTATATACATATCAAAAATCTAGTTTTAAATCGTACGAAGCATTGAATTCAAGACGTCAAAAGTATTAATAGATACTGTTAAAGTGGACTGTAAAAAAAAAAAAAAATATATATATATAGTAAGCCAGAAATCCCGATCAGCGTCTGACTTAGGTACGTCGCCGAGGGAACTGGAAAAAAACTATAATGTAAATATATTAATGAAATGCATGCAAAAATACGAAAATATAATATATAAAGTGAATAACGGACAAAGTAAGTAAAGTATAAGATAAGTAGTAGAGATTTTAAAATCTTTGAAGAAAGGAATTACAAATGCGCTAATAATAATAATAATAATAATAATAATAATAATAATAATAATAATAATAATAATAATAATAATAATAATAATAATAATAATAATAATATTAATAATAATAATAAAAAAAAAAAAAAAGTTAGTTATAATCAGTAAAAGTAACGACAATATTTGTTTTTTTTGATTAAGCTATCTACGACACAATAAAAATGAGCATCTAATGATCTCAATCTAGTAATAATTTGTTTTTGTAATTACAAGCTAATATTACATAATAATTTGAGCCTGAACAAAATATACATAATAACTGCATCTATTCGGATATGACTTTAAAAATTATATACACTGTATTCCTTGTCAATAATACAATAATATTCGAATTGTCGAATTTAATCACTTAATGTGTAACTTATAATAGGTACATAATGAATTTTGAATAATAAAACTTACATTTTATATTACCTTTTTGCGCACACCCGACTATATGCATATATAAAAACTTTGTAATTATTGTTTGGCTTATTGTAGGTGTTTGGGTATAATTATTGACTATACTTAACTTGGAATTTTATTATATACTATATTGCGTATTGGTTTTATTTATTATTCATAGATTATTATATTATATATTATTATATTGCTTATTTATATTTATTTTATTATATTTTATTGGTTGACAAAACTATACAAGAAACACTCATATAATATTAACAATAAAAAAAAAAACAAACCATTCATTGAAGCATCAATTAACTCATTACACAGTAGTGTCCTTCACAAGTGCGCATAGTGAAAGCCATTACCTGTCACATTTTAAATAGTATGTTAAATGTATAAGTTTTGTCAAAAGCTGATTAGTTATAACGATTTTTTTTTTTTTTTTGGTTACTTTTGTGTTAGGTTGTTGTAAGAATGATTCAACAAGTATAATCATTCTTTCAAAAGGGGGAAGGTGTAGTGTAGTGACACCCTGTATTAGTTGTTGGCATTAAAGTTACTTCATATTCATAATAAAAGCAGAATGAGCACGCTGACGCTGCATCGCGCTCTTGGTAACGGTGCCCTACATCACGCATTCACCCATATGGAGATATACGCTAGCTTTTAACCAAAGTGGTAGTAAGGGCAAGGGTGGACCTTGTCGGTCCAGCCCTTGGACTGTACATTATTCATATCAGTGTTCTTAATAGAATTATTGTTAATAACAACGAGTCTCATTCCGTCTACCAACAGGAAACATTACGAAGTATATGAAGTCTTGGAAGAAAAATGGTTCATACATTTTTGTTTTTGACTCACCACACCATACATTTAACTTGGGGCATCTCTTTCAAACTCGTTGTAAACTCTAGGTTTTTTTGACACCCAAAATTTTCAGGTAAAACTTTGCTTCACCTGACGTTTTTTGACAAAAGTGTCAGATTATTAATAATTATTTACGTGATTCAAAAATGTTTACCCAAAGGGAAAAGGCGCAGTCCGTTTTCTTTACACTAATACTAATTCAACCGCAATAACAAGAAGAAGATTCAAAACAATTTTTGAAAAAAATCCGCCTACTCAAAATCAATCCTAAGCTGGGTAAGAAAATTTTTTGAAACTGGGACAATGGAATGGAAATAAAGACAAAGCAGAGACTCTGCAAACAACCTTTTAAATCACATTTTATGGGTCAAAGAAGTTTTAATAATAAAAAAGAAGAAAATATCTGTTAGAAAAATCACTCAAGTCTTAAACATGTCAAAGAGTAAGGTACATAATCTTTAAAAGTAATTAAGTTTAAAGCGTATAAGATACAAACTTATCAAAATATTGAAAATCATGCTATTGAAAAGAGATATATCATGTATGAGACATTAGTCAGATGAAGCAACGTTTCACCTAAGTGGAAGAATAACAAACATAAATGCAGGATTTGGGGTGACCAAAAAAATCCTAGAGCTTACAACGAGTTTGAAAGAGCTGCGCCTTTTTTTGTACCCTCAACTGGAACAAAATGGAATTCTTCATGATGTATATTTCCAACGAGATGGTGCCCCACCTCACTTTTCTGTAATAGCAAGGAATTCAATAAACACAACTTTTGGAAACAACTGGATAAGTTGAGCTCTCCCCATCGAATGGGCTAGTCCTATTCTCCTGATTTAACAATACCCAATTTTTTATATGAAGAAAAAGTGCTATAATCCTACTCCCGCAAATTTAAATGAACTCAGAAATAACGTAATTAACATTTTTAATACAATTACCGCAGAAATGGTCCAAAATGCTTTTGTCAATTTTTTTTGGCCTACGTACATGTATTGAAGAAAATAGAGATCATATTCGGTAGTTAATGTATTAGTTTATTAATTTAATTAATGCGTTTGTTCTGCTGTGTGTGATAAAATTAATATAGATTAGTTGTTGTTTATGTTGTTTTTTTTTCTGAAAGGTTATAACAAATTACACGTTTTTAGAAAGGGGAAGGATCAGGCTTATAAATGAGTGTTAAAGATACAGGATGTTCCATTTGAAATAAGCCCTTAATCTGCATTGGAACAAAACTTTTTTTTTGCTATTTCAGAAAATTATTGACACTTGGTAACAATTTAGGCAAGAACTGGAAGCATGTCTAAGAAATTCAGTCAAAACGGCATCTTAATATCTTTACTCGTTTTTGAGTTATAACCCGTTAAAATGTGATACTTTACAGACACCCTGTATTTGGACAAATATTTCCTTTAATTCAATTGAAATTGTAGACTCCAAATAGAAGGAATGCAAAACTTTATGTTTATCCATATACCAATTATAGTTAGGTTGGCGTTTTATTAGCCAAACTAGTTATCATAAAGTAATAAAAGTCATAACGGTTATGCGATGATACTTTCGTATCAGCAAAATTAAAATTATTTTTGTTACGAAGTTCGTTTACTATTCGCCATGATTCCTTTAGTTTGTTTTTAGATTTTTGAAGTTTCTCTCTATAGTTACAATGCTAATGTGTAATTTTAATACTTTTTAAGGTAATGTAAGCAAGGTAAATACTTTAATAATATTTTTAGGATTTGTGTCACCGAAGTTTTTTTATCCTAATATTTACGACAGAAAAAGCTCTATTAAAAATATGAACAAGTCTGGTATGGGCAAGCTCTTTTTAGAAAATAGCTTGCCCTTGCTAACCTATTTATTATTCTATCTTTAATCTTAAATGTCACTATTGCACATACTGGGTGTTAAATGCTTATGTGCACCCTATCTTCATATATTAAATCCCCTTATATACACCTTAACTGTAACTCAAAGTAATGCAATGATTATTATGTTTTCTTTACATCTTACAAACAATACTGAGTCTTATGAGTTTGGCCAACAAGTTCCCAACATACCGCAATATTGTTTTACAAAATTTTATATAGAATAAATATAAGCTACTACTATATTATTGTGCTTTTGTTGGTCACATAATTTATAACAATTTCATTTACAAATAAATGTGTTAATGACTTGTATGTTACTAAACTATGTTACTAACTATACTCTAAGTTACTAGATTATGCAACTAACCAATAAATTTAAATAGCTGAAAGCACGAAATTAGTTGAAGGTATCTTCAAAGAAGTCATTTGGGAAATTAGCCTCGTTAATAAATATGCATTTTAACTTTTTCCTAAACAAGACAATAGATGTCTGACAATTTATAGTAAAAATTAACTCACATATAATTAGAAATAAAAGAAGGGTTGTGCGGTGTCTTGGATAAAAATTATTCTATTTAATCCTTAATATACATAAACATTAGAAAATTCTAAATATATAGATAAATCACAATTAATATTTTTAAATCTTAAGATTTAGGCAGTGGCGGACATATCACCAGAAAGTTCGGTGCTGTGCCCGAGGGCCCAGAGTCAAAGGGGTCTGAATTAGACTACAAATACTATAAAAAAACATACATTTCTTTCTATAAATTCTTATTCACTTATTCCTGGAATGACAGCGCTGCAATCTGTTAAACCAAATCAGCAGCCCGAAGAATTGGCTAAAAAAAAGAAATTCCGATTATGAACAACGTTTATTAATAAACTAGCGGGTACCCGGGACTTCGTTCGCGAACGAAGGATATAGAGGTACTTAAACCGCCTTATTTAAATACCTCTTTATAAACCACCTGCATTTTCTTCCAATTTTTGTCAACAGAGGCTCGGGAGATTTTTGTTTATAAATTATTTCCGATTTTTTGGAATACCCTGTAAATATTTTTAAAAAATATGTAAAAGAATAAAATAATATATACCTGTTCAAGCGTTTTTTTGAAAAACTAACCGTTTTTTAAATAAAAAATATTGTAATATTTGAGGGGCGGTTTCATCCCGTTGAAATTTGATTTTTGAAAAATTCCTCCTTATCGACCCTACATACAAACAATCTGTATACAAAAATTCAGCTTCTTACATCAAGCGGTTTGAGCAGAATCGTAATTAAATAATGGCCCGATTTTTTGAAACACCTTGTATACATTTTTAAGAAATTTTGGGCGGTTGGAGTTCTGAAGCATCCCTTCTTATTAAACCTCTACATCCTACAATCAACATGTATGCCAAAATTCAGCTCTTTACGTAAAGCGGTTTGAGCAGAATCGTGATTAATCAGACACCTGATTTTTTGAAACACCTTGTACAAATTTTTAAGAAATTTTGAAATATGTAAAATAATCAAATAAAATACACGAGCTTAAGCGTTTTTCCAAAAAAAACGTCCTACTATCACCCTGTGTGCCAAAATGCAGCTTTTTACGTCAAGTGGTTTGAACAGAATCATGATTAATCAGCCACCCGATTTTTTGAAACACCCTGTATAAATTTAAAATACAAAAAATAGCATTGAAAGGTCACCAGACAATCTTTTCGAAAAAAACATCATATAAATCGGTGCAGTACAACTCCCTCACGAACTTGCTGAAAAATTTGTTTTTTAAATACAGTGTGAGCCATTTAAAAACGGAACACCCTTATATCTCAAGAATTAACTACCAGGTTAGTTTCAAATTTTGGTGATGTGTATGGATTTAAAATATGATTATTTTGACACATTCAACTTTGACATCGCTCATTGGCGTGCGAGCCTAGTTGGGGGAAAATGGTACGATTTTTAAGAAAAAGTTATTAGGGATGTTTTTAACGAAATTTTGATACTCTATTCTTAATCAGCATCATCAAGAACCCCCTTACATGAAATTTCAACAAAAGAAGTCATTAGCCTTGGGAAATACGAGCTTTCAAAAAAATACATACATTTTTTTTTTTATTTCAAAGGCAGAAATCTCTTAAACGATTGTCTTGAACAAGAAACACTATTCTACATGTTTTTATTATTTTAACGATCTTTATTGAATTTTAGTAAAAAAATTGCTTTAAGACATTTTTTTCATTTTTATAATTATAATGAAAATAATTAAGGAACACAATGCAGAGCTGAAGAACTCGAACATATTTTGAGTACGTCTTAGAACAATTTTGTTTCCTAAATTCAATAAAGATGGTCAAAATAATAAAAAAATGTAAAATAGTGTTTTTGATAAAGGCATTGGTTTAAGAGATTTCTGCCTTTCAAATGAAAAAAATGCATTTTTCTCATTTTAAGCAGCTCGTATTTCGCAAAGCTAATGATTTATTTTATTGAAATGTGCTTGATGAAAGTTTCGTTAAAAAAATCGCTAATATCTTTTTCTTTAAAATCATACCATTTCCCCCCTCTATTCTCGCACGCCAATAAGCGATGTCAAAGTTGAATATATCAGAATAGTCATATTTTAAATCCATACACATCACCAAAAATTGAAACTAACCTGGTAGTTAATTCCTGAGATATTAGGATGTTCCGCTTTTAAATTGGTCACACTGTATATAGAATAGATTTTTTTAATATATAGAATAGATTTACCCCCAACGAACTTAAAAGACCTTGTATGGTACTTAAAATAAGAAACAAAGGCACATATCGCAGTTCACTCATAAATCGCGTTAGGGGTATGCGCCAACATGGTTCCCCTACTGTTCACTTTCTATCGACCAAGGTTTATGATGAAACAAGAGGTCATCCCCACGTCATGTCGAAGCACGTTGCCATTTGTTGACGACTGCTAGTGGTGCGAGTTTTTACTTCCCGCTTAAGGAAATATCGTTAACGTTGAAAAAATTACTGTTCCAGGTTTTTAAAGATCTTCACGTCTTAGGGTCTCCAAATCCCAAAAAAAACAAGTTTTTCCATTTCTGTCGGCCAGTCGCTCTCTTCTTGCTATAGTTAAAAAATCTACTTACTCGAATAACTTTAGTTTTTTTTTTGCACAAAAATTATGTCTGATTCAAAAATAAACTGGTAAAATATTGGTATGAACTCTATATGGCAGAAGAAAATGACGGCCTAATAAAATACCTGATGTACGAAAATGAAGAAATTAGTCATGGTTGACTTTGAAAAAAGGAAATATTCTTACCTATACTTTATTGAGGCAAATAGTAATATTATTGTTCTATAGCAACATTTTCAATGTTTTTACAAATGTGTGTGGATTTAATTAATGCTAGTAATAAGATCTGCGAGATAGTCAACTTCTAATGTTTTTTTAAATTAAATTGTGAAATTATACTAAGATTTAGGAAGATTAGGAACAATCGTTTGGTAACAGGGTACATAATGGATACGAGACGACTTTCTTTTCGCCACCTCACTACCTAAAATCAAACGATTAAGATAGGAAAGTTTAAAAGAAAATTATATATTATGCTTTTGGAGTTTACTAAAACCTCATCATATCAAGTTTCTATAGCAAAACGTTTTTCTTTTCACCTATTATCTTTCTATTTTTCTTTTCAAGCAGTGTCAAGGTAAAGTTTATTCAAAATAAATTATACATTTCATAGAAGTTTCGATTCAATTTATTTTCATTTAGTAATCAATGGTTTACGGCGATGCCTGCTGCTACTTTGGTTAATTATTAGTTATAACTCTTATACATCAGATTCAATTGTTTTTAACTCCTTTTTATTGGCTTCACTACTCGTCTGATTGCACGTTTGTATATCTGGTTCAAATCTTGTAATTTATTTTTTACCACTTCCACATTACCGATTATTCAAAATGGCGGTGGCAATATAGCGATTGAATTTTGTTATTTGTATAGATTCGAATGAAAAATCGGTATCTAGGAGTATTTAAGAGCGAAAGTTAGAAATTTTAGTCAATATTTCGAAATTTAAAATGGCGGCTTCAACCCGACAGACATATCGGCGGACTTGAGAAAACATGTTATGTTGCTTTTTCTAGGAAAAATTTATAAAATCCTGGAAGGGTGACTTTATAGCATTACAAGTATTTTATTTGACCGCCATTTTGTTCCGCCATCGTACCACAATTTTACCAACATTTAAAAACAACTTAATAAGTAGTTTTTTTTTTGATATTTTAAATATTTTACTAAATCGCCATTTTGTTTCGTCATCTTGGATTCGTACCAAAATTTTATCATTTCGTTCCTACATAATACTTGATGTTTGTGCAAAATTTGAAGTAAATTGATCAAGTAGTTTTTTAGTATTCAATTTTTTAAGATATAATAAAGCTGTCATTTTATTCGGCCATATTGGATTTTTACGAAAATGTTATCATATAATTCCCAAATGAACATTCATTTTGCCCAATATGGGAATTCAATCGGATAAGTTTTTTTTTTATCAATGCCGCGAAAAGCCTGATAGACACGGACTCCGAAACATGAAAATCTGAAAAAAATCTTGATTTTTTTACTATTACAATACTACCCTCATACGAGGGAAATAAAAAACGTAAGTGGTTGATTTTTATGACTTGAAAAGTTCATGGTCAATAACATGACCATGTCACACCATGTTGTCCGCATCTGGTTGAAATTTCCACTCCGCGTAACGTAACTCTAGGTACAAAAACACCATCTGCATTTCCAGACTGGTACCTTGTTCATTTGTTTTCAATACAATGCCTAAAGAGCCCACAGCGCGGGGAGGGTCCGGCTACTAGGGGGGCTCAAAATAAAGGGTATTCAAATAAAATGTTTTTCAAATCACGGATTTCACAATTTTTGAAACCATCAATCATGGAAATGATATTAATAAGATAACGTAATATATAAACCCTATGAAACATTTGGAAGTGACAGTAATGCGTAGTTAGATATAATAGTACGTCAGCTAGATAAAAGGTTATAATTGTTTAAATTAAATGACTCAGAAATTTTGGAGAAAGTTTAGATATTACTGGAGAAATTTCAAAT
Organism: Kuschelorhynchus macadamiae; assembly: GCA_030620095.1. NCBI lineage: Eukaryota > Metazoa > Arthropoda > Insecta > Coleoptera > Curculionidae > Kuschelorhynchus > Kuschelorhynchus macadamiae. The sequence goes on along the minus strand of JAUTXW010002854.1, from coordinate 582,305 downwards.
GATTTAACTTCTCAACTCGCAACTGAGCTAATTTAGATAAAATCATTATTGTATATCCACATTAAAAACCTTAATACAACTCGTGAATACACAAACTAGATTTTCGAAAAAAATTAATTATTGTTAATTAGTATACCAGAACTGTGTTCTGCATTCTATTTATTTCTTGTCCTTCATGTAGCCTCAGCTCAATCAGAAAGATCATTTTCAAAGTTAAAATGAATTAAAAATGTCCTTAGGTCGTCGACCATGACTCAAAGTCGTCTTAGTTATCTAGCTCTAATCTGAATAAGGCACACAAGGGCTAGGCAAGTAAATATTGACGAACTAGTCGATACAAAAATAAAAAAGTCTAGTCTAGCGTCAAAGAAAACGATTCTTGTAGTCTTTGTTTTTTATTATTTTTTAGTTTTGATCGAACCAGAGTTTAGTTATTATTTTTGAAAATTTAGTTAATTTTTGCTTCGTGTTTATTAGTTTACCTATACCTCTTAATCTAAAAATGTATGTCGTTCGTTTCTTTTTTTAATAGAGTTATTTTTTATTTTATGTTATGGTTTTTATTAATAAATTTACGAAATTTTTTGTTTACTTATTTTTTTGGAGAAATTATGCAGGGGCCCCCTAAAAACTCGACACGCCACTGTTTGTTTTATTTATTTAGGTCTAAACGAGCATATAATATTATTATTAATAAGATGAATTCATTTTATTGCAGGATATTTCATACAAAAGATAATTATTGATACAGAGAACAGAATCAATCAGGTGAATAATGACACCAAAATGTATCTGTATTCAGCACACGAAAATAATATTGGTCAACTTTTTGCAACGCTGGACTTGTTTGAATATCCACATATTCCTACTTATGGTTCTTACGTACTTTTTGAAGTACATTACATAAACGACACGTATGGATTCAAGGTAAAATATATTTATTTGTAAAGCATATACAGGAAGTGATTAATTTTTAAGTATCCCAATTTTGTAAAGCCTTTTTACTAAGTAGAAAGTAAAGAATTAAACAATTAACGAAAAAATTACATAAGCTTTGGAAAAAAAAATTATTCTTACAGTCGCATTTACACAATAAACGCAATCATTTGCAAAATTGATGCACCTCGGTGATCCAATTTAATTCTGGATAAATAAATATTTGTATATCATTGTTTCGGCCATTATTATCACGTGGATATTTTTTAATTAATTCTTATTTTGAAATAGTTGTAGATATTGACATTTTAAACTCAAAATATTGTTATTAATAATACATGTAAATTCGAAACAACTACCTGTCCAAAAATCAATTGCGTCAAAGGTAGAAACTGGCAAAATATTGGTTAGGAATTCAATATAGTGAAACGAGTGGAACAAAATGGTGACCTATAACAATTTTTGAAAAGACAATATATATGTGTTACTAAATGACTATGGGAGAAACTTATTTGTGCCATAGTTCACTATTCCTAATAAAATAAATAATTCATATCGAGGGAAGTTCTGGGTAAAGGAAATTTTCTGATGTTTTTAACTGTATTAAATAGCTAGTAAAAAAGTAAGGTAATGAGATGAAAGTTTGGTCTCGACATATTTCATAATTAAAAAAAAACTGGATAAAACCTTAAGTTTTGTTACGCTTCAAAGTACCTGTAGGCGTAACCATATTAGACTTGGAACACGGTTGTAAATCCATTTTTTTGAGGGTTAGTTTTTTTATGCACTTCGCTCTTTGAGAAAGATTTCTTGATTTATATCGCATTATCGGAAATATCAAGGTGTTGCATTAATCAGTGACACATAGGTATCGATATTTACCTATGCTATTGGATATTCCAATAACTGCGAATATATCGAAAAACAATCTCATCCGAATAGAAGTAACATTAGTCCGCTAATAGGTTGGTTATATATTCGAATATTTAACGACTAGAATTAGCAATAAACACATTTGTTTATATCCATAATAATCAAAGTAAACAGGAGGGGCGAAGGGAAACTTCCCCACTCGATTGTGCGATAAAGATAGGGTTCAAACATATTTAATTTGTTTTGAACCAATTTTTCTTTAAATTGGTAAAAATAAATATTACATATGTCAATTTTTAAAATTTGAATATATTTTGTCCGCCAATAATACACAAATTGTTTGCTATAACATAACTTAATTTTACCATTATATTAGCAATATTGTCAGCATTTATATCAAACCTGCAACATCTAGATTTCTGAAGATTAACCTTAGTTTGACATTTGAATATCTTTGTTCTTGAGTGACGTTCAATATTCGAAGGGTATGTCGTTGGTTATATATTAGACACGTTATAAAACGGTACAGACTAAACCATGTTGCCAAAATCTGCTATTAGTTTTCATGATTTCTCTTTAACTTTATTTTTTGTATGAAGGCAATGTATTTTACTCTGTTTTTTATGTCTAATTACAGAGTATGTTGTTTGTTTTTGTTTTAATGTTTATATTTTCACAAGTGTAATTAATGCCTTTTAAATAGAAAAATAATAATTTAAATTGATTGGAAAGTGTCCAGTAAATCATCTGGTTATCCAGCAAATGGAGTTTTAATTTGAAACAAAGAAATAAATTCACGGCAGGTTATGTGATCCGCGTGTTTTTAATCTAGATTAACAATGGAAACAATCACCTGTCCCAAGTGCAATATTGATCGAGATTCCGTCAAATTCCTTGCTTATGATAAATGCAGTGATAAGATATGCCATTCATGCTCCAATTTGACCGTGTCTGAAATTAGGGTAATGGATTTAAAAAAGGATCGTTATCTTAAATTTCACTGCAAAATATGTCTGCATGGCGACCAACAGTGCCAGTCTATTGAATTATATAAGAAGATAATTAAGAATAAAGAGTCTATGGAGAAAGATGTTAGAAACATAATCGAACTACTTCAAGAGAGGATTCAACTTATTCATCAGGTAAAAACCTTTAAGGGTGAAAATTTGTCAAAAATGAGTATAAGCAACAAACATCCATCCAGAAATGATAAATCTGAAGAGGATAACTCCAAAAAAGTTGTTGGGAAACACATAGAAAAGCATAATTCTGTTAGAAATACCCCTACACGAGAGAATAATAAAGTTATTCATTATACGTCTACCACACAGAACCTACCACCTGTTCATTCTAGTGACACTATGTCAGGAGGAACAAATGCTGATATACAGAGTGTATTAAGTTCTATACCAAGTAAAAATTTAAGCTAATGGATCAAATAGGCACAAACTACGACAAAGAAACAATACTAATAAAAGAAACTATAGCAGATTTAGTGCAACTAACAACAATAACATAGGTGGAGCAAAAGCTAAGCTAAAGCCAATAGAACGATACTCTTGGCTATATGTGTCAAATCTTCATAAAGATACCACAACTGACGACATTATAGACTGCTTGAAAGAAGCACACCATAACATAACATATGAATGCGAAATTATCCCGCCAAGATACGCAAACTCTAAGGTCGCATTCTTTAAGGTAGGTGTACTATCCTATCTTGAAAATGTCTTTAAATCGTGTGACTTTTGGCCAGCAGGAACCTATATAAATCGATATTTTTTCCAAAAAAGCAAATAAGTGGCGAGCATGACACCACATCAAGTAGAACCAATGGGACCAACCCTAAGTACCTAATGAACTTTGAACCTGAGTCAAATAAACTAACTGTTCGTGACTATAGCAATGAACAAATCTTATTTTCTAATGAGTGTGTAGAATTTAATTATGTAGTTAGTCATTTAAATGTAAGGTGTTTACGTAACAAGCTTGAGATATTTGTACAAAATACCAATGCCAATGTAATGTCATTTACAGAACACTGGCTTAGCCCAGATGAAATTCAGTATGGCAGGGTGTGAGAATGTAGACAAACCACATACTTATCAACCAATAACTCAACAAGGGCTAAATATCTTACATGAGTTTGTAGAAAATATATCCTGGGATTTCTTACAGGATGTTAGTACAAGTGCAGAGCGAAAGTGTACAACATTTGTTGATAAATTAAACAATGAAATAAATTCATCTTTTCCTGAAAAAATTAAACGTAACCAAAATCACAATGGTCCGGAAATTGAGTGGTTCGATAATGCCTTAAGGGAAAACAGAGATACTTTGGCTCTTCTGACTGAGACTTTTTCACATACACACTCACCATGGTTAAGAGAACAAATTAATCTATTTAAAAAAACATATCGTTAAAAATTATGTGAAAAAAAATTAGACCTCATGACAATTATATAATTAATTCAAATAATATTGTAAAAGCCTCTTGGCAGATTATTAACAGGTTTAGGCCTAATAAGAGAAACACTGCATGCTCTTTACCACCTGATCAGTTAAATTATCTCTTTCTAAATGTGCCAGATAATCTTTTGCGAAATTTACAAAAGATTGGAACTTGGGAACCTTTCCCCTTTTAGCTTCGATTTTATTGAGATAAGGGATATAATTTCTAATTTAAAAAACTCACAGAGCAAGGATTTGTTTGGCTTTAACACAAAGATAATTAAAAGTATTGTTAATTTTATTGTGTATCCTTTGACAAAACTATTAAACATGTGTTTGGCTGAGAGTGTTTTTCCATCCGTTTCTAAACGGTCACGTGTGGTGCCAATATTTAAGAAGGGGGAAATTATGAGTGCTGAAAACTATAGGCCTATATCTATAATTGCCTTGTTTGCAAAGATATTCGAAAAGGCGTTGAAATCTCGAATTTCCGGCCACTTTGAAGCATACAATTTATTGAGCAAAGAGTAGTTTGGCTTCAGGAATGATATGTCGACGGTAATGGCTATAAATAGCTTAATAACAATAATTGCGAATGCTTTTAATGAGGGTGCACATTCGGTAGCCTTATTCTGTGACCTAAGTAAGGCCTTCGACTGTGTCTGCCCTAGCCTCCTTGTTCAAAAACTGAAATACTACAATTTCAATAATCGGAGCCTCAAGTTGCTGCAATCCTACATAGAGGGTCGCGAACAGCTTGAAGTTAATGGCCAACGTTCTCCCTTAAGGCCAATTTCCCTTGGTGTGCCGCAAGGGTCAGTACTGGGCCCTCTGCTTTTTATTATTTATAGTAATGATTTACCACTTTGTGATCCTACAGTTGAATTCATTCAGTTTGCGGATGACACCACTGCATTTGCTTCTGGCCAAAATATTTGTTTGTTGAAAAACAGGCTTGGGGAGGCACAGTCGGGGGCCTTGGACTGGTTCTCTGCTAATGGGTTGAGTTTGAATAATGAAAAAACTTCATGACTTTTGGCATGAGTAATGCGATTGATCTGGGGGAGCCTGAATCATTTAAATTTCTAGGTATATACCTTGATCAGACATTGACCTGGATACCCCACGTTGACTATGTCTCATCTAAGATATCCTCCAACATTTTTGTGCTGCGAAATCTAGTTAGCACTGTTTCTGGGCCATGTTTGTTGTCGGCATTTCATGCTCTTATCCAATCTCGGATTTCATATTGGCTCCTGACATAGGGCCATGCCCCACAGGTGAGAAGAATATTTGCACTCCAAAGAAGAGCAATCCGTGTTATCCTGGACAGAGCCGACTGCAGGAACGTCTTCAGGAGTTTGCGAGTCTTGACTGTTGTGTGTGCGTACATTCTGCAATGTTTATTATATGTGAGAAATAATTTTAATAAATATATTTCCTACAGCAATGTTCAAGAAACCCTTACTCGCCATCATCGGGACTTACAAATTGATTTCCACAGAATTAACCCCAATTAAACCCAAACCTTTCAATAAACTACCTGATCATGTGAGGGACTTGCCGATTAGAGGTTTTAAGAGGAAGATCAAAGAATTTTTTATTGTAAATTGCTTTTACTCTCTGGATGACTACTATAGTTATGATTTTACTTCTATGTAAATAAGGAGCATTTTCAGTGTTTGAGTATGGTTTTTATTATATATGTATATACACGTGACACTATTACTAGTTTTAAATACTTATATTTTTTTATGTCTTGACCTGTGTAAACAAAATTTTGTAGCAGCACCAATAAATTTACTTTACTTTACTTATTGGTTGTATACACCAGATTGATTGTAGCAACTAAAAGAATAATATGGTTAATGAGGTTTTTAATTTTTACATATATTTTATTTGTAGATATACTATCAAAACTATAATGGCACAACCACGCCAAAACTTTTGAAGTTGCCAACTTGTCATGAATTTTGCCCATTGGATACGTTTAAAAATTTGGTAGAAGAATTCTTACCGGAAGATGGATTATGCGGAAACTAGAAGAACTTGCTACTACTCTAAATATTACTGTGGTACAATTATGAAAAGATAATTATAAACATTCATAGGGAAATTGATATATAGTCGGATTCTTATTAATTTTTTAAGCAAATATTTAATAGAATACTTCGGATGTTTGTTACATTATAAAATTGTTCCTTTCCAGATCAATTTTTTTTTCCTTTTGTCAATAACTATTTAGATGTAAAAAATAATCCCCCAGGGAACATGCTGAAGAGTGGGAAAGGACACATTCACTATCATTGAAGGTGATCTTATTTTTAATAATGTATGCCACCGTTTTGGCGAAACGCAATTTTTCTAGCGGTTTTTCGCCTACAGCATGCCAAACTTCAATTTCAGAAAATGAAATACATGCCATGTGATCAAAAACCTCTTATAATTGTAAAATACATAAAATACGTGCATAGTAAGCATTTTTTTAATTTTAATTTTTTTAATTCTTTTTGAAATTTGAAATGTTGTAGTTCATATGCTTTTTGATTTGGATGGCTAGAAATAAACTTAACTGAAAGATCTCTACTTTTTTTGCACAGGCTATGTGTGTAGAAAAACATTTAAGACATTACTGTTTGTATAATGGCCTTCCGTTTCATTTAAACGTATTAATTGTAGGTTTGTGCAACTTAGTTGCCTAAAATTCAAAAATGACTAAAAATAGGTATAGGAACATATTAAGCAAAATAAAGGGGGAGAAAAAAATTATTTCAACGTAGCTTCTGAATATACGCGTTATTCCGAACACAGCTTACAGATACCAAAGGTTGCAGCCTTAGATTAAATACACAGAAAGATACATAACCCCTATATCAAATGCATTGAGTGTTGTGTAGTGCGGTAGGGGAATATTATGTTAGTTTTTAAAATCTGCGTAAAATTCTCAATACTTTTTATTAAGAGCACTTTTTATAAAAGTCAACAGTTTTTGTAAAAATATCCATAATTTAATGTATTACCTTTTATTAAATTACCTGTACACAAAAGGTTACTTGATATGTTTGATAATACCAGTATTCTGGGAATAGAATGCGAAACCTGCAAGATGTTCGTTTCACATATATATATATATATATATATATATATATATATATATATATATATATATATATATATATATATATATATATATATATATATATATTTATATATATGTATGTATAGATCAAAGGTTCTTGGGAGTTTGGTTTATAACATAATTTAACTTTAGATGTTTAATTCACTTTTAATTTGCCTTTTCTAAACGTTTCGGTGGCGTTTGTCACCTTTTTCACTGGATCTAGAAGAGCAATACATTTTTTTAAATACAAATTGTTTTAAGTTTTCCAAAATAAGGTTTGCTATGTTTGTTTTTAACAAAAATAGTAAAAAAATGGGAAAATTCGAACTCATCTCCCCTACAATTGCCAAAAATCTTGTAATACACAATGCTCTACAACCTAAAATTTACGGCCCACCTACATTATATAAATATAATACCAATGAGACCAATAATATCCTGTGTGCAATAACCTCTGCACAAGTTGTCCAAATTTCTGAAGAGCATTTTATCAAACATAGTAAATAAAGATGATTCATACATCAAGGATTCTTGGCACTTTAAGGATAAGATAAAAAATATGGATGTAATCTCTTTTTACACCTACACTCCTATCAATGTAGCCCTGAACATAATTGAAAAAAAGTGGGACGAAATTTCAACAAGCCGTAGCTCTTACTCAAATTCAATGGTTGAGCAATGGGGGCTTTTGGCTCAAGTGGTTCTGAAAGATTTAGAAACCTCAGTAATTCCAAATCTCAATTTTCCTTTGCCCTTCTTCCACAGATACGTGGACGATTGTCTCCCAGCCATTCCGAAAGGCAAGGAAAATAACATTTTATCTGCTTTCCACTCTTACCATCCACAAATCAAATTTACAATAGAAGTAGAAGAAAATAACAAAATAAATTTCCTAGACATGACAATCCACCATAACCAACAAAAACTCGAAACGGTACACTAAAGAAACTTGATCTGGATGGTACTTAAACTTTTACTCAGCACGCCATCGCCCAAAAGAAGTATGTTATAATTGGTATTGCTGACAGAGCTATAAAGCTGTCGGATTTTAAACACCAAAAAAAAAATCTATTGAAAAAGCAAAAAAAGTACTCTGTTGTTACCCTAACAAACTAGTAAATTTCATTTTTAACACCCGCCTTTATAAATTTAAAAATATATTAAATCCAAATAATATCCCCAATAAAAAGGAGAAAAACATCTATCTTTCTCTGCCTTATATACAGGGGCTCTCAGAAAATATTCAACGTGTTTTCAAGAAACATTACATAACTGTGTCACCGAGCACAAAAATAAAATTAGTAAGAAATACGTACAGCAAATTAAAAACACCAGTCCCAAAGCACAAAAAAAACTAACACATTTTATCAAATACCTTGTTCCGAATGGAGTAAGGTATACATCGGGCAAAGTTGTCAGCATCTTGAAAACAGACTCAATGGGCACAAATATGATAAAAGAAACAAAACTGCTTTAACAAAACACGAAATTGAAACGGGTCACAAATTCAACTACAGTGAGACCAAAATTTTAACAACAGAACGTAGCAAAGCAAAAAGGGAGGTTTTAGAAATGATACATATACAAAGAAATCCAAATTCAGGAAACGAAAAAACAGATATAAAAGACAAGTAAAATGTATCATAATATTTTGCGTTATTCATTTTAGGAAAAAACAAAATTCACTTTAAAAACAATTTTCTAAAATTTTTCCTATTTCCAAAATAAAATCACCTCAGAAACTGAACACATGCGTCATTGTCAGGAATTGATTCTGTTAATTAAAAAATATATATACAATGAAAAAATTGAGAGCCCTTCTCCGCATTGATCTCAAGTCAAACTCCCAAGAAACTTTCATCTATACATATATAAGAATTTAAGTGGTTCAAGAAATATAAATTTCACAATATATATATATATATATATATATATATATATATATATATATATATGTATGTATTTACTCTTGAAAAATTATTGCAATAAGAAAAAATATATATTTTAAAATATTTATCCATTATTTTTAATTAAAATTAATTTTGCAAAAAAAGCAATGCTTTTTTGTAAACTGCAAATTAATTCATAAATGGAAGAGGAAAGTGGTAATAAAATAACACACTGCTTTTGTAATTTGAGATAGATTCTTTTTAATTTAAAAAATATATATTACAGCATGTTCTACAACTAAAAATTGTACAAAACAAAACGAAATTATCTTTTTAATTGTGTGAACAAACCAAAAAGTATCCACGGTTCACGCCACTTTTACAGCCAAGTTGCCTCTAAAGCTATATAAAGGTTAACAAATTCTATGAGTTTTTAAGCCTGAAATAAAACAGACAATCACATTTTAAGACAGGTACAAGTGTATCAGACAAAAACGTGGGACTACAAGATTAAACTAGGTAAAATGTAAGATAAAAAACTTTTCTTTAAGATGATATGGATGTTAGTCTAAAATGCGTTCATTATTTGACAACTTGTTAATCGTATGAAGACAAAAGGTTCGTGTTAAAAGTATATTGTTTTTCTTTAAGATTATTGGAAAGTCAGAATTTTTTCATATTTTATTTTATCCTGTTTTTAATAAATTGTATTGAAAAATCTAATCTACCCTTTCCGATATAATGTTATACACAATTTTATTTTAACTTTTCTTAAAAACCTCTGTGCAACAGTGGAATCGGAATTTTAAATTAATTCGTGTATCCTTTTAAATTTATTCATTTAATTAATATTACATTAGGAGCTGAAGTTGTTTTAAGTTCTTGGAGATGCAACTTGTAGTTAGTCTCCTAAGGATCAGGATTTAATAAATTTGAAGGTTGATGAGAAATAAAGAAATTTAAACGACTTATTAAGTAATAAAATGAACCCTTGGCGCCGCTATCCTGTAAGGCGATCAATCTAAAGATAAACGAACAGTCAATACGGATTCTAAAAGAGAGATGGGAGAGACAGGATTTTAGGCAAACAGGTGCCGTAATTCGCAGCCCTGAGGCCGCTCAGGCAGAGTACATCCTCGAGCTTTTTCAAGGAAATCTTAGAAAACTGGTAGGAATGCTAACGGGACACTGTAAGCTAAATAAACGCCTTCACACCTTGAGCGTTCTCCCGGATCCAAGTTGTAGGGGGTGCAACGAGGACGACGAGACTGCTGAACATGTTCTTTTAACCCAGCTCTTGTAAATACCAGGGAATCCATTATAGGGGAAAGATGGCCAGAAATGGCCACAATCGGAGAATGTTCAGCCGCTATGGTGCTGAACTACATCAATGCTGTTGGCTGGCTCGACGAGTAAAACTCCGAAGGAGGTTTCAATGGGCCCACCTAAGAGGCCTATGTAATAAGTTGGCGTAAGTCACCACTCCATACTCTCTTTCTATCTATAAGTAATAAAATTATTTTCATTCATTAGAAAAAAATAAGTGTCTGTAACCCAACAGTAATAGAATTCATTACAGGAATGACCAAACACGAAGAAATTTGTTTTGTTTGTTTCAAAATATATGTATATGCTTTTTGTAAAAAGGGGTTGACCGGTTGACTGACCATATTGAGCTTAAATGCTCCAGTACAGATCTTACATAAACACCACAGAATCTTATATACTTTACAGAAAAAGTCAGGTTTAAACCCAGTAATAAATCCCAAACCCCTGTAGGCACGTTATACAAGATGCTTTACCAACAGTACCTAATAATAGTATAATAAAATATAGCAAATAGCTAATAATATTATATTAACAGTATAATACAAATCTTTAATAATTATTTTAATACTTAAAGGATAACAGTCGTATTTCTACATAAAATTATCTCAATTTCATCAGTTTAGTTTTAAAATTCTATTAATTATATTACTCTCCAATTTTGAACCCAACATGTTATGTAATAACAGAATTGTTGCAAAAAATACATCAATATGATGCAAGAAACATTACAAACATTACATTCAAACAAGAACATGTTACCACAAAAGCCCTTAGTTATTCTGTTTTAACATGTACAATCGACTTCCAGCAAGCCTGAACCAAATTTAAAAAGTGTAACAGAGCTATCTTCTTGACAAAGGTTTTTATAACATTAAAGACTATCTTTCAACCTTGCAATAATATTGTTCTATGTTACTTAGTCCAATATTATTTTAATTGTTATATAATTTCCTTTTATGTTATTTTTATGTTAGACTAATACGATTTTTCAGCATTAAAGTAAAATAAATTGTATTTCTATCTTGTTTTTTAAGAGCTTATCTTGGGATATTACCTAAAAAGAAATCTTGATATTTTTGATAGTCAGTAAAGGTTTGTCACGTTACCGAAAAACTCTTGATCGTTATTAAATTTAGATGATGTTATATAACTTCAGTACTATACCAATTTACCCCTCAATATTTTTAAAATAATTTGTCTTTAAGTTTAAGGATTAATCCCTTTTACTTCCCTCATACCTTACGTTTGATGGTCCCCAGATGCCGAAAAACATGTTTTTTTAATTCCGATGTTCTGCCTGTGTGTCGCGGCCTAGCTAAAAAACTACTAATACGTTTGGCTTTAAATTTTGCACAAAAATTAAGTGTTATATAGGAATAAACTGATAAAGTGCAGGACACGAAAGAAAACCGGACGGTCCTTAAAATAAATGTTCGTAGTCTTAAGCAAGCGGAAAAGTAAAATTTGTGTACGCAAATAAATTTTATGCTACTTTATTTGTTGTAATAGTTTGCCGCTTCACCTATAAAGTGCGCCAGCTAAGCGATACGGAAAATTAATCGAGGATTTAGTAAATTTCGCACTGGTCCACTTGTAATTGGGATATGCCTAGAGTCTCCAGGCACTTGCCGCTAGAAGGTTCTAGCTATTTCCAGTGGCGCCTGTACATTTCGAGCATTTGTTTTCATTTTTATATAAATGCGTTGCGTTGAATTTGAATTATTATTTCGAAGTAACGATGGCGAGCAACAGAGGAAAAACAATTCGAAGCGGTGCACGTGGAGTTATTGCGAGCGTTATAGAGGTCTGTACTAGAGAAGCTGAAAATAATAGTTTGACTATTCCAATTCAAAATCGAACAGAACGCGCTGCATTTTACACTGGTGTTTTGGAAAGTAGTGTAAGAAAAATTCAAAGAGAACATAATGATCGCTCATGTTCTACTTCACCTTTAAAATCTCTTGGTAAAAAAAGACCCCGATTATCATACAAAGATAAAATTGACCATGGTGATTTTCAAGCAATTCGACGAACAATAGAGGATGTTTATATAAACTTGAAGAAGGTTCCGACCTGCAAACCCCTACTTCGTGCTGTAAAGAACAAAATAGGTTTTCCGTACGGGTATAAATCGGCTTTTACGATCAAATGGTTTTGTTTGGCGCAAGTGCCAAAATAACCGAAAATTGCTCATTGAGAGACCAAATATTTTTCACTGGCGGGTGAAATATTATATAGACGAAACCTGGGGTAGATAATGATATGACAGTGAACAAATGCTGCCAAAGTGAAAGTGTTACAGGTGTTGTTCAGGGAATCCGCTCTAATAGTCGCTTTATTATAGTTCATGCTGGTTCAGAAGCCGGATTTGTTCCAGGTGCTGCTTTAGTTTTTCGCTCGAGACTAACAACTGGAGACTATCATGGACAGATGAATAGAGATAATTTTGAAAAGTGGTAGCTCGAGAAGCTTCTACCTAACATTCCTCCCAAATTAGTCGTGGTAATGGATAATGTGTCTTATCATTCTCACGTAGAAGATAAAGTGCCAACTAAATACTCTACAAAAGCTCATATGATATCGTGGCTTAAATCGAACAATCTAGTACGTGATCCAACATGGAGAAAATATCAATTATATGAAGTAATATCAGCCAACAAGCCTAGAGAAAAAAAGTATAAAATTTACGGTCTTTTACGTAACCTCGGTCATACACCTTTAAGGCTGCCTCCATACATGTGCGACCTCAAGCCTATTGAACTTGAATGGGCTGGAGTAAAAAAAATATATTCGAGAGCGCAACACCGATGAACTTTCAATTAAAGATTTAAATAAAATAACATTAAAAGCCATTGACTCAATATTGGCTGAAAATTGGAAATCGTATGTTAAACATGTTCGTTCTATTGAAGATAAATACTGGGAAGTAGATGGCGAAATTGAAACGGTTATTGATGATTTAGTTATCACACTCGGATCTTCAAGTAGTGACGACGAAACCTCATCATTTTCAGAGGAAGACAACGATTTAGAAGGAATCGAACCATTAGAATCACAGCCGTCAACCTCAAAAATGGCTTAGTTTTTTTTCATATATTTTGTAAAATTGTTCATAAGGTAGCTGGCAATAAACTGCTTCAAAATAATTAATTTTCTGTTCAATACCGCGTGTCAAAAAATATCTGATATTGCAATTAATATTTGAAAAACTACAGAACTCATTTTTTTTCATCAATGTAGTTATAGTAGGGGAGCCAGCACTGATTCCAGTGCTTTATTAAAATTTTAACTTATGCAGTTCGACTTTGGCCTATTCGGGTATGCCAAAAGTGACCGTTTGTCTCCGTCATATTACTTTGTACAGGGGGCGTCATTGTGAAGTACTATACAGGGCGTTTCATAATTGCGTGTTAATGTTAAAGGGGGGTGATTCTTGGACCTTTTTAAGAAAAAAGTTTAATATGAACCTAAAAGTCTTAACTTTGGAGATAGACGGTTTTAAAAAAAACATTTTTTTTGAAATTGGATATACGTCTTTTATGCATAAAGGGGCATTTTTTATTAATAATCAATTTTTGAAATTTCTACCAGTGGCGTGCATATGTAATTAACCTGGATAAATCCGTATGCTCCTTAATGCATAGAAGACGTGTATCAAATTTCATGCAGTTATCTACAATAGCATCAGGATTGGGATGAAAAAAATGTTTTCTTTTTAAACTTTGCCATCCTGTATCTTAAAAGTTAAGACTTTTAGGACATAAAAACACCCCCTTTAACATCAGCACGTAATTAGGAAACGCCCTGTATAGTACTTCACAATGACGGCCCCTGTATAAAGTAATATGACAAGTGGACGTAGGTAGTAGCCCGGGAACCGTTAATGACAGAACTTAAGAAAAAATATATTTATAGGTAAATCGATCAAGAAAAATCAAAATTAAATAATTTTAAAATTCGAAAGTTCGCCGTTTTTGCAACACGAAAGAGATATAGAAGTGAGGTACACGAAAGAAAACATACAAATATTGATAAAGGTTCATAAGCATAGTTACATTTCTTAATTATCTGAAGTGCGTATAGTAAAAAAGTAGTGCCATATTATTTAAAGAACGACGGGACACCACTAGTTTAAAGAGATTTGGCCGACCTTCCTAAACCGATTGACTCCGCCCGGTTTTCTTTCGTATCCCGCACTTTAATACTTTGGTATGAATCCAAGACAGGAAAACAAAATGGCGGCCTAATAAATTATTTAAAAAATCAGCCCGAAAAACTATTTATTAGATTAATTTCAAAATATTTTGTACAAGAAATGGGTATAATATAGACATAATTTCGTAAAGTTGTGGTACGAATTCAAGATGGCTATACAAAACGGTAGCCAAATAAAATGTAAAAAAGTTTTAAATTTTGCAGAAAAATTAAATGTTTATACGGATAAATTGGTACGAATTCAACATGAATTATATCTAAAAATCAAGTATGACATAGGTAGTAACTGGTAAAATATTGGTAGGAACCCAATATAGTGCAACAAAACGCTGCCCAATATAAATGTTTGAAAAGGCAGTATTATGCGTTACTAAATGACTATGTGCCAAACTAAATTGAGTCTCACCTCACTATTCCTGATAAAATTAAATTTTCATAACGAGGGAAGTTCCGGGTAAAGCAAATTTACAGATTTTTTGTAATGCAATGCAAATAAATAAATCTGTAAATTTCCTTTACCCGGAACCAGTGATGTGCCGTATAATTTACGTGTATTCTTTACGTAATTTTTTACGTGTAAAGAATCAATTCTTTACATCAGCATATTTTGACGTAAAGAATGTTAACAATTCAAAACAAAGTAAAAATTACTAAAAATACAAGTTTTTAGATATAATATGATCTCTGAAATCAAGAGTATATGCCAAACGATAAATAAGAGAATAAGACATTTACATAAAACAAATATCTTGTTACTTGTTACTCTTTAATATCAACCTACATGTTAGGCATATGTATTACATAACTGACAGAAACAAAACTGTTTAAGGCATTTTTTATTTGTCTCAAAAAGAAATCATTTCGTTTTCGCCTAACCCTAATATTTTCCGAGACAGCCTGTAAAAACATCGAAAATAAGACACCCTGTTCAATAACTTTTCAGGAGATGTAACTAACATTATAAACTTACCTGTGAGCTTTTAAACTAGAAACTACAGTATTAGCAAAGCTATTTAAGCATATTTCGCATGTTGCAGAATAAATTTTATTGTTTTCTTTGACCAGGATGAACTACTGTAACTCCTCATAAATATCACTATTTATTTTCATGCCTGCCATATTATGTTATTGGGTTATTAAGAATTTATTCTTAAAATTGTGAAGAACACAAGGTTAAAAAGAGTATTGAAAAACGTTTTAGCTTGTCGCAACTGGCAAGGCAAAGACTACAAACAATTTAAATGATGTCAATACAAAAAAACATCAATGTAAACAAAGTTTACATTCTTTACTAATATTTACATTATTTACGTCTTTACACGTAAAGAATGTAAACAATGAAACATTCATTCTTTACGCGTAAAGGCACATCCCTGCCCGGAACTTCCCTCTTTATGAATCTTACCTTTTATTAGGAATTGTGAAGAGTGGCCCAATTTAGTTCAGTACATAGTCATTACTGACCTATCACACATTTTTATTGGGCGCCATTTTGTTCCATCATTGGATTCCTACTAATATTTTACCAGTTTCCACCTATGCCACACTTGATTCTTGGACATAATTTTAAAACAATTCTATAAGTAGTTTTTACATTGACACACACCGCCATTATTCTACGTTATGTTGAATTCGTATCAAATTATCCTTATATCACATTTAATTTTTTTGCAAAATTTAAAGTCAATTGAATAAGACTTTTTTTACTTTATTTTTTTTTTAATTTTATTTATTTTATTTATTTATAACAATTCTTGCACAAAATTTGAAATTAATCTAATAAGTACTTTTTTCAGGCTGGTTTTCTAAATATTTTATTAGGCCGGCATTTTGTTTTGCTATCTTAAATGCATACCAAAATGTTACCAGTTTGGTTCATTCTCATGTAACACTTGATTTTTGTGCAAATTTTAAGACAATTGGATAATTAGGTTTAAAGTAATAATTTTTTTAACGTTTCCCTAGACCCCCATCTTGTTCTGGCATACTGGATTTTTACCAAAATATTACCAGGTACATCTTCAAATGACCGTTAACTTTTGATTAAAATTTGAAATCAATCTGATTAGTAGTTCGCTATACCGCGAACTGACAGACAGTCCAACGGAATTGATTGAAAACATATTTTTTGGCATCTAGAGACACTAAAACATGAAAATATGTAAAACCTGAGAGGGTGATTTTTTCACGATTACAAATATTTTATTTAGGCGTCATTTTGCTCCGTCATCTTTAAATAGTACCACAGTTTCACTAGTCCATCTCTGTACTACAATTAGTTATGGCACGCAATTTGAATCTTCATTAAATAGTTTTTCTGCAGCCGTGCGGAAAAATCAATTTTCCGCACGGATATCCATGCGAAAAATTGGTTTCCGGAAAAAAAATTCCGTTCTAGTGTGTTAGAAATCAACAAATTGACATTTCGACATATTTATTTGTCATTAATTGCTTTTATATTGTATTATTACAACAAATTTAAGTGAATTTGACAATCTGGCCATGCAAGACGGGGTTCCAGAATATATTATGAACGAACGCAGCAAAAGTAGATTTGGATTTGTTGCGTGGTGGTGGTGCGCCAACAAGAAAATCAACAACATTAGTAAAGAAGAGGTGCTTCTAGTTTACTTTCAAGAAATTTCAAAGAATTTTCAACCTTCTACTTCTATAAAATCTATGCTAAAAATTAAGAAAAACCTTGATATTAGCAGGCATTTTAAATTGATTGCTTATTTAAAACAGAAAATGGTAGGTTTTAGGCCAAAAAAGTCTAAAATTCTAAACCACGAAATTTTTAAGCATTGTACCTGACGATACTTATTTACTAATCAAAGTCGCAACATTGCAGGCGTGAAGAATTAACTCATCTGATGTGTGAAAACGTAGTCGAACAAGAAGATTTGTTTCTCATGAAAATACCAAATAGCAAGACTCACCAGAGTAGAAGCCTTGTTATAACTGAAAAAAAAAATCTTAATTTAATCAAGAAGTACATGTCTTCGCGTCCCAAAAGCACACGGTTTTTTGTCAATTCTCAAAAAGGTATATATTACTCAAACTGTTGGCATTAATGAGTTTGGTAAGATACCATCGGACGTGGCTGCTTTTTTGAGACTTCCAACTCCAGAGACTTTTACTGGAAACTGTTATAGATGCTCTTCGGCTACTATGTTGGGCGACACTGGAGTGGAATTTACTAATTTGAAACGTCTCGGCGGATGGCAATTGGCAAAAGTTGCAGAATCATATGTGGACGGAATCTATGGAGAACAAAAAACGCATCGCCAACCAAATTCTATGTTCTTTAGGAGAAAATTTCAAGGAAATTTCGCCACCTCCTTTGCCCTTGCCTTCTACAAGTTTCACGTATGAAATTGATAGTATTGAATAGTATATCGGCACCAATATGACAAGTTAAGAAGAAAAAGTATCAACATTACTGCCAGCACCAAAAAGGCTAACCATCAAAATGCTCCCAATTTAGTTAATAATGCCTATAATTGTCAATTTTCGGTTACCTACCATGTTAATTACTACAAAGATTAATTTTTTTTAATCAGTTTTCTATAGCTCTATGTAGTTACTACCTTTTTCGGGTTCTGGTATGATTTAATACATCTCGAATTTTGACTTTTTTTAGATTTATTAGGAAGCTTACCTCAAATTTACTACATTTAAGCAAAAAAAAAGTGTGGATGCATTACAATTTTTCACAAAATAATACAAATTAGAATTGATTTGTCAAAACGCACTACGGCACTTTTAACACATTTTATTTGAAATTCCGTTACATTTTATGCATGTGACTGTTGTTGTAAGTTAATATATGTGTATTTTGAAAGATTTGTTTATTTCTAGTATATATTTATTAAATCAGAATTGTTTTTTTTTTGAAATTACGAATATAAATAATTCTCTAACATATCTAACAAATGAAGTTTGTTTTGTATCTAAAGTCTGCTAACTTAACTACATGTCATTGAGTCAGCTGGTAAGCGCTGTTGCCAAAGTCAATTTTGTTATACTCTTTGATGTGCCAGTAATATTTTTTTATATAGATGGGTTGGTGCAAGTCAAAGTGAAAAGGAATTAGGAGGATTGGTACGGGTTAGCACTAGGTTAGGTTAGGTCATCATTAAAGCAAAAATATTTAGGGTCAGTTTCACATTAAGTAGGCAACCAGTTCTACACATATTGTGGCGGAAGGGAAATGGGGCATTTATTTGGTTTTATTATCTCTAGTAATTTTAGTATTTTTTGACTTATAATTAATAAAAATGCGGATTTGGTTAGGTTAGGATTGGTCAGGTTAATCGTTAAACCGTTTTGTTTAAATTTAGGAATACTGTTTGTTTTATATTTGAAGAAAATCATGTAAGTTTGGCAACAGTGCATATAATTTAGAATCTGTATTTTGTCAAAACTTCATAATTAACAGTTTAGCATTGGAAAAGTAGTGAAATTTCTTGGTTATTTATGGAAAGTTTTGTGATTTTTTTAATGAAAAAAACGCTTCATCCACGTTTTTTTTGCTTAAATATAGTAAATTTAACGTAAGCTTCCTAACAAAACCAGAAAAGGTAAAAAAATCAAGATGTATTAAAACCCCCTTTTTCGAAATAATTAGTTACTTTTAAATATATAATAATTTGTTTGTTATAGTTTAATAAAAACTATTAAAATCGCTACGAAATATGTACTTATTTCCGCACATCTGTAGAAAAACTATTGTATCTAACACTTGCGGAAAATGTTTTTTCCGCACTCGGCTGCGCTGAACGGCAGACTCGCGCGGAAAAATTCATTTTCGGCACTTGTTAGGTAAATAGCTATTTCAGGCTTAATTTTTAAATATTTTATTAAGCTGCCAATTTGTTCCTCCATCTTGGATTCGTACCAAAATTTTACCAGTTGATTCCTACATAATGCTACAAAATTTGAGAATCATTGGATAAGTAGTTTTTTATTAATAATTTTTGTAACATTTCACTAGGCCGCCATTTTGTTTGGCCATATTTGTATAGTCAATCGCGTAAGTAGTTTTTTAGTTAGACAGACAGACAGAGCGACGAAATTGAGAAAACATGGTTTTCGGCATCTAGGGACCCTGAAACGTAATTATATAAAATGTATTGTGTACAACACTTGATTGTTGTTACACTCAATACAATTAAAAAGATCTCCTTGGCGTTGTTTTGTGTTATTTTATTATCACCTTATTATTAAATTATTATTTTTCGTAGGTTGTGTGCCCAATTTGTAATAGTATGCTAAATATGTGCGAAATGATGGAGTATTTTTCTTATTGGTTAAATGAGTTGACGTGAAAACTTGACCTACCTTATTTTTCGTTATGTTTATTTTTTATGCAAAACAATGAATTTAACACGACGTTACAATATTAGGATTAAATTAAAATGTGTTCAGATTATTTGTTGCGTTTAGAATAATAAACAAATTTCTTTGCTTTTTTCGCAACTGAATACAAATATCTTACTTAAAATTGAATGAAACAAATATTTAATAAAATTCCATATCTCAACATGTATACTGGTCTGCCCACAGAATGTTCCGATACATAATTTAACATAATATAAAGAATATTATTTAAGCAAAAATAAGATATTATGTAATTTACCTTACAGCAAAGGTGAAAAGAAGAGAATAAAAACCATGTACCATTACCAGAATAAGCGGTCAGTATACATTCAAATGCCCTAGGCACTATTAATGTCTCAGGAGCTGTTGCCCAAGATTTTTCGGAAACCGTTGTATTTGAATTGAACTATCTAAAGAAATTAAACATGTTTAAATACAAACTGATTCTCTATAAATTAGTGAAAAGATGAGTAGGTTAAAGTATCTTAGTTATTATACTTGCTGACCTATAAAGACAGTGATCCTCTTAGCTTAGCAGGTATAAAACTTAAGTGCTTTAAACTATACACTCTCATAGAACCATTTTAATGTTTTATGATTACTTTTTCATGCTGGGTAGTCACTACTGTTAGACACAAAGGAAATCAAATGTACCTTTTAGACTCCCTAAAAATGTATTGTTCTATGATATTTATAACAAAATTATCGTGGGACTGTTTAAAGTTCTTGCAGTTTAATGCAATGCATATAAATTTAGCAAGCTAAACTTAAATTGTTTAAATAAAAGAGTTTTTTTTTTCATAAAAATATCTAAAAAAGCCTCATATTTCTAAAATGAAAATCGGCAAGTTTGCAACTTTATTTAAATAATTTAAGATAGGATTGCGAAAAATTGTTCATTGTTCGGTAAGAGCACCACCCTATATAAAGAACATATATTTGTTTAAATGCAGATCAAGTCAAAGTCTTAAATTCTACAGTGTCTCTACAGATGGACACAAGAAGAGGAGAGAGACTTTTTTAATGGTTGATTAAACATATTCTTTATAAAAACGACTGCTAATTTTAAAACCCCCGAAAATATTGTTATTTTGTAATATTTTTTACAGGATGATTAAAAAAAATTAAACATCCTCTGGAATAAAGAGCCTTTGTTTTTGCAAATACTTTTTAAAATAAAAAGCTAATATAAATTCAATTCAATTCAATAAAGTCAAATATAAATTTTACATCTTTGACGAAATTTCAAATTTGTTATGCGTTGCAGCTGTACAACATTTTTTTTTTATAACCAAAAGTTAAAAAAACCTGTGTGTTTTGAAGCTACCAAAAACTAGGTTACTTAAAAAAATAAATACCAATTACACAAACAAGGCATGACTGCGGCGGAACAGCCGTAAGGAATGTATTGACGATTTTCGTGGAGAAATGATAAAACTTCGTCCTGCTCTGTATCAAGAAGATTTCCATCTGGTAGTGTACATTATAGTTGACAATATTTCTCTTAAACAACTTTTTCTTATATCTTTTTGACATGACTATTAAAACGAAGATAACTTACTTCTAATAATATTCCATATTTTGGTGTGCAAAATATATGAAAAATAAAATTATCACTAGGAGTTTCAATATAATATATAATTTATTTATAAATAACTAGCTGTCCCGGCAGAGCTTGTTCTGATATTTCCGTTAGATGGCGCGATTGGTTTCCAATGAAATTATAAGAATATGGGGTGCATTCACCACATCGTCCAGAAATGCTATTGAAGAAAAACATATTTATTTTATAGAAAAAATACGCAATAAAACAATACAAAAAATTGTGTTGAAAGGTCTCGGTAACCAGACGATCTTTTTAAATAAAAGTCATTTAAAATGGTGCAGTACAACTCTCTCAAAACATACACGAATAAAAAAAGTTTTTTTTCTTCTGGAGTCTATTCCTCACTCATGTATGTAAGACCTATAATGCAAGATTTGTTAATTGATTCTATATAAATATAGAGAAATATATACATTATACATACACTAACGATGTTTTCACTAGCAACTAACTACTCTCTTAAGCATTAGCTAAATTATATTTTTGGTGAAAATGCTATGCTTTATAAAGATATATGTCATATTTAATTTTGGAAAAAATACATTACTCTATGTATGTGTTTTTTTTAAAGGCTCGGTAAAATATTGCAAAAATTAAAGTTATTCAATGAAAAATATAAGTAGAAAAGTAACTACTATACCACATCAAAAAACAACAAGGTAGATACTTAGAATTACTAAAAAATACTTACTTTGTTGGAAAAGGAATAGCAGTAGGCTATAAATTCCTTACTAGTAGAGCGACTCATAAAGAACTCTGTTGGAACAGGATCAAAAACCTTCAAAAAAAAAATGAAAAGATCAAATTTTATACA
Source organism: Kuschelorhynchus macadamiae (assembly GCA_030620095.1). Classification (NCBI taxonomy): domain Eukaryota; kingdom Metazoa; phylum Arthropoda; class Insecta; order Coleoptera; family Curculionidae; genus Kuschelorhynchus; species Kuschelorhynchus macadamiae. The sequence goes on along the minus strand of JAUTXW010002854.1, from coordinate 559,689 downwards.
TGTTCGTGGACATTTTTAATATAATACTGGTACATCATATAAAACAACGGTCAGTTTGATTTTATGCAGTGCATGCCCTGTTTTAACAATTAACCTGGATCTTATCTTCAACAAATTCCTAACCCAAACTGGGAATATTGGGAATTGTAATGATTTTTAATACTTCCGACCTGATTTCTTTATAATAAAGGCATTGAGTTATAAATGTCTAGATCATATAAAATTCCATCTTTTACACTATCCATTTTCAAACCATCGCTGTTTTTATATCGTATAAGCCATGCCAATTTTTTACATTTTTCAGGGTTTGGTATAGTTTCCATAAATTGAGAAGTGTGATAAATATTGCTTCTAGCTGAGATTTATATGACATACAACAAAATTATTGTTAAGATCTACTCAAACCGACAAGGGACCGTGAGGGGTTGCGATGCAGGAATGAAAAGTTGATTTGCATTTACTGATATGTTTAGTGGGAGCTGCATGTTCATGTTAGGTCTTTGTTCAAATCATGAATAATTATTATTTATCTTTATCAGATGAGACCAACTCTTGTCTTATTGACATAATTAATTCCCGCATGTGCCGCGTTGATTTGAATACACCTTTTCAAATAAAATATGAAAAATTGACTTTTCTGCAATTGTGGCAAAAAATACAAAGGGCATTACTTATTTCATCTGAATCAGCTATGTAATGGTTATAAGCTTTGCAGGTGTGAAATTGTGGTTTAAAACATAATATGAATAATTTAGTAATTTTGTATATATATCTTAACTTATATTTTAAGAAAAATATGGTATTTAACACAGGATATGGACATAAAACAAATTAAGTGTTACCTAAATTAAAACAAAATTATTAATCCATAAATCTATATGTGTTGAAGTCACTAATAGTTAACAAGAACCGAAATATACATTTGTCTTTGAATTCAAACTAAATCAGATAAGAATTAGAATATTATTTTATTTTTAAACAGTTTCCTAATTTAACAGTATGTGCCGACAATGGAACTTACCTTTGGAAAGATAAACAAGCTGCAGTTTCCTGTCGCCTTAACAAAAAGGCAGCAAGTGCAAAAAAAGAGTTTTGAAAGACACGACCATACGTATTGTGCTCTATATTATCCAGATCCCTAATAATAATGATTTTAATTTAATGTACATCGATAAAAGGGTTTATTTTAACCTTTTTTATATAAAAACCAGGATATATTCTTTATTTGATAGAAAAAGAAATCACTTGCTTTTTTATTTATTCTCTTACAACTAGCTGCTCCAACTATTTCAAGCAAACAGGCGGGAAGTGTTCATTTACCGCCTTCTTAGTTAAAATCCTTTGATGTGCCGCTATGGCGTGAATATGTATTTTTACTCAATTTATTTATTCTTAAATAAAAAAAAATTAAATAAATACCTACTTTTCTTAATCAAAACACAGGTTCTTCGACCTTTTAAAACTTTGATCAAATCATAATATCAATGGAATAATAGTATAAAACTATAATACCATATTTAGATCTGAATGTGACAAGAAATCAATAATCTATCTGTGGCAGTGCTATCGTAAAAAAATTAAGTTATACGAAAGACTAGATTTATATTTTTCTACGCAAATCATGAAATAAAATAAATAAAAATGTTTTTCAATCTATATATATATATATATATATATATATATATATATATATATATATATATATATATATATATATATATATATAATATATATATATATATATATATATATATATATATATATATATATATATATATATATATATATATATATATATATATATATATATATATATATATATATATATATATATATATATATATATATATATATATATATATATATATATATATATATATATATATATATATATATATATATATATATATATATATATATATATATATATATATATATATATATATATATATATATATATATATATATATATATATATATATATATATATATATATATATATATATATATATATATATATATATATATATATATATATATATATATATATATATATATATATATATATATATATATATATATATATATATATATATATATATATATATATATATATATATATATATATATATATATATATATATATATATATATATATATATATATATATATATATATATATATATATATATATATATATATATATATATATATATATATATATATATATATATATATATATATATATATATATATATATATATATATATATATATATATATATATATATATATATATATATATATATATATATATATATATATATATATATATATATATATATATATATATATATATATATATATATATATATATATATATATATATATATATATATATATATATATATATATATATATATATATATATATATATATATATATATATATATATATATATATATATATATATATATATATATATATATATATATATATATATATATATATATATATATATATATATATATATATATATATATATATATATATATATATATATATATATATATATATATATATATATATATATATATATATATATATATATATATATATATATATATATATATATATATATATATATATATATATATATATATATATATATATATATATATATATATATATATATATATATATATATATATATATATATATATATATATATATATATATATATATATATATATATATATATATATATATATATATATATATATATATATATATATATATATATATATATATATATATATATATATATATATATATATATATATATATATATATATATATATATATATATATATATATATATATATATATATATATATATATATATATATATATATATATATATATATATATATATATATATATATATATATATATATATATATATATATATATATATATATATATATATATATATATATATATATATATATATATATATATATATATATATATATATATATATATATATATATATATATATATATATATATATATATATATATATATATATATATATATATATATATATATATATATATATATATATATATATATATATATATATATATATATATATATATATATATATATATATATATATATATATATATATATATATATATATATATATATATATATATATATATATATATATATATATATATATATATATATACACGAAGCATTGTGATAACGGTTTGCGTACTTTAATTTAATAATAATATATAACAGTTCAACAATATTTAATATAATTTATTATATGTATTTAGATAAACACAATATTCAAAAAACATGCCAATAAAATTACACCATTTTCTATTTCCCGGCATATTTGGAATCCGAGTTCAAAAATCATGGTGCAGTTGAACTTGGCAGGTATTTGAACTTGCCCATTTGAGATACATTTGCGGTCAGAAAACAATAACTATTGTCAAAAATCGACAAGTGAGGTTCAAATATAATAAAGCAATAAACCATGATTTGAACTAGAATGATACAATGAGGCATTTTTACCTACTTAAAATTAATCAATTTTTTAAATATTCATATAAAAACCAAAAATAATTATAGTAAAAACCAAAAAATTAATCAAATGAATTATTTAATTCCGGCACCTGATCCACGTCTATGTCGTCCCAAAATTTGTTTAGATTACTGTTCAATAAAGGACACAAGTTCTTAATTATGGATTTTTTTCCTCTTCTGGAATTCCCCTGTTCTTTTGGCACAGCAAGGGTTCATTAATTCCATTCTTAAATAAATTAAATATTAGTAAAAAGCCACACAACATCAAGGCTGATTAGTTCATAGTTCAGAGGTAGTTGTTTTTCATTGATAACTTCGGCAAAGTCAAATGAGTCTCTTATACAGTGTGTCCCACATTCGCTTTTTTATATAGGAATCTCAGCTCCTATTATACCTACAACAAAGGTTAAATACGAGGGGTAAACCGCAGACCAAAATGTGTACACCAAATTACTCAGTTTTACAACTTTTACTCACTATAACCCATTATTACTCAAGTATTGCTCATTATGATTCAAGTATTACCCATATATTACACAATTACTCAAATTAACTAGATAATATTACCCACTATTACTTACTATTACTTACTATTACTCACAATTACTCAATATTACCCAATATTTTTACTGAATGATCGACTATATTTTTACAATCTATAGTTACTACTTGCTCTAATGTGCAAATATAAAACACAACACAAATTATGCATATATCAGAAATAGGCAGTACCACCCTTAATCCTATGTATATGGGTTATATTTAAGGCAAGAAAGATAAAACAATTTTTAATAAAAACATATTTTTATTATAAATAGTATTGATTTAAATTATTAAAATGTACAGGATAAGAAAGTTTGGAACAAATGTTTTAGGGTGAAAATAATAAATAATAGGTAAAAGTTAAAAAAAATTAAATGTATAAAATAAAAATGTTTATCTTGCTATAAAAGGTTTAATCTTTTTCTGGTCAACTTAAATTGTTTTGGTACATATAAAAGATAAACTTTTTGTCTACAATGTCTGTGTCTTCAGTTCGAGGCCAGACAAATACACAGACAAGTCAGATTTGAGGAATTTCACTTTGCACATATTATTACTTATTTCTGTGACTCGCCCAATATACCATCTACGCTAACAGATAGCATAATATCGCTCTAATAGTACAGTGATATCTGATCTGTCGCTATCGTTGAAAGTTCCATCTAATTCTGAAAATTCAGAATTTTCGGTATCGGTGGACTTCAAAATATATTTCTGATTCATCTTGTGAAGCACTATCATTATCTGATGTCTTAGGTCTTTTATTTGATTTTGATCTTTTTTGATAGTTTTTGTTCACCCTTGTTCTTTTCTTTTCTTAAGGGTTTCTTTTGACTCACATTGTTTATTATTTAAAATAAACCGTCTCAATCGATCAGTACTTACCTTCCCATTAGTTTCGTCCATTAGCCAACAGTATGATGACTTCTTAGCTACTCTTGTTTTGCCATTTACACTTATCTCAACGAATGGTGAATTTTCTTTAATACATGAAGCCTTATTGGAAAAATTTTTCAAATCGTATCTACTTCATTGTCCACTTCATAAAAAAGCTAATAGCTTATAACGACGCACCCACTGACCTTCATTTAGATAATAAAACTCTGTTTTTTGTAAAAAATAATATCTACACCAAGATTTCAAACCCATATGACAATCTGTTATGGAAACACACTCATTTTTTCAAATATTTTTTACTCCTATTTAAAAATGTTTTACCCCGCTAGTGACTAATTTTATTTTATTTTTATAGTATTATTTTAAAGCATTTTTTAAATATTTGAGTTATAAAGTAACAATTTTTGTTTTTTTTTTCTTTTTGAAAAATCAAACGCCGCCTCTGACGACTTTTTTTGGAAACTTTTTAACTTATATTTTTATTTTTAAATTTATTTACTTTTAAAAAGTGATCATTAATTTTTTAAGAAAATTAAACGTCTCACAACTACTCCGCCACTGACTTAATTTAGCCGATGTGCCAACTAAATCTGGATTTTGTGAGAAATAATATCTACTCTAAGAATCAAATCCATATAAAATTTTGTTAATTTTTTCAAAGATTTTTGTCCTTTTATTTAGAACAATTTTTTCCTCGCCAATGACTAAATTTATTTATTCTGCTATTGATTTTCTTTACAGGTAATATTTTTTTATAAAATTTTAAATATCGGAAATATTTTTATAGCCTGTTAACGTAATAATTGTGTATCGCTTTTTATATAAAATAGTTCTAAATACGGTATCAAGCATTCTAAAATAAAAAAATACATCAAAATATTTGTTTATCTATATCTTACCTTTTTTAATTCGTAAAACACAATCCAGCATGTATTTAGAGAGGTATTTAGGTAACAAAATACAAAACACCACGCGCAATAATTCGGCGCCGCACGTGCTTAAATAAACAGTTAACGACTACTGATTACTGATTCAAGATGGCCGGACGCGACGCGATCGTAATTTGACTTCCAAGATAAATGTACGAAATTGAAATATTACGCAAATTACCATATATTATACTCAAAATTACGCAACTATTACTAACTATTACCCAATATTACACATGTATTACTCATTATTACACATTACACTAATTATTACTCAACATTACCCACTATTACGCACTATTACTCAAAACTTGTACACCAAATTACTCCTGCGGTTTACCCATCGGTTAAATAGGAAAAGTTTTAGAGGAAACTTAGCGCATTTGGCTCCGGCTTCAGATTTACGACCGGTGAATTGGTTTGGGAAATATCGGTGAAAAACGGAAAATAACGAATTTCGTTTTTCGCTAGTAAATCCGAACAATAAATTTGACATTTTGCAAAATGCCGTCCATTTGCATCGAGACACACAGTGTATTTCCGTTAATATTTCTAAATAAGTCCAAAACTCTTTGCCTCAGAATTTTTATTGTCGCAGGAGGATTAAATTCATAGACCTCATTCTTCGTGTGACTCCAGAGGTAGAAATCCAAGGGCGACAGGTCAGGGGATCTAGGAGGCCAAGATATTGGACCATTTAAGGAAATAATTCCTTCGTCAAACTGCTCTCTTAAGAAGTTCCTGATTTGAATGGTGTTGTGAGCCGGGCATCCATCCTGTTAAAACCAAGTTCTTCTAAACTCATCTTCCGTTAGACTAGTTCGTAAAGCCGGTACCAACTGGTTTCGCAAAAGCTCTAGGTATATCTGTCCGTTTAGGTTGTAGTCAAACAAAAATGGTCTTATAAGCCGATTTCCTGAAACGATTAATATTTTATAAATAGTTGCCTATTTAAAAAAGGTAAGTTAGATTAAATTACCAATGACCCCCAGACCAAACGTTACTTCCAAATCTGGCCTGTAGACGTTTCTCTGCCACTTCGTGAGGGTTTTCCACAGCTCAATGATGACTGTTGTGCCTATTAATAAAAACTTCACAATTCGTAAACCTACTCTCATCGGATCACAAGACATGATTTACAAAATCAGGATTTTTATTACACTTCCTAGTATACCACTCGCAGAAGCGTAGTCGTCTTGGAAAATCAGTTTCCTTAAGTCCTTGAACTACTATGGGTTTGTATGGATACTACTTATTCTTTTTTAACACTCTTTGTACGATTAATTTTGGCACATAAATTTCATGTACTACAGTTCTTACAGATGTACTAGGGTTTTCGTTGATAGCTTGTAAAATTCAGAAATTCAAAAAAAAATTCAAATTTTTTATTTGCCTTATAAGACATGCAAACAATTGAAATACAGAATATTAGAAACAAATTGAATTACAAAATATTGGAATGTAAAAATTTAACAAAATATTAGAATATAAAAATTTAAATGTCATGTTTATAGGCAAACAGGGTCTGCATAGCGATTTTAATAACCGTTGCACAGACTCAGAGGTTTTCCGAGTCAGTGTAATGCAGCCCTAAAATATCAACGAGATTAATAATTTATAAATAATAATGAGCATTGAAACTAATCTTATTATTAAAAAGTGAATATTAGGAATGAAGTGTGAGAACAAAAACAAACAAAAACAATATCAATATGTTATAGTTATACAGCGGACATCAGGGGGCTCAGAATGCAGCAAGCATGCGCGGGCGGACACTTGAGAGGATGTGGTTAGTATTATAGTTATTGTAAGTTACATTCTATTATTTCTTAAAAACTGGGCGAGTGCAGCAAACAAAAATATAATTAAAAAATATCTGAATATATAAAAATCAGTATGAATGAAGAGGTACTTGTCAATAACTAATTAAATAAATAAGCAATAATAGTATTCATAGAATGCAAAATTCATCGGTTCAAATTAAAATTAGGTTTGCGAATGCAACAACATATTTTTTTATATGTGTCTTGAAGCTGCGTAATGGAGGTTGTTTAATATTATTTGATAAATTATTCCACATATGAACTGCGACGAAGCTGAATGATTTTTTAAATGCTGCTGACCTATGCTGTGCTATCCTAAAAGAATCTAAATATCGAGTACCGTAGTTATGCTCCTGCGTTGTGATGTTAGATATGGAGGTTGATTGGTTGTTAATATGCGAAAAATAAATAAGAACATATCATACTCGCACCTTCTCGCCATTGACAGGATAGAATATCTATTGAGATACGGTGTAATATGGTCTCTAAATAGTATATTATGTGCGAAACGTAGGCATGCATTTTGAAGTTTTTGTATGGAATGTTTAGTGTGTGAAGTAATGCTAACACTAGAGAATCACATAATGAATATTTTGTACCACTAGGTAGATGGCGTTTAAGTTTATACAATTTCCCCAGACGCATATACGGAATACTAAGTTTCTCCTTAACATGAGCCTCAAAATTTAGTTTGTTATCGATAAAAATACCCAAATTCTTAGCTACCCTTACAATTGGTACGGATACATCATCTATTTTAACTTAGAAATTAGTTGATACATTTTCCAAAAGATTTTTATTAGATCCAAAAAATATAACGCAAGATTTGGAGGCATTTAATTTTAAACTATGATTTTTAGTAAACTTATTTAATTCGCTAAGATTTTCATTGAAGTTTGTTTGTGAAGTAAGTAAAGTATCTATAGTAAAAGACTTGTAGAGTTGAGAATCGTCTGCGAATTGCTGAAAGTTCGGAGTGTTTAATTATTCTTTCCATGTCCGCAACATACAAAGAGAGCAGCAAAGGCCCTAAGATGGATCCTTGTGGTACGCCTCTTTCGAGAGGAGTATAACTGGACTGTTTCTGAACCTGCCCACTTTTTATAGCCACACAATGAAATCTATTAGTTACATAAGACTTTAAAAACCCCATTGAATTGTTAGAAAAACCAAAGTAATGAAGCTTAGCCAGTAGCATCTTATAGTCTAGAGTATCAAATGCTTTATTGAAATCAAGCAAGCAAAGGCAAGTAAACTCTTTTTTATAGTCCTTATGTCTGATTTCATTAACAAGATTACAAAGACAAGTGGTAGTGCTAAATGCCTTTCCCGGTTGACATTCCGGAATTATATCATATAAACTACAAAATGAAATTATTTGATTATAAATATGTTTTTCCAACACTTTAGAAATTACAGACAAGATGCTGACAGGCCTTAAATCTTTTAGTTAGGTTTCTTAGGCAGAGGTTTTATAATGGCTTTTTTCCAAAGTTTTGGAAAGATGCCATTTAATTTTAATATGCAAGTATTAACAATATTCAATAACGGATTTTCACAAAAAGGCAGACATAATTTCAAATCTTTAAGTGAGAGACCATCTTCACCAATAGAATTAGTTTTTATGGAATTTATATATTTATGTAAATCAGATTTATCTAAGAGGGTAAAATTAAGTTCAGTAGTCACATTTCGATGACTGTTTTGCTGATAAAAGGAAACTTGTTCATCGCATGTAGTATTCGATATATTGTTACACTCGGAGAAGTATAAATTAAGTTTACCTACATCAGATAGACTGAGAGGTATTTTAGAATCATTTTTATGGGTAAGATTTAACTTTTTGGCCGTAGACCAAAAAAATTTTCCTGATTTACTTGACAGACTTTTAAAAAATGCATTCCTTTCCCGAATTATAGCGTGTTTAGTATAATTTCGGAGCTGCCTGTAATACTGTAGGCGGTCTTGCGTTTTATTTTTTAGGTATTTTTTATAAGTCTCTTAGTTTTTTAATGTTATTTGTAATCCATGGAGTAAAAGGTTTTGTCGTAATATCACATTTTTTGCCAAAATTAACCAAATTCTACAAGTAAAATTAGGCCAAAATAAAGACAAATGAATTCCCTATATATTTACATGCATTAGACATTGGAAACCGGCCTAGAAATCATCTTCTAGAGCATCGAACTAAATCGAATAACAAACGTAGCCACACCTAATCTAGAAAATTCGATAGAAACATTCCATCCAATAGAATTAAAGCATTCAAGTCTTTCAGCCAATCAGATTTACCCACGCTGTAATCGGATTGGTCTGTTCGATTCTAGAAATTCTATAAGTAAATTAATTAATTAAAAATAGTTCTAATCAAAATTTCGTAATGAAACTTTGTACAAATGATCTCTAATATATGCGCTTCACGCTCATATAAAAATCTTTACAAAAACATTATTATTTCTACCTAAAATTCAACGTTAAAAATTTCTCAAAATCTAAAAACAAAATATTTTGCAAAACTTTTAACATCCCCAAAAAGGCCTAATCAAATCCTACATTTCAGTAAAAGAATGATTAAAATCCGTTAAGAAACAACAGAGAAAATTAGCTTTAAAGGAAAAAATTCAAAAATTCGAGTTCGTTAAATTTTAATTTTTCAATTTCAATCTTAAATAAAATTTTTTCTAAACCAGACAGACAAGTGCCGTAAGGACTAGTCGAAAGAGACCCCTTAGGGCCACCTTATACCCAAATTTGAAGAAGATATATCAAGAAATACGGAAATTATGAATAAAAGAAGATAGGCGTCGCAGATGCCACTCCTAAAAAAGGACGCTACGTCCGTAGCGCCTAAACGCGACGTCGGGCGTAAAAAAGTCACTAGACAAAAAAGTTTTCCAATGAACTAATCTATAACATATCAAATTTTCAAGGAAATAGGAAAATTTTTGCGAACAAAATTTTTCACTTTTTTGGACTTAGTCAAATTTTTGGATAAACAAAAAACCAAATTAAAGGTATCAACTTGGGACCTTCACAGGATGAAAGCCCTTGCAAAAAGAAGAGTTTTATGTAATAAAGCCTTTTTAGAAAAAACCACTAGAAAAACAGGAAATCGACGTTGGAAGTAATGCACCAGGACCTGGTGAAAATGTCCAATATCTATAAAACGACTAATAGAAAAAATCTGATTTTTTACAGGAATAAATATTAACTAAAGAACTATCGTTTAACAAAGTTTTAAGGCTATACGAATTTTTTATTTTCAAAAAGAAAAAAGTTGTGATAAAAATCTGAAACTTGGCTAGAATACGTATAAAGTGATACTATTCTAGGGAAAAATCCCAAACTGAGAAAAAACTCAAAAATACGGATCCCACGGGACTTTAAAGTTTCCAGGGAGATGTGTCCTCAAGAAAATCTTGTTCAAAAGTGAACAGAAAATGCACCAGTTTCGTTCACGGGACTCCGCCCACAATCCACAGGATTGGTCCAGAGCGTGCAAAAGGGTGTCGCCGTGACGTCAAACTTCGATTAGTATAAATATAGACAGATTTTTGTTTTAAAAAGCTTTTCGATCATCTCTTACGACCAGTAACACGCGTAAATATCGTGAGTGACATAGCCTATTTTCATATACCCTCCTAAGCGTCGGAAGCAGTGTTAACAGTGCGTTTCTTTCTGTCATTCTGAGTGATACAGCCGAAGACAACTAGAGGAACCTTGCACTTTGTTCCCATCGTTGGATTGCGCCGGATCTTAGCTTCGAAAAGTTCCATTGCATTAAGGTTCTTAGTAGAGCTCTGATTGTGAAGATCGTCCTCGGGTCTTAAATCTGGTTCTCTTGATTTATGGCCTAGTAGGAGGCATCTGGAAGAAACATAACTGGCTGTCTAAATTGCGCGAGGAAAAAGTTGTAAGTTGCTTTGCCTCTGGTCTCCTTCTCCTCTAAGCGTTCTCCAAGCTCAGTTTTTCTCCAGATCAAGTTTCCATTCTTTGCTCAAAACCTTAGCCTAACTAGTGTTCAAGTGTTAAAGTTAAAACTCTGTAACTTCTGGCATAAAATTATCACTAATTTTTCAAAACGTAGACCTGTTTACCTTTGCTTATTTTGGGAAAATTTGAATTTGCTTATCACTCTAAATTTTAACGAATTGCTCACTGATTTTTTAAACATTTTTATAACTTGTAAATTTTTTAAATTACCGATTTTTGACTGCAAACTTTTACTATCTTGTAACATTGTATATTTTATTTGATTTGTATTTTATGATCTACCCTTAATTGGGCGAATCATATTTTTTGTAACTTACTGATTGTGACAAACCCGATTTTGATATTCTCTTGTACTTAAACTTAATTGTTTAAACAAATTATAAATAATAATTTACTTGATCTTGTATTAGGTAAGATAGGATCCTAGCATTAAGTACGCTTGGTGAATCCGATCTTTTTTAATAAAACTTAACAATCCCTCCAGAGACATAGCACGTCAGTTCCTGAAGTTCTCAATCTCTCTTAAGTGTAGAGGATTGTTTATTCTAAGGAACAATTAGCAAAACCGTGCTCTTGATTTTGACAAAATTTGATTTGATTTGATATATATATATATATATATATATATCGTGATTTTGTATATATTATATAAACTATCATAAACTTTAACTTTAACAAAATATTAATTTTAATTTTTATTTTTAAATATTAAAAATATAACAACATTTTCGCGTCTAATATCCCAAGCGGCGTGACCCGAGTGGACTATTAGATTAGGGAAAAAGGCAAGCTTGAAAAGAATATCTTTTTAAGTTTTGATTTTAAATTTTACTTTTGAAAATATCATTTTGATTTTTATTTTTTAAATAGCTTTGCCAGCTTTTTAATTAAGACTAAGATACCACTTGATTTTGATCTTATTAGTAATAATAAATAAACGTAAATTTTAGTGTAAATAAAAAAGATATTCACTTAGTTAGTTCGACTAGGTTAAGTATTATTGTAATTTGATACTAAAGTTGTAACTAAAAGATTTTACTGAGCAGTCACAGTGTTATTCTAATTGATGTAAACAATAACAGATACGAGAGATTTGTTATTATCTATTTTGACTCAATTGATTTTGATAAGTGAGCAAAAAGACAGTTTTTAGTAATTGTGGTCAATTACTATTTGTGTGGACAAATACTGTTGAGCGAACTTTGAATAAATCTCAACGTTGAATAATCATAAACAATAAACCATAAACTTAAAGAGACAAAGTATCTCCACGAACACTTATAGTGACAGTGCGTAGTGCTTTCTTAAGCGTTTCGACTTAAGTTCGAAAGGTGAAATTTTTAGTGGTGTAAGGACTTGGAAAAGCCTACACACGGCCAAGGCCATAATTCACAGGAGTTTTTAAGTAAATAAATCCATAAGATTTTTGTAATTAAAAATAAACTTAGACTTAGGGATAGGACTCCACTCGGGTGACGTTACTTTAGTTTTAAGTGACTTTCCCCCGACTGACGCCCGTTGCTCCCTCATTTGTTTTGTTCGGAATATCCGAACTTTGATTTTTTCATTAAATTGATTTTTTAAAACCTGACTACCAATGGCTACTTCAACTTCTGGAGTAGTTCCCAAGGGAGGTAGATCAGAGATCCATTCGCCCAGCAACACCGTCCCCCTTTTTGAGCAATCGCTCACTCTAGCTCCTGGCGAGGGGAACGAACATTCTAAAATTCCCCGGGTGAGTGGTGGGTGCCTGGCAAGCTTGCCAAGCTTGCCTTTAAATGCCCCTGAACATTACTCAAGACACGACCAATCCTATAGAACTTATCTAGTAGATACATTTGCCGGAACATCCTACATGGAGGACATCTCCATGGAGGTGCCCCGAAAAAGAGAGTATCAACACGATTCCTCTTACATAAATAATAAAGTTAAATCTGATAACGAATTAAATAAAAATAACAAACCAGATGAAACCCTGTTGCTCGATAGTAGCCGCACGCGCGAATCTCTGCATACTATATATGCTGACAGTTCGTTTGAATTTAGAAAACAAAATAACAGAAAAACTTATTCGTTATTTGAGTTGGATTTCTCTCCCGACCGTCAGAGTCTGGGTGGGAAATCAGAAGTCGACCTCCTTTCTATATGCGAAGGCGGCGACAGGACAATTAACAAAAAACAAACTACAGGACAAAGGGAAGGAAGTTTGTATTCCTTGTTTTCAATGGAAGAAATGGAGCTCAGTGTCCCCGCAGGGGAAAAACGTGGTAAGAAGACTGTAGCTCCGCCCAACTTTCGATCAAAATCGAACACCCACAAGAACATGGCATTCTCGGTGGGGAAACTCATCAGGAGTGTCCGTGTTCTCATACAAAAATAAATAATTTTTCAATACAAACTCCGACCACAGTAGAACATGGCATCCCTGGTGGGGAAACTCATCAGGAAAGAGCTGTGTTCTGCACAAAAATAAAAAATTTTGCGAATCAAACTCCTCCCACAGTAGAACAGTTTATTGTATATTTTCTTTGTTTTTATAGGTGCATGTTTGTCTATTAAGTATTTAATTTTGGAATTAAAAATGTCTACTTTTTTGTCTATGTCATTGGTATAATAAACACTATCCCACGGTAATTGTGATGCATCTCTTAAAAGTTCATCAGAATTAATTTTATTATATTCTCTATACGATATATATTCAAAATTGTCCTTATTTATGTTTATACTAAAGATTGTATATACTAAACAGTGATCAGATACTGCTTGCGATATTGGTTCAGAATCACTTTTTAAAACAGGGATATTTTTATTAGAAAAAATCAAATCAAGGATGCTATGGTTATTATTGAAATTATTAAAATAAGTGGGTTGTATAATATGCTGTTCAAAATTAAACGTGCCAAGAATAACTTGATATGTTTTCAATATAGGAGTGTCTCTTGAAAAATCTATATTATAGTCATCTGTAAATATAACATTGTCATAAAACGGAACCGTTATAGACAGGATGTTTTCCAAAAAATCCAGAAATACATCTTCATTAGACGACGGAGGACGATAGATGATAATAACCAAAACATTTTTGTTTTTGATATTAGTTTTCAGGGTAATTGGGTTTTATGAGGCTGCCATCGTTCGGGGTACATCCCCAAATACCTTGCTGAGGTAATGTCGGCGTTTCTGTGTGATTGCAAGTTGCAACATTAGAATGAATATTATGATAGAACCATTTTCTGTCACTGGGACGATATCACAATTTTGATTTAAGGTTAAAGTCATAAATTCATTAAAATTGTAAATCTCTTGTATTTAAACAGGAAATTTTCATTTAAAGATAAAATATGATAAACAAAAAAATATTGCAAGCATTTAGCTGCAAAATAAGATAATCCAACCTACCACTATAGAAGAAGTAAGTTGTATTCTGAACTAAACTTTTTCTTTGTAAAGTCGATTATAAAAGAAACACAATATGGTCAATCCATCTCACAGCAACACGCCAAAAATGGCCTGCCGAAGTGCTCAATATATTGATGAGCAACAATTTATCTGACAAAAAAATATGTATTCCCTAAATTTCGAGCAGGAGAGACAAATGCTTCAAAAATTGCCAAACATTTGAAAGATCAATTTCTTAGCAAAATAAATATATATTATTATATAAGCCTTAAACTAAATATCATCATATAAGTGATCAGATTACGCAAGTAACTCACCACAATCAAAAATATATAACATAAATAATGATAATGCTCTAAAAATATATCAGCCTAACACTAAGCGGTGTCGTAGCCAGTTTTTAGAGGCTTGGAGGGAAAGGGGGCAATCATAAATAAGGCGCCAAAGTTAAACTACCCTAAAATAATTGGATAGCGAAAATTTAAAAGAACACACAGAAGAAAAGTTCATCACCGTAGAAAAAATACGACGACAAAAAAAGTCATTACTCCATAATACGTAAAGAAAACTAGCAACAACAAAAAAAAAACGTCTTCACGGCTGACCGACGAATTTGTTTTGCATCCCTTGAAAAGTTTTTCCTCACAGTGGGCGACAAAAGGCCGGGGGCGCCGGAAGGGAGGGGACATTTGCCCCTTAGCTGCGTCACTGATACGTAGCATCCAGAAAATCACTATCGTAGAAAAACTCTGTAATAAGTTAAAAAATATATATGGGATAAGGATATATACGAAATAATACCTACCTCTCAACAGAGATCCGACTTCGACTTACCAACAAAAAGGAAACAGACTCATTTCTGATTTGAAACAAACGGGTAAACTTAGGGAAAATGAAGTTAAAAAATTATTGATATACAACCATACATCTCTCAAATTCTACGGATTACCTAAAATCCATAAACCTATACTATCTCTGTACGTCCAATTATTTTATCTACTAATGCACCTAATAGTAAAATGGCTCAGTTTATTACAGAGATTTTCACAAATGCTTATAAAAATGACTACTATACAGTATGTCACAAATTCGATTCTCTATATAGGTATCTCGGCTCCTATTATACCTACTGCAAAGGTTAAATGGTATCGGTGAAGTGATTTTGGAAATATCGTCGAAAAACCGAAAATGGCGGATTTCGTAAATTTAGTAAATCCAAAACGGTAAATTTGACAGCTGTCAATATGTGACATTAATCGGATACTTTTTTAAGAAATAAGATGGCGTGTACGTCATGCCTCCACCGTCTTTTATTATCCCGCAATCCACCTCAACTTTTATTTGTCTTATGGCCGCCATATTATATTTTTCGATTTTTTGAAAGAGCGTAAAATTTCCACTCTAGTGATGTCTCTCAAGTGCATAAAAGATTTCAATATCATCGAAATATCACACTTCGTTAAGTTAGGTCTTAATTTTCCTAAGGAGGCCATGATTTATTTGTAACAAAAGTGGGCTATGACTTTGACGTGATATATATGTATATATATATATATATATATATATATATATATATATATATATATATATATATATATATATATATATATATATATATATATATATATATATATATATATATATATATATATATATATATATATATATATATATATATATATATATATATATATATATATATATATATATATATATATATATATATATATATATATATATATATATATATATATATATATATATATATATATATATATATATATATAAAATATGTATATATATATTTTTTCAATATATATTTATACTAATTTTTCTTGGTTTGTGGTCAATACAGTAACAACAAAATTAGTACATATTTTTAAACTTATATTTTGTATTTCTAAGGTGACGTTTCGACCATAGTTGGTCTTTTTCAAACCTAAAAATTTGTTTAGCACTATTTTTTTATCAGTTTATAAAATATTAAAATTTAGGACTTACCATAGAATGTAAAATAGTTGAATTAAAAAGTACACATAATCCACATATCTGACTTATAATACACATATTTAATTTACATTTTAAAACTATTGTGGACGTTTATTACAGACAAATTACAAGAGACTGAGCGACACTGTTACAGTAAAGATATATACAATTTATTTAGGTTGTTTATGTCTTTTTTGTTATTTATGGCGTTTTTGTTTTTTTGAATTTCAGCCATCTCAAAAAAGTCTCTTTTTTCAACTGAGGTTCGGATTTTAATACTTTCACTTGTTCGTAGTTGAAAGTATGTTTTTTGGACATCTCATGGTGTGTTAAGGCGGTGCTGTTCTTTTTATCATACTTGTGACTTTTCAGTCTATTTTCTAAGTATTGGCTTGTTTGTCATCATGTATATCAAGGACTCCTATCAATTTAAAGAAAAATTAAAACATTTAGAAATTCCGGAAAATTACCAACTGATATCGCTTGATGTTGTTTCGCTGTATACCAGCATTCCAATCTTATTGGCTACCAGAATAATTAAAAAGAAATGGTCTGAAATAAAGAAATACACAGATATTCCTCAAGATGAATTTCTTAAAGCAGTAGAATTAACACTAAATTCTTCATATTTTATATACGAAAATCAGTTATATAAACAAATAGAAGGTTGTGCTATGGGAGCATCTATATCAAGCGTCGTTGCCCAAATAGTTATGGAAGATTTAGAGGAGACTGTTCTAAGTAATGTGGAATTTAATATACCATTTTTTTATCGTTATGTCGATGATTGTATTACTGCAATCCCATCTGGCCAAACAGAAATTATTTTAGAGCAATTTAATCAATACCATAAAAGACTACAATTTACTACTGAAAGCGAAGAGAACAACAAAATCAATTTTTTAGACCTAACATTCCATCATATAGGAAATAAAATTAAAACGGAATGGTACACAAAACAAACTTGGTCCTCTCGATACCTAAATTTCAGCTCTTGCCACCCAATGTCCCAAAAAAATCTGTAATTATTGGTCTGGCAGATCGGGCAATTAAGCTGCCCGACTCTGAATTCAGAGAACAATCAATTAAAAAGGCTAAAGCAGCATTAAATCCAAATCAGTTCCCTAAAAAATTAGTAAATAAATTATTCAAAAGCAGAATATATAAATATTACAATTCTGAAAATGCCCTTATTACATCAAATCTGCCTAAAACAAAATACATTTCTCTGCCTTTCATAAATGCTTTATCCCAGCAATTTCAAAACCTTTTTAAAAAATATAACATCACGACAAGTCACAAAGCCTATAACTTAGAGAACTTCAGTAACTTAAAATCGAAAACGCCAATTAATAAAAAAAAACAATATAGTCTATCAGATTCCTTGCAATAATTGTAACGGTGTTTATATAGGACAAACAAGCCAATACTTAGAAAATAGACTGAAAAGTCACAAGTATGATAAAAAGAACAGCACCGCATTAACACACCATGAGATGTCCAAAAAACATACTTTCAACTACGAACAAGTGAAAGTATTAAAATCCGAACCTCAGTTGAAAAAAAGAGAATTTTTTGAGATGGCTGAAATTCAAAAAAACAAAAACGCCATAAATGACAAAAAAGACCTTAACAACCTAAATAAATTGTATATATCTTTATTGTAATAGTGTCGCTCAGTCGCTTGTAATTTGTCTGTAACAAACGTCCACAATAGTTTTAAAATGTAAATTAAATATGTGATAATTGTTTTTTGTAGTATATGTCTGATATGTGGATTATGTGTACTTTTTAATTCAACTATTTTACGTTTTATTGTAAGTCCTAAATTTTTAATATTTTATAAACTGAGAAAAATAGTGCTAAACAAATTTTTAGGTTTGTTAGAAAAAGGACGGATCCTCACAGTCCTAATACGGATGCTTGTGGAGCTCCACAAGTTATTATTTTGTCTGGACTTATGAAGTCGTCAATTTTAACAAACTGTTTTCGATTATTTAAATAGCTTTGAAAACAACAACACATTTGAGCTATATACCGGTATTGTATAAACATTGAAATAAAATATTATGATTTACTATATCAAAAGCCTTTTTTAAGATCAAAAACAATAAGCAACACTTTTGATCATTATCAACATTTATTTGAATTTCAGAGACTACGTACGCTACTACAACTTCAGTATTCTCATATTTTCTAAAAACTGATAAAACTGAAATAGGACAATAGTTATTATATTTCTTTGAATCACCACTTTCAAATATCGGCGTAACTTTTGCAATTTTTAATTTTTCAGGAAAAATACTTTACGGAATTTTTTAACTAAATGTATCAATATTGAAATTATATCATCTCCAACAATGTTTATTATTTTAATTGATATATTATCAAAACCACAAGCTCTTTTTGAATCGAGGCCCATAATAATATTTTCTATTTTTTACCTGGAAATATCATTGTTTTCAAAAAACATTGAGTCTTCGTTCGGAATTTCTGACAAACGATGTTTAATGAAAAGTTTTTTCTTCGAACTTCGAAATGATACCATTTTGCGATTTTGATTTTATTAAAATTCCACCATTTTTTATTTCCTGAATACCGCACACAATGGTCTGGATGCTTATTGGGTTGACTTGTTTCTTTACTTTTTGTTTAGTTAGTTTAGAACTCTGAATATTTTTGGAGTTTATGATAACTACTCGTAAATTTTATTTGTTTGTTGCTTTTGTAAAGTATCAGAATATGAACCTCTTGATGTCGTTATTTCCCGATTTTCCGTATTTTCGTCACACTTTAGTCCAATATGTTCGTTAATTTTGATAATTCTGTCTTCTAAATAATTATTTTTTCCACAAAAAAATTTAATTTATCATTTGCTTCACTTATATTCTTCTTAAGATAATTGTTTTCACACAAAATTTGTTCCAATATTGGTTTATTAAAACAATTTCCATCTAAATTTAAAGAACATTTCCAATTTTCTTTCTTTCTATATTCTAAACAATACCAAGTTATACAAGAATCACAATAAATTGAATAAGATTTTCTGTTAAATTTATTTCCACAACCTTTACATGGTAGTGCGTATTTTCCCCTAAACTACATCGGCCCAAACAGTTAGTGGACCGAAACTTCACTGGCCCTAACAGTCGAAATCCCGACAGATTGGAATGTGTGCAATGCCGAACTAGCCCGACACTTTAAATAGCGAATTGGCGAGCTACGCTACTGGCTAAAAATTCTTTAAATGGGCTTGCTGTGTTGTCAAGTTTTATTGATAAAAATAAATATGTTGTTTATTCATTGTTAATTAAAACCACACTGTAAAAAAATGTTAGGGTATTTGCTTGCATTCTAACTTTGAAGTGAAAATATTTTGACTGTTTTTTTTTTGTTTATTATAAAGCATTTGTTTATCACAGGATAATTTCTATTTAATGGAATAATGGAGATTGAATATTGAAAAAAAAAATGTTGGAAAGCCCAGGAAGCGGTTATAGCTTGTTTGCATTCATATAGGTATCGTAGACAAGGCTTAGGAAGTTAGTTCTGCTCAAATGTGCGTTGCAGATATTAGTGACGTATATTATAGTCATACTTGAGTACTCTTTGTTGCCCTGTTCTCATAGGAAAAAAGAAAAGTCTTTAGTTACGTGTATTAATCCGAGTGTCATATAGCCCCCATTATAGCCCATTCCATCAATGTAATAATTGAGCCTCTTTATTATATGGAAGCTTCAAATTCTGCATCTTTAAATTTAGTAATTATGCTTGTCACATAAAGTTGTTCATTTATAATTACTGTTGCTGAGAAAGTGTGTAGTTTGAGAATTAAAAAAGATGCACCATATGATAAATGTAGTGTCAACTTTATTTTTAATTCTATGTTGAATAAATTTTTTTAATTGCTGTAAAGTGTATCACATATTTTGTATATTGATTAAAGATATACAGCTAAAGTGGATTAGAAATTTGAATAATTTTTCCCCATATTTTAAAAATATTAACTGTGGCCTATTTATATATTTTCTCCAGTTGGTATACATAATTCAGTAATAAGTTAATTTAGTAAGTATGCCAGATATCGCACATCACACCTTCAATTTTTTTTTAAATCTAAGTTAGGGACATGATATAATTATAAATAACAAGTCTTTCGAAGATATTTATATCAATTAATTTCATGCTTTTTATAGCCTAATCTTATAGAATTTCCTAAAAATATCTTATCGTTGACTTTACCATATGTTGGGAACTGGCCGCCAAACGTATAAGACTGCGTATTGTTAAAAAAAATATGGTATATCTTTTAGAATCTATTCAAGTAAATGTTAAGTTTTCTAAATAAAGAGTTCCAAACCAGTAAAAAGGTATCCTACAATAGCTTTATATATAGATTCCGGCATATTACAGTTGTACATTAAGGTATCATATTATAAGGCTAATAATACTTAAGGTTGAGACAGTGTTACAAGAGGGATAGACACTGACTAAAAGCATTATCCCTTATAATACCTGTAGTGTTTTGTTTAATGCCCGACTAAATAAAATAATTTTTAACTAAGAAAAATCTAGTTTAAACAATATCTTATTTAACTGACTTTGACATTATGTCATTATTTGTCAAAATAAACTCATAGTAAATGGTGCCAAGGATATATAACCAAATCCCATTGGAATTTAAGAATATATATACAAACTTTGATTGATCATAAATGAAACCTCCATTTAACTTTTTTTGAAAGAGGTAGAAAAAATTTGTAAATGCAGAAGTTCTAGATTTTTAATCCATTATTTTCTATGTATACTGGGTGTTTTTCGGAAAAGCATTTTTTTTGTTTTGATAGTACACCCTGTATATGTCCATCAAATGGGTCTCTTCTTGCTAATTATAATTATATTAGGTTTGACACATTGAACACAGGAAATTGACAATATATCTATTATAAGAGATGTTAGAGAAAACATAACACAGATATGATTAACTTGTCTAACTCTAACTCTTGTCTTATGATTAGCAAAAAGATGCCTATTTAATGGACATTAAATAACATGGGTGTCCCATAAAAAATAGAGGGTTCAATATATAATCAATATTCCTGTACATTATTAGATGATAATTGATCATTTTAGATGATAAAAATACTATTTGTTTGCCTGTCATTGTTATTATATTTTATTGTTGTTTTTTTTAGGATTTTGCTAGTTTACAAATTCACAATGTTTGCATTTATTTAATATATTATTATATAAACAAAAAAACTTAATTTTACAAAAGAAAATACACTTAATACTCACAAACAGTACAAAACATAGAAAAATAGTTAAGTAATGAAACTTAAAATATTTAATACAGTCAGGTAATAAAACTCAGATACTAAAACTAGAAGTAAAATATAAGTTTAACTCCAAAAGAAAAAATTAAGTGCTAAAATAAATATAATATATAATAACTAGGAATAAGTTTTATAATTTTTTATATTACACATAATTTTACTGATTTATTTGTTTGTGCCCGAATGCATAAAAATTATACAATTACATTAACTATTACAAATTTAAGTACAGTAAAAAGCTTTCAATAAATAACACCAGAGTCAACAACAGAAGGTAGATTTTTTAGTTCGAAAGTTCATTTAGAAAAATTATTTATATAATTTCTAATAAGAAAATATAATGAAAAAGAACTTGGTAAATTTCAATAAAAACTTTAAAGTAACAAATGTCCATTCAGACTCTGTGACATCAAGCGAATACATTTTTCATTTTTCACTCCAATGTTATACCGCAAAGCTTAACTCTCAAACGTTAGCTAAACATTTTGATGGTAAGGTCTGTTTGAGATGGAAAACTATTACTTCAATCACAATCCCCAAAGTTTTGATCTTGATCCTAAAAAACAAATTTGAAGAAAAAATCATAAAAAAAAACACTAAAAAGTAAAAAATATTTTATTCCACATTAAAATTTGACTTTATGAAGTCGGCATCAAATTGATCCTTAATTACTTAATCACAGACACATTCACACACACACACACACATATATATATATATATATATATATATATATATATATATATATATATATATATATATATATATATACTACCCGGTCTTTATTTAATTATATGTATACATATTTAAGCCCATAAACTTGGTAAAACCTATACACATCCCTAAGAAAATGAATAAGTAGCTAACCTCTATATTAATATTATATAAAATGAGTCATCTCTACACATTTATAGAAAACTAGCTATATTCACTGTCAAAATTTAAAATGATGAGTAAAATTAAACTTTGTGAAATTAAGAACTCTAAAATCATACTATTAACAGGCGTATTTTTTTTCTGATGTATGGTAAACGTAACATATATTGTATTGGGCGCTCGTATTAACAATTCAAAATTGTATCATTCCCAATTTTTAATATGCTTGCTATGGGACCACTTTAACAATATCCTGAATATTCCCTGAAATGTTCATCCAAATTGGTCAAATCAGGAGTAGTCGATGTACGTACACAAAAAAAAATAGATCGAATTGATAACCTCCTTTTTGGAAGTCGGGTAAAAATTACCTACACAGATTAATTCAAATAACAAAAACTAAAATATAAGGTTGGATATTTTTGTTAAGGTGATAAAATGCTTTACCATTCAATAAACAGGGGGAAGAGTTAAATATTGGGGCCTGGAATAAGTCAAGAGGTCTGGACGGGTGAACCACTGATTTATTAAATACAATAAAATCCACTTATTAAAATTATTGAAAAACAATTTCTTTCAAGCAAATAACTTGGTTGGTATGACATTATTCAGGTCCCAACTCGGATATAGTAAACAGAGCCTATAATTATGTTTTGCTTTTTCAATTTCTCCAAATGCAACAGACCATAATTATTAATTATACAAAAATAGATGTGTTACTGATCCATATTTCTTTTGCATTGCGTAATGAAGCTACATATAATTTTGTGAGTTTTTTAACCTTATAATAAAAAAAATACTGATATTTAATTTCCAATGATCATTTTTGAAGCTTAGTTTGCATTGGTTTTGATTAAAATTCTACAAATCCTATCACTTTTTTACAATATGAATAATCTAAGTCTGACTACAAATTTCATAAGAAATTAATTACTGCTACCCCTCTTTTTGACTAAATATGATAGGTGGTTTTGAAGCTAGATTTAAGGTGTGAACGAACTATTTTTAACGAATTGAAGAAGTAATCAAAATAACTGGCTTCTTAAAGCTAAAGAAGCAAGCTTTCAAATTCTGAAAAGATTAACAAGATATATCGTCTCGTTTTTAAAATACAGGCAACTGTATTTTTGCTATGATAACTTTAATAAAGTTTATGTAGAGAGTTTGTATGAATTTTTTCTGAGTCCAGTCTGGAGTTAGCCTAACCGTGGATGTAATAATAATAGCTATATTTTAAAAAATGATATACTTTAAATTATTTTGTGTATTTAATCACAAATATTTATAAAAGTTATGTATCTGTGTAAGTTTCTAATTATTGTGAGGCATTTTACACAATCCCTCAGGCTATGCTTCTGGACATGGTGGATAGCTATATGATGTAGAGGATCCGTGTTAAATGTTTTCAAAATGTGTCTAATTATATTAAAGTAGGAGGAGCTTTGAGTCAGCCTAAAGAAATCAAAATTGGAGTACCATAAGGTACAGTGCTGGATCCTATGCTTTTTAACATGTATATCAACAATTTGTAATCTTTGCACAAGGGGGTAAAGTGGTTGCCTATGCTGATGACTATATTTTGATTTTCCCCAGTAATCCATGGGAAGAAGTGTAGGATTTATTAATTAAGGACATGAATAAGGTTAAATGGTTTTTGGATAATTTTAAACTGGCTCTTAATGTAAAGAAAACTAATTTATTCAATTACATCAATTAATTACCCAAATTTTGATTAAATTAGCATAGATTATTTGAGCGTACTATTACAGCTAGGAAATAAAGCAATAAAAAGTTTAAAGAAATAAAAAGTTTTCAGAAGTAAATGTCTATTCATAAATAAGTCAGACACATTGTAATGGCATAAATAAAACGTACTTCACAAAATAGTGAATGAGTCCTTATATAGCTTATTTTCAGAATAAATCTAAACCTAAGATTATATTAAACATAAATTTTATTTAAAACACATTACAGTAAATATTATCTTCTTATGATGTACTCAGTTTTCTCAACTCACAAAGGGGTTGTTTTCACTTGCCTCGCCCCTGGCAATAACTGAATCGGTGTAGTTGGTAAGAAGGTCAGATTTTAACCAATGACACAGTCCAAGATGATATCATTTTCTTACTTCTAGAGCTTACATCTTGTTGGTGATCTTATTACATAATGGTCATCCTTGGGCATACTGAAAATAAAGAAAATTCCTAATTTCTTTCAAAAACATTAATACACTTATTAAAAAAAAAAGAAATGAATGAAATAAATATGGCACTACTTAGAAAAATAACCAGGTACTAGTGAACTTATGCTATTTGAATTTTAAAAATAAAACGAAAAAAAACTACATATTATATTTAAATAATGAGCCCATATAATTTCAAAAAAATTGATCAAACTAAATGGTTATTTGTGAAAGTATATCCTAGCTTTATCTTAGGCATGTTATCAATATATCAGAAGTTGTGCCATCTATGCATTTTTACATTTCGAGAAAACTTTAAATTCTATGAATGTCAGTTTTTAAATATTTACAATTGGACAAAAAATGGTGGATCTACAGGCATTTCCTTTATTTTGTTTAGTTGGCCATGTCATAAATATTAATGCAATTTTTAACAGACTTCAAAAAATGAGGTTATCAATTTCACCGTATGCATTATTTTACGTATGTACAACGATTACTCTGCGATGGTTTCAACAATTTAGATGAGCTTTTCAGGGAAAATTCGGAATATTGCCCGAGTGGTCCCACAGCTAGCATATTGTAAAAAAGTATGACGCTATATTAAATTTATTCATTGTAATAAAAGCGTTCACCATTTTATCAGGAATTTACATAGATATTATTTTATTATTTATATTATTATTTGTTAAATATGACTTTTAAAATAAAACTCATATAAATAGAACTAAAAAAGATGAAATAAAAAAATGTATAAAAAAATAAAATCGACTTCAAAAAATGCACCTAAAATTGGAAAATAATATTATATTCCATCTGCAAAATTTTTGGTCACTAAACGAATAGAGATAGTAAAACACTCATTACATAAATATATTTTTTTTTGTGATTAGGTAATTAAGAATAAGACTTCACAGACACAGGGTATGGGATTCGCTTCTGGAGAGTTACTTTACAATATCTACTTCAGAAAGCGTTGTTCTCCAAACAGAATTTTTTATAAAAAATTGAACGGACTTAAAAAAAACACTAAAAAGTAAAAAATAATATTTTATTCCACATTGAAAATTTGACTTTATGAAGTCATCTTCAAACTAATTCTTAATAACTTAAATAAATAAATAAATTTTAGACTCCTTGAGTCCATTGCATATGAAATTTTTTTCCTGACAATATGGTGAACGCGTTCAACATAGCTATTGCCTTTCTGCCTTGGGTGTTTCTGTCCTTAATGGCCTCATCCAGTGTTCCGGTATTCGATATCTTCGTTCCTAGGTATATATATGTTTGGCAGGATCTGATGATTTGGCCATTTTCTAGTACCAGATCTTGTTTAGTTCCACCGACGCACATGTATTCGGTCTTCGACATGTTGACTTCTAGTCCCCAGTGCCTGTACTCTTCAATGAGCTTTCGCGTCATATACTCTATATCTTCGAAATCCTGCGCCATGATAATTTGGTCATCCGCAAAACTAAGGGTATACAGATTCGTATTATTGAGTGGGATTCCCATATTCCTACATTTCTGTTTCCATATCTTCAATGCTTGTTCTAGATAGATTTTGAATAGGGTGGGTGACAGACAGCATCCTTGTTTAAGGCCTTTACTTGGTGTGAATCCGTTGGAGATTTTAGCTCTGACTTTTCTGACTGGCAGCTCCTATATAGTTCCTTCACTGCTTTTATTAGGTGTATGTTTAGGTTCGTCCGTTCCAATGCCTCCCAAAGTTTTGATAGCGGTATGCTGTCGTACGCCTTTTTCAAATCCACGAATAAGAGATGTACTTCTCGATTGAATGCTGACATCTTCTCGAGCAGTTGTGTCACACAGAATAAGTGATCCACTGCAGATCTTCCTGCTCGAAATCCTGCCTGTTCCTCTGCTTCGCTGTCTGCGTATTCGCGTTCTATTTTGGTCTTAAGTATTTTCCCGTAAATTCAACTGAGTGTACCTGTTACAGCAATGCCTCTGTAGTTGCCACAATTTTCTTTGGATCCCTTTTTATGGGTGGGAGTAAGGAATGATATTTTCAATTCGTCCGGGATATCACCGCTGCTGATACAGTTTTGTAAGAGTTGAGTTACATGGTCGAATAGGAGATCAGATCCATATTTCACTAATTCTGCTGGGATATTACCTGGTCCAGGTGCTTTCTTATTCTTAAGGTTCCGGCAGGTGTCTTTTACTTCCTTCACGGTGATCCGGATCGGTGACGCTGTAACGTGTATTTGGGCGGATGTTTTGCTTTCCAGAAATTGTACGCGGTCTTCTTTTAAGAGTTTGCTAAAGTATGCGTCCCATTTTGCTGCCGTTATCGGGGATAAGAGGTCTTTCTTGTTATTTTGGCGCAGCGACCTCAGCACTCTCCAGCTTTCAGCTCTTTTTGTCCCTCCAAGGTAAGTATTTATTCTATCACAGTTTTTCTCCCGTGTTGCGTTTTTCTTCTGGGATATTTTTCTTCTTACTTGAGCCTGTGCTTCTTTGAAGATGCTTCTGTTCTGATCTGTTTTATTGCTTAAGTAACGTTGGTATTTCTATCTTTTAACCTCGATTTCCTGTTCGATGTCTTCGTCCCAC
The DNA here is from genome assembly GCA_030620095.1 of Kuschelorhynchus macadamiae. Taxonomy (NCBI): domain Eukaryota; kingdom Metazoa; phylum Arthropoda; class Insecta; order Coleoptera; family Curculionidae; genus Kuschelorhynchus; species Kuschelorhynchus macadamiae. The sequence continues at coordinate 531,537 of JAUTXW010002854.1, read as the reverse complement.
CAATACGGTTTACAATATTGTTTGTCTTCTAGATATCCTAAAGCTTCTTCGGCTGCTTGCTTTATGCAATGCTTAATATATTCGTAGTGTTCCGTATTATTCTTGAATTTTTGCGGTTGTAGTTTTTGGTCGAGTCTTTTTCTGTATAGTTGCTTAGTGCTTTCATGGTCTAAGCTTTCTAGCCTGAATTTTGGTTGTTTCATTTCAGTAGATTGGTTTTGTTCTTGAATACTTTCTTCATTTTGTTTTTTATCCATTTTATGTGCTCGCAGTATCTTGGCCTTTAGCAGATGTTGGTCGCTGCCGCATGTTGCGCTTCTCTGTACTCTGACGTCGTGTGTTCTCATACCTGTTGACTGTTTTATAATAATGTAATCTATGATAGAGCGCAGATTCCTAGTGGTTTGGGTCCATGTGTATTTGTGTATCCATGGGTGCTGAAAGTATCCGTTCATTATTTTTCATTCATTTTGCTCACACATTTGAATTAGTCTCAGGCCGTTGTCGTTTGTGTGGTTCTCGCCAAATCCTCCCACAACTTTGTTCCTCAACCTTGTTCCAGTTCTTCCGTTTAGGTCCCCCAGTATCATGACTTCCCTGGATCCACCAATGCTGGATATTTCTCAGGGTAGCTGTTCAAAAAACTCATCCTTTTTATTAATTAAGGCGTCATCGTTTATGGCATATACCCCAAATATTGTAAGCCTGACCCTATACAGTGTTATGTTCATTTTTATTATTCTTTCGTTTATAGGCTCCCATGATGTTATAAACTTTCTTAAATTCTTGGAAATGAGGATAGATACTCCTTGTTGCCCTCTTTTTTCTTTTGGAACTCCACTATAGAAGTGGTCGTAGTGTCCTAGGTTTTCCGAGCCTTGGCCTTTCTTCTTAGTTTCAGTTATAACTGCTATTTGAATTTTTGATCTTCTGAGTTCTGAGATTACGTCATTGGTTTTATTGGAGATACGTTCCATGTGCCAAAATTCGTTATCCTTTTTCGTAGCTTGGTTCGTCGTAATATTTTCGGTCCGCTCCCAGGCTGTTGACTGGGTCTTTTAACACTTGGATTTTTTCCGAGTATCGGGGAGTTAGCCCGATGCCTCAACCCCCTACCAGGAGAGCCAGGTAGTTTTTATTCAAGGTTGTCTTCCTTTAGCCTTTGGTGAACCAACACCCTTCTACAAGGCAGCAGCTTCTTCGCCGTATCCTGGCAGGAGCCCTTACAGGGTGCTATCATCCGGGCCAAATGAACCCTGGTTTTTTAACGAGGTTGTTACTCCTCCCCCTCCTCCTTTCCCATCATTGGGACCCCAGGCTTGGGACTGGTACAGCGGAGTTTAATAATTAGCATCATTCCGATATATTTAATATGTTTGCTATGGGACCAATCCAGTAACATCCTGAATATTCCCTATTTCATCCAAACTGGTCATACAAGACAATCATATACCATTGCTCTTTCCATTCATTTAACATCTTAATTGAGTTCAATATTTTTACTTATATAAGCAAATTTAATTCAATATCTAAATCAGATTTGTCAATAAGATAGAATTCTTAGACAATAAAGCATTTAAGTTACATTAAAATTTCAATTATATTTGTGCCATAAATAAATTCTTATGCATCTCTCTTAGAAAACCTTGTAGAGTGTAGAGGAAAATGAAATGATTATAATTATCATAACATTTCCTTCTTTCTGTTTTTCTAAGAAACAATGTTTTTTTCAAATAAAGTAAATATATTACACACACACATATATATATATATATATATATATATATATATATATATATATATATATATATATATATAAGTTTAGTTCTGCGGAACTTGATCTCAAATAATTGCTCCTGTCTTGTTGATCTGACCGGAACATGAAAGTTTATTTTACATAAGAGGGAAGGTGACTTAATAAAATTGTTAAGAATTTTAAATAAATTACACAAGTCCAAATGGTATGGTACAAAATACTCTATAGAACATACACATTGCTGAAAGGTCAAAGACATCTTAAAATAAAGTCTAATAGTTTTATTGCCCTATTCCTGATATTATCTATGTGTTTGGCAAAAGTAAATTTGGAATTCAATAGCACTCCAAAGTCTTCAACAGTATCAACTCTTTTCAAGATGCTTTCGTTCAGTGTATAAATAATGTATTTTTTGAACAATGGAAACTTAATTTCTAGAAATAGGAATATCTCCAATAATATCAATACAGGGGTAGGAATAATTTGGTTATTACACTTCACCAAATTTCTTTATTTCATAAGAATCTTCTAGTCGGATGTATAAAATTATATATATTACTATTAAAAATAAAATGTATTCAAAGCATAAAAGTAAACCAAAAAATTCTTATTGAAAGAGACTTCTGTTCCCCAGAAGATTATTTTAACTTTTATATACATATTACGTCCTGCTTATGTGTAGAGCCTAGTATGAATGAACTGTTCATTTAAATCATTGAAGAAATAGAGAACATCAAAATATCTTAGGGTTTTCCAACATTGAAGACACAAGTGTTTTAAATTCTGTAAACATTAACAAAATAGGTTGCCTTTTTTGAAAATACAGACCCAAATAAATTTTGTCCCAGGCCAAGACAGGTAAGCACGGCCCTGTATGAGAGTAATAGTTATCTTTTTAAAAATGATAAGTATATGGATCTCTTCATGTGAAATAAATCTTCAAAGCGCTTTATTTTGCAACCTATTTAACAAATATTTATCTTTGTAAGAAGAAAATATTTTGAAAAGGAAAAATGCCTCATTATTATTAAAATATCTAATTATTTTGACATATGAATTACCTCAGCAGTTCTATATTTATTCTCAGATGGACCATGGAACCATTCCTCACTGCTTTGTCTGTCTACTCATAATTTTATAAGAAGAAAATATTTTGAAAAGGAAAAATGCCTCGTTATTATTAAAATATCCAATTATTTTGACATATGAATTACCTCAACAGCTCTTTATTTATTCTCAGATGGACCATGGAACCATTCCTCACTGCTCTGTCTGTCTACTCATAATTTCATATGCAAAGCTGATTTTCATTTTTTATTGTTGCCTGAGATTCATACCCCGATTTGCCAAGATGGAGCCCACTGTGGATGATACATCCATGAATTTACTTGGTTTTCCTAAAAATGCAAACACAACTATATATCATAATCATGTTATCAACCAAATACAAATGTTTTTGTCGAGGTTTTTCTTTTAACTAACATTTAGTGTGCACTATATATTAAAAAACCGATATATTGTAGAAAATCCGAAGAGAAACATTTAAGAAAATAGATGTATACACAAAAAAAAGAATCTAGGTGGCTTAAATTGGTGAATCTAACTTTCTAGTAATCTCGTTATTAAAATTGCATTTAAATGGGCGAAAAACTGAGAATTCAGGACGTATCGGGAACACAGTAAAAGCTTGCATATTATTTCTGCACGTTTCACAACCGAACCCACTAAGAATTTACAGGCATTTTTCATCATGTTAATAAAACTTATTTTATTGTATCCTAACACTGATACGGCCGCAGTAGAATTAATACGTAGCTATTTGCTATATTTATAAACTAGGTAATTCTTTGAGAACGATTAAAAACTTATTATTCAGGAATATTAATAACATGTTATCAAACATAAATAAAAAACACAATATTACTCTTATTGTCGGAAATATGTACTTCATTTGAACAATAATGCACTGGCAACAGTGACAGAAGTTTCTTACGTCATTGGCGTGCATGTTTATGTATTTCGACGTTTAAGGCCAACGATGAATTCCATGCATTCCAATGTGTCGGGATTTCGACTGTTAGCGCCAGTGACTTGGTCAACTCATTGGTTGCAGCTTAACGAAAACGTCTACTCACGCTAGCAGGTTCTGTGGGGATATTTTCTTTCATCAAATGAATCCAAATCCAAAATACTTACAATACTACAATATTTTTAACAAAGTGCGACTTTTCATCATTCAAAGTTAAAGCTTCAATTGACGGTAATGACAATGACGTTTTTTTTTGCGTTTTATCTCATCAATTTTTGCTTTATTTTATTCAGATTGAAAACGTTTGTGTCTTGCGTCACCGTTTACGCTGTCCTTGAAGTTTACTTAACGCAATGGGTACGGTTATATTTTTGGCGCCATCAGTTTGAGTTTTCGCTAGCCGTCGAAAAGATGGCGATCTTTAACTTTGACGGAAGCGGCTGGCGAAAATCGACGTTTGCGTTAAGCTGCAACCAATGAAATTTCTGGATTTTAGAGGGCCTTTTAAAATGTTAGTCCTTCGTAATAAATTTGACATTAATATATACACATAACATCTTCGTCCATTTAAAAAAACTGCTTGGAGTCATTGTCTTTAATTTTAAGAAAATGCTTGTAGGAGTTTGGAGTATTTCCACCCTAATTAACAGGCCGAATTCGCCATCTTCTTTGCCGCCTTCTCTTCAACAACTTTACAGCTGCGACACACATTAATATATCCACAATGCCTAGTCTTTACTAGGCATCATTACTATTATTTTGATTATCCATGCTCAGCAAATTAAAAAACGCACATAAACTGAAAAACAAGCAAGACAAAACTACATTACACAAAAAGCGATAAATATAAACATTAAAGTAAGATTACAGTGTGGTCGAACTATTCAATGATTAAAAGTATGTTACAATTCAATAATAATGTAGACATTTCAAAGTAATTACCTTTCTGAAACAAAATGGGGAAGGTTACACGCCCAAGAAAGCTGCAATTTTTAAGAGAACACAAATTAGTGATTTTTTTTAAATAATACTCCCGATGAAGTTTATTTAATGACCAAGTTGTTATTGTATTTGATATTGCAGGACCTTGTCGAATTTGTGAAATCAGCCAGGTAACATTAAATGATATTGAAGATTCGGGAACGTTATTAATTGTGAAACTTAATCAAACAAAGAATGATGTAAACAGGAGATTTGTAGTTACTGACGAATATATTAAATTTTATCGAATGTACATAGTCCTTCGTCCAGCAGCAAAGGATCGCCGCCTGTTTTATGCATATCGCAATGGAAAATGTATCAACCAGGTTGTGGGTAAAAATCAGTTTTATAAGGTACCTGAAACAGTAGCTAATTTTCTTAAACATTTTAGTTGAATCTGGCGGTTGGAAGTCATCAACGGTCGTGAAGGGTATGTTGATGAATCGGTAGCACACAGGCCAGAAATAGCTAATAAAGTGTTTAGAACGCGTGGCAGTGCTGAAATAACACCCGATTTGCGACCAGGTACATCAACGGTAATTGTGTCTATGGCAGAAAAAAATTTAATTTCAACACAAGAAAATTCCACTGTTGTTCCGAAGAGTTTAAGGAACGGGTCACTCATGCAGTGCACATTTAATAATTGTACTTTCGATATAAAAGAAATGCAACTTTTGCATAATAAAATATTCTCAAATTAAATATCTACCTTTAATTATGTGTATATAAATCCGAGAAAAAAGTTCTCATTTTTTCCCCCGGAAAAAAGTAATTTCATAAAAAGTGATATTTTGTTACCTGTCAACAGGGGTTAAATGTCAAACCGTATTCCCGTCACAAAAAAAAATAAAGATATTCTATGCGGAATAACACTGACACTGGTTATGGTGTTGATTTTGGGGCCGATGATTCAGGACTGAATAGTGTACTTGTACTACTGGATTATTCCAAAGCGCTTGACAAGATTAATCACAAGTTAATATTAGCGAAATTGAAATAATATGTATTTGAGTAATCGAAGACAACACATAGTAGTTCAAAACTCATTGTCATCTAGTGTTGAGGTTTTGTCTGATGCTCCACAAGATTCCATTTTAGGTCCCCTATTTTTCATTATTTATACGTCCGACATATTAAAATCACAAACATTTTGAAAAAAACTCAAGAAAACGCAGATCATACTTAAGTATATTATCATTTCTCTAAAAATATAAGAGACATGAGAAAAATTTATCGTGACCTTAACACTATTAAACACGTGTCTGTTGAACACAACTTAACTTTAAATCTTCAGAAGACAAGGACTTTCTAAGCTGACAATTCGTCTGGTATTTTACAGGATTGCCCTTTCTTTTTATCTGCTGCTCATTATTGTGGGCGTCCTGAAAACTGTCCTGTATTTTGTTCTTGATGATAAAATATTGATGTGGTTTGCTATTTTACCGCCGCCCAAAAAATATCCTACTTTAATTTCCATAAAATTTGACAACCTGACAACATTGCTTTCCTGTTTTGTTCCTGCTTTGTTATAACAAAAATAGACAGGAGTGGATGCACACCGCAATGAATACTGTGGTAGCCAGATGTATTTTGGTTGCGACGTACCGACCCTGTCAAATGATTTGTTTGATTACAGCACAGGTTAAAATTTTGGCCTCGGCTGAGCCGGCTTTCGGCCTCGGACCTTCGGGCTTAAATCAAACATCTGAAGAACTTGTCTACGTTCTGTAAACGTAGAAAAGCAGAAGCAATAACTTAAAGGTTTCTGTTACTTTTTACATCTCTGAATTAAAAAAATAGATTAAGATCTGTAAATTATGTAACGTTATTTTCAAATGCGCCTTACCATAAAGACGCCAAGTTATTTCCTACTTTAAGACATTTTGATAAAAAAGAGGGTGTAAAAACGATGTTACTTGATTTGGTGTTATTACCTAACGAAACATCGGAATATGACCTACAAAAAATAATTATTGCATTCTGTGCTGATAACGCAAATATTAAATTTGGGGGGCTGTCAAGGAAAGCTCATAACAATATTTTTACAAAACTCAAATTAAAAAAAGAAATAATAGGTATTGGTTGTGACGTGCATATCGTGCATAAAACTGTACAAACCGCTTGTGACTTGCTCCCGTTAGATGTTTAAAATATAGTTACAAAACTGTATTCGCATTTCTACACATGTACAGTAAAGGTCGAGTATTTAAATGAATTTTGTGTTGAGACTGATATTACTTATCAAAAGTTCTTAGGGTACAGCAAAACACGTTGGTTAGCTCTTCTACCAGCCGTAGAACGAATTCTTAAGATATTAAGCTTTAAAAATATATTTTTTATCTCCTACATCAAAAATCTGTCTTATTTAAGCTCATTTAAAAACAATGGAAGAAAATGGAGAGATAAATAGAGGATGGTTTGAAAGTCATGACAAATATTTTACAAAAATGTCTATAATTATCTGAATAACTGGTGTGTTCATTTTTTACCTTTTAAAGGTTTAAAGTGGGTTATGCTAAATAAAGAAACCAGTTGGGATGGGATTCAGGATGGATTAACTTCTTTTATTAATTTTAAATGTTTAAATAGTAATTGTATTAATGAAAATGAGCTTTTGATCAAGTTATCATCAGCATTTTTCTCAAGGAAAAAGTATATCAGTGACCTTAGTCAAAAACAACAAAGGAGGGTAAAAAGAAATGTTATAATAATAAATAATTTTAAAACTGAAAATACTCTATTTAAAAATTGCAAAAGATATTATATAATTTTCTCTACGTTTTCCGGGAACTAATTCACCCACTGAAAGGCTTTTTACTTTTATGAATAGGCTAGGGATAACTGAAAAATCTCAATTGTCTATAGAATTAAAGAGCTATTAAAGAAATCTATAGCTCAGAAAAATATTTATGTTTGGATAAATGGTCTATTCATTATTTGCTTTTTAAAGGTTTAAAGTAGGTTATCCTAAATAAAGAAACCAGTTGGGATGGAATTCAGGTTTGATTAACTTCTTTTATTAAATTTAAATAGTAATTGTGTTAATGAAAATGAGCTTTTGATAAAGTTACCATCAGCATTTTAGTCAAAGGAAAAGGTATGTCAGTTGCCTCAGTCAAAAACAAGTATTGATCAAAGGTGGGTAGAAATGTTAATAATTTTAAAACTGGAAATCTCTATTTAAAAATCGCAAAAGATATTATATAATTGTCTCTATGTCTTCCGGGAACTAATTCACCTACTGAAAGGCTTTTTACTTTTATGAATAGGCTATGGACAAGTGAAAAATCTCAATTGTCTATAGAAACAATTAGATCTAAGTTGAGCTATTAAAAAAAATCCATAGCCCAGAAAAATATTCATATGTTTTAGAAACTTAAAAATAACATTACTTTTCTAGTTGCGTTTAAATACCTATGTTTTTTTGGTTTAATACGTACCTGTTCATTTGTATTTGATTGTCTCAATAAAAACTTTGTGACAAATATGGGCGCGGTTGCACAAAACTTAATCACTTAATAAATCTAATTTATATTTAGAATAATTTTTAACACTATCTCTTTCGCTCGTTCTGTCATATTCTCAAATAACGCTATTAAATCTTTTATGCAACCAGGTGATTAATTTAATATATTACTTCCCTCGTAAAAGGGAAGCATTGTAATCGTGAAAAAAATCACACTCTGAGATTTTTTCAGATATTCACGTTTCAGGGTCCCTAGATGACGGAAAACATGTTTTCTCAATTCCGTCGGTTTGTTTGTCTGTCTGTCTGTCTGTCTGTTCGAGGCGTAGCTAAAAAACTACTTACCCGATTGACTTGAAATGTTGGTCGAAAATTAAGGTTCATATGGGGATTTTGGTAAAAATCCAATGTGGCGAAACAAAATGGTGGCTTAGTGAAATGTTAAAAAAATTATTATTAAAAAACTACTCATCCAATTTATCTCAATTTTTGCAAAAACATCAAGTATTATGTTGGAATCAACTGATAACATTTAGGTACGAATCCAAGATGGCGGAAAAAATGGCGGATTAATAAAATATTTAAAAATTCAGCCTGAAAAAACTGCTTAATGGTTTGATTTCAAATTGTATGCCATAACTAATTGTGGTATAGAGATCAACTAGTACAATAGTGGTACTAATTCCAGATGGCCGACAAAATGGCGGCCAAATAAAATCTCTGTAATCGTGAAAGATTTACCCTTACATTTACACATTTTTACGTTTTAGCGTCACTAGATGCCAAGAATCATAAACCACACAGGATAGTTACTCTCGTAAGCAGAACGTTCGCCATTTCTCGCCGACCGCAAAGGTCAATGACCGAGTGAGTGACGTACTCCGGCCTTGTCAGTCTAAAAATTTAATATTAGTTACATTGCTCTGTAATAGAAATTTGCCTTTTAAGCATTGTTTTCTCAATATTCTTTAGTTTTTACAAGTGGTAATAGGTTACACAAGTTTGAAAAAGTGTTGTTCGTGCATAGTGAAACGTAATTTGCTAATGAAAGAATTAAAACTTCTTTTATAACTGATATATTTACTTCTGCAGAAGTCTTCATAACAAAAAACAATGTCTGGAAATATGTGTGCTGTGTATAATTGCAAAAATAGTTACAAAAATCACTCAGCCAGGTGTAACTTTTCATAGGTTTCCAAAATTAATTACTATGAAGAAACAGTAGGTACACCGGTGCAATAGGAAAATGTTAGGTTGTGTTTTCTTTTAATATTTAGCAGGTACTTTTAATTTTAATTTTTGCTCTGGATTGTTGCTTTTTTAGTATTAATGCAAATCTAAAAGTTATTTATACTTACTAGGTATCGGGAGCCGCTGTAGTTATTGAATTTTTTTTGTGTGCTTATATTAAGGTATTTTTTGTAATCTCTAGAATACATTATTTTTTAATTTTGAAAAAAAATTATATAACAATAGTAAAAATTATTAAAAAATCGTAATATCATGTTTATTACTTTTCTAATTGAGAATCACTTTACATATTTGCTTTTTAAATTAATACATTTAGGTACCTAAGTTACCAAAAAGTGCTTATTTCTATGTAGCGATTTGGGGCATCTTGTCGTAAAAGTACATAATATAACAAAATTTCATGAATTAAGAAGGCACTCATAAAAATATATTATTGTCTTGACATAATGCTTAAATTATTTCCTAATCATTTATTTTTATGTCCAAATATGAATTTCTAAAACATTTTGATGAGCAATTGACCATTGCTTATCGACCGAAATTGATATGGTAATGTTGCTCTATTAGTTTAATATAAAATTTGTAGTAATTTATTGCATTAAAAATCAAAATAACAGCATCAAAAGGCTAAACCATATTATCCTCCTATATAAATAACGCATGAAACTTGTTTCGAGCAGGCCAGGCGACGTCACTGCAGCTAGGTTCGCTCCCGCAAAACTGACTGTATGTCTTTCTGTCTGTTCGCGGCGTAGCAAAAAACTAATTATCCGATTGACTTCAAATTTTGGTCAAAAATTAAGGATCATATGTGGATGCCTTAGTAAGGTTTTGATAAAAATCCAATATGGCGAAACAAATGGCCGCTTAGTGAAATGTCAAAAAAAATTGTTATTACAAAACTATTAAAATCGTGGTACTAATTCAAGATGGCCGAACAAAATGGCGGCCAAATAAAACTGCTTTATCCACTCCCTCTGTTCGTCTGTCGGTCTTTTGTGTCTGTCAGTTCGCGAAATAGCTATAAGACTACTTACTCGATTGACTTCAAATTTTGGTCAAAAATTAAAGGTCATATGGGAATGGCCTGGTAAGATTTTGGTAAAAATCCAATATGGCATAACAAAATGGCGGGCTAGTGAAATGTTAAAAAAGGTATTATTAAAAAACTACTCATCCAATTTATCTGAAATTTTACAAAAAACGTTAAGTATTATGTTGGAATAAACTGGTAACATTTTGGTACGAATTCAGGATGGCGGCCTAATAAAATATTTAAAAATTCAGCCTGAATAACTACTTAATGAATTGATTTTAAATTGTGTGCCATAGCTAATTGTGGTATAGGTGTCAACTAGTATAACTGTGGTACTAATTTAAGATGGCGGAACAAAGTGGCGGCCAAATAAAATGTTTGTAATCGTGAAAAAATCACCCTCTCAGGTTTTACATGCCTTCATGTTTTAGCGTCCCCGTCTGTGGGTCTGTTAGTTCGCGGCATAGGACTAACCCGATTGACTTTTTTTGTTAGAGTGGTGTATTATTTGGGGTTAAGATCTAGTAAAAAAAGGTCTAAATTGTCGCCGTTTCGGTACTTAATTTGTGCATCCTCAGGACACATATATAGAACCTATATTCTGCAGGAAACCTATATTACCAGTCTTCACCTACTCCGTTGGTCCGCAGATATTTCCTAGATATTAAGTTACTAGTTACAACTTGTTATGATACAGTGGTGTATTGTTTGGGGTTAGGGTCTAGTAAAAAAACAAAAGTCTATTTTTAAATAGTCGACGTTTCGCAACTTTATTGTTGCATCCTCAGAACACATGTAGTTTCTATATCCTGCATGAACCCGATATTATCAGTCTTTACGTACTCCGTTGAGCCGCAGAAATTTTCCAGATATTAAGTTTCTAAATGGTTTTCGTAAACGATTATCTTGTTTTTATGTGAGGGTAGTGTATTATTTGGGGTTAGGAAATATCTGCAGACCATCGGAGTAAGTAAAGACTGATAATATGGGTTTCATGTAGGATATAAAATCTGTGTGCTAAAAAAGGGCTTTTGTTTTTTCACTGGATCCTAACCCGAAATAATACACCACTTTAACATAACAACAAGAGGATCGTTAACGAAAACCAGTGAGAAATTTAACATCTGGGAAGTATCTGCGGACCATCGGAGTAGGTAAAGACTAATAATATGGGTTTCAATTTAAGATGGCGAAACGGAATGGCGGCCAGATAAAATTTTTAAGAAATCAATGTAAAAAAATGTTGTTCTCTTGATTTTGCACAAGAATTAGATGTGAAAATGGCATAAAATGGTAGAATTCAATATGACGAAGCAAAATGGCGGTATGTGTCAATGTAAAAACTACGTATTAAATTTATTTTATTATGCCCAAAGTCAAGTGTGGCATAGGTAGAAAGACAATGGTAAAATATTGGTAGGAATCCAATATGATGGAACAAATGAAAATGAAAAAAATATAATACATATATACTGTGACTATGTACTGAACTAAATTTGGTCACACTTCACTATTCCCAACAATTGGAACAAATTCATAACGAGGGACCTTCCGGGTAAAGAAATTTACCGATTTTATTATGATAGTAATACAAAAATATATCAAGACTCGAGTGAATTCGGGAAAGGCATGGGAAGCAACATTTCGAACCGGTCTAATTCCCAGTGAATGTTGAAAAATACTAGATGTCCTGTGTTGACTCACAAAAAATATGGTCACCTTATTCTTGATCATAACTTACATATTACCCTAGGTAATACACAAGTTATCATTCACGAAAAATGCAAAAAAAATTAGGAATAATTATTGACTCAAATTTGCGTTTTATAGAACATCTTACTTCAAAAAAGCCTACCCTAATTTAAGAGCCGTTTACTCTAACAGAAAAATTTTAGATAGAAAACAAAGAAAATTCTATGTAAATCCCTTGTTAAAAAGTGGATAAAAATAGGATTTAAAAATACAAAAGTCATATTACCGACTAATATATGGCATTAGAAAATTTGAACCTGACACATTAATAAAAATGTTTATGAAAAAATAATATTTTATTCCACCCTGAAAATTTGACTCTGTGAAGTTGGTGCCAAACTAATAAAGATAGTAAGACCTGATACGCATAGTACTAGACATCAAAATACCGAATTGACTGAATACATGATTATATTTTTGTGATTATATATAAATAAAGTTTTCAGGGTGGAATAAAATATTATTTTTCACTTATTAGTGCATTTTTTTGAAGTTGGTTTCATTTTTTTATAAAACATTTTATTTCATCCTTTTTGGTTTTATCTATACGAGTTTTATTGTAAAAATCAGGTTTAACAATGGTGAACGCGTAGATTCGAGACGCGAGAGTAGAATAGCAAAAAACTGCTTACAATATATCTTGGCGCAAAAAACAAAATAGCGCTATTACGCCATTTTTAATATTCTTGCTATGGGACCACTCCGGCAATATCCAGAATGTTTCTTGAAAATTTCATCCAAAATCCATCGCGGAGTAATCGATTAATACCGAATGTCCATTTTTCGAAAATGTCAAGTATATACAGGATTTTGAAGTTGCACATTTTCGTGGTCTGTACAATAGATTAATAACGTGTAATTCATACCGAATGTCCATTTTTCGAAAATGTCAAGTATATACAGGATTTAGAGGTTGCATATTTTCATGTCTGTACACATAAAATTACATAACGGGATCACAAACGAAATACTTTTTAGCAAATGAGGTTGTATGTCTATTACACACCTCAATGCTTTAGTTTGAAAAGGGTATTTAGGAAATTTAAATTTAATTATAAAACTCGCCGCTTTTATACCTGTATTTTTTACTTCCTTTGTAAAAGGGAAGTATTGTACTCGTAAAAAAATCACCCTCCAAGATTTTTCCGGATCTTTACGTTTCAGGGTCCCTAGATGATGAAAAACATGTTTTCTCAATTTCGTCGGTCTGTCTACTTACCCGATTGACTTCAAATTTTGGTAAAAAATTAAGGATTGTATGGGGATAACCTGGTAACTTTTTGGTAAAAATCCAATATGGAAAACAAAATGGCGGCCTAGTAAAATGTTAAAAAAACTATTACTAAAAAATTACTTATCCAATTTATCTCAAATTTTGTACAAAAATCAAATATTGCGAATCAACTGGTAAAATATTGGTTGGAATCCAAGATGGCGGATCAAAATGGCGGCTTAATAACATATTTAAAAATTCAGCCTGGAAAACTACTAAAGGGCCTGATTTTAAATTGTGTACCATAAATAATCGTGGTATGCAGATGAACTAGTAAAACTGTGTTACTTATCCAAGATGGTGGAACAAAATGGCGGCTAAATGAAATATTTGTAAGGGTTTGTAAAGTTTTACATATATTCACATTTTGGAGTTTCTAGATACCAAAAATCAATCAATTCCGTCGGTCCGTCTCTCAGTTTGTCCGTCTGTCTGTCAGTTCACGGCATAGCTTCAGGGACGTAGACAGAAAATTCATTTTGGGGGGGCCAGTTGGGGCACAAATAGTTCTAGAGAGGCCTGTACACAGGGTCTGTCATTAGTGGGTCAAAGTAGCATCTCTTTCCTACTAAAGATTTTTTTTACATTAATGATGGATCCTGTAACAAATAATATGTGCCAAAAAAAATTTAAACGAATTTTCTACATTTATTTTAGGTTTTTGAATTAAATAACAAATTTTATACAAAAGTAACTTAATTAAACACATTTGAAGGAACATGTTTTTTTCACTTTTATTTAATGTACAGTTGTGGAAGTATTACTAGAACTAATAAAAAATAAACATGAATAATATAAACCGTTAACTAAAAAATACAAAAAAAAATTCATAAAATTAAATTTATTCTTCACTTATTTTCCACGAAAATATCTATTAGTCTTTGAAGATCTATGTCTTTTACCAATGACTTCTCAATTGATAAAATAGCCAAGTTTGATAGTCTGTCATTTCCAATTCTATTTCTCAAAAATGATTTTATTATTCTTAAACAAGAGAAAGTTCGCTCACATGCAGCACTAGAGACCGAAATTGTTACAGAGATTATTACTGTTTATATTCTCTTTGTTTTAATTAGGTAAGAGTCAGGTTATATTTGGGATTCTTACTAGTAGAGATATTTTGTGTTGTGGTGATTTGAGTATTTTATTTCGTTAAAAATTTTGTGTAAAAAGTAAGGGTCATATGGGAATAACCTGGTAACATTTTGGTAAAAATCAAACATGGCAAAACAAAATGACGGCCTAGTGAAATGTTAAAAAAATTACTACTAAAAAACTACTATAACTCCAATTTATCTCAAATTTTGCACAAAAAACAGGTATTATTTAGGAAACCACTTTGTATGAGTGAAAGGTGGCGGAACAAAATGGCGGCAAAATATAATATTTGTAATCGTAACAAAATCGTCTTCTCAGGTTTTACATATCTTCACGTTTTAGCGTCCTAGATGCTAATGTTAAATATATTTATATATGTTTTATCAATTTCGTCGGTTCGTATGTCTGTATGTCAGTTAACGACTTTAAAACTAGTTACTTATCAGAGAGACTTTAAATTTCGGTCAAAAATCAAGGGTTATATGGGGTGACCTGGTAGTATTTTGGAAAAAATTTAATATGCTGGAATAAGATAGCGGCCTAGTGAAACTTAAAAAAATCATTACTGAAAAAAACTATTTATCTAATTTACCTCAAATTGTTGCACAAAAATTAAATGTTATACAGGAATAAACGTAACATTTTGGTATGAATATAAGATAGCAAAACAAAATGGCCGCCTAAGAAAATATTAAAAAATCAGCCTGAAACATTATTTATTAGATTCATTTGTGCAAGCATTAAGTGTGATATAGAGATAAACTGGTAAAGTTATGGTATGAATTCAAAATAGCGGAACAAAACGGTGGCCAAATAAAATTAAAAAAAAAAACAACGTAAGAAAATCTTATCTTATCTTATTCAATTGGCTTCAAATTTTGCAAAAAAAATTAAATGTTGTATAGGGATAAACTGGTACGAATTCAACATGACGTGTAACAAAATGGCGGTGTGTGTTAATATAAAAACTACTTATTGAATTTATTTTAAATTATGCCCAAAAATCAAGTGTGGCATAGGTAGAAACTGGTAAAATATTGGTAGGAATCCAATATGATCTAACAAAATGGCGACGAATAAAAATGTTTTAAAAGACAGTATATATGTGTTACTAGATGACTATGTACTGTAATTGAGTCACGCTTCACTATTCCTAATAAAAGGAAAGATTCATAAAGAGGGAAGTTCCGGGTAAAGGAAATTTACCGATTTTTTTATATTACTATTACAAAAAAACTGGTGAACGGATTTCAAATCAGAATATATAGGACTACCAGAGAGACGTCCTCTACAATTTGGAGTTTAACTAATCAACATTTAGACAATATGTACGAACAAACATAAAAAAATACGTACAGGTCGAATTGAGAACCCCCCCCCCCGGTTAAAACTAAAATAAGATAAATGACTATTTGAAGGAAATAGCATACTGCAGCATTTAGGGGTTTTTACGCATAAAATTATAAATGATTTTACTATGGAGTTACCCATGCCTTAAAAATTTTTTAAACATCAGTCCAATATTCATTTTCAAGTAACCAGATATAACGATGGATTCGTGATGCCGCTGCATTTATTGTTCAGGATACAATTTTTTGCTTTTCATTCTTAAGGTTCAATATTAACGAATTTAAATATAAATTAAAGGAATACTTAATTAGCAACAAGTAGATAGATATGCTGACAATCGTTGACTTGCGGCTGCGCATTTGGTGATGTTGGAGTGCCTCTTTTCGTGATTTGTGTGCTCTTACCGATACATATAATTTGACATCTTGCCATCTATAATCTATAAATCATTAGCTAAACTATTATTTAATATCCTTTAACCCGTTCTTGTGTCATTTGGTGGTTGACTATGAGTAGTTCGGCTAGACTTCGCTTTCCCTGGATGGCAACGACTTCAGGATTAAAAATTGTATCGTAGTTATTTGTAAATACTATTTTACATAATGCATTGTATTACTCATTCTTAAAAAAAATAAAGTCGTTATTTATTTATTTATTTTATATGACTGTGGCAGTACCCTTATCCGAATTTGGGGAAATCAGATTTTCTTTAAAAATGGTATATTTTATGATATAAGTGATCTAGATAAGAACTATTCACTGGTTTATTAATCAAATTAGTTAAGATATTGGTGCTTTTAGCTCTAAGATATTCTTTTTCACTAAAGGGAAATCAAATATTATATTTTCTACATCTGAAAGCATTCTTTTAATTGAAGCTTCTCTTACATTAGGGGGCAAACTAAATTTATAACCAAGGACCAAAAATCCACCATTAAAAAATCAGAAGTTGTTTATAGTATTCCATGTTCTGAATGTGAAAAAACTTCTATTGGACTTAATTAAAAGTATTAAAAGATCGTATCACTTCACAGAAAAGTGACAGTAGAAATAACGAAAATACATGTGCTCTAGCTCAACATATAAATTCAAAACTTAAGGGTCATATCCCCATATGACCTGGTGACGTTTTGGTAAAAATTCAATATTACGAAAGAAAATGGCGGCCTAGTGAATGTTAAAAAAATTATTATTAAAGAACTACTCATCCAATTCATCTCATATTTTGCAAAAACATCAAGTATTATGTTGAAATCAAGTGGTAAAATTTTGGTACGAATCCAAGATGGCGAAAAAAAATGGCGGCATAATAAAATATTCAAAAATTCAGCCTGAAAAACTGCTTTATGGTTTAATTTCAAATTGTTTGCCAAAACTAATTGTCGTATAGGGATCAAATAGTAAAATAGTGGTACTAATGCAAGATGGCCGAACAAAATGGCGGCCAAATAAAATGTTTGTAATACGTGAAAAAATCACCCTCTCAGGTTTTACACATTTTTACATTTTAGCGTCGCTAGATGCCAAAAAATATGTTTTATCAATTCCATCGGTCCGTCTGTCGGTCTCTCTGTCTGTGTGTCTGTCTGTCAGTTCGCGGCATAGCTTAGAGGCTACTTACCCGATTTACTTCAAATTTTGGCAAAACTTAAGGTTCATATGGGGATGACCTGGTAACATTTTGGAAAAAATTCAATATGGCGAAACAAAATGGCGGCCTAGTGAAATCTTAAAAAAATATTATTAAAAAACTGCTGATCCAATTTATCTCAAATTTCGCAAAAACATCAAGTATTATATTGTTATCAACTAGTAATATTTTGCTACGAATCCAACATGGCGGAACAAAATGGCGGCTTAATAAAATATTTAAAAATGCAGCCTGAAAAACTGCTTAATGGTTTGATTTCAAATTGTGTTATAGGGATCAACTAGTAAAATTCTGGTACTAATTCAAGGTGGCCGAACAAAATGGAGGCCAAACAAAAAGTATGTAATCGTGAAAAAAACTCTCAGGTTTTAAACGTCTTGACATGTTAGCGTCCCTAGATGCCAAAAAAATATGTTTTATCAATTCCGTCAGAACGTCTGTCGGTATGTCTATCTGTCTGTCAGTTCGAGGCATAGCTTAAAGACTACTTATCCGATTGATTTCAAATTTGTATCCAAAATTAAGGGTTATGTGGGTATGACCTAGTAATATTTTGGTAAAAATCCAAAAAAAAATTGTGAAAAAACTGCTTATCCAATTTATTTTAATTTTTGCAAAAATATCAAGTATTATGTAGGAATCAACTGGTAAAATTTTGATACGAAACTAAGATGGCGGAACAAAACGGCGATATAATAAAATGTTTAAAAATTCAGCCTGAAAAAACTACTTAATGGATTAATTTCAATTTTTGTGCCATAACTAATTGTGGAATAGTGCTCAACTAGTAAAACTGTTTTACTAATTCAAGATGGCGGAACAAGATTGCGGCCAAATAAAATTTTTGTAATCGTGAAGAAAATCACCCTCTCAGGATTTACATATCTTCATGTTTTAGCGTCCCTATATGCCAAAAAACATGTTTTATCAATTCCGTCGGTCCGTCTGTCGGTCTGTGTGTCAGTTCGCGACATAGCTTAAATACTACTTACCCGATTGACTTCAAATTTTGACCAAAAATTAAGGGTCATATGGGGATGGCTTGATAATATTTTGGTAAAAATCCAATATGGCGGAACAACGTTTGTTAGAGTAGTGTATTATTTGGGGTTAAGATCCAGTAAAAAAAAAACAAACAAGTATTTTTTTAAATTGTCGACGTTTCGCAACTTAATTGTTGCATCCTCAGGACAGATATATAGATCTTATATCTTGCATGCAACCCATATTATCAGTACTTTTACTCCGTTGCTCCGCATATATTACCCAGGCATTAAGTTTCTGAATGGTTTTCGTTAACAATCCTTTCGTTGCCGTGTTAGAGTGGTTTGTATTATTTGGGGTTAGGATCCAGTAAAAAAACCAAAATACTATTTTTAAATAGTCGACGTTTCGCATTTTTATTGTTGCATCTTCAGGACATACAAGTAGATTCTATATCCAGCATAAAACCAATATTATCAGTCTTTACAGATTCCGTTTGTCCGCAGATATTTCCCAGATATTATGTTTCTAAATGATTTTCGTTAACGATCCTCTTGTTTTTATGTTGGAGTGGTATATTATTTTGTGTAAGGATCCAGTAAAAAAATAAAAGACTTTTTTTTTATTGACGACGTTTCGACATTTTAATGTTACATCTTCAGGACATATATACATTCCATATCCTGCATGAAACACATATTTTCAGTCTTTACCTACTACGTTGGACAGCAGATATCCCAGATATTTAGTATCAAAGTGGTTTTCGTTAACGATCTTCTTGTTTTTGTGTTAGAGTGGCGTATTATTTGGGTAAGGATCCAGTAAAAAAAATATGGTTTTTTAAATTGTCGACGTTTCCCTACTCTATTGTTACATGCTCAGGATATATATATATATATATATATATATATATATATATATATATATATATAAAAATCGATAAAAATGCGCTCTCACACATCTTTATCAAAAGTTCTTGGCCGGAAAAGATATATGTATAATAGCAGAAATACATAATTTCTGCAGGTGCGAAGCGGCCTACTAGAAGAATTGCTTTCGATTATGTCACAGGGTACGCTCCTGCGATCATGATTTCTGGGCCTCTACCCTCATCAGGCAGGCTTGTACCCAGGGAGATCTGAAATAACAGATTGCTCGATATGACAAAATCGAAAACGAAACGTCTATCATACTGAAACAGTACTATAAGCTAAATGTAACACTTAGCACCACCTATTGGGGCTCCGGTGATTTCCGGCTGCAAACCCATAGGTAATTTAAAAAGCATGCACCAGCACCATCATGCGGAGAGTAGATACTAAAAATCGATAAAAATGCGCTCTCACACATCTTTATCAAAAGTTCTTGGCCGGAAAAGATATATGTATAATAGCAGAAATACATAATTTCTGCAGGTGCGAAGCGGCCTACTAGAAGAATTGCTTTCGATTATGTCACAGGGTACGCTCCTGCGATCATGATTTCTGGGCCTCTACCCTCATCAGGCAGGCTTGTACCCAGGGAGATCTGAAATAACAGATTGCTCGATATGACAAAATCGAAAACGAAACGTCTATCATACTGAAAGAGTACTATAAGCTAAATGTAACACTTAGCACCACCTATTGGGGCTCCGGTGATTTCCGGCTGCAAACCCATAGGTAATTTAAAAAGCATGCACTAGCACCATCATGCGGAGAGTAGATACTAAAAATCGATAAAAATGCGCTCTCACACATCTTTATCAAAAGTTCTTGGCCGGAAAAGATATATGTATAATAGCAGAAATACATAATTTCTGCAGGTGCAAAACGGCCTACAAGAAGAATTGCTTTCGATTATGTCACAGGGTACCCTCCTGCGATCATGATTTCTGGGCCTCTACCCTCATTAGGCAGGCTTGTACCCAGGGAGATCTGAAATAACAGATTGCTCGATATGACAAAATCGAAAACGAAACGTCTATCATACTGAAACAGTACTATAAGCTAAATGTAACACTTAGCACCACCTATTGGGGCTCCGGTGATTTCCGGCTGCAAACCCATAGGTAATTTAAAAAGCATGCACTAGCACCATCATGCGGAGAGTAGATACTAAAAATCGATAAAAATGCGCTCTCACACATCTTTATCAAAAGTTCTTGGCCGGAAAAGATATATGTAACACGCACCTGCAGAAATTATGTATTTCTGCTATTATACATATATCTTTTCCGGCCAAGAACTTTTGATAAAGATGTGTGAGAGCGCATTTTTATCGATTTTTAGTATCTACTCTCCGCATGATGGTGCTAGTGCATGCTTTTTAAATTACCTATGGGTTTGCAGCCGGAAATCACCGGAGCCCCAATAGGTGGTGCTAAGTGTTACATTTAGCTTATAGTACTGTTTCAGTATGATAGACGTTTCGTTTTCGATTTTGTCATATCGAGCAATCTGTTATTTCAGATCTCCCTGGGTACAAGCCTGCCTGATGAGGGTAGAGGCCCAGAAATCATGATCGCAGGAGCGTACCCTGTGACATAATCGAAAGCAATTCTTCTAGTAGGCCGCTTCGCACCTGCAGAAATTATGTATTTCTGCTATTATACATATATCTTTTCCGGCCAAGAACTTTTGATAAAGATGTGTGAGAGCGCATTTTTATCGATTTTTAGTATCTACTCTCCGCATGATGGTGCTAGTGCATGCTTTTTAAATTACCTATGGGTTTGCAGCCGGAAATCACCGGAGCCCCAATAGGTGGTGCTAAGTGTTACATTTAGCTTATAGTACTGTTTCAGTATGATAGACGTTTCGTTTTCGATTTTGTCATATCGAGCAATCTGTTATTTCAGATCTCCCTGGGTACAAAACTGCCTGATGAGGGTAGAGGCCCAGAAATCATGATCGCAGGAGCGTACCCTGTGACATAATCGAAAGCAATTCTTCTAGTAGGCCGCTTCGCACCTGCAGAAATTATGTATTTCTGCTATTATACATATATCTTTTCCGGCCAAGAACTTTTGATAAAGATGTGTGAGAGCGCATTTTTATCGATTTTTAGTATCTACTCTCCGCATGATGGTGCTAGTGCATGCTTTTTAAATTACCTATGGGTTTGCAGCCGGAAATCACCGGAGCCCCAATAGGTGGTGCTAAGTGTTACATTTAGCTTATAGTACTGTTTCAGTATGATAGACGTTTCGTTTTCGATTTTGTCATATCGAGCAATCTGTTATTTCAGATCTCCCTGGGTACAAGCCTGCCTGATGAGGGTAGAGGCCCAGAAATCATGATCGCAGGAGCGTACCCTGTGACATAATCGAAAGCAATTCTTCTAGTAGGCCGCTTCGCACCTGCAGAAATTATGTATTTCTGCTATTATACATATATATATATATATATATATATATATATACATGTGTATATATATATATATATATATATATATATATATATATATTTCCTAGATATTAGGTCTCTAAATGGTTTTTGTTGAAGATGCTTTTGATTTTATGTTAGAGTGGTGTATTATTTGGGATTAGGAAATATCTGCAGACCAATGGAGTAGGTAAAGACTAATATGGGTTTCATGTAATATATAATATCTCTGTCCTGAGGATGCAACAGTAAATTGGCGAAACCTTGGCGATTTAAAAAAGGACCTTTGTTTTTTTTTACTGCATCCTAACCCCAAATAATACACCACTCTAACATAACAACAAGAGGATTTAATGAAAACCATTCAGAAACTTATTATCTGGGATATCTGCGGACCAATGTAGTAGGTAAAGACTGATAATATGGGTTTCAGTTTAACATGGCGAAACAAAATGACGGCCAAATAAAATGTTTAAAAAATCAACGCTTGTTCAATTGATTTTAAATTTTGCAGAAAATGTTAAATCCAACATGGAACAAAATGGCGCTTAATAAAAATGAAGAGACAGTATATGTAACACATATGTACTGTGACTATGTACTGAGCTAACTCGGATCACACTTCACTCTTCCCAATAAAAGTATTAATTTATATCGAGGGAAGTTCCGGGTAAAGGAATTTACCGATTTTTTAAATACTCTTGTTTCTTTCGGAAACTTATCGCAATATATATATTTTTGCTTCCCTCATGAAAGGGAAGTATTGTATTCGTGAAAAAATCTGCCTGCGAGATTTTTTCAGATCTTTACGTTTCGTGGTCCCTAGAGACCGAGAAATATGTTCTCTATTCCGTCGATCTGTCTGGTCATATGAGAATGACCTGGTAATATTTTGGTAAAAATCGAGTACGGGAAAAGAAAATGGCGACCTAGTGAAATGTCAAAAACATTATTACAAAAAAACTACTTATCAACTTTATCTCAAATTTTCCACAAAAATCAAGTATTATGTAGGAATCAACTGGTAAAATTTTGGTACGAATCCAAGAAGGCCGAGCAAAATGGCGACTTAATAAAATATTTAAAAATGCAGCCTGAAACAACTACTGAATGAACTGATTTCATATTGTGTGCCATACCTAATTGTTGTATAGAGATGAACTAGTAAAAATGTGGTACTAATTCAAGATGGCGAAACGAAATGGAGACTTAATATAATATTTAAAAAATCAGCCTAAAAACTACTTAATAGATTGATTTCAATATTTTTGCAAGAATTAATTGTGGTATAACAATAGATGAACTGGTCAAAAATCATCCTCCCAGTTTTTACATATTTTTACGTTTTAGCGTCCCTAGATGCAAAAAAAACATATTTTGTCAATCCGGCGTCTGTCTGTCTGTCAGTTCGCGGAATAGCTAAAAAGTACTTACACGATTGACTTTTTTCTTAAAAAATGAAGGCTCATAGGGCGTAACAAAATGGCAGCCTGGTAAAATATTAAAAAAATTATTATTATAAAACTAATTATCTAATTTACCTCATATTTTGCACAAAATTAAGTAACATCTTCGTACGAATATGACAAAAAAATGGCGGCCTAATAAAATATTAAAAAAAATTAGCCTGAAAAAAGTACTTATTAGATTGATTTCAATTTTTGTGCAAGCATTAAATATGATATAAAGATAAACTGGTGCAATTGTGGGACGACTTCAAGATGGTGAACAAAATGGTGGCCAAATAAAATGTTAAAAAAATCAACCTAAAAAATATCTTCTTATTCAATTGACTTGAAATTTTTTTACCCAAAAATTAAATGTGATATAGGAATAAAGTGATACGAATACAACATGACGGAACAAAATGCCGGTCTTAAAGAAGTCAAGTTATTTGAAAATATGTCCAAAAATCAAATGTGACTTACTTAATACTGTTTATACGAATCCAATATGGTGATGCAAGATAGCTCCCGATATAAATGTTTAAAAAGACAGTATATAGGTGTTAATAGTAGAATGCATATAACAAAATATTTTAAGTAAATTACAAAGAGGAAATATGACCAAGACAATACAGCGTGGTGTGGTACGCAATATCTGTCCATGGCATTATAGGCCCATATTTCTCCAATAACACCTGCAATAGAATATGGTACTTAGAAATGCTGGATATATTTTTAATAATGAACTTGAAAATGTGCCATTACGTTTTCGGCAAAAAATGTATTTTTAACAGGATGGTAGTCCAGCACATTGCGCTGGTGAAGTAACAGAATGACTTAACCGCAAATTTGGTACAAGTTGGATTGGAAGAAACAGTCCAATTTTATGGACCCCAAGACTGACTTAACTGTGGCCGACATGTTTCTATGGGACCGTTTAAAACAAATTGTTTATGCTGCTCCAAAATCAAATAATATTGAAGTGCTAAAAGGCAGAATTATTACCCAGGCTATCCATTCAATATCGCAGGAAGAAATAACAATTCCTTTAGATATCTAAGAAAGCAGTTAGAAAAATACGTTTAATATGGCGGCGGAATTTTTGAATTTTGATATTTTTATCGTTCTGCTTAGTTTAATTCTTTTTAGCTTAATTAGATGTTTGTATTATTTAAAAATTACACTTGAATAAGACGTATTTTGAATTATAAATATTTAATTAATTTTGATAAGAACTGTTTTACATTAAATGTTAATTATTTCATGAAATAAAGATATTGGCAATTACGTTGTCAAGTGGCATAATTATTTTAGAAACTAGTAAGCAGGTGTGCTTGAGAATAGAAAACTAATGTTATAAAACTAATACTCTTAATTTTGTACTTCTGCTTGGGTTTTAATTTAAAACATATTTGCACTTTTGAGAGAAAATTATAAACGAGGTATACTTTTTACGCAAAACATTTTTGTATTTTTTATGCACCCTGTGTAAAAAAATTAACTTTTTGATAACGCGACCCTTATTCATTTCTAAGGCGAAAAGTTTTATCAAGAGTTACCTTTTTTCGTATCTTGCAAAATGATACATTTTTACTTTTACGCAAAATAAGATTTTTGTATTTTTTATGCCTCCTGTATAAAAAATTAAATTTTTGATACGCGAACCTTACTTATCTTGCAAGCAGTGACTTTTTTATATCTTTTAATTTTTGTACTCTTGTAAAGTCCATCCGCGTATATATTATATATTGCTGGTTAAAACCTGGAAAGTTCACCTAATGTGACAGTCATGTAGAAAATGTACTCATGGTGCATATGTAGATAAGAAAATGGATAGGTATTTGTGGAATATGCACAGAGATATATCTTATTATATTTAAGTAAAAGTTTTCTAATTAGAATTCATAGATCATATTAAATGACATCAAATGATTTGATATGACGTCACCTTTGGATTATACCTACAATAATATTATGACATATATATTTTTTAAATTTATAATGCTTTCAAAGGGGGATAGAACCAACACCTGCCTACTACAACTAATACTTGAAAATTTAAAAAAATAATTTTTATTTTTCGAATATTTCATATTTTTTAGTTAATTCACAGAGAACTGCTATTTTGTAATTTGTACGTTTATTTTATTATCAAGTTTAATAAAAACATCTCCATAAACATTCAAATATTGGAAAGTTTTTCTATACAACTAAAGGTTTTGGCTCTTTCATTCCGATTTTTTCAAAATAATCTTACATTAATTTATTACATAACTTGCATTACTCTGTGAACTAAGAAAAAAAATGAAATAGCCGAAAAATAAAAATTATTTTCTTTTATTTTCAATTATTAAGTGCAGTAAGCAGCCTTTTTTTGAAAAAATACAAACATTTAAATATCTCGGAAACTATTGAGTTTTACATAATGGATATTATGTTATTTTATTATTATATTAGTTCGATGGATAGCAAAGGAGGTGCACTATCACCTCCTCAAAGGAATACATCCAGTTACCAGTCACCCTGTATATATCGAAATACTTATATATATATTTTCTTCGAGAATGACGTAGCTCCCTTTGTATGTGTCACATCTTTTCACAAACTGTTTAGTGCAAAACTGCTCAATAGACGAACGCAGCTACTTTAAAATTTTATACCGTGCCGAAAGTTTTTTTTTAATAATTTCTAAAATTGAAAATAGGCTAAATAATAATTTCTCCTATCAGATAGCAATTTACAGTTTTGATAATACAGTAAGGCATTCAGTATGTAAGTTACTTTCATTGTAATAGAAACAATGTATGCCTGTATTGTACCAATCAGAGATGAGATACTGAATATAAAAATGTACTTAAAGTAAAATAATCAGTACTTTTGATACTGTGAGTATTTACTTAAGTTCTTTTGAATTAGCGTTACTTGAGACAATATTATATTCAGTACTTTTTTAGAAAAGTACTTGTACTGGTACTTAAAATTTCAAATTTGGGTTAAGTGTTACTTTTTACTTTAAAAATATACTGCAAAATCCTAATCTACTTAAAGTACTTCTGTATTTGTAATACTTAAGTAGTTTTAGTAGAAAAATTCTATATAGTGAAATAAAATGCAGGTTTTGATAATTCGAAGTAATGTCTTAAATAAATATTAAAATATAAATATGTTTGTCATTTATTGTCAATAGCAACAAGGCGGTTCTGATAAACTAAATCACTGTCATAAATGTGTATAATGAAGTAATCATATTTGGCAACACTACACATAAAAATGTTTCTTTAATATCTCGATAAAAAGGCATTATAGTAATTATAGTAAAGTTGTTTAAATGGGCTACAATATAATACATATAGGTAACTTTTTTGTTGTTTATCATGCGTAGACCCTACTTGTGCAAGTTCTTGATTATATTTCAGGCTTCAGCTTAACAGTAGAACAATATGTTTTTGCCATTGCAGCTTTAATAATGGAGATAATGCACAATTAGATATTTACAGAAAAACGTTATAAACTCGACACTTTATTTTACATACATAATGCTTTAGTAATTTCATCAAGTATACTGGGTTTTTCCTTTATTTGCAATGACATTTTTTATATAATTTTCATTAAAACCGATTTTTTTGATAAAAGTAAAACATTACCGTGATTTTCAAAAAATCACCTGAAAAATCAGCGACAGTCATGTGTTTTAGAAAAGAAGTTATGACATAATAAGAATTACCAATATTTCGTAATTAATAAAAAAAAAACTTGATTATGATTGCAGTACTTAAAAATTGGCTAAATACTTAAGTACTTAGGATATGTACTTAACACTAAATAGAGCATGTACTTAATACTGATACCTGAATTTTCATTTTTAAGTAAACTACTGAATCTTTTTAGTACTTTTGCAAAATACTGGTACTTAATGCTGCAAGTTGATTTTTAAAAGCAAGTACTCAATACTGGTTACTTTAAGTAGTTTGGAAACAACATTTTTTTAGTTTATTTTTGTAAAAACTTGTCATTTAAAGAATTATATTCAAAGATTAATCTATTAAAAACTGGGAACACGCTCGGATGATAGTTTTAATTAACGCTAAATAAAGCAAATTTAGAAAAGAAGAATCAACCAACACCAGACCTATAAATAATATATGTTACAGCTTTTAATAGATTAATCGTTAAATATTTAGTAATTATGGAAATTCAAACGGTTTCTATAAGTCAACAAAGATCAGCTTATATTTTACTAATTCTTAAAAATTATCAGTCTTGTGAGTCAGTTTCTACCACTTAGATGTTACTTTGAAGGTTGGAATTGGATACATGTCATTGCTTTGCTAGACGCTTTAACAGTCTCCTACCAGGTAAATGTAATATCGCGCGCAAGCCTAATGGAAGCAAAATAATTTTACTTCAGTGTTTTAGAACATCCGAAGAAATACCTTAGCGACGGACGTTACTAACGGCGTACGTCACGAACCAGTTCCTCCTTTAAATCGTATTTTCTAAAATGTATTCCGTGATTTAAAGACCTTGTTTGACAATTTTTTCCAATTTCTCGTTAAGATACAAGTGCCGTTTCCAAATGTAGTGTGCGTTTTCTCAAGGTGATTTTTATATTATATTGTGATATGCAATAACAATCTAAGAAAAACCTGCACAGAAAGAATTTTTTTGTGTTAATACGCCTTGAAATTATTGAAATATTATCGAAGTGAGGAAGTCGCAATTTGTTAAGGTGAGATCGTTTTTGCTTTACTTAAAATTCCTCGTAAGAAATTAATACTCTCATATTTTTGCTTTTTATGTTGGAATATTTAATAATAGTACATAATATTCCTAGAATTATTTATATTATAGTTTTGATTTCCGATTTTTCGAATAGCTGTTCAGTCTCCATTTTTAGCGGAATAAATTCAAATGATTTCCCACTTTTATTTACCAACTAATAATAGTAATAATAATTATAATAATAATAACTTTGTATACAAGGAGGCTCAAAAATAATCAAGTAGAACAGTTCTATTATATTTGTTTTGTGAAGGCACTGATTTGTGATTTTTTATTTTCGTTAGTACTTATTACCAAATGCTTAGATTTAGCGGGATATTTTTTTGCTTGGTCTCCGCTCTGGAATATTTTTGTTTTCGCAAATTTAACAAAACCTGCGTTAACAAAATCATGTGAGCGTAGCTCCAGTTGTTTTGAAAAATAGGTTGAGTTGAAATTGCCAGAAAACAAGTACGTGTGACGAATATAACTGTCGAAGCCGAATGAATGACAGGCAAAAAAAATACAATATAATATGGTAACGATTCAAAGAACAGAAAAAATATCCGATTTTTTTATTCATTTGCATTTTCTCGTCCTCTAATTTAGTCACTAGCAAAACACGATTTTTGACATATCAGATGGAAATATTTACATGAGTAGAATTATCACTTTTAAACAGGCGCAACCGAGTTGTCTCCCAACGGACTTTACATTTAGGGTTCGAAAAAGGTCATAGTAAAATTGTCTCCGGAATGTCAGGTAGAGGCAAATAAACATATATACTGGCGATTTGGAGACTTAAGAGATTTAATAACAATAAACAATCGAGTGCGCGCGTATTTCAAATGTGAATATCGACGAGTCAAATTATGCCTTTAAAGAGTGTTTATAGCTTTAATGATGGTTTTATCGACGAACCTTGGCTAACCCAATCCTAACGGAATACATCCACCTAACAGTATAGGTTTAGTTTTAAAAAAATCCTTGTTTTGGTATAGACCCGGAATTTGGAAAGTCGATGAAGTCACAAATTTGTAACTAATATCATCATATCTATCTATAAAGCTATGCTATACTGCTCAGACCTCGCTGTAGCTTCTGATGTACAAAATGAAGAATTGCTTATTTTTAGTTCGGAACGTGACAAGAAACTATGTCTATGCTATAGCTTCTTAAAGAAGTACAGCTATTTTGAAGTAGTGCTTGGGCAGTCAGATTTTTTAATGTTATTAATTTTCTGATTGAGTTATGAAATGCCTGGGAGGCTGTGCAATCAGTAGAGCAACCCGGGAGGGGGAGGGGTACGAGCCTTCCTTGACCAGCCAAAGTTGGCATTTTACTATTTCGTTAAAAGAGATGTCATTTTTGTTATACGTTCGTTTATACTAGCCCCCCCTCCTCCCCAGCTACTTAATCTGAGACATCGATTTGCAAATTTCCGCATAGTGGAGAGTCCAGTTTATCCGTGCGTATTAGGCGAAACATCAGGTTTTGATTTCGTCGAGCCATGTGTCCAGATCGAGGTCCGGATCAAATCTTTTGTTTTTTGTGTATTATCAAACACTGAAACGCATGAATCCATGCGAACGAATTAAATAACTATTGATACACATGTGGATGAAATATTCGGCAATTCCTAGTGAGTAGGGGGCTTTACTGCTGCTGTGGTTACGCTACTGTACCCAACAGCCACTGCCGCTCACTAATAAATTCATTACTTTTAGGAACACTCATTTAAATTTAACCCTGTTTAATTAAAAACATCACAATGTCCTAATCTCATATAGTATAGTTGTAATAAGGTCTACACAAAGCGCAATAATTTTAACAATAACCGACTTGAAATATAAACGAAAACTCTAAAAAAAATTGTTTATTATTATATTAAAATTATCTCATATTGTTTCTTCAGTTGCCTAGATAATAAAATAATAAATACACTTTGTAGTAAAATTTGCGTAATGTCCAGTGCATAACACACAAACCTTTATTAATCTCCACTGAACTTTCACAATAATCACGTATGGGCTGAAAACAATCCTAGGCAATAATTAAAAACCACACAAGAGCATTTTTCTGTAAACGTGTGGATGTGGTTTGCAGTTGCAGGAGATTTTCTAACTGAGTCTCACATTCTTCCCTGTATAGTGTGTGTTTGATGGTGTACTATCGCATTTTAGTTTAGTTGTGCTTGAGTATAGCTGGATTGGACTCGATGGAGCACAGCCATGGCCGCCTAGATCGTCTGATATGAATCCTTTAAATTTCTTTTGCGGTCACCTGAAACCATTAGCGTATAAAACGCCGCGCCGAACCAGTTCAAAGTGAACAAAATACCCCTGGTATTTTCGAGCGAGTCCGCCAATCGATGTTAAAGTCTTTAAATGCATGCATTGAGGTCGGAGGTGGTCGAGGAGGTTATATTCAACAGTAGTTTAAACTGTTAATCTAAAACATTGTTGTAATTATATCTTTTATTATTGTTGTTTTAAATTTGTTATGGTTTAATATCATGTGATTGTTGTGGTTTTGGTTGTACTGAAATTGTGCCCATATGTTTTAAAGGATAAGATACAGTTAGAAAAATTTGCTTCTAAAAAACATTTAATTTCAAAAATTGGTGAATTTTCCTTCAGCAGAAGTTTGTGACCGAGCGTAAGTTTTGTGATTTTGGTTTATGGTCCCGAGAAATAATATATATCGAGAGAATATTATATGATAGAACTTTTGGTTGGTCACACTTCACTTTCTAATAAAAGGAAACATTCATAACGAGGGAAGTTCCGGGTAAAGTAAATTTACCGTTTTTCTTTATCTATATTTGCAACCGAATGGCATGAAAAATTAAAAAAAAACATCGGATTTTTCCAATTACGTGATAAATTCTGAGGTCATATCAAAATATTTTAGTGAAAAAAGAAGAACGTGTAGATTAACGTTATGGTGTATATGTTAATATGTGTATGTGTAAATTAGTTCGCTTATTTAAATAATTCTTACCTTAGTAGAAATTTATTTCCTGTTTTTTTTTAAGATCGTTGTAGAATAGACTATATGTTTTTGTATTTATTTTGCTGGGAGCTTTTGATATTGTTAATTTTGAAATGTGTACAGGAAGAGACGCTCTATCCGTTTGTCTAGGAAGGAATAATCAGAGATACAAAAATGAAAGTTATATAAAAAAGTTGTTTTGTGGGGAAGATTTTCTTAGTTTTTATTATTTTTATATCTACAGGGTGGTTGGTTTTTGGGGTCAGCAATCAACTTGTTTTAAGCTAGATAAAAACCTAGATTTAGAATAATGAATAAAACGTACGTTTTCACTCATTTCATTTTTTGTTTTGTACTCGGTTTTGTATTAAATTATTTAAATATATTATTTACAATTTTTACTATCCACCTATTGTATATTATGTACTGTTGTTTGACTTAAAGGAAACGTTTATTTTGTCCGAGATTCTTCTTTCTTATTTTAACTAAAACCGCCTGTATTTTAATTTTTAGAATCAACTAAAAATGTACAATATTTTTGTATAGTTTAAGTAATATGTCAAAATTCATTTGTTTTCGAGTTATGGGCATTGAAACTTTTTCTACTTTGAGGCTACATCCACTTCCGGTTTAACCCGAAGTTCCGATATTTACATGGCGTGGAAATCTTCACGTTGTATGCCTAAAAACACCTCCATTTGGCAACTTATTTCGTAAATATTGATTTAGAATCTTAATTAAACAATGAAAGACGAATGTAATACAACGAGAACTACAGGTCCATGCTCAACATGTGCATAAACATGAAAATGTTGATATTAAATTTTTAAACTTGAAATCTTTTAAACAAATTATTTATTATTAACCGTTGACGCTAATTTTTATACTGATTATTTTGTACTGAATATTATATATGGGCTAGTATATGGCATTGTAGTTTTTTTACTTCCCTCGTGAAAGGAAAGTATTGTAATCGTTAAAAATCACGCTCCTAGATGGGGTTTACCTCTTGTAAAAGGTGGAATTTCTAATTTAGCACCTAGGACTTTCAAAGAATCTTCAATTAAATAATTTATTTTTGCTAAAACAATACAAACAGGAAAAATTAAATTTAAGAAAGCTCAGTAATCTGTTAAAAGCCCTTTGTCTCAGGCTTCCTATATATAGGAAAATTTTCCTTGAGCAGGAATTTCGTTAAAAAAATTAAATAACAGTTTCATGGTGTTTGTGATTTGACCAACAACGAGAAACGTCCTGAAGATTGAAGGGATTTAAATGAAAAATACAAAACTGTCTATCTGTAATTATTACTGAATTTGGTTGTCAAAAGTTTTCTTAAAGCATGTTATATTTTCGTTGTAAAATTTCTCAAAATACAAGAGTATTTTAACTTGGTAACTTGGTTAGCGAAAAGCGCGTCCAGAACGTAACAAGTTGTGGTGTAGTGTGGTTAGAACTCTTATATTTTGATCTATCTTCCACCATAGGTTCCAATGTTAGGACGTAAAATTTCTCGCTCTGGCCCATAGCATGCTTGAAAATACTATACAAGATTTTTGTAAAATGTTGGTACTGTGGTTGGGCTTATAGAAAATCTATGTGAAAGATATTTAAATGATGAGCTGTAACTTCATAAAAGTTAAAATAAGTTGTTAGAAGGTAAAGAGAGCTTTATTGGGGTTGGTGGAAAGATGTGAGGCTACATAATCTCGTATTGAAAATAATATACCAGCCTCTGGAACTCCCGTAACATAGAGAATTCTCAAATATTTGGTCAAATCCATTATCTGCAATTTGCATTGTATAAATCCTAGAATTACTAAAGTTCAAGTCACTAAAACACGATTTAAATTTTCCATTGTTAATTCAGTTTGAACAGACTCACTAATACAAGTTGACAGCAGGAGGGTTTTATTCTTAATGTTGGTACAAAGTTGCATTATGTTGATTCAAAGTTGCATTGCGACGTTGCCAGGTTCGTTACTGATTTTCTAATATAATATGCGTGGAGACACTAGATGAATTAAAAAAAGTAGTAAAAGGGACCGCAGGCCAAGAGGGCTAATTTTCTCTAGTGAGTTACATGTATAACGTATGAGTGCCATACAAAATTGTATCCAACAGTAGAATTATTTCATGTTTTCTCAAAAGAATAATCAATTTAGATCGATCTGTCAGTATACCAGTTTAAACATCAATCATTTTGACGTTTGTCATTGTTGCGAATTCACAATTTATCAAGGTGCTTATTTTATATTACTACGCAACATGGATGTGATTTTCTTTTGTAAATAATAAACAACAATGACATTAAGGAGTCATTTAGTTATTTTCCATAGATATATAACCAAGATATCCTTGCTTATATGTTATTTCCTAATTTTCTGGCGAAAAAATAGTGAATTTTTAATATGAGAAACCAGTTTTTATCAAAAATGGATCAGGAAGAAATTCCGCCAGAAATTATTGATGAGGCAGCACCGGGCTCCATTACAAACTTGACCGAAAAAATCTCGTGATGTTTTACAATAAGAAGTTCAAGGTGTTTGAAGACTAAATGAAAGTTAGGCACGTCAAAGGTATAAACTAAAGTGTTTTACTTGCTAAAGCATGAGCTATAGATTGAAAACGTTTGCGTCTTACGTCGCTGTTTGCGCTGTCCTTGAAGTTTACTTAACGCAAAGCAATGGGTACGGTTATATTTTTGCCGCCATCCCTTTAAGTTTCCGCTAGCCGTCAAAAAGATGGCGATCTTTAACTTTGACGGAAGCGGCTAACGAAAATCGAGTTTTGCGTTAAGCTCCAACAATGAAATTGCTGGATTTTAGAGGGCTTTTTA
Organism: Kuschelorhynchus macadamiae; assembly: GCA_030620095.1. NCBI lineage: Eukaryota > Metazoa > Arthropoda > Insecta > Coleoptera > Curculionidae > Kuschelorhynchus > Kuschelorhynchus macadamiae. The sequence goes on along the minus strand of JAUTXW010002854.1, from coordinate 497,506 downwards.
AAACGTTCGTCCTTCGTAATAAATTTGAAATTAATATATACATATAAAGAGAAGACGAGAATGGTATAAACATGTCAAGAGGATGCCTGAAGATAGGTTACCACGCATAACACTCGAAGGAGTACCAGTAGGAAACCGACCGCCCGGTAGACCACCAAAGAGATGCAGAGACAGCGGCAGTCCAGATCACAAGAACTAATCCAACGGCAGGCCCGGAATTGACAGATCACCGGATCTCAACTAAGTAAAAGAAGAAGAAGAAGAAGAAGGTAAGAGTTGTGAGTATTTTCACCCCAATTAACAGGCCGAATTCGCGATCTTCTTTGCCGCCTTCTCTTCAACAACTTTACAGCTGCGGCACACATTGATATATCTACAATGCCTAGTCTTTACTAGGCATCATTACTATGATTTTGATTATTGACGCTCAGCAAATTAAAGACACCTGCATAAACTGAAAAACAAGCAAGACAAAATTGCCATTACACAAAAAGGCGATAAACATAAACATTAAAGTAATGTTAGTTCCACAGGCGACGCAAAGCGCAAACGTTTCCAATCTATAACTCGGGCTAAGAACCAGCGTAAACGCTTAGCTCAAACCGACGACACAAAACGCAAACTTTTTCAATCTATAACCCAGGCTTTACTTACTTGAACTATACAAAAAATGTCTACCATCATCGTTATGGACCAAGTGTTCATTCACCTAAGATGAGTTATAAGGAAACCAACTAGTTTTATGTCTTCTAGCGAGTCTGATAGCGAAAAATACGATTCTTTCTGCGGAAATGCATAATTTTCATTTTTCACACTTTACTATACCTGAAATCAGTTACAGGAAAACATTGCTTTGCTTGCCATAAAAATGCAAATATTTCTGCGTTTTGTATTTCTATTTCGAACATAAAAATGCCTTGATCTGCATTTTGAATATTTTTTTAACTGCGGAAATTTGTTATTTTTATTCTCCAAAGAAATGTCTATACATTGAAGTACCTGAAATCAGTTTCATGGAGATTTTGCTTTGTTTGCTATTCCAAACACTTTTCTGACCATAAAAATGCAAAAATGTTTTTGCGGAAATTCCTCATTATTTTGATTTTCCTAGAAAATCGGATACCTATAGATATTTTAGATTGATTCGCAATTGTTATCTAGACCTTTCAACAGTATTTTTTGTATTGTATCAAGATGCTTTTCTTCAATAACATTTCTAGACGATGTAGTGAATGCTTCCCATATTCTTATAGTTCTACTGGAAACGCATCGCACCGTCTAACGGAAAACGCAGTACAGCGTCTGCCGGGGTCAGCTAGTCATTTCTTACATCCCGTCGTATATAGGATATAGGAGGTCGGCTTCCACACTTAAAACTCAGTTTTAGTGGGATTGATGTTACGTCGAGCGTCGTTGATTATTCAAAGAGTTTAAAATTGCTTAAGGTACCTTGTCACGTAACGTCGAGAAATATTCTTCGCACGGATTCTACTCTGTCTGGTGTTACGTAATAAGCTCCTTGCCCGAAGCTGCAATGTAAGTTTACAATGCGAACAATACATTTTTGACATTTACTGTTTAAAGTACAAAATATTTTATCGTTTTATATTGATACCAATAAACTTTTTAGACTTTATTTAAATTCTTTACGAGCTGCCACTGAGTAGTGACCATTTTAAACTTTTAACTGTATTGATAAATTTCAACTGAATAAGTAATATAATACACTTGTGGCAATTCCTCCTACAAATTTCATATTTTTCTCTTCATTTTATATATAAAGCGTGTAAGAGTGGTTCACTTAGTTCACTTATTTCCAAAATTGTAAGTACTTGCTGATTTCGATGTGTAAATATTTATTTATATATATATATATATATATATATATATATATATATATATATATATATATATGAGTATATGCAGGGTGTCCCACGACGAACTGCGGCGATCGATTTCTCAGAAAGTAGGCTTTAGAAAAATTTGAAATTTTGGCAGCTAACTAAAGTCGATGGGGGATTCTCGCAAAATATTTTCAAGATGGCGGCACTTCCGGTTATACCGGAAGTAGACGTCAACTTGCTTATTTTAAATGGAACACGCTGTATATAATCAAATTTTTGGATTCCTCGAAAAATTCTAGGTATATTTCATGTATAATATCCTATACCTAAGTTCAACTGTTTTTGAGATATTTTGAATTTTATGTAAAAAATGACGTTTGCAGGTCTAGACATAACTATAAATATCTGCTTATCGAAGTCCCTATTATTTATTTGCGGTTGGCTTCCTTGTCCAAAAGGGTACACTTTAGTGGCCTGTGCTGATATTTTTATAATAGATAAATATAGGGTGATCAAAAACTGACATTATAAATATACTTTAAAAAATCATTAAAACTTTTTTCAAACGGAAACCCCCAAATTTTATAATTATATCTTATTTAACATATAAAATAAGGGTGACTTTGTATAAAGTTGTCTATTCCAAAAAAATTTTTTTGAGTCATTGACGATTTAACATTTTTTATTCTAATAATACCAAACGGCTTCTAAGTTTTCTTGTTAGTTGGCCATGACGGGGAGGCCTGGCGAGAACAAAACCAATTGTTTACTATAGAAACGTAATAGTTGTTGTCGTTTGACAATTACCTACTAAAATATTATTTATTTATTATAGAAATTATAATAATTATTAAACTAATAATCATTCCGGGGCGATTAAATTACACACACGAGGATTATTTGAATTTGTTTATTATCTATGGGGAATCTAACAGAGTTTTAACAAAAACATGCCAGATATTTGCTGATAGATATCCAGATAAACAGAAACCGTCACCGAACATCGTTAAACAAATGTTGGAAAACTATAAAAATATTGAAACCGTGAAGACAAAAATTAATTAAAGAAAGCCTATTCCCATTATAGTCTAGTCTACACAAGAGCACGACTTATTTTTTCAAGAAATGTTGAAAATCTCCACCTTGTACTTCCAAACATTTTTCGCATCTCCGAATAAATCCCTAGTGGGTGGCAGCTCTAATTGAAGCTGGAGATAAACTTTCGAACGCGTCCTTTACCCTTGCCATACAGTCCTCTTTCGTTGTTACTGGATTAAAATAAACGATTCCTTTTATCGTTCCCTATATCAAATAGTCTAAGACTGTCACATCGGGGGACGAGGAGGCCTTAGGAAAGGTCCATTGTTGGCAATCCACTTGATGTAAAACGTAGCTTGTAAAAAGTTAGTAACTGCAACGGTTCTATGTGGTGGGGCGCCATCGTGTTGGTGGAAAATTTGACTATGTTCTGCCAAAGGTAAATTACTTAAATATTCGTTGTCCAACTCTTCAAGAATATTCAGATATCTTTCTCCTACAAAAATTTATAGACATAATTCTACGGAAAGAAATGCTTTGATAATATTCATCGATTGTATAACTGTACAAATAGCTTGTAAATATCTAACTAAAAATAACTTTAAACTATGAAAACTTGGGACGATATATTTTTTTAGATATGATGTGTTACGGTATGTGAACCAGTATTTGTATGAAGTAGTGTAGTGTGACCTGTATAAATAATTTAATTTAATTTATTTATGTAATAATATTTACTAAATGATTTTTCTAATTTTGGATTGACGCTAAATTGATAAAAAAAATTATTGTAATTTTACCTAAATGAATTATTTTTCGTTAAAAAAGTCCTTGTGTTTAGGCAATGTATAACTTGCCATTCCAATTTTCTTCATAAAAATTCAGTTTTATTATTTCATCGTTCCTTACTGCACAAAATACATTAAATTGCCAGGATTCTTGAAAGTTCCGCGATCTTACTGCATAAGGATTCGAATCACTCCAAAAATGGGAATTGTGTCTATTATTGAAAAGGCCATTTTTAGTAAATTTTGCTTCATCGGTCCAAATTATATTGTCCAAAAATCTAGGGTTATCTTGTACCATTGTTAAAATAAATTCACAAAACTGTACTCTTTAGCAAATCAGTGTCTTTTAGATGTTGAACTAATAATATTAAATAAGGTTGGAAGTTATGTTTTAACAGAATCCTATACATTGAGTTCCTCGAGATTCCTGATTGTCTTGCCACGTTTCTTAGAGATATCATTGGATATGCTGCAAAATATCCCAGAATTGCAAACTCGACATTTTCATTGTCAACAATGGGCTTCCTCTTATTAATTTTTGCCTTGACGTTTCCAAAATTTTTATAGTTTTCCCACATTTGTTTAACGCTGTTCGGTGACGGTTTCTGTCACGAACGTTATTTTTACATAAAGTTCAAAATATCTCAAAAACAGTTCAACTTAGGTATAGGATATTATACATGAAATATACCTAGAATTTTTCAGGGAATCCAAAAATTCGATAATATACAGGGTGTTCTATTTAAAAAAAGAAAGTTGACCTCTACTTCCGGTATAACCGGAAGTGCCGCCATCTTGAAAATATTTTGCACGAATTGCCCCCATCGACTTTAGTTAGCTGCCAAAATTTCAAATTTTTCCAAACCCTACTTTCTGAGAAATCGATCGCCGCAGTTCGTTGTGGGACACCCTGTATATATATATATATATATATATATATATATATATATATATATATATATATGTATGTCTTGCCGAACATCTTTCATTCCAACAATCTTTATATTGGGCGCCGTTTTGTTCCACCATATTGATTTCATACTAATATTTTATCAGTTTCTACCTTGCCACAATTGATTATCGGAATTTAAATAAATTGAATAAGTAGTTTTTACATTGACACAGACCACCATTTTATTTTGTCACGTTCAATTCGTACCAGTTTATTTATCCCTATATCACATTTAATTTTTCTGTAAAATTTAAAGTGAATTGAATATGAAGTTTTTTTTAAATTTTTTAAAAATTTTCTTTACCTTTGTTTTTTGTGATATAGAGATACACCGGTAAACCACAGGTTTACTTGTTTATCTCTATATCACACTTACTGCTTGCACAAAATCTGAAATTAATTTAATAAATAGTTTTTTCATGCTGATTTTTTAAATATTGTTATTGTTCAGTTGATTTATGTGCCAAATTTGAGGTAAATTGAATAATTAGCTTTTTAGTAATACATTTTTTAATGCCGCCATCTTGTTCCGCTATACTAGATTTTTACCAAAATATTGCCAGGTCATCCCTATATGATTCTTGATGTTTGACTAAAATTTGAAGTCAGTCGAGTAAGAATTTTTTAATCTATGCTGCGAACTGACAGACAAACAGAGAAACAGACACAGAAATAATTTTTTTAACAAAAAATATATTAGCCGCCATTTTGTTCCGCCATCTTGAATTGATACCACAACTTTACCAGTTTATCTCTCTATCAGACTTAATGCTTGCACAAAATTTGAAATTAATCTAATAAATAGTTTTTTTCAGGCTCATTTTTTAAATATATTATATTTTTTTAATATATTATCTTATATTCATACCAAAATATTACCAGTTCATTCCTATGTAACACTTGATTTTTGTGCACAATTTGAGGCAAATTTGATAAGTCTTTTTTAGTAATAATTTTTTTACATTTTACTAGGCCGCCAGTTTGTTCCGGCATATTGGATTTTCACCAAAATATTATCAGGGCATCCCCATATAACCCTTAATTTTTGACTAAAATTTAAGTCAATCCTGATAAATAGTTTTTAAGCTATGCCGCGAACTGACAAACAGACAAAGACAAACCGACAGACGGGCTGACGAAATTTATAAAATATATTTTTTGGCACCTAGGCACTCTAAAACTTGAAGATATGTAAAACCTGAGAGGGTGATTTTTCACGATTACAAACATTTTATTTGGCCGTCATCTTAAATTAGAACTACAGTTTTACAAGTTCATGTCTATACCACAGTTAGTTATAGCATACAATGTGAAATCAGTCCACTTAGTAGTTTTTCAGTCTGAATTTTTAAATATGTTATTAAGCCCCATTTTTTTCCGCCATCTTGGATTTGTACCAAAATTTTACCAGTTGATTCCTACCTAATACTTAATTTTTGTGCAAAATTTTAGTTAAATTGGATAAATAGTTTTTTACTAATAATTTTTTTAAACATTTCACTAGGTCGCCACTTTGTTTTGCCATATTGGATTTTTACCAAAATGTTAACAGGTCATTCCCATATGACCCTTAATTTTTGAAGTCAATCTGATAAGTAGCTTTTAAGCTATGTCGCGAAATGACAGACAGACAGACAAACCGACAGACTGACCGATGAAATTGATAAAACATATTTTTTGGCACCTAAAGACGCTAAAACGTGAAGATATGTAAAACGTAAGAGGGTGATTTTTTAACGATTACAAACATTTTATTTGACCGCCATTTTGTTCCGCAATTTTGAATCAAAACCACAATTTTACTAGTTCATGTCTATACCACAGTTAGTTATAGCAAACAATTTGAAATCAGACCATTTAGTAGTTTTTTCAGGCTGAATTTTTCATTAAGCCGCCATTTTGTTCCTCCATCTTCAAATCGTACCATAGTTTTACCAGTTGATTCCTACATAATATTTGATTTTTATGCAAATGAAATGAATAAGTAGTTTTTTAGTAATAATTTTTTTAACATTTGACTAGGCCGCCATTTTGTTTTGCCATAATGGATTTGTACCAAAATGTTACCAGGTCATCCCCATATGACCCTTAATTTTTGACCAAAATTTGGTAGTCGGATAAGTAGTTTGTTAGCTATGCCACAAAAAAACAGCGCTAGATGAATCGAAAAAACCTGTTTTTCGGCAACTAGGAACCCTGAAACATAAAGATCTGAAAAAATCTCAGAGTGTGATTTTTTCACGAAAAACTATATGTTTTCAAGAGTTCTTTTGCTATATTCCTAGTTTATAAACTAATATAATGTTTTAAGTGTATAGTCAGGATGTTTTGCGATTCAGATGTTCAATGTTATGCTAGTATTTTTTTTTAAAACATTCCTAGTTAAAGTTGTTTTTCCTATTTTAATAAACGATCGAAAAGTCACTTCTTTTGTTGTTTGAAATGATATTTCCTTCATTCAGTTCGTGGCATAATATATATAAACCAAAAAATTTATAAAAAAATGAATATTTTGGTATTTTACAATTATTTTGACAAGAATTGTCTTATATTATTTTCAAAATAAACATGATTTGGTTATGATAAAAATTTTGCTTTACAATATCATTCAAGAAAATTCTGAGTGGCAAATTATATAAACACGCACAAAATGTTAATATTATTCCAATCAGATACAAAACGTGACTTTTTCGATAATTTAGAAATTGATACAAGGTCCAATAGTTATAAAAGTGTTTATAGGATATATAACGAAACAAATAAAACACGGTTTAAATTACTTAATTAAATGGATGAGAATAGTTAACAACTTCCGTATAACCTATACAACCCAAATAATACTTCAGTAGTTCAGAAATACTTAAATTATTCTAAAACATTTAAATGCTAATGGTTAGTAATATTTTATTAAAAAGAAATCAGCTAATTATTACTAAATATAAGCTTTCCCCTAATTATTTAAACGTAGCCAGTAATACAAAATACTAGTTTAAAGTGCATGAAATACTTTTGGTTTATAGTAGTTTCCATTTCATGTAACACAGAGTTATACTTCAACGTATATTGGTTATAATATGAATGAGGTAATGTTATTATTAACTGGTATAGCATGTTGTAAGCTAATAAGAATAGTAATAATGTGATATCCAAAATCTACACAAAAAAGTCCCAATGAGGCACTTTCATAAACTAATAGGAATGGGTTAAACCGAGAAGCGATCCACCTAGGAAATCACTATACAGGATGTCCAAAATAAGAATGCCTATCCATCTGTAAAATTTTATTGGAATCAAATCAACCTTTATAATATCTAGTTTTATTGTATACTGATTAATTTTAAATGGAATACCCTGTATCTGATTTCATCTAGCTGGAGCTCTTGCATGCAAATTCAGTGATATATAGTTTATAGGGTCTAGCTCTGACAGTTTAGGTGGTAAAACCATTTTTTTAAAATAAAAACAGTAACACCTTAACTTGTCATATCAAAAATGTGTTTTCTATGTTCAAATGTTTCTCAATATATTCAGGGTTTTTCCGACCCAATAAACTAGAGCATAAAAGAAGTTAAAAAACTTAAAATATTTAAATAGAACACCCTTTTTATTCTCCTTGTTTTAAAAAGTTTAGTTAATTTAGTACATACTTCAATAAGCACTACCTATACCTATCTCCTATATTTTAGCCTGTATAAAAGAAAGATATAAGTATCTATTACATTGCTTAATTAATGTTTACAATTGCCAAATACTATAAAAAATGTTAAACCGAAATTTGTAACTATTATTTCTAATTTATTACTGGCCTTTCGAACTGGAGGGTTTAGAGTTGTAATTTCTACTGTAATTTTGTTTCTCAAAACTTATATTTTCGGTGCTATTATGATAAAATTTATTCTTTAGTGTTCCTCATAAAAAAAATTGTCTATTGGTGTTAAGTCAGGGCTACTAGGGGGCCACTGTATATCCTCATTTGGACCTATCTATTCTATAAAATTGTTGGCAAGGTAGTTCTTTACATCTAGCATGAAATGGCTATTTTTTCTGTTGAAAACTCTGCAGGTATTAAAAGTTGCTTCATCGGTCGAACAGATTGTATTTAATATAGATTCTTGGAAATGACGATCCATAATTAAATTGCAATATTCTAATCTAACGAGAGAGTAATTTTGATTCAACTGATGTAATTTTGAAAGCCTTCATGACCTGTACTTATCGAGTTTTAACGAAAAATAAACAGTTGATTAGCAAGGCCTAAATCGCGCTCAGCATCGCGCATGCAATTTTCAGAATTCTCTTCAAAATGCAGACAAATATTTAGTTGTTCTTCAGTTAAAACAGATTTTGCCGTGTTCCTTCTGTCGTTGTCCTATTTTAGTACACCACTGTTGTCGGGATATTTTTGTTAGTATGCCCTAAGCCTAAGCCACAGCAATGCGATTATTTTCCAAGTAGCACTGGTAAAGAACAAATTTTTCTTGTTTTGAATACATTTTTATAATAATAAAAAAATCAATGTTAAGAAATCTATGTTGACGTGTCGTCTGACGTTTACGTTAGCGTCCTTTCAAATTATTTTGCGTGACACTTTATGTGTTTTCTAATAATATATGCAATTGTAAACATTAATTAAGCAATGTAACAAATAAAGGGTAAATTCTGTAAATTTAATTAAACCTTTTTCAATTTATATTTTGTTTTTAATAAATTGCTCTTGTATCACTTATTAACGTTTTTTTTTGTTATTAAAAAATACAAAAATATTGAAATTTATAAAATAACGAAAAATAATCGCATTTTTCTTTTAAACCGGCTAAAATATAGGAGATAGGTATAAGTAATGCTTATTGAAGTATGCATGTATAGAATTAAGTGAACTTTTTTTAAAAATTTAAAGTTTTTTAATTAATTGTCATTTTTTACTGAAAACTAAATAACATATTATTACTGCCTTAAAGAAATAACTGGTTGAAAATAACTGTCTTTTTAAGAGGCCAAAAATATAAAAATTTCCCACTACAATAAAATTTAAAGTTACTTTATTTTTAACATTTGATCGAAATTAAAATAGTAATTTGAAAAAGCAAAACATTAGTCAGAAAAATAAAAATTCAACACATATGACACAAAGCCAGGTTAGAGACAGAAAAAAAATATTTTGGCATTATCTATATAGTATGTTTAAAAATAGAAAAAGTATTTTATTTTTAACGCGTTTCATTAAAAAAGTATTTTGGATACTAGTAGTGTATCCCGATTCGAACACATCGTTTAACTGAATAACAGGCACAAGTATATTGGTTTTCTATTAATAACAAAATATGATTTAATTAAGTGATGTAGCTAATCTTGTTAATGTTTTTCAAAGTGTCTTTTACCTTTTAAATGTCCGATGCGAAGCAAAGAAAAACACATTCTTTGCACCAAATGTGGAGCAGAAATAATTACGCATGCGATTCGTCGTTACCTTAAATATCCTCATAATTCTGATAAAGTAATTCTAAAAATCGATTAATTTAATGCTTTTAATATGGTAATTCGCGACATTATTATTTTTATAATTAAAGGATATTTTCCAAGTTTTGTAAATTTTATTTCTCAGTGCTATAAAGAACTTTCACTTCTATCTTTCAATGGTCACTGTATCTTGTCACAAAGAGTTTTGCAACAAGGGGATCCTCTTGGGCCTCCATTATTTTGATTAGCAATTCATCTTGTAGTAAAAGCTATTTAATTTAAAATTAGTTTATTTTTAGGTATTTAGACGATGGAATAATTGCTGGAAATATTTTTACAAATTCAGACTTTAAAAAAATAATCCATTTAAGTTTGGATGTTGTAATAAATTACAAAAAATGCAAAATTGCAGTTATTTCTGATAAAACCGATGCTTCAGTGATATATTCTAAATTCAAAAAAGTGGCAACAGATCTTTTACAGGTGCCATTTGATCACTTCAGTTTATTAGGATGCCATTTCTCAAATGGTAAAATGAGGGAGGCTTTAAACAAAAATAAAGTTATTATCTTAATAGTCACATCGGAGTTTATTTACTTAAATATTCATTTGCAATACCTGGTATAACTTTCTTACTAAAATGTGCTCCTTGTTGGAATACACTAACCTCTCTTTCCGACTAGGATTCAGTTTTAGAAAATACTCTTTAAAATATAACACATTGCAATTTTGACAATAATTCTTTCAAAGTAAAATTTCTGTTAAACTTGGTGGTCTTGGTATTCGAGATTCGGCCACACTTTAACGATTTAAGTTGGGTTAACGATGAAACAAATTTGCTTCAAATTTTTCCTAAAAATGTTTTAAAGTATTCTGACGTTGATTTCAATTTTGCTTTAAATTCTTGACTTTTACTTTGCAATCTAGAAAAGATGCCGGATGAACTACCTCATAGACAGAAGGATTTAGATTTGAAGTTTTGTCAGATCCTCCTCAGTAACCTTATATCAATAGTCAGGATCAAAGACAGAGCACGTCTTCTTCTCTTCAAAGCCCTGAAAGTAATGCCTGGTTAAACGCTCTACCTTCTGCATCTTTGAAGAATCTTTTGGATGATTCGTATTTCCATTGATTTAAGAGTCGGTTTGCCTGTGTGTGAACAACATATCTGCACTTGTGGCGAAACATTAGATATATATGGCCTACATGGGTTAAGCTGCAAAAAAGTGCGGGAAGTATGTTCATACACAGGCTGATCAACGACATAATCAAGAGGTCTCTGATAACTGCGGAATTTCCCTCTGTTTCAGAACCTCCTGGAGTCTGTCAAAGTGATGGAAAGCGAGTGGATAGTATGACATTGGTTCACTGGAAAGCAGGTATATTATGGGACGCTACATGCAGGCATGCCGTTGCTTATATCAAACATACATCTGAAAGAGCAGGTTATACTGCACGAAACGGGGAATTACAAAAACATCACAGATATGACGAGCTGTAAAACCGTTTTGAATTTGTATCTTTCGCAGTTGAAGCGTTTGGTCCTTGGGGTAATTAGACAAAAAAGCAATGAAATAAGCACAAAATATCATGCAAGATAACAAAAAGGTTAATTATCCAAAGGATCAGCTTCGTTATTCAAAAAATGTAATGCGGCTTCTATGTTATGGACTATTGAGAATTGAACAGGTTTGAACGAAATTTTTCGTATTTGATTTTTTTTATTTAATTTTATCCTCGATTTTATCTGACTTCAACTAAAACTGGATCAGAGGTGCCAGAGGCATGGATCAAAATAGAATTTGTTTTTCTTTTTTCTCGAAAACGACTGATCGATCACAAAATACTAAGAGACATTTTGGTGTATTTTTGCTTGCCCTAAGCGATAGAGGCAGTAGTTTTTTTTTAAATATAATTGGTGAACCATTTTTTTAAGAAAGTCAAGGATGGTTACCGGTGGTTAAAGTAAAAACTGCTGAATACTTGAAAAATATAGCCCTTAGATACCTATGAGTGTGTTCCAAATCTTAATCAAATAGCTCTTATTGTTTCGTTGTAACTAAATAAAGTTATATTTGTTTTTAAATTTTAAATATCTGCGGACCCATGTTCATATGAACTTTTCGTCTTATTTTCTTATAAAGAATCTCCATCTAAACGTTGGCGCAAGTTTTTTGAAACACCCAGGTATATTTGATTTTAATTTTTTAATGAAACAACAGTTCGAAAACTAAAATTTAATACATTGTTAAAGGGTTACAAATGACAGTCTAGTGAAATGTTAAAAAAGACGGCCTAGTGAATTGTTAAAAAAATTATTACTTAAAAACTGCTTATCCAACTGACCTGAAATTTTACACAAAAATCAAGTTTTATGTAGGAATAAACTAGTAAAATTTTAGCATGACCCAAGATGGTGAATCAAAATGGCGGCATAATAAAATATTTCAAAAATTATCCTGAAAAAACTGCTTTTTTTAGATTGATTTCAGGTTTTGTGCAAGAATTAAGTGTGACATAGAAATGCTAATAAAATCGTGGTACGAATTCAAGATGACGGCAAAATAAAATGTTTGTGTTTCAAAAAACAATCACATTCCCGGGATCTTCACAGTTTATTGTCCCTAGATGGCAAAAAAACATGTTTCTCAATTCTATCGGTCTGACTGTCAGTGCGCGACATAGCTTACCCGATTGACCTCAAATTTTTAATTTTTTTAATTTAATATTTTGGTAAAAATCCAATATGGTTGAACAAAATGGTGGCCTAATTGTCTAATTCACCTCAAATGTTGCACAAAAATCAAGTATTGAACTGGTAAATTTTTGGTATGAATCCAAGTCGGCAAAATAAATGACGTCTAACAAAATTTTAAAACATCAGCCTGAAAAAACTACTTATTAGTTTTACCTCAAATTTCGTCCAAAAATTAAGTGTAAATTAAAAATAAACTGGTAAAAATTGTAGTACGAATTCAAGATAGAGGAATAAAATGGCGGCGAAATAAACTGTTTAAAAGATGAAGTAAAAAAACCTCTTATTCAATGGCCTTTAATATTTGCACAAGAAATAGATATGATATATTGATACATTGATAAAATTTTAGTATAAAATCAACTGATGGAATAAAATGACGGTATAATGAATTTTTTCAAAAATCGGAGTAAAAAATTGCTTATAAATAAATAAATAAATAAATAAATAATCGCCTTTACATTTTATTACAGAAATGCATATTTACATAGAGAGTGTAATCATATTCAAAAAAGTGGCACCACAATGAGGCGAGTTCTAGCACAAGTCGGCTACTCTACTTAACCTCAAAAGTAATGCAGAAAATGTATAAGTATATAAATAAATGAAAATATAGGTAATTGTGAACTTCAATAGATGGTAAAATCTATATATAAAAAATATAGATAAAATCAATATATCCAAAATAATTCCCAAGTAATTGCATAGTTAAAATTTAAAATATATGTAAATTATGGAGAAATTTGAAATTGTGACATTAAAGACTTTAAGTTAAGTACCTTGAAATGTCAATAAAAAAATTTTAAATCGTTTTTTTGAACTGAGTTACTTTAAGTGAGATAAGGTTATATTGCAAATAGTTATATGTTTTAACGGCATTATACATAAATGATCTCTGAAACATGGCTGAACGATGGTGAGGCATAGTTAAATGATTGGTAAAACGAGTCCTGTCATGAATATTATTACGAGGGACCAATTTATTTTTTAATAAAATAGATGCATCAGGGTTATTTAAAATATTTAACACAAAAATAGCCATATGATGAAGTCTGCATTTGTCCATTTTTAATCATTTAAGTTGCTCAAATGTATGTGATATATGGTCAAACTTTTTGAGTCCAAAAATGAACCTGCAACAGGAATTTTGAACCTTCTGGATCCGATTTTTATCCAAAATATCAATATAGTTACCATAAATAAAATCACAGTAATTAAAATTGGATAAAACCAAGGATTCGCACAGATTTTTGCATAAGCGTAAATTTAGGATGTGTCTGTTACTGTACAAAAGTTTTAAAGCTAAAATTGATTTTTGCATGAGTTTTTTAACATGTTATTTAAATCTTAAATTTGAGTCTACGCTAATTCCAAGATTCTTTTCTGACTCCACTATAGGTAGTGTCGTACCATCCAGAGCAACACTAAACCCTTCTTTTAAGGTATTTACGTGATTTTTATTTCCGAAAAACATAACTAAAGATTTTGTGGGATTTAATTGTAAGCTTTGCTAGAACGACATTATTTTTAAATTGTTTAAATCATAATTAATTAAATCTGATGCTTGTAGGGAATCTTGAATATTAAAAGAATAGTAAAGCTGGGTATCATCAGCATACGCTTGTGTTTGGGAATATTTTGTAGATTTCAGAATGTCAGCTGTATAAATAAGAAATAGTAAAGGGCACAATATTGATCCTTGAGGCACTCCAGAGAGAACCGAAATTTGTTTTGAGAATTTATTTGCTCAATATATCTTTTGAAACCTGTTCTCAAAATAAGAATTAATAAGATTAAGGGATGCATCATCAAAGCCATAATATTTTAATTTGGAACAAAGGAGTTTTTGGTTGATGGTATCAAAAGCTTTAGAAAAATCGAGATGTACTAGCACGGTACATTTCTGCTGATCCTAAGCTCTTAAAAAGTCATCTATTACCGTAGATAAAGCCAACGAAGTGCTATTTTTTTTAAAACCACATTGAAAATCTGGTAAAATGTTATTAAATAAGACAGAAGTATACAGTTGGTTCTATAACATTTTTTGGAGAGGGTTGGTAAAATGATAATAATCCTTAAGTCACTGACTTCGGATGGACATGATGTTTTCGGTATTGGTTTACCTATTGTGATCTTCCATTCGTTAGCCATTTTCTATGCAGAGATTAATAATATGTACAAGATATATAAAATATTGGTACATAGCCAATATGGTGGAACAAAGTGGTGCTCAATAAAATTTTTGAAAAGACAGTATGTCTGTGTTACTAAGTGACTATGTACCGATCTAAATTAAGTCACACTTCACTAATGCAAATAAAAGAAAAGATTCATAACGAGGGAAGTTCGGGATAAAGAAGTTTACCGATTTTTAATATTGTAAATTTCTACACCGATCCTCATTGATTTTAAAGATAATAATTAATGTCTTAATTGATAATATGGAAATTAATATTAGACGGATCTCGTCTTCTTCAATAGGAAATTTTTAGTGCCTTGTTCGTTGCAAATTGTTTAAAAATTAAAAATTCCATCATTTATATAAAAGTAAATGTTCTTTTTATCTTTTCCCAACCCAGCTTTAAACATCCGGTTTGGCGCCCCTTTAGCGTGCGCTTATAGGAACTATGTCTTCATAGACCAAAGTATGAGAATCCATGATATAGACTAATAAAACAAATGCCAACGATCTAGCAGCATAATTTTTAATGCCCCCTTTGTAGACATTTTCTTAGAAAATATTTAGTTTTATTGTGGTCTGTGGCATTATCAAAAAAAGTACAGCTTATACTTTAAACTTTTAACACAGAATATATAAATTATTCTGTGCTTTTAATTTTAAGGTGTATTATTTTCTTCAAGTAAGCCCAATACGGCGAACATGATAAGTGTCTAATAAAAGTTATCTAAACAGCAAGTTAGTATTTATTTTGTTTTCTTTCTCATCCAAGTATTAAAAAATTATAATTAGAAAGAGTGTCCTTTACTAATTAAATTTTAATTCGGATTGATCGCAAAAGTTCTTCACATAATTTCAGAAAAATATGTGTTGATTTGTTTGATAGATAGAGAGATCAAGATTTATAACACAAATGAAATAACACGTTATTATTTTATATAAAATGTTTTTCTTTTAACGTAAATTTGGAAAATATTAAGATATAGTGTGAAAACCATACAACCGTTTGTGTTCAACTTTTCAATCTAGTTTTTTTTTGTCAATATCTGCAGACAGCTTTTCTTTTCTTCAGGTACTTACTCTTAAAATTAAGATTAAATTACAAAATATTTTAAAAACAGCTCTAATGATTTTGCTCAATGTATGAATAGCATTTTCGAAAAGTAACTTTATGATTTATTTGCTCCGAAATTTCTAATCAATATCATTTATTTAAATTCCTTTTTAATTAATTTCCTGGTAATCTTATGTGCAGCTTAGCCTATCCATGTTAAGTTGTTCATAAATACTGTTTTTTTTTGCATAGTAAATATAATAATATTAGAAATAATACCATGTAACAACAATATTTTAAAATACATACTGCAACTGTTACCTTAAACAATAAGTCTACTAAACGCTTCAAGAGTCCCTTGGGCAAGGTACGCTCACTGTAACCCAATAAAAGTCTATTTTTGATTTGTCCTACATTTTAAACTTACCTACTTTCACCATTTTTAAAATTAGACTATTTCAAGGATGACTGATGACGCTGCACGTGTCATGTTAGGTCATGTCTCAAGTATCTATCGAAATTCAGATTGTGTGAGAGCAACTCCGAAGAAACTCCTTTAGTTTGATACAGTTCCCCTCTTATAAATATTTTTTGTTAAGATTGATTTAAGTAAATCAGTTAAAAAAAGATTTTGTTCGTTCATTTTACGTTCATTCTATTTGTATCATCCGAAGAAACAACAGTATTGGCGAAACATGTCATGACATTAGTTTGTTTCCTCTATTATAGTGGAAGTTTTAATTAATTAAAATTGTTTTTTATTTACTTCGTAAAAAGGAAGTATTGGAATCGTGAAAAAATCACTCTCCGAGCTTTTTTCAGATATTTACGTTTCAGGGTTCTTAGATGCCTAAAAATATGTTTTCTCAATTCCGTCTGTCTGTCTGTCAGTTAGCGGCGTAGCTAAGAACTACTTGCCCGATTGACTTCAAATTTAGGTCAAAAATTAAGGTTCATATGGGGATGACCTAGTAACATTTTGGTACAAATCCAAGATGGCAAAACAAAATGGCGGCTAAATAAAATATTTGTAATCGTGAAAAATCAACTTTTTACACGGCTTCATGTTTTATCGCCCCTAAATGTCAAATATTATGTTTTAGCAATTCCGTCGTTGTGTCAGTCTGTCTGTCAGTTCGCGGCATCGCTTGAAAACTACTTTCCCGATCGACTTCAAATTTTGGTCAAAAATTAATTAACCTGGTAATATTTTAGTTAAAATTCAATATGGCGTAACAAGATGGCGGCGTAATAAAACGGTAAAAAATTACAACTAAATAAACTAATTATCCGATTTACCTCAAGTTTTGCGCAAAAATCAGGTGGTACTTAGGAATGAACTAGTAACATTTGGTATAAATCCAGTATAGCGAAACAAAATGGCTGCCTAATAAAATAATTTAAAAAATCAGCCTGAAAAACAACTTATTAGATTAATTAACAAAAAGGAAAGGTTCATAACGAGGAAAGTTCCGGGTAAAGGAAATTTACCGATTTCCGCTAAATATAGGCCAAATCAATCCAGTATTAAAATTTGCCAAACAAATCGTCAAAAATAGGATCAGAAAACACATTAATTTGTTTATAATTTAAAAGCTTAATAACTTTTAAACATAAATATCTATAATATATAAGGTTTTTATATACCTGCTTAGTATCAGTGGCGTAGGCGTATATAGATATTGCTTCTGAAGAAGTAACTAATACAACAAACAATAAGTTAATGAAACTAAGTAAGTCGTTTAAAAGTTTGTCCATTTAGTTCCTGACAGACCAAACACTGTGGGAAAACATTTAACACATTAAAAAAGATTGCCAGTCTCTTCGATTCGTCTAAATTCGATTTCTATTCGCTCCTTTAAATCCTCGAGGCCATTGGGCTTAATTTTAAAGTCTACTGAATTTGTTCTGTAAACTTTCGTTTTATTCACCACATTTTTAAGGTGTCCACACAAAAAATAGTCGTGGGGCATCAAGTCTAGAGTCCTAGGTAGCCACTCTTTTGTACCCCTATGTCCAATCTATCTTCCAAAAAAAAATGTCTGAATATTCCCGAACATTCCGAGCAAAATGTAGTGCACCGTTACCTAAAAAAAATCAAGTTTAAATACTTAATACAGCAGGTAAAGTAAGGGAGGTGTAAAGAAGGTGTTTAAAGATTCAATTATTTTTCTTCGGTTAATGTGTCTTCCATCAAGATGGGGCCGATTTTTTTGCACCCTTTATACCATAGAAACATTTATTTTTTGGGAAAATTGGGTATGGCTTTCACGAATCCAATGTGGATTTGCCCTGGCGCAAAATCGATAATTATGCTATACCTTTCTATTAAAAAAAAAAATTGATTCGTTCGAAAAAATAAATTGATTGACGAAATTTAGGTTGGTATTGCAACATTCCATCATGATTTCATAAAATTCCAACCGCCTATCGTCATCATCCTCAAAGAGTTCTTGTACCAAAGTTGTTTTGTATGCATAAAACATTTCGGTTTTTAGAAGTCAGTCTACGGACATTTGTGAGATGTCATTTTCTCTTCATAATATTGTAGTAGAAAGGTGCGGATTTTCTTCTAAACTGTTAATCAGTTAACCTGTTAATCAAATTTTGGTCAAAAATTAATGGTCATATGGGGAAGACCTGATAATAGTTTGGTTAAAATCCAATATGAGGTAACAAGATGGCGGCGTAGTGAAACGTTAAAAAAAGTACTACTAAAAAACTAATTATTCAATTTATCTCAAATTTTGCGCAAAAATCAAGCGTTACATAGGAATGAACTAGTAACATTTTGGTATGAATCCAATATAACCAAACAAAATGGCTGTCCAATAAAAGAGTTATATAATGAGCCCGAAAAAACTACTTATTTGATTAATTTCGAATTTTGTACAAGCATTAAATGAGATATAAAAATTGGTAAATTTGTGGTACGTATTCAAGACGGCAAAATAAAATGTTGAAAAAATCAACATAAAATCTACATATTCAATTGGTTTTAAATTTTGCAGAAATGTGTGAATCTCTAAATGACTATGTACCGAACTAATATGGACCACACTTCTTTATACCTAATAAAGAAAGTTCGGGGTAAAGGAAATTTACCGATTTCGACTAAGAATCTGCCGATTCAATCCACTATTGAAATTTGCCAAATAAATCGTCAAAAATAGGGTCAAATACATATTAATTCGTTTATAATTTAAAAGCTTAATAATTTTTAAATATAAATATCTATAAAATATAAGGTTTTTATATACCTGGTTAGTTTAGTATAATGTAAAGAGTCTGTAAATTCGCCTTTACTGCTTACTAATTCAACTTAGAAACGGTATAGGTGGTTTTATTTAAGTTATTACCCGTTGAAGATATAAACAAATTAACGTTTTTTGACGCATTTTGTCCTCTTATTTTGTAAATTTCTATTTACCATTGCATATTGTAGTAATCAAGACGACCAAAATAAACTGTTGTAAAATTCTCTATTTGCTCTCGTTTGCAGTAAAATTATTGTTTAAACAATGCTTCGGAGGATAAACAAACACAAACACTTTTGTACATATGTGCAACGCTTAATTGCGTGGACTATATTTATACGAAGTTTTAAATCTTTAAGTTCCAATATGCAAAGGTTTTTATCATTTTCAAAAAGGCTCAACTTTCGCGATTTTCTCGAAAACCAATTGACGCCTTCCCATCGCACACATATTAAAAGACGGGATTTCGAAATATCTTACAAAAGTAATTTTTTTTTAAGACCAACCCCTTTTACTTCAGACTGAAAGAAGACAATTTTAGCTCTTTAAGCAATTAAATGTTTATTGACTTTGTGACTAAATATCAACATTTAGATGCACCCAAACAGCTCGCCCGGTTAGTTTCTTGTTTCCTTACACAAGTGTTTAAAAAAAAATCGATATTGTGTACTCTTTTCCTGGACTTTAATATACATTTTATCTATCATGCAAATTCGTTTTTAATTTTCGGTTGCAAAAAAAAACATGTTTTAATTTTCGTTTTCATTGTCTTGCTATATTTGTAAATTACTATTTTTTACATGGGAACCAACGAAACAAGTGAAACCTTTATGTTGTTGAAATTATTCATCCGTTCATTTAAAAATTGCTATATTGCTAACAATTCAAAACGGTTCTATTAACCTTTTATTACGGCGGGAGAGTACCAAAAAGTAAAAGTATGTATTTATTTTACCATGATGGTTGGTACCAAGCGGTACCGAGGATTCCATATTTCTGTTAGTCGATACCGTGTTGCCGTTGGTTCTTTTTTGTATTTAAAACTGAAATTTAAAGATTTGTATATTGTAATGCACATGTGTGTGGACCTAGGAAAAATTTGTTAATTTTTTGGAAATTGTAATTTGCTGCCAATTACGAACTAATAAGCTGTTAAGACCCAATTTCAAATATTAACGAAACCGCTGGACAGATGAGGAACTCATGCAAATTTTTGGACAAAATTCAAGTTTTAATATTTTCAATAAGAATTAAGTTGTGATTTTTGGTATTGGTATTGTATAGCACTAGGTATAGAATTTTTGGCATAGAGGGCGTAAATACAGAGTGCTACAACAAATCTGTTATACAGAGTGTTATGTAAGACCATTTTCTCAAAATTTTCTTATACGATGACTATTACAAAATGATATATTTTATTATCCTTTTCTAGTCAAGATAATCTACGCCTAGATATCAAAAAAACAATCAGCGATTTTTTAAATCTCAAATCA
Organism: Kuschelorhynchus macadamiae; assembly: GCA_030620095.1. Classification (NCBI taxonomy): domain Eukaryota; kingdom Metazoa; phylum Arthropoda; class Insecta; order Coleoptera; family Curculionidae; genus Kuschelorhynchus; species Kuschelorhynchus macadamiae. The sequence continues at coordinate 476,689 of JAUTXW010002854.1, read as the reverse complement.
ATTATTTCCATAAACAATTTACACGTTTCGGAATTGTCAAAAAAGGAATCAGAGAAATATTATAAGTATTTAAAATTAAAAAAAAAACCAATTTAGTTCAGTACATAGTTATTTATGAACACGTATATTCTGTCTTTTCAAACATTTTTATTGGACGCCATTTTGTTCTATTATATTGGATTCCTACCAATATTTTACCACTTTCTACTTATGCCACACTTGACACGCATAATTTAAAATAAATTCAATAAGTAGTTTTTACACTGACACACCACGATTTTGTCACGTCGAATCATTATGTTGAATTCGCACCAGTTTATCCTTATGTCATATTTAATTTTTCTCCAAAATTTACAGTCAACTGAACCGACTGATTTGTATATTGTAATGCACATGTGTGTGGGCCTACGAAAAATTTGTAAATTTTTGAAATATGTAATTTACTGCCAATTACGAACTAATAAGCTGTTAAGACCCAATTTTAAATATTAACGAAACCGCTGGACAGATGACGAACTTACATATGCAAATTTTTGGACAAAAATCGAGTTTCAATATTTTCAAAAAGAATTAAGTTGTGATTTTTGGTATTGGTATTGTATAGCACTTGGTATAGAATTTTTGGCATAGAGGGCGTAAATACAGAGTGCTACAACAAATCTGTTATACAGAGTGTTATGTAAGACCATTTTTTCAAAATGTTCTTATACGATGACTGTTACGAAATGATATATTTATTATCCTTTTCTAGTCAAGATAATCCACGCCTAGATCATGGCGCAACTAGACATCGGCTTTTGGGGGGGCTCAAGCCCTGAATAGCCAAAATAACAGTTATATTACAGTATAAAGACGGAAATATGGCTAAAGTGGGAAATAATAATTTGGCCATAATGGGGTAAAAATGGCCAATTGGCAATTATACGACCCACTCTTTTGATTTTATGGTTGGGTTTTTCTACATTTTCACTTTAAAATCGGGCTTTTTTAGCTAAATTCTGATTTGTTTTTTAGCCGAATAATAATTAATAAAATAATAAATAATTTCTCATTTTTTGCTTTTTCTTTATATACATGATAAATCATCATTGTTTCAAATTATGTAGAAATAGTATTAACAGAGCCAATCAGTGTAAGAATTTATAAGCCAAGAGAAAATGCAAAGATGACAAATCATGGTTTGACGGTTGCTAGAGACAAAAAACACTTGCGCAGGAACATTTGCTGTTAAAAGAATCTAAGATAGGCATGTAAAACACGCGCCCCTTCTTGAAACTAAACATTTCGTTTTTTACATTTTTTTTTTTGGAGATGTAATTTACTAAGAAAATTCATAACGTAAAAAAAACATGCATGAAAATACGTTTTTATTGGTAGAAAGAATATGTTTGTTTAAAGTGGTTAAGTAATGGCTGCTAGGAAATTAGTTTAATTTTAATTTCAATCATGACGGATCATAAAAAGTTTGGGTTATTTTTTGAGTAAATATTCCTTGAAATTGGCCACCTTGTAAGCAAATATTTATCAGATGGGAATAATTTTCAAATGTAGCAACATTTATTAAATTTTTGCCAATAATAATACCTACTTGGTTTGCCTTTAGTATTCGCTAAAAAATGGCTAATTTAAGACCCAGGAGCCAGCTAACAAAATTAAACGACGATTACGACGTTGTATAGTAAATAATTTATATTTCATTTTTCTAAATAAATCTTCAGTTTGATTAAGTATAGTTTTATAGGTTATAAACGTAAATTTGAAAATGTGGCATTTTTTGGCAATATTAAAGCAAAATAAAGCGAAATAAAACTACCCAATTTTAGTTTAATTTTAAAACAAAAATATGATAATAAAAGCCATATTTTTTCCTCTCAATTTTTGTTGTCTTAAAATGCCATAATCTAGCATTCTTATATACCTATTATTACTATTAAACTTAAATACTTGGCTAAAATATGTTTGGTTGGCATTTGGGAAAAATGCCTACTTATTGATTATATTATGACCTCGATTTCTATTGATTAAAAATGCCATATTCTGGCATTTAAAATAGCTATGCTTACTATAATTTAACTTCAATACTTACTAGAATGGCCGTCCAATATTACAAAAAAAAAGTTTAATTATCCTATAAAAGATATTTTTTGGCCAAGTAATTATGCTATAGCCTATCTGCATTAAAACCTGCTACTTTTGGAGCCAAAAAAATCTAATTTGAAGCGAGCTTTATGGCTAGAAAACAAACCAAGAATCATTTGCCAAAATGTGACAACTCTCTAGTTTTTATGTGTTTTTTATGGATAACTGTCGGGCAAAAAAGCTAATCAGCTAATTTGTGCTACTTGGGAGACGAACATGGTTTTGATACAAAAAATTTAATAACAGAAGTTTCGCCGTTTTTTGGAATATCACTTCAATTTTATTTTAAATATGTATAATCGAGAAAGATTAAGTATCTACATCAATGACTTCCATGATTTTTCAATGTTAGAACATTTACCCACCTATTCCTGTTTTCAGTTTGACTATTATTATCGGTTTTGCGTAATCAAAATATGATTTTTTTTACAGTTTTAAACCCCTTAAAAAGTATCTCTTACACTTTTCACTATTTCTCAAACTTTTATAATCCATTACTACTAAGCCCAAATAGTGTCCAATTAAATTGGTCAAAAGTATGCAAGATGCTAAACTAGAAAAAGACCTGTTTATTTCTTAACTAAAAAACGGAAGATGCAAGAGAAAAATAAACTGCTAAAATATGCTACGGAAGAATACCTTTTTACCCATTTTTACAAACAAAATGGAGTTTAAGTGTTTTGGTTGGCCCTCGACAATCGCCTGGCGGGGAGAGCGATTTTTTAAACCTCAAATCAATTATTTCCATAAACAATTTACACGTTTCGGAATTGTCAAAAAAAGAATCAGAGAAATATTATAAGTATTTAAAATTTTAAAAAATCGGTAAATTTCCTTTACCCGCAACTTCCCTCATTATGAATATTTCCTTTTATTAGAAATAGTGAAATGTAAACCAATTTAGTTCAGTACATAGTTATTTGGGAACACATATATACTGTCTTTTCAAATTTTATTGAACGCCATTTTGTTCCAATATATTAGATCCCTACCAATATTTTACCAGTTTCTACATATCCCACACTTTTTTTTGACACGCCGCCATTTTATTTTGCTATCTTATATTCATACCAAAATATTACCAGTTCATTCTTACGTGATACTTGATTTTTTTTGCAAAATTTGAGGTAAATTGAATAATTAGTTTTTTTAGTAATAATTTTTTAACTTTTCACTAGGCCGCCATCTTATTCCGGCATATTAGATTTTTACCAAAATATTACCAGGTCATCCCTATATAAGCCTTAATTTAATTGTCCAAAATTTGAAATCAATCTGATATGTAGTTTTTAAGCTATGCCGCCAACTGACAGACAGACAGACAAACCGACAGATGGACCGACGGAATTGATAAACTTAAAAAAAAATTTATTTGGCCGCCATTTTGTTCCGCTATTTTGAATTAATACCACAGTCTTACTAGTTCGTAACTATACTAGAATTAGTTATGGCACACCATTTGAAATCAGTTCATTAAGTAGTTTTTTTAGGCTGAATTTTTAAATATTTTATTAAGCCGCTATTTTGTTCCGCCAACCAAAATTTTATCAGTTGATTTCTACATAATACTTGACTTTTGTGCAAATTAAATAATTAGTTTTTTAAGTAATCATTTTTTAACGTTTTATTAGGGAACAAGGTTCCCTTTTATGGGGGAAGTAAAAAAAGTACACCAACTTGCAACTTCCAGACATTTATATGTTTGCCAAAAAAAAACAATCATAGAAAATAATATAAATAATTGAAGTTAAAAAGAGTACACACAACAGTAAACAAAATGATTTTTCTTTAGCAAATGAAAAACACAGAGAATAAAATGGATTTTCAGCCAGTGTGGTCTTTAATTTTCTCTTGCAGTTGAAGGTTGTATGAAGGTCAATATTTATTGTCTTATATTTATTAATGTCACTACATCTTAAATGGTATTTATAAAATTTTATTTATTTATTTATTGTAAAATATGCATGTTAATTACGGTAAGTATAACCTAAGATTTAAATCTTTGGCGACAGGGTTAAATGAAACTTAAAACATGGTTCAAATTATTCTTTTTACACTGCCAGATTTTCCCCAAGCAAGAAGACCATATGAAATAAAAGTGTTTTAAAGTGCTAACGTCTACATGGTCTCTAAGCTGTAACAAGGCGTAAGTTTTAGTTGAAAGTTTGTTGCAGATGATCTAAACTTGAGACTGCCAGAAGAGGTGTTTACCCAACGTGATCCCTACAAATTCTACAGAGCTTGTTGAACAATGCTGCTTTACCTATCCCCAAACAACAAACTCTCCTTCTGAATGACTCCTACAGCAGTGAAAAGAACGAGATTGGTGTTTTCTCTCTTTAAGTTAGCTCATTCATTTCACACCAGCAAGCTATTTCCTCGACACACTCGTTTGCATTTTAACATTACTCCTCATAATTTTTACCATCAACAACAGCACAGGTGTTATCAGCTAATAGCGTAATGTAACATTTGTTTGTAACCAATAACAGATCATTAATAAGCATGACCTAAAATGCTGCCCTGTGGTACGCCGAACTTAATACTCATCTATTCCGAGAAAGTTGATTAGCTATATTAGATAATTTAACGCACTGTGTTCTATTTACAAGGTAAATTTCAACCCAGTTATGTGCTGGACTTCTTATACCATAATGAAATAGCTTGCATAAAAGTTTATTATGGTCAATAATATCAAATGCCTTGGTGAAATAAAAAAATATACCTAATGATTTTAACTTAAATTAAAATTATCCAAAATCTTTAGGCAGAAAAAACAAGATGGCATCAGTGGTTGAACGACCACTCCTGAAACCAAATTGTCGACCGGTCAAGATATTGAATGAGTCGAGGAAAGCTACAAATCTTCCTCGTAATGCTTTTTCCAAAATTTTGATATACTGGTGTTTACAAGAAATTGTGATTTTTTTTCTGAATATGTTATTCTCAGCTTCTGTATGCTTTAAACAATTATTTCTTCTCTTCTCAGTTATGATCAAGAGTAACGCGTCTAAATATATTTGCATTAACTATTTTACATAGGGGCTTATCAAAAGTTGAGCGCTACCATTATATTAAAAAAAAATGTTTTATCTATTTTTTACTTTAAACTAATTATGATGTTGCGTCAAACTCCATGAAACCAAATTGTCGACCGGTCAAGACGTTGAATGAGTCGAGGAAAGCTACAAATCTTCCTCGTAATGCTTTTTCAAAAATCTTGATATAATGGTGTTTTCAACAAATTGTGATTTTTTTTCTGAATATGTTATTCTCAGCTTCTGTACGCTTTAAACAATTCTTTCTTACCTCAGTTATGATCAAGAGTAACGCCTCTAAATATATTTGCATTAACTATTTTACATAGAGGCTTATCAAAAGTTGAGCGCTACGATTATATTAAAAAAAATGCTTTGCCTATTTTTTACTTTAGACTAATTATGATGTTGCGTCAAACTCCAAAAAAAATTAGTCCATTCATTTTTTTGTCTATTTAAGCAATAATAGGTTAGTTAATTTATAGAAAATAGTATATATAATGTCCAAAAAAAATTGTAACAGACCCAACATACATTTGTTAATGGAATACCCTGTAGATTATATGTCCATCAAATGCTAGGTTTGATACTTCTTTAAAGGCACCCGAGAAATGTGACAGAAAATCTGCCAAAAGGCAATGTGTTAAAGATGGACAGAGAATATTTTACTACATATGGAGTCACTAGAAATATATTGCTTAATATGTTAAAGTCTTCCTCAACATTTTTGGATGTCTTTAAATATGAAGGTATTAAGCCTAGTTATTCATAATCAGTAAAGGGAAACCTATTTGATGGGCATATAATATATAGGGTGTTCCATTAAAACAATTATGATAGGTCTGCTACATAGTTCTGTAACATTCTATAACATAAATACTAATTTTCTAAGTAAATTAAGTAATGATCCTTACAAATTGCATATTAAACAATTTAAATGAAACCAATATTGGCGGTGTCGAATTATGAAGAAAATCACTGCACAATGAAAAACAAAATAAAAATTTGACAGTTTAAAAAATAAAGGAAATTTCAAAACCCGTTTTGTCAAAAAAGTCTATTACTACTAAAATGTATATATAAATTAATGGAACTTAATGTTGTTGCTTTTGATGGAACATGAAATCTATATATTTAAAACACTTAGCCAAATTTTTCAACAAGTTCGTGAGAGAGATGTACTGCACCAATTTACAAGATTTTTTTAAAATTATTGTCTGGTTACCGAGACCAATATGTTTTTCTTCAATAACGTTTCTGGACGATGTGGTGAATTCGCCCCATATTCTCATAAGTGCACTGGAAACGGATCGCGCCATGTAACAGAAAAGGCAGAACAAGGTCTGCTGAGCCAGCTAGTTTAGTTTAAAATAACAAATATGCAAAACAGATTTCTTTAATATAATGATGGCGCTGAACTATTGATTAGCCTCTACTAATAGTTATCACGTTAAAGCATTAAAATACATTACTCATGATCATAACTGAGGTAAAAACCAATTGTTTAATACATACAGAAGTTGTAAAAAACATGATCAGACAAAATTACAATTTCGTGAAAATAACCAGAGTATCTAGAACCTAATCTCAAAAATCGCTGAAAAATGTTTTTCTATATTGAGGCGTAGATTAACTAGGCTAAAAAATAATTATAAACTATCTCATTTTGTAACAGTTACCTTTTAAGAAATTTTTGAGAAAATGGCTGTATAAAAGATTTTTTTAGAATACTTGATTGACATCCTAAACTGAAACTAAAAAGATTCACCGTCTTTAGACAGAAACCGTATAACCACAGTTTAAGAAAGAATTAGAATATATATAGACTCTGGTATTACCTATCATGGATTAACTTATCAAAGTAATTTAAAGATCCGAATTAATCTAGATACTTTACCATTGCATCACTCTTAATTTTGTTTAAAAAAAAACGCCTACCTATAACACTGTAGTTAGAAGGGAGGGTTTTAAATTATTTTTTAGGAACAATCTATAATGGTTTTTATTTCCTTGTTATATATCTTAATCTTATATATAGCTTGTCGTATTTTTAGTAGGTATTTGCAGATTCCATTTGTCTGCCAAACTCTTGAAAAGTTAATTATTACCATTTATGAGTCCCATCCTAAATGATTGGTTAAAGCAGTTATATAATAAATTTCACATGTTTTTAATATTAAACAAGACAGTTCGTGACTTCACTCTGGCAACAATGCAAACGACATTGTAATTCCACTACATATGAGTCACCCGAGCCTACTACCTGTGCTCGAGAATGTTTTGTAGGTCTTCTATAGTCAGTTTGACAATTTAGTACCTTAATATATTCTTAAAATTCTTAAACATTCTTAATACACAATTTTCTTTAATATCTAAGAGGTATATTTAGATTTCCTCGAATCAGGATTCAATAAGAGGAATGTGTTATTTTTTAAGGTCTTTATTTTCTCTTTACTTCTTATAAAAGCCTCTTATATCAAAACGGACTATATAACCTTTATTGCTTGACCTGCTATGCCTTTTTATCTTTATGAGTATATGTTTACGTAAACATTTCAAATTTTAAGAAAGTGGTGAAAATATAAGAATACGCAAGGAACCTAGTTTCATTTTTATAAATATTAATTTGATAAATATAGTTTAAAATAGGATCGAGGACTCAAACTAAACAAAAATCGGTAAATTTCTTTTACCCCGTACTTCCCTCGTTATGAATCTTTCCTTTTATTAGGAATAGTGAAGTGGGACCCTATTTAGCTACACACATTGAACTCATATAATGTACTGTCTTTTCTTCAAACATTATTTTTATTGGGCTCCATTTTGTTCCACTATTGGATTAGTACTAAAGAATTTCTACCTATGCCACACCTGATTTTTGGGCATAATTTAAAGACCACATTTTATTCGGCCATGTTGAATTCGTACCAGTTTATCCCTATCACATTTAGTTTTTGTTCAAAAAGTCTTTGAAATTTTTTACGTTGTTTTTTTAAACATTTTTTTTGACCTCTATTTTCTTCCAACATCTTGGATTCGTGCCAGAATGTTACCAGTTCTGTTCTATGTAACACGTTTATTGTACAAAATTTAAGGTAAACCCTTACTTTTTGAACAAAACTTGAAGTCAATCGTGTACGTAGTTATTTAGCTATCTCTAGGAAAGCTAAAACTTGAAGATATATAAAACCTGGGAGGGAGATTTTTTCATGACTGCAAACATTTAATTTGGTCGCCATTTTGTTCCGCTATCTTAGAATTTTACCGGTTCATTTCTAATAAATTCTTGCACAAAAATGGAAATCAACTTATTAAGTAGTTTTTTCAGGCTAATTTTTTAAATATTTTATTAGACCGCCGTTTTGTTTCGCCATCTTGGATTCGTACAAAAATTTGGATTGAAGTTGATTTCTACATAATACTTTGCAATTTTTGTGCAAAATTTGAAGTAAAATGGATAATTGTTTTTTTCAGTATTCTTTTTTTACGTTTTACTAGGCCGCCATATTGGATTTTTACTAACATTTATCCCCATATGATCCTTAATTTTTGACTAAAATTTGAAGTCAATCGAGTAAGTAGTTTTTTAACTATGCCACGAACAGACAGACAGACCAACGGAATTGAGAGAACATGTTTTTCGGCATCTAGGGACCCTGAAATGTGTAGATCTGCAAACATTTCGGAGGGTGAATATTTCACGATTACAATATTTTCTTTTAACGAGGGAAGTGATATAATTTGTATAGTCGGGGACAGCCATTTAGTTTCGGTTACGTAACAGGTGTTCTTTGTAATTTGAAGGGCGTCATCATTTAGCTTTTTGAATCTGTTAGGAGTAAGACAGATGCTTAAGACAAGTTTGTCTCTTTTTCTCGTGAAATGCGTAAATACGTTCCCAAAAGCTAGATACATTCAGGATTCAGGGATCGTCAAGTTCAATGGCTTATTAGAACCCATGAACTTTGCAAATTTAGCTAGCATGTCTTAGGTCAGCATACCTCTCTTTCTAAAATATTTTAAATTGTGTGGTATTACCACTTCTACTTTAAACCAATGTCAACATACATTTTCTAAATGGAATACCCTGTATATTATTGTATTTTTGTATTTCCCTGAATATTATAAATATTTTTTGTGTCATATTTCTTTCAACTGTTTGTGAGAAAATGGCGGTTGAAAATCAACTTTTTTGACCATTTGAAGTCCTTTAATTGTCAAACAACTTAACTTGGAACAAAATGGAATTCACTTTCCTATCTTAGTTTTTAATTATTTATTTCCCACGCCAAGTTCTAGTTTGACAGGAGGTGTCAAAATTTGACATTTCTATCAAAGTAGAAATTGGTGTAACGAGATAGATAACTAAAAACTGAGAGAGGAAATGCAATTCATTGTGTTACAAATTAAGTCGTTTTGCAGTTAAAGTGCTTCAAAGAGGTCAAAAAGATCAATTTTCAAGCGTCATTTTCTTGTTGAATTTAAGTATAGGAAACATAAGAGAAAAATACAAAAATGCAATAATATACAGGGCGTTACATTTAAAAATCGGATGTTGCCTCCGGTTTTAGTTAGAAGTGGCAACACTGCACAATTTAAAATATTTTAGAAACAGAGATGTGCTCACCATGGCCTGCCAGCGAAATTTCCATAGTAATATATTTATTGGTTCTCCAGATACTTATACAGATAATAAGTTACTGAGTTTGGCGAACCCTGAATGCTGAATGTATCTAGCTTTTTGGCTAAAATGAAAATTTTTGTTTGCCTAGCAACACACAAAAGAGACAATCCTATCTCAAGCACCTGTCTTACTACTAACAGATTCAAAAAGTTTATATTCTCCTGTGGGCTTGGACCTCTCCCCCCGAAAATTTGAAAATATGATGACATAAACATGCTTCTTACTAATTTTCCTGAGTTTTGACCGTTTCAACCCCCCCCCTATATACTAGTTTGGACCTCCCGAAATGAATTTCTGTCTACGTGCCTGCTCCCATCGTCAGACCGAAATTTTAAAGTACCTAATGACCTAATATATTAACTAGTTCTCCAGATACTTCTAATGACATCGCTGAAATTATTAGAGAGACATTTCGTTTCATTTTTAAGTTCCAACACAGAATACATGCACAGGGTTTTTAATTACCTGGAGAACCATAAAACATAGAGGGAACTTTTGAAATATATCTTCGTTTCTTTTGAATTTTTAATTTATTTGATTTGTCTTTATACAAGGTGTTGCATTTTTCTGGGCGGATATGAACGTTCATATTTTGAGGACACCGTATATATATTATATTAGATATTATAATAGACACACACACACACACACACACACACACACACACAGACACACACACAGACACACACACAGACACACACACACACACACACACAGACACACACACACACACACACACACACACACACACACACACACACACACACACACACAGACACACACACACACACACACACACACACAGACACACACACACACACACACACACACACACACACACACACACACACACACACACACACACACACACACACACACACACACACACACACACACACACACACACACACACACACACACACACACACACACACACACACACACACACACACACACACACACACACACACACACACACACACACACACACACACACACACACACACACACACACACACACACACACACACACACACACACACACACACACACACACACACACACACACACACACACACACACACACACACACACACACACACACACACACACACACACACACACACACACACACACACACACACACACACACACACACACACACACACACACACACACACACACACACACACACACACACACACACACACACACACACACACACACACACACACACACACACACACACACACACACACACACACACACACACACACACACAGACACACACACAGACACACACACACACACACACACACACACACACACACACACACACACACACACACACACACACACACACACACACACACACACACACACACACACACACAGACACACACACACACACACACACACACACACACACACACACACACACACACACACACACACACACACACACACACACACACACACACACACACACACACACACACACACACACACACACACACACACACACACACACACACACACACACACACACACACACACACACACACACACACACACACACACACACACACACACACACACACACACACACACACACACACACACACACACACACACACACACACACACACACACACACACACACACACACACACACACACACACACACACACACACACACACACACACACACACAGACACACACACACACACACACACACACACACACACACACACACACACACACACACACACACACACACACACACACACACACACACACACACACACACACACACACACACACACACACACACACACACACACACACACACACACACACACACACACACACACACACACACACACACACAGACACACACACACACACACACACACACACACACACACACACACACACACACACACACACACACACACACACACACACACACACACACACACACACACACACACACACACACACACACACACACACACACACACACACACACACACACACACACACACACACACACACACACACACACACACACACACACACACACACACACACACACACACACACACACACACACACACACACACACACACACACACACACACACACACACACACACACACACACACACACACACACACACACACACACACACACACACACACACACACACACACACACACACACACACACACACACACACACACACACACACACACACACACACACACACACACACACACACACACACACACACACACACACACACACACACACACACACACACACACACACACACACACACACACACACACACACACACACACACACACACACACACACACACACACACACACACACACACACACACACACACACACACACACACACACACACACACACACACACACACACACACACACACACACACACACACACACACACACACACACACACACACACACACACACACACACACACACACACACACACACACACACACACACACACACACACACACACACACACACACACACACACACACACACACACACACACACACACACACACACACACACACACACACACACACACACACACACACACACACACACACACACACACACACACACACACACACACACACACACACACACACACACACACACACACACACACACACACACACACACACACACACACACACACACACACACACACACACACACACACACACACACACACACACACACACACACACACACACACACACACACACACACACACACAGACACACACACACACACACACACACACACACACACACACACACACACACACACACACACACACACACACACACAGACACACACACAGACACATACACAGACACACACACAGACACACACACAATTTTCAATCTAAATATATATAACAGTATACAGCGTATAGGGAAATGTATAAATAATACTATTTCTTTTTTGAATTCACAACAAAAAGTGTGTAATTCACCTTCATAAATATAAACCATGAACTAAAGCGGCGAGCAAAAAAAAGTCTTTGCTTTAATAAATATGTTAGTATCAAGAAGAATTCCCATCGCCAGTCTTTCGAATCGCCTCGTGGAAGGCAGACCTCTGTGTTTTAACATAAGTGGTTCCACGTGTTTGCTTTTGCTGCTTTGTTTCGGGGTGAAGCGGGAGACTCAACCGCTCAGTGTGGAAACTAACGACCCCGTTAGAAAGGGAGCAGACGCTGTGAACGTGTGAGGCCTAGTTGTTCCTGAATTCTATCCTGTAGGCGGGAGTAGGAGGGGATTAGCTTGAAAGAAAAGGTCATCTTGTGATATCAGTATTACTGTCAAGGGGGAAACTAGTGGAAGCCAAGATGCAGTTCAAAAATTAATAAAGAGCAAATATTAAGGGTTATTTGAAAGAATCGGGGTATTCCGGGGGCTTAGAGCTCGCCATCCGGACATCCTACCGATAACGTCTCCAAACAGGAATAAGGTGTAAATCATCTGGGAAGCTCGCCCCAGCTCGGAATAAGCCTCAGACGGAGAGCAATCTGGCGATGGCTTTGCAGCAAAGCCATCTAACCAAATAAGTCAATTCCCATCTCTTTTCACGACACACCAAGGTAAATATTTCATTACCAATTTTCTACGGCACTACCTTTCAGTGGCGGCTCTTACATAGGATCATTTGGTCAATGACCCCCCAAAAATATTTCAGAAAATAAATTATTCGTTTGACCGTCCCTCCTAATAGTTGTAATAAATCGCGAATCTTGGGAAAAGTTAAATACGCAACACTATTAGCCGCGCGCGGCGGTTTGAATGGTTTCGTTGGGATCCTTAGGCATAATAAAATACGCTATACTAAGCTAGGCTGGGTAGTCCGAATTGCCCTGATTACCTTAACCTTAAACTTGACGAAAGTACCCGAAGATTTCACAGCTACCGAGCGGCAGCCGAACGTGATAGCAAATGGAATATGAAATCGCGATTTGGGTCATCAGCCGGTCTCTTCTCGTAATTCGATCGATCGGTGGCGGCATCACGTCGACATGCGGAAGTTCAGTTGTTCAGATATTAGAACTCGATATTGTTTCGGATGTTTTTAATCGATGAAAATTAATTTAGATACTGTTTTTTGTAATATATTTTTTTTTATTTTTATGATCTATGTGTGAGTTGGAAATATACAGGAAATAAAATGTTGGTAGTGATTAGTGCAAAAAAATAAACAACTAAAAAGTGCTTACGAACTTAATTTTGCAAAAATAACCAATATCAAGGTAGACTATGTTTGAGTTGTGAATGTAGATAAAATAAAATGTCGGTAGTGCAAAAAATTACTTAAACATGCGTGTTCTACGGTCGAAAGTGTTGATATTCGCACTCAGCTAGACACAGCTTATAGAAAATCCCTTTGAAATTTTAATGAAAATGTATCCAAAAATCGTTATATTTTAAACAAAATTATAGATAGTGTCAAATTTTGTGGGGCATTCGAGCTGGCACTACGTGGCCATAATGAAACGGCTTTGTCTGAAAATCCAGGGATTTTTCAAGGGCTTACAAATTTTGTTGAGGAGTTGGGGCAAGATAGACTATCCGCTTTAGCAATGTTAAGTATCGTAAAATCGTTTATAAAAGGAATGTGCGTGCCATTTTAACGAACGTGTCATTCAGCATTTTTCCAATTCTAAAGAACGAAGAGTAGACCTGAACTTTAAGAAAATTTAAAGCTCAATTTAATGATAAGATATGTATTTTTATTTTAAGTATGCCTATTTTTAAATTTGTAATTGACCTCCCAATATAATTCGCCATATATAAAAGATGACCCTTAATCGTCCTCCGTACCCGCCAACCACAACACAGATTGTACAATGTGCTTACTATTGGCTCGTCGATTATTTCGGAGTTGTTTAAACAAGTTTTATTAAATCGTTAGTGTGAGCTTCCGAGCTTAGTGATAGGATTCTTGACTGTCAACGCATTGGATGCGTGTTCGAATCCCGGTTCAGGCGTTGAGATTTTTTTATTTTTTTTTCAGCAAAAAAGATAAAAATCCGGATTATTTATTTTCCTAAAGTTAGGTCAGGTTAGGATGGTTAGGTTTCCTGTAAAATAAGTTTATGAGGATGGAACAAAATTCCGGGTCTGTATTAAAACAAGGATTTTTTTGACAAAACCTATACAGTTAAGTATATATTTCCCGTTAGTGTTAGGTGAGCCCAGGTTCGTCGATAAAAACTATCATTAAAGCCATAAAATCACATGCTAAGCTAACCTCAAATCACCGAAAATCAGATTTGAAACACGCGTGCACACTAGAGTGGTGGAAATTTAGAGTCTTGTAGACCTAAACACTTAAAATAGCAAAAAAATGCACATTCATTAACATGGATTTCAACATAGGTATGATTTCAGAACGGATAACTCGTAGTATGATGTCACCCTACACAGTGGCGAACTAAAGCGAAGGCGGACCGCCCCGGGCACGGAAGTCTAGAGGGCCTAATTTGAAAAAATAAAATAAAATCGTAGTCTTTTAATAAACATGTATTCGAAGATTGTGTTATTAGAATTGACTAGCTCACTTCATTCACGATTATAATACTTCTCGCATAAAAGGGAAGTATTATAATCGTAAAAAAATCACCCACCGAGATTTTTGCAGATCTTTACGTTTTTGGGCCCCTAGATGCCGAAAAACATATTTTCTTATAATAAAACAAGATGGCGGCCTAGTCAAATGTTAAAAGAATTGTTACTAAAAAACTGCGTATCCAATTTATCTCAAATTTTGCACAAAAATCAAATATTATGTAGGAATCAACTGATACAAATTTGGTATGAATCCAAGACGGTTGAACAAAATGGCGGCTTAGTAAAATATTTAAAAATTCAGCCTGAAAAACTCCAGGGCCTGATTTCAAATTGTGTTACATAAATAATGGTGGTATATAGATGAACTAGTAAAACTAACTCTCAGGTTTTACATATATTTTTAGACTCTCTAGATGCCAAAAATATGTTTTATCTATTCTGTCGGTCCGTCTGTCTGTATGTCAGTTCACGGCATTGCTTAAAAGCTACTTACGTGATTGAATTCAAATTTTGCGTATAAATTAAGGGTCACATGGGGACAACGTGGTATAACATTTTGGTAAAAATCCAATATGGCAAAACAAAATGGCGGCCTAGTGAAATGCTAAATAAAAATATTACTAAAAACTGCTTATCCAATGTATCTTAAATTGTATACAAAAATCAAGTATTATATAAGAATCTACATGAATGAAGCCTAGTGAAATGCTAAAAAAACTACGTATGCAATAAAGTATATCTCAAAATTTGTTCAAAAATCAAGTATTATGTATAAATCAACTGGTAAAATTTTGCTATGAATCCAAGATGGTGAAACAAAATGGCGGCTTAGTAAAATATTTAAAAATGTATCCTGAAAAACTACTTAATACTACTGATTTCAAATTGTGTGTCGTAAATAATTGTGGTATACAGATGAAACTAGTAAAACCGTGGTACTATTTCAAGATGGATGGTGGCTAAATGTAATATTTGTAATCGTGAAAAAATCACCACCTCGGGTTTTACATATCTTCACGTTTTGGCGTCCTTAGATGCAAAAAAACAAAATGGTGGTGTGTTAATATAAAAACTACCTATTGAATTTATTGTGTGGCATAGGTATTTAGCATGATCTAACAAAATGCCGATGAATAAAAATGTTTTAAAAGTCTGTATATATGTCTTACTAAATACTATGTCCTGAACTAAATTGGATCACACTTCACTATTCTTAATAAAATTAAAGATTCATAACGAGGGACGTTCCGGGTAAAGGAAATTTACCGATTTTTTAATATTCCTTTTTAATGTCAGGAGCTGTGATAATTAGATATTAAGTTTCACAAGGCTCAGGAATCCGTGAAATTTTGCAAATCAAGTCCTAATGCTTTGTGGGGTACGTTACTTAGCATGCGTTCTTTCTGGAGTTATATGTTTTGACACAATAAAAAATTAAAGGCCTAATCATTTTACTCTATTTCAATCCATAAAAAATACTTAAAGTAAAATAATTGTAAAATATCAGAAACCTTTAAAGAAATTATGCAAGTAGTAGAGGCAATATAAAACAGATCTTTGCACCGGCTGGCTGGTCATGAACAAGAGTGACAATAAGAAAGGAGTTTTGTCACGACTATATGAACTACTACTATTAGGAATTATCCCTCCCTTGTTTACTTCAGTATTGTGTGATACGTTAGGATCTATGAAAAAGAAATTAAATTGTCCATTTTAAAAGGAGGCCGAAGGGTCTTTCTATTGATTCTTGGGGTATGTGTTAAAAGTTAAAATCTTCATCTTCACAAACCTCCTGCTTTTTTGAGAGGAAAAAATCATTTGTTTAATTTGTATATTCAAATAAATGTATGTATGCTCTTAAAAATAGAAATTATAAAGTTTTTTTCATCTATTTACAATTAGTTAGAAAGCCCATATGAAGCCGAAACAAAAATTTTTTTTACTTCTCTCGTAAAAGTATTGTATTGTAAAAAAATCACACTCCAAGACTTTTTCAAGTCTTTTTATTTATTTTTCATGGTCTGTCTGCCTATCTGTCTGTCTGTTAGCGGCATAGCTAAAAAACTACCTACCAGATGGACCTAAAATTTTGGCGGCCTAATGAAATGTTAAAAAAATTATTACTAAAGAAGAACTTATCCAATTTCCCACATTTTGCACAAAAATGATCTGGTATGTAGGAGTTAACTGGTAAAATTTTGGATTCCAAGATGGCGGCTCAATCAAATTGTGGTATAGAGATAAACTGGTATAATTGTGGTAAGAATTCAAGATGGCAGAACAAAATGGCTGTCCAATAAAATGTTTGTAATAGTAAAAAAAATCACCCTTTTACATATCTTCATGTTTTAGCGTTCCTCAATGCCAAATATTATGTTTTACCAATTCTATCGGTCTGTTTGTCAGTTCGCGTCGTACCTTAAAAACTACTTACACGATTGACTACAAATTTTGGTCAAAATTAATGGTCATATGGGGATCACCTGGTAATATTTTAGTAAAAATCCAATGTAACGCAACAATTTGACGGCCTAGTGAATCGTTAAAAATGTTTATTAAAAAAACTAGTTATCCAATTTACCTCAAATTTTGCACGAAAATCAAGTATTTTACAGGAATAAACTGATAACATTTTGGTATGAATCCAAGGTAGCAAAACAAAATGGCGGCCTAAAAAAATATTTAAAAATCAACCTGAAAAACTACTTACTAGATTAATTTCTAATTTTGTGCAAGCATTCAGTTGGTATAGAAATTAACTAGCAAATTTCTGGTACGAATTCAAGATGGCAAAAAAAATGGCGGCTAAATAAAATGTTTAAAAAATCTTTGCACAAAAATCAAATGATACAGAGATAAACTGGTACGAATTCAACATGACAGAACAACTTGGCGATGTGTCACTTTAAAAACTACTTATTCAATTTATTTAAAATTACGCCGAAAAATCAAATGTGGCATAGGTAGAAACTTATAAAATTTTGGAAAGATTCTAAAATGGAACAAAATGGTGCTCAATAAAAAAAATGTGTTACTAAATGACTATTTACGAACTAAATAGGGTCACACTTTTCTATTTCCAATAAAGGGGAAAGTTTCATAACGAGGAAAGTTCCGGGCAAAGGAAATCTACCGATTTTTTATTTTGTGAAAGTAACAAGACCAGGTGCAAATTATGTAGTATTTTTTCTTTAGATACATACTATTTTAGATTGGCTCTTAGAACGATTTATTTATAAACGACTAACACCACATCTTTTACTGCAGAAACAATCGAAAGATACGCGTAAGATCTTTTTGTAACGCGTTAGGGCAATTAAAGACGGCTATTCTTCCTCCATGACGTAGCAGAGGCAGATATTACTGAAGCAAAGGAAAATCGGAACGGTTTCAAAACCTTTTCTATTTACTATCGAGTTTTTAACTTCCTCGAGTATAAATGAAGCAATAGATTATTTACTTTTTGAGGAAGTTGAATATTTTATTCGCTATATATAATTTTCCTCATAGAAAAAAGAACTACCGGATCTAGCCATTAAAAACAATTTTTAATTAAAATATGTCAACGGCGTTAGCTGCTTTAAAACCAACAGTTAGATAACTTCATCTAAATTCACCAACCATCTGCAACCAATTATGGATGGTAACTTGGTAAAGTAAAATTAGAACCCTTTGTGTTGTTTAAAAAAAAATAACCGTAATATAGTGTGTCTGCAGAATACACCCGGTACAGACATTAGAGAATATAGAAAGATTCTGTTTGAATATAAAAGAATAAATATTTGGAAGTTGGGCAATTCCTCCACCAAACGAATCTAATGCAGAATCAGTGTTTTAATTATATCTTCATTTAAGTTTTGGCTACCATGTCATTTACGTATTAAAAAAAAACAGCTGAATATTTTTTCTAAATATTATTAAAGTATTTTCAAAGATTAATTATATCTTTGGTATATTTTAACATTGGCTTGTTAAGCTTTCTCTCCGTCAAAAAATTGAGATCTATTAAAAAACGTTATGCAAGTACTTAAAAGCGTGAGGGGTTTAAGAATATTTATTAAAAAACATTCAAATTATAGTTCAACTTTTGAAAATGAACTTTTTGGCATTTTGGGGAATTTATAAGCCACCATCCACTAGTACCAATTATTTTCTATTTTTTTTTTGGATGAACAACTTGACCCAGCTCAACTCAGAATGCCTTGTGATTGGTGATATGAACATAAAATCTTTTCCAAAAGAACAACGCAACAGATAAACTAATGGACATATATTATACAAATAGTTTTAAAAAATGTAATTCAATAATATCTGCAAGACAAACAAATAAAAACAGTTCATTAATCGATCACGTTTAAACAAACTTGTCGGATCAAGTAAGTTTAGTAATTAAGATAGTATACTCAGCGACTACAAAATGCAATACAAATAGATATTCAAAATTCAAAAGTATAGTTCTTAAATATTATGACATTAATAAATTAAAAAGAGAACTACAACTCTTAACTAACACAAAAGATCTTTCTCAGAACCGAACTTGTTTTATGAAGAATTAATAAAAGTATTCAAAATCAATACTTAAACCCTTGTTTATTAACGAACTTTGTCGAATGATTAAGCAACGTGATAATTACTATGGAAATTTCAAAACGCCACCCAACAATCAAGATTTTAAACACATTTATGAAAACTCCAATAAATTAGTGAAAAAGAAAACACGTCAAATCAGACAAAAATACTATAGTGAACAGTTTCTCAACAAAGACCAAAAAAGCGTATGGAAAGGTATGACTTTATTACTTACTAACAACATCCCAGTATATAAAGCATTTTAATTGACAAAAAAAAATATTCAAAGTATTTTATTAACGTTGTCAGTAGAAGTTGTTTGTCAGAAATTCAAAACAAAGACTCAATGTTTTTTATCAGTTTTTTCAAAAATTTTGGAACAAATTAAAATTAAAAAAAAATTATTTTTTTAAATACTAAAAAATTACTTTTCAGATGACAATATGGCTTAAGAAAAAACTAAAAGAATTCTGAAGTTGCATTAGCGCACGTTGATAATGTTCATAATAATCAAAAGTGTTTTCTATTGTATTGTCTTAGATCTTAAAAAGGCTTTTGATACAGTATATCTTAATATTTTATTTTAATGTTTATACAATATCGGTATAAGGGGTTAAATATTTTGTTGGTTTCAATGCTATTTAAATAATCGAAAACAGTTTGTTAAAGTCTAGAAAAATAATAATTTGTGGAGTTCCACAAGGATCCGTGTTAGAGGACCCGTCTTTTTCTAATATATATATATATATATATATATATATATATATATATATATATATATATATATATATATATATATATATATATATATATATATATATATATATATATATATATATATATATATATATATATAAATATATATATATATATATATATATATATATATATATATATATATATATATATATATATATATATACGTCTTTTATATATAATATATGTATATATATATATATATATATATATATATATATATATATATATATATATATATATATATATATATATATATATATATATATTATATACATATATATTTATATATATATATATATATATATATATATATATATATATATATATATATATATATATATATATATATATATATATATATATATATATATATATATATATATATATATATATATATATATATATATATATATATATATATATATATATATATATATATATATATATATATATATATATATATATATATATATATATATATATATATATATATATATATATATATATATATATATATATATATATATATATATATATATATATATATATATATATATATATATATATATATATATATATATATATAAATAAATTTAGAACTGACAGGTAACATTAAATTATTTGCTCATGATACAACTATTATTTATTTTGTGAAAAATACTTCCACAATTTATAGCGTTATAAAATTTGATTTATCTTTAGTATCTTCTTGGTTAGCAGCTTAAAAACTGACGTTACATTTTAAAAAATCAAATTGTATGTTTATAAATAAAAACTCTCTATAAAAAAAATTTTAACGGAGAAGAAATAAAATGTGTAGGGTCAATAAAATTGTTTGGTATACATTTTGATGAAAATTTAAATTGAAAGGTACACATTAATAAAATTAGGAAAAGCATTTCTCCTATTATAAGAATTTTATTCAAAATTTCTTGCTCCAAAATATTTAAAATATATTTATTTTTTACCCATTTATTCAATGTTGCAATATTTAATTTCCATATAGGGTTTCGCTTCTATAAAAACTCTAAGACATCTTAAAACATTACAAAATAAAGCCCTAAACATACCGTTCAACGTTTTAGTATCCGAAGACCCATCGGTATATCAAAAAACTTCCCACCCCAACTCTCGACACATCAACGTAAATATTTCCCTAGCAATCTTCTACGCCACTGCCTTTACCAACAATACGTCGATCCCGTCCACAAACCAAACATAGACACCTAAAATAGCGAAAAAAATTCACATTCATTAACATGGATTTCAACATAGATATGATTTCAGAACGGACACCTCATACTATGATGTCACCCATACAAACCGCTTTAGTAACCGATGGAACTCCGAAGACGCATTTTGTATTGACGCCGGCGACCAGCAGCGGTTCTAGTAACGATAGCAACGCGTCTAGTAACCACAGCAACGGAGAGCAGAGGAGTCAGTGCTCCAGCCTTTCCGACGGGGAGAATTTCGAGTGGAACGGTGACGGGGGAGGAGCAGAGCATAATAAGTTAGAAGAAAGGGAGAACGGTGCTAATAGTACTTTTAGAGGGTAAGTGATTTGTTTATTTATATTATTGGATAAATTCAGATACTATTAGCAAGTTTCTCAGATTTATCGCGCTATTTTTAGTACACTTAATTTAATCTGTTGACAACACTTGAAAATATGGAAATATATGACATATTTATGCATATATATTATATGTTTGTATGTATATATAAATATATATATATATATATATATATATATATATATATATATATACATACATATATATATATATTTATTTTTGTCGGTATTTTCTTGGGTATAGGTTAATATAAAACCAGTTCTATAATTTTACATCGGCGTTTCGCTCACCATATTGAGCTTTCTCAAGATGAAAATTTATTTCCTAAAAAGACACATATATATAGTTAAAAAACATAAAATTATCAAATTTAACCACATTTTTTTAAAAAACATTACATCTAAGTTTTTCGGTACAAACAAACCAAGACTTTACAATATACAGAATACACTTAACAGAAAATTAAAATTTTTATTTGCTACGTACCTTGAAAATGACATGTTAATCCTAAACGGAATCGAGATTAACAGTGATTTCTATAGCATTGGAATGCTGTTAGTTTATAAGAAATGATACATTTTTTTCCTTTTTTTTAAATTTTATATATGATATATGTTTGGGTTTCTGCTATTTATATGTACAGGATGTTATGTGAGAATAGCTTTTTCTTTGGAATAAACTTACTTAGAAATTAAATTATGATAAATTTGGCTTAAGTTGTTGATATCTTTTTTATCATTTACAGCATTTTTCTCCTTTTTAATCTGAATCATTTCTTTGATTGTTAGTTTCCGGTAATTAGTTTCCTGATCCAGAATTTGTGTTTCCTTAAAATTGAACTCGAACATGTTTTTTTCGTATACCATTTAGTTTTGATGTTTTTATCTACTTTGTTTCTTATTAGCGTTAAGTCCAGAAAGTTTATTTGATTTTTGTCTTCAATTTCTTATGTAAATTTTAATTGAGGTGAAAGTTATTAAAAGCATTTAATAGATCGTTAATATTATTTTTTGGAACGGCAGTCAAGCAATCATCTACGAATCTTTTAAAAAAAGGCAATGTAAAATCAAGTTTACTTATCACGTTCTCCTCTAGGTATTCCATAACCAATTGTGCGACAATGGAGGAAATAGGAGAACCCATAGCGCAACCATCTAATTGTTGATAATATTTGTCTGCATACTGGAAATAATTGTTATTCAAGGTAATGTTAATAGCTTCTAAAAATAGCAGAAACCCAAACATATATCATATATAAAATTTAAAAAAAGGAAAAAAATGTATCATTTCTTATAAACTAACAGCATTCCAATGCTATAGAAATCACTGTTAAACTCGATTCCGTTTAGGATTAACATGTCATTTTCAAGGTACGTAGCAAATAAAAATTTTAATTTTCTGTTAAGTGTATTCTGTATATTGTAAAGTCTTGGTTTGTTTGTACCGAAAAACTTAGATGTAATGTTTTTTAAAAAAATGTGGTTAAATTTGATAATGTTATGTTTTTTAACTATATATATGTGTCTTTTTAGGAAATAAATTTTCATCTTGAGAAAGCTCAATATGGTGAGCGAAACGTCGATGTAAAATTATAGAACTGGTTTTATATTAACCTACTAAAAAACGAATTATAAAGTTGCAAGGGTTAAAGATGCAAACATCAACAACAACCTTTTTCAAAAACATTGAAGAGGCTTACGGAGATGGCATGGCAAATTCTCTCAGGAACATATCCAAATTGTACCAAAAGTTAGCTAAACAAAAAAATCGAAGGATTTTTCTACTAAGATGCAAACATGCAGACGTGACTCCAGCTTTCTTAAATTTTAATACATCACACATAACATTTACAGGTACGTACCTTGAAAACAAATTCAATGATATATTAAAAAATACAAAACAAAAAATTTTAAATTTAACAGTGACGGAGACCACAAAAATTATCAATAATATAAATTCTGAAATAAATAATCACATTAGCTATTTAAAAAAATTTTTACCTGAACATCAACTTAATACATTTTTAGATTTAGAGAATTCAAAATACGAAAACACATTTAATTACACTAAAGCACGCAATCAAACAAAATTTACAAATTTGGTTTCACGTATACCAAATAATGACAGAAAAATAAATACAACC
This sequence comes from Kuschelorhynchus macadamiae, assembly GCA_030620095.1. Classification (NCBI taxonomy): domain Eukaryota; kingdom Metazoa; phylum Arthropoda; class Insecta; order Coleoptera; family Curculionidae; genus Kuschelorhynchus; species Kuschelorhynchus macadamiae. The sequence goes on along the minus strand of JAUTXW010002854.1, from coordinate 452,120 downwards.
GAATGGCTAAGTAACATCTCTGACACTAACATCCCACATGATATTGCTGAAGTTCTGGCTTTGGGTGACCGTTTTTCTCTTCCAATAATAAATGAACAACATATACCAACTACCGAATATATCGCCTGTGTAGAGAGCATAATTCAAGAAAAACCAAATGAAATCAAAGATTCAATTCGCGCAGATGTTGTAAATGTTGTCACTAATTATAACCATAAAATAAAACATAAAAAGACAAAATACTCTAACTTTCAAAAAAACATACAAAAGAAAATAAATAAAACCAAACAATTTATAAAATATAATCCCCAAATTAAAATCCTTAAACCTGATAAATCAAATAAAACTGTGATTATGAATTCTCATGATTATGATACAAAAATTAAGGAATTACTTAGTGACAAAAATACATACAAAGAACTAAAAAGTGATTTAACAAATTCTTATCAAAATAAAAATAACACCTTTATAAAAAAAATGTTAAACAAAAAAATATTCACTGATACAGAAGCAAAAAACCTAATGATACATAACGCAGTAGCACCCAAAATATATGGTCTACCAAAGTTACATAAAGCTAACATACCTTTAAGGCCCATTGTATCCTGTATCCAATCTCCTTTTTATAAATTATCAAAGTATTTGTCTAATTGTATGTCTAACATAACTGGTAAAAATGATTATTTCGTTAAAGATTCCTTTGAATTTAAACATTTTATTGACAGGGTAGAAGTTCCAAATGATCATGTACTAATATCCCTTGATGTTGTCTCGTTATATACAAACATTCCAAATGAACTTTTATCGGAGATAATAAGACAAAAATGGGACGAACTAAAAGCACACACAACACTGCCTTTGAATGAATTTTTAGAAGCTATTAACATTACCTTGAATAACAATTATTTCCAGTATGCAGACAAATATTATCAACAATTAGATGGTTGCGCTATGGGTTCTCCTATTTCCTCCATTGTCGCACAATTGGTTATGGAATACCTAGAGGAGAACGTGATAAGTAAACTTGATTTTACATTGCCTTTTTTTAAAAGATTCGTAGATGATTGCTTGACTGCCGTTCCAAAAAATAATATTAACGATCTATTAAATGCTTTTAATAACTTTCACCTCAAATTAAAATTTACATCAGAAATTGAAGACAAAAATCAAATAAACTTTCTGGACTTAACGCTAATAAGAAACAAAGTAGATAAAAACATCAAAACTAAATGGTATACGAAAAAAACATGGTCAGATCGATACTTAAATTTTAACTCCAATCATCCTAAGAACCAAAGAAATAGCGTCGTAATAGGTCTGACCGATCGTGCTATTTCACTTACTTCTCCAGAATATCGGCCTGAGATTTTAAAGAAAGTTAAAGAAACTTTATTAAATAACCATTATCCTGAGAAAATCATATTACGAATTTTTAAACAAAGGACACATTTATTCTATAACAATATAAAGAAAGCTGAAAAAGAAAAAAATCTAAACACAAAGTACATTGCAATGCCCTACACAGACGGTCTATCGGAAAAAATAAATCACATCTTATCTGAACATGATATACATGTCTGTCATAAAGCTCATAATTTGTTAAAAAGTCTTTACACGCCTTTGAAAAGCAAGGTAATAAATAAAAAGAAATCAAATTTGGTGTATTCAATTCCTTGTCTAAATTGCTCAAAAAAATATATTGGAATGACAACACAATATTTAGATAGTAGATTAAACGGTCACAAATATACAAAAAATGCCTCTACTGCACTCCACAAACACGAACTTTCAGAAAAACACGAGTTCAATTTTAAAGAAACACAAATTCTGGATCAGGAAACTAATTACCGAAACTAATAATCAAAGAAATGATTCAGATTAAAAAGGAGAAAAATGCTGTAAATGATAAAAAAGATATCAACAACTTAAGCCAAATTTATCATAATTTAATTTCTAAGTAAGTTTATTCCAAAGAAAAAGCTATTCTCACATAACATCCTGTACATATAAATAGCAGAAACCCAAACATATATCATATATAAAATTTAAAAAAAAAGGAAAAAAATGTATCATTTCTTATAAACTAACAGCATTCCAATGCTATAGAAATCACTGTTAATCTCGATTCCGTTTAGGATTAACATGTCATTTTCAAGGTACGTAGCAAATAAAAATTTTAATTTTCTGTTAAGTGTATTCTGTATATTGTAAAGTCTTGGTTTGTTTGTACCGAAAAACTTAGATGTAATGTTTTTTAAAAAAATGTGGTTAAATTTGATAATTTTATGTTTTTTAACTATATATATGTGTCTTTTTAGGAAATAAATTTTCATCTTGAGAAAGCTCAATATGGTGAGCGAAACGTCGATGTAAAATTATAGAACTGGTTTTATATTAACCTATACCCAAGAAAATACCGACAAAAATATTTCATAAGGTTAAAGAAAAAAACGAATTATATATATTTATATATATATATATATATATATATATATATATATACATATATATATATATATATATATATATATATATATATATACATATATATACATATATACATATATACATATATTTGGCAAGATGTTATTTTGTTTTACAGTAGGTATATTACTTTCCAATGATCCCATTTTTTTCTAATTCATAATTCGTAAATATTTTAATATTAGGTATATTAATTAGGTTATATCCCCACGTTTTTGTAAGCAGTCTTCTAATAACTAAATTTAATTATTAAATTGTAATCAAGGGGAAAAATAAATGTAGGTATGCAATTATGAGGAAAGTTTGGAAATTATATTAATAACGAAATTTAATTTAACGCCAGAAAGAGAATATATATTAATTGTCATTTCACATTGAAAGAAATAGTTAATGTCGCATATTTCCATCCGTACCTTGATTGAATTTATCAATAATGTCTCAAATAGTAATTGGTGTATCGGTCTTTAGGAGGGCTGGAAAAGGAGAACTGCTTTTTTAGCTAACCAAGCTTTCGAAAATGTTTATTTTCTTCTTCGGGGCTAAAAATGAAACATTCATGTTAAACAAATATATCAATAAAAAATATTTAACTTACTGCTAGATGCAATTAATAAAGGAGGAATTTTCCCAAAAATCGATTTAAAAGTGTATAAATACTAAAAAATATTATAAACATATCATGTATAATAAAAACATTTGCCAAAAAATTAGAATGACATTGTAAGTTTTTGGTTATCAAGTTAGAAATAACAGGTAAATTTATATTGTTAATTTATATATGTTCCAAAGTTAAATTTTATGCATAGAAAAAATGAAGTACACACAAAACAAATATATATATATATATATATATATATATATATATATATATATATATATATAATTCTACATTTTACATATAAATAAAAAACATAAAATTAAAATAAATAGTTCAAAATTAAATTAGATTTAGATGGTTGAAGAAGAAAATAAACATTTTCGAAAGATTGGTTAGCTAAAAAAGCAGTTTTCATATAATTTAAACCGTTTATATATAAGATACCTCGTATATCTACCTTATCCTAAATTTTCATTTAATATTGATTTATTATGTGTATTTACATATATATATATATATATATATATATATATATATATATATATATATATATATATATGTATACATAATAAAGATTATATAACGAAAATAAGGTGAATCCTTTGTTTATGCTATTTGCTACATCTAATGCAAGTTTGCCTTGAACACAATTACTGAGGTCTGACAAGTATGTTAGGTTTCTGCATAATTTATTTGAACCAATTAATTGGCCGCATAAAGAAGTGTTAATAAGCTTTAATGGACTAAATCGTGCATCAAGACTTTTATTAACTTGACAATAATCACACATATTTTAAAAGATCTATCCTAACATTTTTTTAAATTATACTTATTGCTTTCTTCTAATATGTGTTTTACATTATTTTTATTGTAGTTTTCCCAAAAATTATCAAAAAGTATTTTTATATTGTTATACTGAGGTGAATAGTATATTGTATAGGTACTTTTTTTTAGAATAAACGAGATTAGAAGTCCTTCCCACATTAACAGAAATACTTGGCTGAGAACCAGTTTAAGAAGGTCGTCTCCAAAGTAAGTCAAATTATATCAATTTAACTTATAACATACACTATTTTTCCAATTAATTTAGCTGATCCAAATTTTCGTTTAATATTCATGAATTGACAATAAATTTTTTTTTGCACGATTTACCATGTTACATAACGCAAACGCAAAAATATTTACAACTTTCCCAAACGAGTAATTACGAGTAAAAAATACATTGTGTTTCTGGCTTATGATTTAGGTCCAAATTTCATTAATCCTAGTCCTAGTCCCGACCTAAACCCAATCGAGGAGGACTTCAAATATTTTAAACAGGAAACAGTGAAAAGAGTGCATAAGCTTATTCGAATAATGGCAAGAAAATGTCTCACAAATTTACTTCGTTTTTTGAATAGAAGTAATCGTTAATTAATTCGTAATTTTGTACATTTATTTAAAAAAAAATGTTTTTTGTTAAAGAATTTAAACGATAGATATCTTTTACATAGTAATGCAGGGAGTATTTCTTCATAATTCGCCACCCCTTATATTGCTTTACTTTTAAAAGTTAAAAAATGGATATTAAACTATTGGCTTTTTTTACAAAGTTTATAGATATATAGATTATTGGTTCACTGTACACAAACATCAGCAAAAGGATACCATATCCCTGCCTGGAACAAGTCCTGCAAAGCCGCAAGTGCATTTCACTCAACGACGATCGCGATTTCGCTCTTTTTAGAACTCATCAGGCCGCCATAGACTAGCTAGATTCATAGCGCCTTGCGAAATTGCAGGACATGTTCCAGGCAGACAGAATAATGGTATCCTTATATCAATATATACAGAATATCTCGAAAATATCTAGCAGACTTTATATATATTTTTAAATGGAACACCCTCTATATTATATGTTCATCAAAGGGATATTTTCTTGCTGATTACAGGGATACCACGTTTGATATTTCTCTCTTTAAAGACACCCCAAGAAATTTGTGAAAAACGCTGCCACACGTAATTTATTTTCACTGTGTAGTGGAATGTTCTTCGTCTCTCTCTAACACATTTTCTCTTATGGCAGAGTTTTTGTCACGTTTCTCAGATGTTTTGGATAAAGGTAGCCAACACGATATATTTATAATCTGCATTGTCTATAATTTTTTATAGAATGTATAAAAAACCCTACAAGTTTGGTATTTACATTTTTCTCTATTTTTAAATGTTGTTTTTTAACCGACTTCAAAAAAGAAGAAGGTTCTCAATTTGACCTGTATGTATTTTGTTTTCTTTTTTTTATGTTGGTTTATGCATATTGTCTAAACGGCTTGGCCAATTTTTATAGATCAAACGCCAAATTGTAGAGAACGTTTCCCTGTTGTTCCGATATGTTTTTATTTGAAATCCGTTCACCCGTTTTTTTGTAATAATATTATTTAAAAAAAAAACAGGTGTAAGGGCGATACAAGTAGCGAGTTTTATAATTAAATTTACATTTTTTAAAATGTACTTTTTATTTAAACTAAAGCATTGAGGTGTATAATAGACATACAACCCCATCTACTAAAGGGTATTTCTTTTGCTATCTCCTATTATGTATACAGGGTGACCATGAAAATGTCCAAGCTCAGAATCTAATATTTGACTTGACATTTTCGAAAAATGAACATTCGGTATGAATAAAACGTTATTAACCGATTACCTATATTATAATTTTTAACCGACTTCAAAAAAGGAAGAGGTTATCAGTTTGACCCTATGTATTTTTTTATGTTTGTACATAGATTACTCCACGATGGTTTGACCAATTTGGATGACATTTTTAGGGGACATTCAGGACATTCCCGAAGTGGTCCCAAGATATATTGCAAGAAGTTTTTTAATATTCTACTCTCGCGTCTCGATTCTACTCGTTCACCATTATAGTAGGAAAAAATATTATGTAGTGGATCATTTCTTAGACCTGATTTTTACAAAAAAATTAAACCGACTTCAAAAAAATGCACTAAAAATTGAAAAATAAATAATTATTTAATCACAAAAATATAATCATGTATTCAGCCAATTCGGGGTTTTGATGTCTAATACTATGCGTATAAGGTCTTACTGTCTTTATTAGTTTGGCGTCAACTTCTCGGAGTAAAATTTTTATTTCTATTCTTATCTTATTTTGCACATAGATATTACCCATGCTTTTTAAATGAAATAAACTATATTTTGAATCTTTAGGCATAAAGCTTCTGTGGTCTGTAGATCTGAAAGTACAAGTTGCTGCAGAGATGATTCCGGGCAGTAGTTGTTGTAGTGTTGATATTTAACTTGAAATCCAGTTCCACTAGCATCGTTACTGTGTCTTTCTAGTTTAAACTTTTATCACATATTTGCCTGATAGAGAGCAGGGGTGTCATTAAAGAAGAGTCAATTATGACATACATTTACAAACAATGACTATGTATTAAAAGTGAATAAAGAGTTACATTCTTTTATCCATCAATGTTCTAGACCTATCCGGTAGTGGGAACTTTTGTTCCATTACATAAGTCGGTTTTTAATATTAATACTTATTTATTAGGATTCCTAGAAATTTTTGAAACTATTAGGCTAGTTCTAATTGTCGAAAATTCGATTGAGCTTCTTGTTGTCAAATCGTACAATGTGACGACGAAATTGTTACCAATTTTGTAATTGTCTAAGTAACATATAATAATTGACTGTGGTATCAGATTTAAGGGGAAGTACTCTCAAATTTATTTTATTCTAGGTAACATTCTAATAATAAAATATAATTTATACCCATCTTTGACAGTTTTTGAAAAGACTCCTATTAAAAATTAACAATGAAAATAAAATACTTTAATTGATTTAATTAATAAAATAAAAAATATTAAATTGCCAAATAATGCAATCTTCATATCGTTTGATGTAAAAAACCTTTTCCCAAGCATACCACCATTAGAGACAGTTGAAATTATAAAAAATAATCTTATTATAAACAAAACCAATCATATCCTACAAACAGAAATTATATATGCCTTAAAAGTACGCATGAACCAAAATTACTTCCAGTTTAATGATGAGTTATTTTCAGCCAAGGAAGGGCTTATTATGGGGAACCCTTTAAGTCCACTCTAGGCTGAAATAATTATGCATAATTTAGAAGAAAAAATTAAAATAAACCCTTTATTTCAAAAATGTCTCTATTGGTATAGATACGCCGACGATATATTGGTTTGTTTTACTGGCACGATGAGACAGCTTATACACAAAAATATACAATTTGCTGTCAAAATAGAAACTTATAACTCTATAAACTTTTTAGATTTGAACATAACAAAGGTAGCAAATAAACACGAATTTTCAATTTTTCAGAAACCTACACATACGGACACAACCGTCAATAATAAATCAATGAACTCAAACTAGCAGGATTTCATAGCATGACACAGATTAAGTAATTAGGATAATTTTCAAAAAGAATTAAACAAATAGCAGTTAACAATGGATATGATGCCAAAATAATTGACAATGGTTTAAATAAAAAAACTGTTAAAAATACCTTTAGAAATTTACACTGTACCACCCCAAGAAAAAAATAAATATAAGATACTTACTTATATCGATAAACCTACAGAAAAGGTGGCTTCTATACTGCGTAAAAAGAACATTAAAATTGCATTTAAAACAACTAATAATCTAAGTAAGTTTATAAAAAATATCAAAGAAAAACAAATAAAAATAATAAATCCGGGGTTTATAAATTAAACTGTGTATCATGCCCAGCAGTTATACACTTCTGGGCATGATACACAGTTTTTTATTTACAGGGTGCTTTTTCTTTATAAAACACCCCGTAAATATACAATTTATATTTTTTTATGTTGTGTCACAAGAACGAATTACCGCCATTTCGAACTGGAATTACAATGACTGCTTATTTTGGACATAAATTATTTTTTAAAAGACTTTTCAAAAGATGTCCTATCCAATCGTTCTTTCCATTTTGTGTTTCCTTATATTATCACGCTCTGACAAAATTATTATGAAAAATTAAGTGTTATCTGATGTAACTATAACAGCAAAGTTAGTCTAGAATTTTATGAAAACCCCTGTATAATTTAATTTTTAATTAAATTATTAAAGCTGCATTTAATAATATTAGTTCGATAATTAAAACGTGTCAATTTTAGCGAGTATTTAAATATTCCAGCTGTAAAAGATGATCCTGATTTTCAAACGATATAATACGTTACAAAACTTGTATATTAAAATTCATGGTCAGCTATGTACAAAAGCTTTTGTTACACTTACTTAATTTTCATTTAAAAATATGTCAAAAAAAGGCCAGACTGGGAGGACTTTTAAACAGAGATTAGCAGAGCATAGAAGGAGTTTAATTAAAAATAAACAGATTCAACATACGCCGAACATTTGTTAGAGAATAACAATGCTTTCGATGAAAAGTTTGAAATCTTACATACAATAAACAAAAGTAAAAAATTGTCACTTTTAGAGTGTATGGAAATTAATAAACGTAAAAACACCTAGTATCTCTTAAACCTATTTTGTCAGAAATTTCCGTCTAGATGATATTTAGGTCTCTCGTAGGCCATAACTTTTTTTACCTAGTAATATGTTTTATAAAAATCAAGCCCATTTAGCAAACTGCAAGTTTAAATACCGTTTGTCTGACGAAGCTACAGTGTTAGCGAAACATATATCACAAGTTGTGAATAAAAGTGAAAATTTAAAACATTTTAAGGTGTTTTATTTACATTATTGATCATGGATTTTCATGAAGTAACGATCCAGTCAATCAAGTTTTTTATTAAAAATTAGGTATCATATAATGGAACGCCCTCTACGAACATGCGAAATATAAATTATATGTACCTTTTTATAACATTGGCCTTGGAGGGCAAATATAATTTTCACATTTCATATTATTCGTGAAGTAATAAGTTTTCCATCATTGTCAGTAAATTAGTTTATAAAAAAAAATTCCTATTACCCTTCTGCGACCGTATTTCATTGTTAGACTGGAGTGAAAAAGTTTCATTGTGAGAAAATTGCCCGTAATATATCTAGTAGTTGTTTGCGGAAACGCTAGAAATATAAATAAAGTAATCTCCTACTATGTTCCCGATGCCTGAATTCTCACTATTTTGCTCAGTTAAAGAGGATTTTAAGAAAGAAGCAAGAAAGGTGGACAGCAGGAGGCAGCTGTTAAAAACGATAATCTGACGCATGGATATTAAGAAATCTGAAAGAGTATTGCACATATTTCATTACTGGTAAGTTATTTCTGTGTTTTGATTTAGTGGTAACTATTTTCTGAATCTCTACGCATTCTTCATTGTATGTCATTTCTTGAAATGTGGAATAATAAATTTAATGTTACTTTTTAAGAAACATTTGTTGATAAAATGATGATGTCTAATAGTTGTTTGCATTTTTAGGAACAAAGAAAACGGAGTATAAACCCTAGCCGAGAACCAAAAAGATATCAGTCTTGGATACATAGATATATGGGCCGACACAAATCGTGAAACAAAATTCTTCTGGGCTTATTTACATAGACTTGAAATTAAACGTATCATAGCAAATGCCATTTGCTCCAATTATAGATGTCCGTATTTTGAAAAACCAAATTTTTTGACATTTTCGAAATGTCAAAGTCGGATTATTCAGCTTTTAAATGGAAATAAAAGAAGGGATTCAAAAATTAAGTGGTTTGTCGATTCTCATTTCTTCACTGATTTAAAAACAATTATTAAGAAAAAAAATTATTTATGATTCCTATTAGATTAATATCTTCACTTTACTTTCTTCTGTTTTCAATTATTCTGATAAGAAAATCAGTTGGATTGTTAGTGTATTTCATAAATCAGTGAGTCATTGCTATTTAGAAGAGATTAAGTTTCACTGGAGAAAAAAATATATTCATTGTATTGATAACTGTAACAATAGCAAGAAAAAAACAGAACTTGTTTTTACAGAAGTATTGCTACATAAGCCTGTTAAGCTTTTATTGAACCTGAATCATATATTGTCATTACCTCCGTAACATTTATTTCATTAACCAGGTTTTACTTAAACTGCACCAAACGGATCATGTGCCGTGACGAAGGGGGGAGGATTGTTTTTGTGGATATGCAGAATGTTAGCCGATCACCAAGGAGTAAAGCAGCATTTTCATAGTTTCTCACATACATACTTTTCATAGCCCCAGATTCGTGCGGTTAACTTTAGGGTGATCAAATTACAACTAGATTTTACATTTCAAAGACTTAAATTATAGATTTAAAATTGTATCAGTACATTTTGAACAAAGAAGATCTACCTTCACAATTATTGTTATGTTGTAACTAGATTTGTGAACAAACATTTATACTGGTTTGGGACTAGTTGTTTAGGAATTTGAACATTACTTGGATGAAGGCATTAGAAAATATATCTTAATTTGTTTGCAACGCCTTATATTGTGAAGTTTTATTAAAAATAAAAACATATCTTGTTTTCTTTGCATCCCAGAATTTGTGTTATATGTTGTTCTACACGATGGCAACATGTTCATAGTTTGTTAACAGAATATACACTAACGGGTATAATTTTTCTTAGGAAGTAAATAGTAATTTTGCCCTACAAAAGTTCAAATTTTTGTACTTTTTTTGATCAAATTTGTTAATTACTTGTATATAGACCCCTAACTATAAATTATATTAAACTACTCTATCGAAATTAAATATCTGAAAGCACGAAATTAGTTAAGGGTTATCAACAAAGAACAAATCTTGTTAATAATTATATCTTTTAATTTTGTTTCAAATAATTCAATATTTATCATTTTATAGATGACCGCTAATTTATTGCAGTAATGAGTTCAGTCTTATGGAAAAATAAATAAATTGCACTTTACTCACATATATTTTAAAAAAAGTTTTGCGGTGCCTCGGGTATAAAATTAATTATTGAAACTAAAATGTAATCAATAAATATTTAAATTTTTAATCATTTTTAACAACTATAACTTTAGTCATAAATATTTAATCGTTACTAAAAATATGTGATACACTTTGCATCAGATGCATGCTTTGTATTTTATTTAATCTTAAGCTACACACATTTTCGGAAATCCGATGTTAAATAAATGCCAGATAAGCCATTTTAATAGTATTTGCACAATTTTTTTTACCCTCTATATCTAGAAGAAGCTCCGCTATATTACCAGATTTTTACATGAAACCATAAAAAAACAGCTTACTCTTGGCTAACCAAAAACACATTTTTTGTATTTTAGGAACGTATGTGTGTGCTTGATTAGCTATATATCCAATACATTCCTTTTTTATATGAACTGTAAGAGTTTATTGAAACACTGTTAAAATGAAATAAAATAAGTCTATTGAACTAGAACAACAAAATTCACATCCGACTTCTTGCAAGTCCAAAAACAGAGTCCTCTAATATTAATACAAATCTCAAGAAACATAAAGTTTCACCCTATGTGCCAAAATTCCTCGCTTTGATTGGTCCTATTCGTTGGCAAAAGAGGTTTTTTTTATTTTCGTAAACTTTCCCATGGTCAAAATAAAAACATTCATTACAGATAGTAAAATGGGAATTTGGAGAAAGCTTTACTAAGAAGGGTCGTTTCGGTATTTTCCTATCATAAACCCTAAATGCAATAAACAGTTTACTATCGGTGATGGTTCCTACTATCGAACGTGCAACAAAATATTTTAAAATCGTACAAAGAAATGTTGTAAAAATAAATATTAAAGGATAGCATACAAGAACCTTAAAACTAAATTAGACTCTAAATGCCGATGGAAATTCCCACAATTATGTACAGAAAACTAAGTACCTACAAATTGTTACATTTCTCAATAGCAATAGATAATTAGCCTAGATTAAAAAAGTAAATGTAAAATAAAATAAATATGTACAGTATGTTATGCAGTAACAATGAAAAGAAAAACAAATATATACAGTGTGATATGCGCAAATTTTAACTTTGGCAGATAAATGTGGGAGACATTCAGTCGCATCACATTTTAAATATCGGACTGCGTTTTTGGTTAGCCCAGGTTATTTTTTTTTGGTTTGATTTAAAAAGTGTATATAACTGTCAAAAAAAATTGGCAACATTGAGGAGCCTAGATTTAGCCGCCATGAATTTTATGAGGTAGGTGCTTCAGAGCCAAACATTTTTTCCCAATATAATACAATCAAAACGTTAGTCAGGGTTGTAAAAACAACGATACCATTTTTTTGACGTCCCGGATATCATATTTTATTATTTTCATCTGGCAGCCCTCTACACTGAATCACATATTGTTTCTATCTATCTTATAAAAAGACACAATTGTTGACGATAATGGCCAGTAAATGAATTATGCATTAACAGTATCGATATATAATTGATAAGAATTGATCAGTGCTAAAAAACTGTAGGTAGAGTTTTAATGAATATCAAAAATTGGTTTTTACTATCAAATCAAACACCAAAAACATAAAGATTCAAAAATGTGTAAGAAGCCTATATCTCAAAAAGCTCACCTTTCCATCCAGCAAATATTTATCAAAATACAAGAATTCTAACCACACTACACCACAACTTGTTACATTCTGGACGCGCGTTTCGCTAACCAAGTTAGCATCATCAGCAGATGATATAAACTAAAGTAACTTATCCTTACAGAGACTATTTATAGGTAAAGGTGGTCACACTTGGTTACACCCGACTTCACCGTTGCCAAGTAAGCAATAGAGGGGACTATAGGGAATAGGCCCTCTGTCTTTATTTAGTGCTTTCTTACCACATTTAACTATTTCTATACTCTCAAATACATTCAATAATCTATTATTAGATACATTTTTAAATAACTTAAGATTATTTATTCCTATTTGGTGATTGTTTTCCAAACCATGTTGGGCAACGCTTGACTTTTCTGTTCTACCGTATCTTAAATGTGCCATGTGTTCTTTAAAACGAATTTTAATGGAACGTTTAGTTTGCCCAACATATTTTAGATCGCAGTCATTACAGCTAATTTCATAGATGGCACTCCTCCCCTTCAAGTCGACTTTGTCTTTAGGGTTTCCAAGGAGATTTTTCAAACTGTTCTCCGTTTTATAGGCTACTCTGAAACCTACGTTTTTAAATACTTTTTCTAAACCTCTCGTATATCTGGGATCATATGGGATTACTATGAATTTATTGGGAGCCTCATAATAAGATTATTGGATGCATTTGAGAGTATAGAAATAGTTAAATCTGGTAAGAAAGCGCCAAATAAAGACAGAGGGCCTATTCCCAATAGGCCCCCTCTATTGCTTACTTGGCAACGGTTCAGTCGGGTGCAATCAAGTGTGACCACCTTTACCTATAAATAGTCTCTGTTAGGATAAGTTACTTTAGTTTATATCATCTGTTGATGATGCTAACTTGGTTAACGAAACGCGCGTCCAGAATGTAACAAGTTGTGGTGTAGTGTGGTTAGAACTCTTGTATTTTGATCTATCTTTCACCACAGGTTCCAGTGTTAGGACCGCAAATATTTGTTTAATATTTTTGTTCTGGCTTTCAAAACAAATTCAGGTGGAAAATGTTTGTAGAATTTTATCACCGGCTGTATCTTATCTTTAGTGTATAAACGGTGGTATACCACTTGACGAAAGGAAAGGCTTCTAGATTTTCGGTACCGACAGATAAATCTTAATAATTTTAATTGCGGTATTTGGTAGGGTAAAGCCAGTATTAACTAAATGCTTTTCTTTGTGTATGTTTCTACGACGTGTGTGTGATCACACTGAGAATCTCCGTTAAAAAAGTGCTGGGGCTATAGGAACGGGAGTAGTTGCAGAGCGGAAAATAATTATTTTGACAGAAAAAGAGCTTCTTCCTCATCTGATGAAAATCAATAATTAAACATGATCCGAACAAATACTTGACAGTAACATGCAGTTCTCACTAAACACGTTAATAAATGCAGAATAACTATTCGTTCCCCCCCTTTAAAACCTTCCGCGATCCTCCGATGGTGTGAGTAAACTTAACCTTTACTTTGTAAAAATGAAAAATTACTATGGTGGTTGCAATAGCTGCCGGCGCTGTCTCATTACTACTAATGCATTTTGAGTATTTTAAAAATTTGACTTTAAGAAATCGGCGTCAACTAATTCTTAATTACTTAAACATAAAAAGTCGTTTATGTATTGAATGTCTTGTATTTAATATTACGAGTATAATGCCTTTATTATTCTGACGTCGACTTCATAAAGTCAAATTTCGAGATGGAATAAACATTTTTCAAGTCGATTTTATTTTATTATAAAATTTTTATGTCGTCCTTTTTAGTTCTATTTATATAAAGTTTTATGGCAAAAGTCAGCTTTAAGTTTTGAAGGCCTAAATTCTAGGTTAAAAGTTGGACGTTCCTAATTAAATATACAAGTAGCTACTGGGTCCATTGCAATTTAAAATTTGACAGAATCACGGTACTAATTACATATAAAGCACCCTCTCTATATATACAATTGTCGAAAATTAAAATGATTAGTTGAATTGAACTTCGTGCCATTAAAAACCTCAAACCATATGAAACACGATATTACCCAATTTTTCCCCTTAGTGCCTCTCCCCTTCTATACAGTTCATTCACTACAAAAAATGAACGAAATAACCTGAAGAAAAAATAGATTCCCCTCTAGGTGGGTATGTATCTCAAGATGCCACGACATCACTTTTTTGGTAAATTAAACTTGATATACCAAATTCCAAGGCAATATATTTAGAGACATTCTTACTTACAACATTATTCATAACGTTAATTTAAAATAGCATGATGACATAACTAAATTAAACCTCAATGAGTTACAACAAGTAACTTATCTGGAGGCCCCTGACTAACAAAATAATTTCAACCACAAATAAACGTGACATTAGTTTTGAGAAACCTTAACCAAGTCAATACTCTGTTTGTTTTTTGGTATGACCAAATTAAAAGCAGACCCACATATAATATTAATTTTTTTGGTAACATATCATTAACGCCTATACTTAAATATGTTATGTAAGCTATTATTAACCAAGGATTGGAATTATGTAACTTATTTCATGGTAATTCAATGTGAGCCACTCAGTTATTTGTATGTCGAACAGTGGCGTAGCTACAAATTGTGGGCCTCTTCACGGTTTTCGGTAAAGGCTCCCCTCTCAAAAGAGAAAAATAACTGATAAAAAAAAAGATCCTTTACTTGTCAATAAATGTAGCCCCCAAAGCGTAGCCGGAAAATATATGATGACTAAAAAAAGGTCATATATACTCTCATAATCCCCTTGAGCTCATCTGAAATTATCGCTGGGCCCCCTAACCTTGTGTCCCACCGCGGGGGCTGGCGGGCTACATCAATGGTTACACCATTGATGTAGAATTTTCGTAACTTACCCATAATTCTTATATTCACTCTCAACAAATTGTACAATCTAGAACCTAAATAAACAGCATGCCTCTGTGAAGGAGTATATGAAGATAGTGGGACCAATACACAACCAACGTCAACAAATCTAGTGCCCTTATTATTGTTAGTGGGGTCCCATATTTGGAAGCTTTTTTCATGAATCACAAAACGCGTTTAATATATAGTTGTCAAATGGTTAAAAGATTACTGTGCCTAAATAACAGGTCTGATGCAAATGTTTTGATTTTGTACATAATTACTCTTATTATATATGTATGCAACAATCAGCGGTTTCAGGCATCCAACGCTTGCAGTACCCCATATGCCAATTCCATATACCAACAGTGATTATACCAGCGGCTCATAGGCCAACTTTTAGACAGAAATTCCCTGATTTGATAAAATTTATAAATAGTTTTACGTGTTTTAATATCTAAGGTGCTTATCAGTGACGGAGCTGAGGTATTTTGTACTGTCTTTTGTCTGTCATTATGGTTTGATCACAGTCGTAATCACAGATACCTTTAAGAGTCGAGTAATTATGAACCTTTGGACCCCCAGGAACAGCATTGCCTCGGACATTCCCAGAAAACGTCAAATAGAAAAGTTTATTAACATTTATTGTTAGAATATTTGATTTATGATCCATCCAAAGCCTCACTCCGACGCCTGAAATACTTCCTGCCAAGATTCACCCGAAATAAGTATATCCCAGCTGGTAGAATGGAGAATAGGTGATTGATATTCAGTGCCAACAATAAAGGCCCAGAACTGTACCCTGTAGCACTCCAAGCACAACTGAGGTACCATTAATTTTAAGTTTTTGGTTTGGATTTGTTAAGTAAAACTCAAGTAGATTGTATACAGTTTCTCTTATCCCAATATTTTCAAGTTTGTGAAGCAGTACTTGGTGTACTACCGTATCAAATGCCCGAGCCAAGTCCACAAAAATTCCTTCATTAAAATTTGTCGTTATATATTCTGTTATCATGGCATGCTCTATGCTTAAACCTGTCTGGAAACCATATTGAAAATCAAATAGGATATTGTTGAACTTTAGAAAATTATCTAACCTTAATTTGCTCCATTTTTCAAAGAGTTTATTTACAGAGCTCGTAAGTCAATTGGTCTATAGTTTTCTTTATTCTTAGCTTATGACCTGCTTTAAAGAAAAGTGTAATTATTGCTCTTTTTGAAATATCCGGATAGCTATCCTTTTCAAATATTAAATCTATTAAGTGTAGGAGGAGCTTTAACAAGTCCTGTCGGTAATCTATTAAGATTCTGGGTGGAATAATATCTGCCCCAGGCTCTGCGCTGCTCCTTAAAGAATAAATTATACAGATTAGTTCACTTTCTGCTAAGGGTTTGAGGATAGTCGAATTTAAGATTTTCTTTTTCTGGAAAATGGATTTCTATATTTAAGTTTCTCTATAATTTTAATAGAACTAATTATCCCCACCGCTATCCAATCCTTTTTCTTTTCCTAACATGTTTTACATTACTTAGCATAATGGAATAATTTATAATTTCAGGAAGTTTGTCAATAAACTGTCCTGGACAATAGTTAATTACACATTCCTAGTTTTGTTTTTTTTTTTATTTCATTCCCCAGAGCTTCTTAATTAATTTTTTTATTGTTTGATTAGTCCTGCTTGGTTTAGTCACAACTATATCATTCCTTGAGTCAATACTTAGCATGATTAGATAATGGTTAGAAAGCCCAGATTTCAGAATACAACTATAATATTATAATGTATTAGCTTACTATGCACACAACAGTGATCTAGACATGCTTTAACTCGTGTTGTTGAAGCAATCCATGTAGTTTCCCCTAACTTCATTCCCTACATCCAATAGGTTTACGTTGCTCTCAAAAACTTTGTGTTACATACATGCAATATTTCTGCGAACGGCAGCCAATCCAGTGGAGTAACTACAATGGTGCGGTTGCACCAGGGCCCAAGTCTTTGGGGGCCCGGCAGCCCGGTTAAAGTCTACAGAAATCATATTAGAACTATCGATAGAACTAAAAACTATCGATTTATAAAAGCGCACATTTAAGTAAGGAAATTGCATTTACAAAACTAGGCGACTTTTATGGATGTAAGTGTGTATAGACTTTAACGCGCACCAAACAGCCTTTTATTTTTACTTGGTCTTCACCAACAGGTTCATTTCTATCGCAGTGGAGCGCTTTACATCGGTAAAAGTCAATCGAACAAAATGTCTACGGGGAATAGGGAAATAATTACTGCACTGTTAGTTTATTTTAAGTTATTTGCTATTTGCTTTGAGCAGGACCGCATTAACCATTAGGCCCTAGCCTAGGGCCCATCGAAAAGAGGGCCCGCGGCCGCCTCGCTGCAACAAAAATAATTTTACTTGTTTTATTTTATCAGTAAGTAGGTAATTTTTATATATTATTATATTAAAGGAGGGGACAATCGTCTGCTATATGAAAGAGCACTTTTTTTTTTGGTGTTCACTTTTTCCCACGAGCTTAGAGTCATGGGCACCAGGGCCTCACATTGTCTTGTTACGCCACTGAGCCAATCAGACCTTATCATTAGAGTTGCACAATCATGCCTATTAAGTCGAAAGGAGTCCAAATTATACACAGTACCTGCATCTGAGAGCATAATCACTCCAAATTTAAGACTTATTACTGTCTCAAAAAAACAACAAGATTATTAATATATTTTTTTTTATACTCCTAATATCGAAGTGTATAAGATTTATATTAGTTTTAACATTTTTTATAATTTCAAATTCATCAACACCATCATAAAAATGTGTATCCACTTACTGATAACTATTTAACCCCTCAAACACACCCATAGTTAGGTTCAGAAAATTACATTATAGTGTATCTAAAGTCAATTGAGACAGCGGAAAATTTAGGGTAAGCTCAATTTACTACACCACTTATATCAAATAAATTTCTTT
Organism: Kuschelorhynchus macadamiae; assembly: GCA_030620095.1. NCBI lineage: Eukaryota > Metazoa > Arthropoda > Insecta > Coleoptera > Curculionidae > Kuschelorhynchus > Kuschelorhynchus macadamiae. The sequence goes on along the minus strand of JAUTXW010002854.1, from coordinate 433,645 downwards.
TTATTCAGGTGACAGGTCCCCGTACAAACAGCGAACCTTCGCGACACAGTCAACGTGGGCTCATTATAAAATTTGTGGGCAGAGTATTAGAGTTAAGCATTTTGATTGGTTATATCCGTAATTCAATTGGTTAGAATTTTGTAGACATTGATTTAACAAAAAATGCACAAAAAAGATATATTTTAAATATTTGCGTCGCCTGCACTTGTTCAGAGATCTCGGGTCAGTGTCAAAGCCGTAGAATAAATTTTTTTTATTCTATTCAATGTTTTTACTTACCCTGTAAAAGGGAAGTACTGTAATCGTGAAAACATTATCTTTGAGATTTTTTCTGATCTTTACGTTTCAGGGTCCCTACATAAACATTTTGTCTCAATTGCGTCGGTCTGTCTGTTGAACTGTCTGTTCGCGGCATAGCTAAAAAACTACTTAACCGATTGACTTCAAATTTTAGTCAAAAATTAAGAATCATAACGAGATGTCCTGGAAACATATTGGTAACAATCGAATATGGCAAAACAAAATATCGGCGTAGTGAAATGTTAAAAAAAATATTACTAAAAAACTACTTACTCAATTTGCGTAAAACTTTGCACAAAAACCAAGTACTATATAGAAAACAACTGATAGAATTTTGGCATGAATTTTAGAAGGCAGAACAAAATGGCGGCTTAATAAAATATTTAAAAATTCAGCATGAAAAAAATACCTAATTTCATTTTCAAATTGTGTGCTCTTAATTTGCGTAGAAAGAACTTAAAATTTTGGTACTAATTCAAAATGACGGAACAAAATGGTAGCCAAATAAAGTGTTTGTAATCGTGGAAAAAATCAATTTCTCATGTTTTAGATATTTTCAGGTATTAGCGCCTAGCGCGTCAGTTTGTCTGTCAGTTCGCGACAGTGCTTAGAAAGTACCTATTCATCAGATTCACTTGAGATTTTAGTAAAAAATTAACGGTCATATGGGGATAACCTGGTACTATTTTGGTAAAAATCCAATATGTCAAAACAAAATGGCGGCCTGGTGAATTATTACTAAAAAACCACTTATCCAGCTTATCTCAAATTTTTTACAAAAATCAAGTAGTATTATGTAGAAATCTACTGGTAAAGCTTTGGTACGAATCGAAGATGGCGGAACGAATTGGCGGATTAATAAAATATTTAAAAATGTGCCATAACTAATTGTGGTATAAAGATGAACTAGTAAAATTGTGGTTCGAATTCAAGATGGCGGAACAGAATGACAGCCAAATTTAAATATTTCTAAGCGTGAAAAAACCAATCTCTCAGATTTAACATATTTTTTGGTTTTAGCGCTCCTAGATTTCAAAAAAAAATGTGTTTTATCAATTCCGTCGGTTTGCCTGTCTGTATGTCAGTTCGCCGCATAGCTTAAAAACTACTTATCAGATCAACCTCAAATTTTAGTCAGAAATTAAGAGTTATATGGGGATGACCTGTTTATATTATTTATATATATTTTATAAAAAGTTCAAATCAAGATCTACAAGAAATAATCAAATCAAAAATGTTATACGTAAAAATTACGTCTTCATTGTTTAATTCGGCAAACAGTAGCTTTCGACTACTTATTTATACGTGCCTTCATGTGTGGCGCGCATAACGAAGCATACCTGTATTTTGTTTTTTCTGAGTTTTCACTTGTTTGTTGCAGAACGTAATAAACAATCATTAGTTCGCAAATTACCATATTTTCTGTACATAAGAAATGTGTTTATTCATTCATTAAGCATTTTATGATGAGTAACAATTAAATTAGAGTTATGTATTATTTGTCAAAACAATAAAAATATAGCGGTTACTAGTACAGAACATGGTCGAAATAAAATAAATGAAACAGCAACAGTACGTCTTGATGAAGTCCATTGTAGTCTTGGAAAAAGAAAGTAAGTATTTTCGAGAATTACAATTCATAACAGATGCATATATGTATACCTCTAAGCAGGTATAGTTTTGCATATTTTGTGCAAAGTTATAGTTATATAAATAATATTTCGATAGAAAGGGTGGATCTAGTAACAATTTAAGCAATATTCATATTTATGATTTAGCAAATTTTCATGGTCGAAAAATATGTATGTTGTATCACAAGTGCAGATTATACAAACAAGGTAGGGACCAAGACAAAAGCCTTACTTTTTTATATATTATAACGTTGTTGTTATTCATTTGATTTTTTTCATATATTGTTCTAAATTAACAATAGATGAAAGTGTGAAAAAAGCGAAAAAATATTTAGTCAATGTTGTTCATAAAAGCGCAAATTGCAAATCATTGGACGATTTAAGCTTTTGGAGTTGTCATCACACTAAATATACACTGATAGAAGATTTGCCTCCAACGTCGTTCAGTTCCATTCGATTACATATTCTCAGGGCATTTTACGTTGTATTTATCCAGATATATTGTTTGATCTTACATATGGATACATTAGACCCTACTTCATTTGGGTTTATCCTACTAGATGATCTGTTAATGCCAGAAAAAGTTAATATTTTTATTCCACTGACATATGAATTAATAGCATCATGTAATTGTTCCGCTTGCAGTACAATATTATGTGGATGAAAGTTTTGGGGCATACCATGCTGTAAATTTTGTTCGTGCATAAAAAAAATCATGTAAAAATAAACAGAATCCTAAATAACGTGTATTTTTTCCTATGCAATATTTCTGACAAGATTGTTTTTTGTTCCTTCAAATAACATCAACGAGTATTCGAACTTAAAACGACAATCAAGTTATTGAATGCAAAGATTTGTTTTCTAGGTACAAGTTAATGCAATGTGAAAAACTATATGACGAGCTTATTTTGGTTGATTAGAAGTAAAACCAATATATTTATTGTTAATATTCAGATGTCCTGAGTTTTTTAAATTAGAATAAATAAGTTTTCAAGATTATTTATTCTCATTTGAGTTTTATGCATTTTAATTTTCAACCCTATAAAAATATTATGCGTGCGCTTAAATACTAAGAATATGAAGATAGTTATCAGCAGTTATCCTTTAAATAAATAAATAAATAAACATAAAAAACGTTGAAACTGAATACTTCTGAGCACTTTTGTGATGACCCCGGTACATTAAAATACTGACTTTGACCAACATTTTCCAGCGAAAACTAGAAAAAAATCGCAATTTTTGAAAATTACCTTCATTGTCGGTTCTAGTAACTACTTTAAAAATCGCTCTGTATCTCCGAAACCGAACATACGATTTGAATATGGTCCATTTAAAATGTGATCAGCAGATCAAGCTCTACAACATGCCAGAGTTTTATTGAATTCCACAACCAACCAAACTCCCATATATTCCGTGCAGCCTCCTTTATCGCGGCGGAAACGCTTAAATTAAACTAATTAACTATTCAAAATAGCCTCTTTTTGCCATTATATATATATATATATATATATATATATATATATATATATATATATATATATATATATATATATATATATATATATATTTATATATATATATATTATATATATATATATATATATATATATATATATATATATATATATATTATATATATATATATATATATATATATATATATATATATATATATATATATATATATATATATATATATATATATATATTTATATATATATTTATATATATATATATATATATATATATATATATATATTATATATATATATATATATATATATATATATATATATATATATATATATATATATATATATATATATATATATATATATATATATATATATATATATATATATATATATATATATATATATATATATATATATATATATATATATATATATATATATATATATATATATATATATATATATATAGTCGATTTGAGAACCTCTTCCTTTTTTGAAGTGGGTTAAAAATAAAAATGAGTTACCTACTTGTCATTATAATGGTCTTCTCAAACTAGTGGTGCTGGACCGCGGCGCGGGAGCGGTTGTGGTGCAGGAACGAAAAGTTGCTCTGCATTTACTTTTACGTGTTAAATAGGAGCTGTTGATGCCAAGAGTTTGTTCAGATCATATATAATTATTATTTGTCTTAATATGATCAGGTGGAAGTTCTTTTGTTATTAGCAGAATTAGTTCTCGCACTCTCACCGCTTCCATTCCTGCTGTCCTGCGTTTACTTTGTATGGTCAATTTTATTATTTAGCTTCTAATTTGCTTTTGTTTCAGCAACCCTGATTCGTTACCAAACCGTAGATGGGGCTCTTTCAGGCAGTAAGTATTATTTTAAATTCATAAAAAGACAATCGTACATATTGTAACGCAAAACATTTTTTTTTACAGCACTGGCAGAAGATCGCAAAACCTAGGGTCAAATGCTTTAGCAAGGTACGTACCAGTTATAACCTTAACTTCTAATTAAACCACCATTTAACGATATCATCATTTTATATGATAAAAATCAAATTCACAGGGTTACGAAAATATGGCGAAATATTAAAACTAACTATAAAATAATCTATTCAAGTCTGGGAACTGTAGATTTTTTGTTCACGTGCTATATATCCTGAGAGAATTATTATAATAGAATGAAAAGAAAGAATTTGAAAACAAAATACTTGTCTTTTTTTTACTTCCCTCGTAAAAGGGAAGTATTGTAATCTTGAAAAAATCAGTCGGTCTGTTGGCGGCATAGTTAAAAAACTACTTACCCGGTTTATCAAATTTATCTCAAAAATTCAGCCTGAAAAAACCACTTATTGGACTGATTTCAAATGGTATGCTATTATAATTAACTGTGGTATAGACATGAACTAGTAAAATTATAGAAGATGGCGGAACAAAATGGCGGCCAAATAGAATGTTTGTAATCGTGAAAAAATCACCCCCTTCAGGTTTTACATAGCTTCACGTTTTAAGGTTCCTAGGTGCCAAATATATATTTTATCAATTCCGTCGGTCCGTCTGTCGGTTTGTCTGTCTGTTTGTAAGTTCGCGGCATAGCTTAAAAACTACTTCTCAGATTGACTTCAAATTTTGGTCAAAAATTAAAGGTCATATGGGAATGAGCAGGCAAAACAAAGTTTTATCAATTCAATTCGGTCCGTCTGTGGGTTTGTCTGTTTATCAGTTTGCGGCATAAATTAAAAACTACTTATCAAATCGAGTTCAAATTTAAGTCAAAAATTAAGGGTCATATGGGTACATGGTAATATTTCGGTGAAAATCCAATCTGGAGCAAATGGCGGACTAGTGAACGCAAAAAAAATCAAAGTCAAGAGTTATATAGGAATGAACTGGTAATATTTTGGTATAAATATAAGATAGCAAAGCAAAATGGTGGATTGGCTTTAAATTTTGGTTAAAAATAAAAAGTCAAATGGGAATGACCTAGTCAAATGTTAAAAAAATTATCCCTAAAAAACTACTTATCCAGTTTACCTTAAATTTTGCAAAAAATTCAAGTGTTAAATAATAAACTAGTAAATTTTTGGTATGAAACCAAGATGGCGAAATAAAATGGCGACCTAATAAAATATTTAAATATTTAGCCTGAAAAAAAACAACTTAATAGATTGATTTCAAATTTTGTGCAAGAATTAACTGTGGTATAGAAATGAACTGGTATAATTGTAATACTAATTCAAGATGGCGAAAAAAAATAAATTTTAACTTTAGTATTCTGTTGCTAGTGGTAAAAGAAATTTCTCCAAATTAAAAATTAGTTAATAATAGTCTTTCAGATTTATTTATGATTAGCATGGAAAAAAATCTTATAACATTAACGTAACTGACATTACTGATGACTTGGCTTTAAAGAAAACAGGGAAGAAGTTTAGTTTATTTTTGTAACAGAAAAATTGATGTTTATATTAGTTTTGCCGTTACTATTATTACTTTTGGTTTTTGTGTCCTTTTTGAGAAATTAATTTTTAATAACTTAACTATAAACCAGTAAAAATAATATTTCAGTAATAAAATTATACAAATACCGTATAATTATTTTTTTCAATTTAAAAAAGACTAAAATTGTTTGTTTTAAACTTAGGTATATAATTAAAAACGGGAGGGCGCGAGACAAAATAATTCTTGCACGCGGGCGGAGACTTCCCCAGAAAGGGCCCTGGTTGACAGTTCGCGGCGGCCTCCGACCTATAAATAGCAATCCTATTTGCCCCTTTAAAACATAATTCTGTTTTGCGTTTTAATTTTAACCTGCTGACCTCATCTGTATTTAGGTTTTTAGTAAAAGCTCACAAAAGAAAAACTTTAGCTCATGCTTTACGGATCCTCTAAAACTTAAAAAAACCCATTAAATAAACTCACTTTTTTCTTAATTCTCCTCATATTGTTACAAATGGGCCCATGTCAGCTGTCTTTCTCGAAGCAAATCTGCTGACGTGCAACTTCAAACTATCCCATTGCATGAATGGGTAAAACAACAACTCTACGAAATAAAATGTACACGGAATTGAAGTTTTCTTATAAATATGTTTCTTCCGGACAACATTACAAAACAAAGAATTCGCCTAATGCAAGAAACAATTTTAAATGCATAAGATAGATTATTCTAATGCTCCACTCGGGTCGAGATAAGATGCAGCTTATGTAGTATATTTAGGGTTATGTAGGGATAACCTGGTCCTGGTGTTATTTTGGTAAACATTTAACATGTGGGAACAAAATGGCGGCCTAATAAAATGTTAAAAAAACTCTCACTAAAAAACAAATTATCCAATTTATCTCAAATTTTGCACAAAAACCAAGGAACCAGTCAGTAATATTTTTGTATATATCCAAGAACTCAAAACAAAATGCCGGCCTAATAAATTATTTAAAAAAATCGAGTCTGAAAAACTATACTCAGTTGTGACGCACATGTTTTTCACCCAAGTCCAACGGCTTATACCTTCTAAACCAGTGGATCGATTTTGAACAATTTTTTTTTCGTAGATAGGTAATACCTTTGTCTTTCAGCAAAAATGAAACAAATGAAAATTGTGTCACAAATTTTTGGATAATAATGTAAAAAACTAGAACTATGTTTTTTTGCTATTTTTTGACTTACCCTGAGTATTAGTTAAGGATGAGGATTCGCATAGAAACTATTTACACCTTATATGAAAGACCCTTTTTTTGTGAGCATTTTTTTTTATTCATCGATTTATCTCTAACTTTTTTGCTGAAACCTTACCAAGCTACTTGTTGTTAATGGAAAAACTTAGATAATGTTTTTTTCTTAAAATAACAATAACTGGACCAGAATTTGAAAAATGTGCTTAATACCGAATATTGGCTTCTCTATAGCAACTCTGAGAGCTTCTTATTTTGTAGCATACCCGAAATTAAGTTTCTTATTATTTCCATTGGTATACCGTCCCATTCTTTTGATACTGTATCTAACAATTCTGCTAGGCTCTCCAGAGACCGTTCGCGAGATCGCACCCTTTTTAATTTAGTCCACAAATGTTTAACTGTATTCATATCGGGGCTTCTTACAGGCTCTATAATGTGGCGATACCCGCAGTTTCGCGCTGTTGCTAGGGTATACGACTGGGCATTATCCTACGTCAAAATATGCTGAACGATATTTAGATATAACAATAATTTTAGACTTTTACAGGTCTCCTAACGTTTAAATTCACTTCTGCTAGGCGTACACAAACAGTCAACAAACCATAGCATCTAGAACTTGGCAAAGATCTTCTTGAACTTTTAAAGGTGTATTTTATCGATTCCGTTAAATCCGCAGAAAGAGTTGCAAATTCGTAATCAGCGACAAAAACTGAACTTAAAACCCTTTAAGTCTTTTTTAATGCAACTGGAAATTGTATTAAACATCTTAGCTTGCGGATGGATTAACTAGTTATAGTCCGCCATATTTGTCAGTTACGTATTTCATTAACTTCATTTTTATACGAAAAAAAGGTTTTAGTGGTAAAATGCCCCAAATTACACCCCAACGAACGACAAGATCAGTTGCTTTACTGAATGATGGGCGTAGTAAGCGCTGAGACTGCGAATTTTACGGAATCGATCGAATACGGCTGTGAAAATTCAAGAAGATCTTCGCTAAATTCGAGATTTTATAGTGAGTAAGCAGACGGTTTGTAGACGTCTAGCCGAAATGAACTAAAGGGCTAGGAGGCCTGCAAATAGTTCTAAATTGATAGCTCAACATCGTGCTGCTCGGAGATATAGTTCAAAATTATGGAGAATGAACTAATCGTGAATGGTCAAATGTCCTGTTTACTGATGAATCAAGGTTTTTGCATTAATATGGTGGATGGGAGAAAAAGAGTATAGAGAAGAACTGACGAAATATTCAATCAATCTTTGATAACAGAATGCGATAATTTTAATAGTAGTTCACTTATACTGTGGGGTTGAACTCCCATGAATAGACGTACACCCCTTTCTGTTTTTTCCATTAGATAGTCAATGACAGCCGAAATGTACATCAATGACATTTTAGAGCAGTATGTGTTACCTCTTGCTGATTTAGTTGGTAACAATTTTATTCTGATGTAGGATACTGAACTTCCTACAAAACTGCGGGTGTCGCCATATTACAGTGGCCTGCGAGAAGCCCCCGATATGAATGCATTTGTGGAATGAATTAGGAAGAAGGATGCGTTCACACGAAAGGCCTCTTGAAAGCCGAGCAGAATTGGCAGATGCGTTATCAGAAGAATTGACCGTATACCAATGGAGAAAATAAGAAACCTAATTTCAAGTATGCCACGCAGATTAGAAGCTTTTAGAGTTGCCAAAGGAGGCAATACTCGGTACTAAGCACATTCTTCAAGTGCCTTTTTATCCTGTTATTGTTATTTTAAGTGAATAAAAAAGTTTTATATAATTCATATAATTTTTATTTTATTAGAATATCACTACTGAATCAAAGTAAGTACCTTGGCAAAAAGCAAGGTTACAATATAAACGCTGTAATTCAGACATTTTCAAGACAAATTAATGAACAGAATAACACATTTGTCTTAGAAGAAGGGTCTTTCATCTAGAGTGTAAGAATGTTCTATACAAATGCTAGAATAAAACACAGGATGAGTCAAAAATCAGAAAAAAAGCAATGTTTAAATTTGCCGTTAATATTCATGTAGCTTGGCAATGTTTCAGCTAAAAAGCTGTAATTCGGTCAATTTTAGGGATAAGTCGATGAATAAAAAAACAAAATGCTCAGAGAATAAGGGTCCTTGATATAGGGTGTAAGAAGTTTCTATACGAATTCTCAACTAATACGCAGGGCAAGTCAAAAAATAGCAAAAAAGCATGGTTCCAGCATTTTCATTATCCAAGAATCTTTGAGAACATTTTCATTTGTTTTATTTCTGCTGGAAAACCAAGGTATTATCTACCTACGAAAATTTTTTTTCAAAATCGGTTCACTGGTTTAAAAGATATATGATATTGAACTTGGGCCAAAAATCAAGTGCGTCACTTATTTTTGAACTGAGTGTACTTTTCAGATAAATTATAAATTTGAAACATCTTTTAATTGTGATACAGAGAATAACTAGTAAAATTGTGGTACGAATTCAACACTGAGAAACAAAATGGTGGCCAAGTAAAATGTCTAAAAAAGGCCATGTAAAAAATATTCTTATTCAGTTCACTTGATATCTTGTAGCAAAAGTGAATATGATACAGGGCTTAACTGGTACGAATTCAAAATGACGATACAAAATGGCCGTCTAAAAAATCAATGTATTTTAAATCATGCCCAAAACATAAGTGTGGCATAGGTAGAAAGAAACTGGTAAAATATTAGTAAGATTCCCATATGGTAGAAGACAATGGCGCACAATAAAAATTTTGAAAAACAGTATACTAAATGACTATGTGTGGAGCTAAATTGGGTTACAGTTTATTATTCCTAATGAAAGAAAAGATTCATAACGAGGGAAGTTCCGAGTAAAGGAAATTTACCGATTTTTTTGATTTTTGGTTATTTTTTAAATTCTAGATGGGTTTCACATAGAGCCTGTAAAATTTAAACGAAACTGGTTTTGACTTTCTTCATTATTTAACGTGAATTATGGTTTAAAAGTCATTTAAAAAATAAATAAGAACTAAAGTCGCTTTTATACTTGTACGACTATCCCACTTAAAATATATAGTATAGTAAAAATGTTCTGAATTATATTAATTAATTTTGAGGAAAAAAATTGTTATTTTTTCAAATATTTCAGCGATTCGTTAAAGTGGTGTACTTAAAAGATAAAAGGAATAAATTACCCATTATATTATCTCATTTAAAATACAGCTTGGTCATTTCCTAAAAAAATAGTTTCAGTATGCAGAATTGGATAGTTAACATCCGCCAAAGTAAGAGGGTAAACTAGAAGTGCAAACTTAAAATATGTTTATACTTGACTAAATAAAGATTCGACTTTTCCTGACTTCTAGAGACTTCAGACGCATTTCCGATTCCTTGAACTAAACTTTCACACTATGTGACGTTTACATATGACATACTCCACAACATAATAAAAATGGTAACATTCCTTTCTTTACTTTGTTCAAATATGTGTTAACCGGTGCAAAAAGAGTTAAGTAGGATTTTTCCAATGGAGATAAGTAAAGTTATTCTAAGAAACATAAGTGGAGTAGTTCTAAGAAAAATACGTTGAAGTGTGCTAAGAGACATAAGTGGGGTCGTTCTAAGAGAGACAACTGGAGTTGGCTCGAGAAACTGTAAGTGTACTAGAGGGGGTCTAACTACCTAGACGATTACTTTACTTCTAGTATTTCTAACACGAGACTTCTACACACATTTATACGAGATAAGTACCAAACTTCCACTACTTTCAGGGCCAAACTGTGACCACTAATTCCTCCAATAATACGATTAGAGTGTACCACTCCTTTCCTATACTTCGTAAAACTGGTACTAGATGAGAGAGATGGATCAGTTCGGCGAGATGAGAGAAGTGCATTTTAAGACAATTTCTTAACGTTGCATTAGGCCGCCATCTTGGAATTTTAACAAAATATTACCAGGTCATCCCCATATGACCGTTAATTTTTAACCAAAATTTGAAGTCGCTCGGGTAAGTAGGTAAGCTGTGTCACGAACTGACAGACAGATAGACAGAGCGAGGGAATTGATAAAACATAATATTTGACCTTTAGAAATTGTATTGTATAAAAATTGGCAATAAGCACTATTTGTTAATATTCTTAATAAATAAAATAACGTAATGTGCTTATTGGGGTATCAAAAAATAATGTAAGTTATTAAAAAATACTTTGGGACAACTATTTCTGCATTATTTTTTTTATATAATAATTCGAGTTTCTCTCTTTATTATTCTAGTCAGCTCTATAGAAGTTCCAGTTTTAATTCATCAGGCAGAAGTAGCACTTGTGACACCACAGATGACATGTATTCAGATGCCTCTCTAGAAGAAGATGTGCACGATTTACATCATAAGGTATAGTGCAAAATTATTTATTCGAATAAGCGTGTGAGTGTGTGAACTGCATAGTAATATTTAGAGTTAAAATAAATTTGACACATTCGGTAATAAGCATAATCTACATATAAAAATGTTCTGCAGAAACAAGCTGTGGTTAGCCGAGGGCCCAGAACCATTTTTGTTTGCATTTAACTAATAACTGCAATACCAATACAGGGCATCCGAACATATGGAAAGCGTGTATATCAAAACGTTCCCTTTGGCGGTGGAAACTGCTTAAAAAGTGGTTTAATAATTAATAATTTTAAACTCAATGGAAGTTTCATTTTAGACTGTAAAAGGGGGCATTTTCTGATATAGGTAATCTCATGTACGAGGTGTAAGTGAATTCATGTCCAGAACTTTAAGAGGTAATTAGTGTCACAAAAATAAGATATATTTAATTTAATTTAATTACTAGTGATTGATATATTTACGTTCTTGTACTTGTTTCCCCTTTACATTTTAACTTTTATATAAAAAAAGAATGTATTGTTGGTGGATTTTGTCAATATATGTCACTGAATTTGTTAAAGATTCATCGGATTTTATTTAAAACTAAGGGTACATATAACAATTTTCGCCTTGAAGAGTAATCCTTGGACTGTATATATTATTTTCGAAAATTCAGTGTTCGGTTACACTTAAAATGTGATGTTTAGCCTCAATCCACTCACTCAGTGAGTTCGAAAACTATTTGGCAATTTAAAAAGTAATATGTCAGGTTGTCCCTGTTTACTCTGGATGCGTGACCTTAGGTGTCTAGTCCTACACACTTATTTTTGATCCTATTTTATTATTATCATTCCCTTGACGGTTATTTTTGATTAACAAACGTCCGCTAGTCCAATACATCAGGTTATATATGCTATACATTTATCTGTAAAAATCCCCTTTAAAAAAAATGCTATTTAAAAGTTAGGAATACTACACGTTTTTTTGGTCAGTTGCAAAAATATTCCTCTTAAATAAATTGCGACATCAAAACTTACAAAAAACCGTGAAACCCGTATCTAAAAATTTTATGCAGTTCAGAAGATATGGGGAAAAATTTTTTTTTTGACATGTCAGTTTTTTTTACGACCTCAATAAAATGTACCTACCGTATTTGAAAATGAAATTACGTAGTAATGCAGAAGTTTAAAAAAAAACTAGTAGTTTAAAAGTTAAAAAAAAAACAGTTTTTTTGTGGAAACTTCACCTCGTAATTGCAACCGCTGTATATATTCCAAGACCCTTCCTAAACCGTCCATATTTTGTGTACCTTTTTGAGTACTTTTCGGAGCCGTAACCAGTTCTCCGACCAAACGCCTACTTTTTTATTTGAAAAAAAAAATCAGTTTTTCTGAAAAATGTCTATCTCTTTAACGCGTAAATGCACAAACATAAATCGAAGCGATAAAAAATATCAGAGAAATATTTGCTTTAAACAAACCAAAACTCAGCCGTAACATTTATCACAACTGACATGTCAAATATCTCTGTAAATTGCAGTAATTTAACCGTTAAAGTTATAAACTCGAAATTTGGTCATGGTCTACCTAAAAATATCTCGTTTCGTAAAAAAATACCCTACTTACCTATAAATTAAAATTGCGACCTCGACCGTGTTACATGGAAGTTATCAAAGGTGGTACAGAAAAATGTTTCAAATAAATCTTGAGATCCATGCTCTAAAAATACATATCAAATTCAATGTCCTATCTCTAATAGTTTCTGAGATATGTCCGCCGAAATGTCGAAAATCCCGGTTTTCTGAGTGTGAAAGTCGTAGTAACAAACGGCCACGAAGCGGACGTTTGTTAAAAAGTCCCCAAGTTAACTTATTTAAATAATTTAATAAGTTGATTAAATATATTTTACATCCACCATCCATTATTAAGTACTGATGCAGGACAAAACGGTTTTTCAAAAGATATTAAACCGTATGGAAATCAGTGTCAACATCGCAATTTTGAATTGTATGTATTATGCGTCTGTATTAAATGCATATCATCAGTGACCAATTAAAAAAAACGAACAAAATACGAATGAAAATTACAATTACAGTTTGCTTTTCAAATTCTGTCTGTCTGTCGGTCTATCCTTTGGCGACATAGCTAAAAACTACTTATCCAATTGACTTCAAATGTTGGTCAAATATTAAGGGGTACATGGGGATGACCTCGTAACATTTTGGTAAAAATCCAATAGGGCAAAACAAAATAGCGGCCTAGTGAAATGTTAATGTAAATATTACTAAAAAACTATTTATCCAATTTACTTCAAATTCAAATCAACTGGTAAAATTTCGGTACGAATTTTAGATAGCGAAACAAAATGGCGACTTATTAAAATATTAAAAAAATCATTTTGAAAAACTACTTAATAGGTTGATTTCAAATTTTGTGCCAGAGTTAATTGTGGTTTAGAAAGTTGTGGTTTTCAAAGGTAATGGATTTGTGAATGAAAATGAAAATGTTGTTATAAATTCAAGATGGCGTATGTATGTTTGTCCATGCGTCCATTATCATATTCTACAAATTAAATCAAAATTTTGAGGTTTAAATTATCGAAAAAAAAAGTCATATAAATACACATAATAATTATAAATTAAATTACTATTAACTAATGGGAGTACTTACCAGCAACAAAAGATACAACAAAACAGTTTCCTAAAAGCACTGATGTGAAGATTAAGTGGCACAAAACTTTATAAAAACACAAATACGAATCATAAAAAATGTTAGTAATAATGGCATCCAAATAAATCCTTGACGTTTAAGACTTTAATGCGAAAAGCCTGTCTTTGTTGATGTCTTTATCTAGCAAGTTCGTTTGGTAATTTAACCTTTTAACATATTTCTTGATTGCATTAATATTTGAAACACGTTATTTCATGTTTCATCCTTTTCATTTTTTAATGAATTATGGAATACCAATCGATAAGAGAAACACGATGTTTAAAAAGCACATCTTTGATATTTTTTTCGATTAATGACGCATGGGTAAAGCTCCAGCGGCTCAATTGTAACAATGGCACAGCACGTCATCAAAATCTATGATATAATTATGGCACAATGTAGACAAATAAACAAAAAATTCCATATGAATTTGACGCTTTCACTTTGACAAATTAAATTGACTTTAAACTTTGACATTTCATGTTCTGAATTTTGAGTACTTTTAATAAACAATTGTATTTTTTTAACAGAATATAAACATAAAAGCTAAAAACTAAGTAAATTTACCATTGGTTCTTGCTCCTAATCGTCTGGAAAGTAATCAGAAAGTTTGATTCAAATGCTGAAACCAACGAACAAATTAAACGAAGAGTTTTTTTTCCCAATTCAAATAGCTGTGAAAAAATAATTTTAATGTAGTTAGTAAAACAACTTTTAGGGTAGCCAATTTTATGTTTGGAATTGTATGCAATTATAATAGTAATAATAAAAATTCTTTATTTTAAAATGCAATATTAATAAATATTCATACATAAAAATAGACAACTTTTGATACATGGACCAAAATTTTAAAAGCTGTGGTCTAAATACTATGATAAAGGATGAGGGAGAGAGTTTATTTATTAAAATTATACTCGGTTCATCTTACACTGGCCAAGTGTTCCCACCTAAAGTACATTGTAAAAAAGTTATTTAAGTTGACAATAATATATTTTGGATTAAAAAAAACTTAACAACTATTTATGTTTAAATATATTCAAAAGTTATAATAACTTCAAAATTACAAAAAAAATAACTGATGGTAGTGTCGGAACCCAGGCAATATGTATACCGGCTAAAAACTACCCCCTCGGACTGAAGCTTAGCAGTTTATTGAGTCTTTTAGTCACTAGATAAAATTTCACTATCCAAATCACTGTTCAAGTCAATTATTAAGTTGTTAATATCCAATCTTTCAAACACTTTTTCACGATGCCACCATCTCTGATTTTCTTTTTCTGTATGCCTAATGAAATGCATCCAGACTTCTGCTGTAATTGTGGATAGAAATTTTATCCACATGTCCAAGCAATTGTCAATGGATTTTCAATCCTGGCCCATGTGACGATTATAATAATTTTTGGCCTCTTTCATGTCATTTATACAGAATTGAATATGCAATGATATGGAGAAAGGCGCAACACCCTATGTGCATATTCGCTAGGCATATCACTAGCAACATATATTTTTTAGGCGTACTTCTAAAAAAAACAATGGTATAAAACACAAAAATGTCCCTTACATGTTTACAGAATAACTATTTGAAGTAATTCACTTTTTAACATTGTATTTTCAAATAGAAGGATGTGGTTTGTAAGTCATTATTCTCTGATATTGGGCATTGTCCATTCACAGGTTAACCTCATCCATCACTGTACTATGGTATGATGCACTATCCATCACAATAATTGATGGTTCCTTCAAGTTTGAATTTAATGATAATCTCCTTTTGATTTAGAAGAAAACACTAATTCGGCCCCAGGAACAAAGCCATTCTTGTTCCCAGCATAAAGGACAATGTACCTGCAACAATAACTTGTATTAATAATAGGATCTTAATAATAACATTCCAGGGATCACCTTTTTCCATCAACTTTTGTTGTTTTTACACATTTCTCGTTGTCATCTTGCCACCAGTAACTCAATGTACCATTCTGAAATATCCACGTTTCATCCAAATATACAAAATTAAATATAGATTCCTCTTTGTTCTTTTTTGTACATCTTCAAAAATTAGATTCTTTTGAGAGCAATATCTGGAAGTTTCATCAAACAGTCAATGTGCGTGTCTGTGCATCCAGAGCCGAAGGCTTTTAAAGCTCGTGTTTGTCCTGGATGTAAAAATGTTGTATCGTACGATTCTCTGCGAGAAATAATGACAACGGCAGAAATAACTACGTTAGTATATCACCGCACAGTAAAATCGGATTCGACTAAGCAAACGTGTCATTAACTACAATTAGCGTCGCTGTATAACATCGTCCCTTCTACAAGTAGCTTTGTTCGCATATAAAACGTCGACCGATGCATAATTGCAAACATTCTCTCGACCCTTCGCTAGATTGAAAGCGACACGGGAATTAAAACCAATTCTTCTGTGTTACTTAGAAAGAATTCGTTCTAGTTTAGTGTCAAAGTTTTGGAAAAAACTATTTTTAAATATCTCATCCATACAGAGGCTTTTTTTATTTGAAAACGGAATGGTTTTCGGCTGTAATGTAATGTAATTTTTCTATAATAATTAATACTTACATTTACATTATATTATAAACTTATAGTAAAATAAATTAACAGTGAATATATTGTCGTGTATAATATTCAAATAATTTTTGATAATTTCCGAAATATAATAAGTACATTTCCACAAAAGTGCCTGAAAATCTCGTAAAACATCTGCTCGAAAGAACGTTTGCGATTGCATCATTGTACCGAAATCTTCCGGTGGTTTGAGTAAAACAATCTTTGGCTCACATTCTATACCAACGGAGAGCGATCAGCCGCGCTCCCTCTATATCCGCTTTAGTGCGTCTGTTCCATTAAATTGAGGTTTAACTGTTTTTCTTTAGTTGTATTTAATAAGCAAGTAACGAAATCATTATCCGGACAATGTAGTCTGACCCCTTTTTCACTTTTTTTTTTGTAAATACGTGAAGTGCACTTAATAATTTAACATACCTGAAAGCGCGTTGCCGATATTCACAGCTTCGAACGACTGCTGACTTCGTCTGTTCCAGGTCTGATTGTTTTTTTTTTCAGTGATTATATATAATACTTAAGTAGTAAACAATTTTTCACCCATTACAAAAGACTTACACCGACATCATTATTGCGACAACTTATGCGACGTGCTGACTCGCCGCATCTCACAACCAGCATGTAATAATTTGACATATTTCAAAGCGCGCCTCCGGCAATCGTCCCACTACCTGACCTTCCGTGTAAATGCTGACTCATATACCCTTAATACTGCACATTATTGAAATATGAGCCATTACAAAACTCATGCAGTTTTTTGTCACATTCTCTTGGGCTATAATCCAACAATAGGCAAATCGACTCTGACCCAACCCCCTGTTTTACGTTTTATTGAAAGCGTAAGTGCAGCAAACCCTTTTAATATAAAAAAATCATAAATACAATTGACATTTCCAGACAAAAAGACTTGTTTTTATTTGGTATAGTTACGCCCATCTTACTCCTCTAACAAAAATAGTTAAACAGCTTTAATGCGTCTGCTTCAGTTTTAATATTTATAAACTAACACAACGAAATTTCCTTCATTATAGATTATATGCATCGGTTAATCATTTTCAACAAATTACAAGAGCTGAAGAAACAAATAAGAGAATATCAATTAAAATTAGAAATGGTGAAAACATATCAATATTTAGATATGAAAGTCATTATAGATATTCAAGTATTTTAAGTGGAGAACAATACATTAAGTGTAAAAGAATCGGCAGTTTATGATGGATTTAAAATCAGTCACCACATATTTAAAGCACCCTTTTCCTTAAATAATTTACCATTAAAACTATACAGCAGCACTATTTGGCTAATGAAGAATCATCATTGTATCAATTGGAATGAAGGATTTACTCCTTATCATAGATGTCGTTAAGGGTGAAGAAAAGGCTAAGTTTGTCAAAAAATATTCTCTAAAACCAGTTATTAAATTTGATGAATAGCCAGTTTTACAGAAATTGGAACCTTGCTGCTTTTATCACCAGAAAACTCCCTGTGTTTGTGCATTAGCAAATGTTTTTCATCTCTATAACTATTTTTTATGAAATAAAACTATTAGTTTTTAAATATATTTGTTTTATTTGTTAAATATTTCCTTATGCATATTGTATGTTCGCTTACTCTAATTTTCTTAATTCATGTATAAATGTTCTTTCATTTTAACTTTTAAGGAAATCTATACATGCCTTAGCAGCGAGTCTACATAATTCTGCATGTTTCATATAATTTAAATACACAATAATGTTTTGAGCTTCACTGTTTTGTCCTTGAAACGGATAAAATTCAGTGCAGGCTGCAGATATTATGAATTCTTCGTACATTTCTATAACAATTGTCTCCATTGTCACACTAAAAATTCTTCCTCTTTCAAAATCTCTTTCACTAAAATTGGATCTTTAAATTATTCCTTCAATTTAAGAAGATGATAACCAAAATCCCAATTCCCTTATGTCGTGAATAAATTGTATTAAATCTAATGTTTCCCAATATTTGTCACAGGCAGATGTAGCACTCGCATATTCATTAGATAGTTTGTCGTAATAATGACACCATTGTGGCCTGCTTTGCATGAGAGTAAGAAAAAGAAAATAAGTAAAGTAAAATTCTTTACTTAATTTTCTGACACCTTCCAGTAATTTGTTGCACATTATCATAACATCTTTTTATAGATCGCGGTGTCCATCTATACAGTCACCCTCTTGATTATAATGAGTGTAACACGGCAAATTTAACTGTAATTCCTGGTCACGTCGATAGCGTTTTGGTAGCTTTCCCCAAATTTTTATAAACTCCACTGACACGACAAACCTTGTTAAATAATTAAGAGGGATATATTTTAGATCATCAGCTTTAATTTCCCACAATGGCATCGTTAGCACTAAACAAATAACTTCATCAACACATTCAATAATATCTTTGGTAGGTACTGTAAACGAACCCATGTGAATTAATGTAAGAATGAATTGCTCTGTTGGCTGCTAACTCTTAAATAGAACATCTCCCTTCAGAGGTACTTTAGAACGGGGTTTAAGAATGGACGAGGACAGGTGCGAAAAGTGGGGGTCGACCAATCAAAAGTGGTGGTGGGAGCGAGACTAACCCCCCAATATCCTCTGCTTTGTTCATATTTTGATGTCAAAAATGTCTTGATTTTATTCCTAGATACTGGAAAAATTAATAGCAGAATATTATTATAAAATACGGCAGGTGTTATTGGTAAACTTCATCACGGTTGAGAGCTTAAAACTATAGGACAATGGCGTAAGAGACTGCAGAAGTCAGTTTTGGCGTATTTTAGAGACACAAATGGATTCTTACAAATGAAGCCTTGTCATAGAAGGAAAAGAATATCGAGAACCGTGCAGAGAATTGTCGAGAACTTGCAGCCAAGAAAAATAGTAAATTTTCCAAGAATTTTATTAGACGTATTTTGAAATTAGATATTAACCCTAAGTGTTCAAAAAGATTTACTGTTAAAACTTACTTCGATTGTTAAAAATAAAAGGGTACTAAATTAAGATATTTTGCAGATATTTCGATTAAGTATTCACAAAAATGAAATATGATTTACCGATAAGAAAATATGTAGGTACTTTACGGCAGCTGAAGAACTTAGAGAGTTTATTCAAATAACTACAAAAAGGTAAATACCGCGAGAAAACCTTTTACCTCACAGAAAACATTTTCTACATTTGTAATGATATCTTTTAGCGAGTTCATTGGAGTAAAACCATGTATTTTCGTTGTGAAAGATAAAATTAACTCCCATGTTTTCCAAAGAAATATTTTTTCATAAAATGTTACCAAAAATTAAATAAATTACTAACAGTTATATGCCTTAACAGAACAGAATACCTGCGCATACGTCAAGAAGCACAATCCGTTATTTACTTGAGAATTGTGCTGATTTTATTGAACCTCAGAACTAGCCACCTAACAAGCCGGACCTAAACCCAGCTGACTATAGTATTTGGGTTTGATTAGAAACTATGGTTTATTTAAACATCACTTTTAAGACGGTTGAGGAGTTTAAGACCAGAATCACAAAATGTTGACGAGAGTTTTCTCAAGATACTATTCTGCATACAGTAAGCATAGGGCACTACAGAAAGTGGTAACAAATGAGGGAGGTCATATTAATAAGGCATTTTTGTAAATATTTTAATTTAATATATCGATTCGGTTTTATTATCTGAATACGTTGATATTATTAAAGCAAATGTTGATCAGTAAAAAAAATTAATTACGAAATAATAATAAAGTTTATTTCCAATACTCAAAAGAATGATTGCTGCATGATGGACTTAAATACCTTTTACCCTCAGTAACTATATTATAATTTCAAAAACAACTATTTTCGATTTTGAAGCTCAGCTTGTATTGTAGCACACTTAAGATTTGGAATTGTTAGTGTTCATTCCATAATGAGTTACTTTTGTCTTATTAAAAGCTCAGAATTTGTAAAACACTTTCTCTAATTTACCTGTGTAGCTATCTAGCTAGCAACGTATAGTTCATAGAAAATAAAAACCGTTGCACGTCATCAAGCGGCTGATTACGTTTCAGAGGAAATGGTTGCCAGATTATCATAAAATTACCGAAAATTGAGGTGTTTCCATTGACGTAACAATCAATGGACTGGCTGCAGATGCAATGACTCTATGGTAGTGCGAGAGAGATGAAACTAGGCCGGGCAAAGAGAACAGGAAAGCGAATGAATTCAAGTATAGGATCAACTATACTTAAAATATTACTAGCTTAAAATATTTTGATTTATGCGGATATTTGATAACAGACCTTCGTATAATGAAAAATTGTGGAGTATGGAAATATGATTCTAAATACTGGATCACTGATATCATTTTCAGTATTTATTATCAAAGATAGAACTTCTTGTCGATCAAATACATGCTGTCTATAATTTCATTTTTGTATTTTCTGTAGGCTTGATTGCAGGCAGATATAACACTATGATTGTTCTAAAAAGAACAATTTTTGGTCGAAATATAACGCTTCAACATCGTATATTCCGCCAACTTCAAACTCGTAAATGTGTCTGTGTCTGTCTTTCTCATTACCGCGGTTCCATTACAATTACATTTGTGCAATGTTATTACTGCAACGGTTTTTAATTTGTATGAACTATATCTATGTGTCTTCTTGACTCTGGTAACTAGATAGAAGTTAGTTTTAAAAATATATAAGAAAACTTAGTTGTAAGAAGCATAGACAGTTGTGCGCAGAGAGAAGCTAGTTTTAAGAAATATAAGACAACTGGTGAGAGGTAAAAAATGTTAAAAAATAAGGAACCTGAACAGTTGAGCATAGAGAGAAGTTAACTTAATAAGAAGTTCTGTTATTAAGAAAACTGTTGAGGTAAAAATTGTTCAAAATAAGAAACGTAACTAAACGTAGAAAGAAATTAATAAAATAATGTTGAGTGGCAAAAATTATTCAAAACATGGAAAATAAACAGTTGAGTATAGAAAGAAGTCAAGCTAATAGGAAGTTAAAAAATATAAGACAACTGTTGAGAGGAAAAAAGAGTAATTCTACATAGAAATATAAGATTATTCATCAGTATACTTTGTGTTTATATACGTTTAACATATTTGTGAGAATTTAGCTGTTATAATATTGCGATACAATTAAAACTTGCAATCGCTTCATGTGCTTGGTTACAGGGAATTTCAGTGGGACTAATTTTTTAAGTTAGATGAATATTTTTTAGATTTAAAAATGTACATGGGGTAGACAAGATATATTTAGGTCATAAAATTGGGTCAAGCCCGATTTGATTGAGCGATAAAATTGGGTTAGACAGATTTTATTTAGGTTAAAAAAAGTGTCACACACTTGAGCTAGCTCCTCCGGGAGACGAAGTGGGTTTAACATACATAGTATTTCTACTACTGTGCCTCCACAACGCTTAATTCGGTGCTGCCGTAGCCTTTCATTAGTGAAATATGTCGAAGCAAATACTTTGTTTTAAACTCAGTTTTATACTACCCAAGCACAAAAATCTATTAATAACCTAATCATTTTAAGTAAGTGAAAAAATGTGCCATTAACGCATTGTCATTGACCAATGTAGAGTAATTTTATTTACAGGAACAAAATTATTTATATCATTATTTAAACTAATATGCTATAAAATGAATTTAATTAGTAATTTTTAAACACTCTTAATATATTAATAAACCGCAACTACAAAATTGTCGGGTTCAGATTATTTGCATTACTTTTATTTTTGAACTCGAGTCTTGTTTACCAAAGCAAGTGTTTCATTGTACTCGTAAATGCTCTGTCAACATTTGTACATGCATTATCTAAATAATTATTACGAATAAAGAGGTAATAAAACTGTGTTATTTTTTCTATCAGCACTAGATATCGTGACCTTGGTAAGAAAATAGTATATTTATGTAAATTTATTGATAGAAAAAGCTGTCTTTTGTAATTGTGGAAAAATCATCCCCCGAAATGTTTCCGATCTTCGTGGTTTAAGGTCTCTCGGTCCCGAAAAATATGTTTCAGTTGGTTTGCTTCTTTCTAGGTTGGTTTTGTTTAACCGTCTAAAAATATCTCAAAGACATTTCAGCATTAACTGATGTAAAAGTTTTTGTTTTTTGTAATTATACCATAGTTACGTATATGATATATTTTTTTGAAATATTAAATTTGAATAATAATGCTACTATTTTACTGCTTTCTAAATTTTCTTCATTGTTGTTTAACATCTAGTAAATAACACTCCAGATACTCACGAAGTCTTTAAGCAGTTTGTGCAAACTTGATTCGCCGTTGCCTCACGCTTGTATAAATAGTGATTGTGTCCATTTTCAACACTTACTTTAAGAATCGATAAATTGTCTTTACATGGAACTACTCTCGTTATGAATTATTCCTTTTATTAGACATAGTGAAGTTAGTTCCCCATATTGGCAGTCTCCCTACACCCATCGAAATTTATTTTATAGCAGGTTTCCTGATGATGTAGGAACCCGCAGGGCCGAGGTTGTTTGTTTGTTTTTAATACTGAGTTTGTGCTCTTCTACTCGCCTGTTAGTTTGCCCCACGTATAACTTTTGACAATCCTGGCACAGACAGTTGTATATAGTTGGCGCATTACCTTTCTGGAATGACGTCACGCTGGTTTCAAATAACGTATTTCTTATATTATTTATATTTCAGCGATGATTCCTAACTTAAACGTATGCAGTGATGTAGATTGTGCGTTCAGCACTGGCTAAAGCGAATTTAAAATTGGCATTTTCTGTACAGAAAGCGCTGCAACTTGTCGAAAATGGCTGGCAAAAAATTAACACACTCATTGCCATAAAAAAACCCTCATTTTGCACACTTAATACAAAAATAACTATTATAACTTCAAAAACTAAAATTATTTTGCAAATAAGACTTTACTAATATAAATTCTTTCATCTTAGTCTTATTCTTTGTTTGCAATGTAATAAATTGACGCCAGTTACACATTTTCATCAAAATTATTTTAATTCTCAATTACAGACAATACTGAAAAAATATTAAGAAAAGGGGAATAACGAACGATGAATCCTTTACCTCCAGAATGTTTCAAAAACAAAAAGAGGTAAAAACAAAAATCACAGATTACTTAAAGAACAAAATAAGAGATATGATCTATTGCGTGTATGCTAAAAATGAATATGTTACAATGCAGATTTTGCTTTAAAAACTAAAAGAGAGAAATTAATGTATAACTAACTAACTTTAAAAATAAAAACTACTCCCCTTCACTGTCTTCAGAATCAGAACTAAATTCTTCATCGTCACTGCTGTCTTCGTCGGTACTAATTACAAGTGGCGCAATGTCTGAAGCATCACATATCTGTATTGTCTTCCAAGCTTCTTGGATTACCCTTTCTGTGTGGCTGACATAATTTTTCCAATGCTCTGAAGATACTTCATTTATCGCTTTTTCCCACATGGCCAAAACTTTCGATGGTGTCCCCTTCAGACTAGCAATGTATTGGTCGTATTTCCTCTTACACTCAGACCATACCATTTCAATAGCATTAAATTGATAATGGTATGGAGGAAGTCTTAGTATTTTGTGGCCCAAAGGTTTCACATATTCGTCAAGGTAGAATGTTTTTTCAATGTTACAATTTTTTTCTACAATGCTCCATATTTCATCCTTCATGGCCCTCTCTGGGAAGTCAATGTTCTTTTCTTTTAACCATCCAATCAATCTCTGCTTTGTCCATGATTTTCTTGGAATATCCTCTAAAAGGCCGGAATGATAGCTTGCGTTGTCCATCACTATCAAACTTTTTGGAGGAAGATTTGGTACCAGCTGATTTTTAAACCAATTTTCAAAATTTTGCTTGTTCATATTGTCATGATAATCTCCGCTTTTTAGTCCACTTTTAAATATTAAACTGGCTTCCTTAATAAATCCTTCCTTTGATCCAGCGTGAACTACAATATATCGATGACCTTCACTAGCTTTTTTAGAACTTGTAGACATAGTGTTATACTGCCAGCTGTTTCTAAACGAACCTTTACTAAAAATCCAAGTCTCATCAATAAATACGGTGGTATAAGCATCTTGTCCTAGATTTTGATTTTTGACATATTCCCTAAAGAAATTGATTCTCTTGTGAACGATGTGGGGCAAATCCATCAGGTATTTTCTATTATTTGATTTCTTCCACTTAAAACCAATACTTTTTACGTATTTTCTTAGCGAGGTGATGGAAAAATTAAAATATTCATTTATCTCTTTTAGTTTTTTAAGCAAAGTCTGCATTGTAACATATTCATTTTTCGCATACATGCAGTAGATCGTATCTCTTATTTTGTTCTTTAAGTAATCTGTAATTTTTGTTTTTACCTCTTTTTGCTTTTGAGACATTCTGGAGGTAAAGGATTCATCGCTCGTTATTCCTCTTTTCTTAATATTTATGATTGTTGTATGGCTAAGTTTTGTTGCATTTGAAGCTCGTTCAATTATATTATCAGTTTGCGGAAGGATTCCATTTTTAGCTTGCTCTTTTTCCAATTAAAAAAAAGCCAAGATATTCAAAACTATTAGCTGTGATTGCTGATTATATCTTCGCGGCATCTTGCAAAAGTTTAAAAAGAATCACAACAAATCAATGTCAATTTTGACGAATATATTCTGAAAGACACATAACCAAAACCGGCATTGACTGTTGTAAAGAAACGACAATGAGTTTTTTTAAAATGTTTTTGTCACTGTCAGTTAACATAAATCAAACAAAAATAACCAAAAATGACGTCATTCCAGAAAGGTAATGCGCCAACTATACTCCGTGGTTTTCCAATTTGATTTTATCTTTTGGGTTTCCAAGTAGATACATATGATTGTTTGTGACTTGTGTATTATTTCTATGTTGTGTTTTCTAAGATTTCTTCCAATTCTAATTGTTTTGTCTTTTACATATGGTAAGACTATTTCTTGCGTTCCCGGGGTCATAATTTTTGGTCTTCGTTGTTCGGAACCCCTGTGCATTAATAGCTTTCTCTATGTTGCGATTTGTGTAGTCCTTTTTTCTTTAAAGCACCATTTATTTAATTAATTATATTAAGTTGGTTTTTTCTTGTCTCTGTTTCAGTTTATGGCACGGATCTAGATATTAGAGTATTGGCCACAGCTTGAATTTGTACTTAAAAAAGTGTTCATAGCTGTCAAGACATCTGAAAGTAATGCGAATATTCCACGCACAGATCTTAAATGATTTCAGTGGATGAAACCGTATATTTCCATGCTTCTTGATTTTCGTTTGGGAAACAAGCTAATGTATAAGAATTTTCGTTAAGGCATTTGTAAATCATACTATAATCTAAAGTTGTACTTTTATTTATTTTGGAAATTCATATATTGTTATATTATTATTATTACATAACGAATGCATGCACATAATGAATATCCCTGGAACCACCGGACCAACAATTGGACATTCGGATATCCATCCCATTACACTATCTCAGGTGAGTAGTGCATTGGGCTCTGCTATAGCAATATATACAATTCCTAGCTAAAACCAAAGTTTGTCTCATAGAGGTGAACACCCTGCAAACAACAACAATGGTAGTTCTGATATTGTAGCATCTCAGGAAAACAGAGGCTTTACAGGTGTCCTACCAAAGGCATGGTTTTATGTGGGACGGGTGGCCGAGCATGTGACTATTGACTGCATAAAAGATTATATTAATG
Source organism: Kuschelorhynchus macadamiae (assembly GCA_030620095.1). Classification (NCBI taxonomy): domain Eukaryota; kingdom Metazoa; phylum Arthropoda; class Insecta; order Coleoptera; family Curculionidae; genus Kuschelorhynchus; species Kuschelorhynchus macadamiae. The sequence continues at coordinate 407,215 of JAUTXW010002854.1, read as the reverse complement.
AACACTCTGGCATTTCAAGAGAAAATGTTATAATACGACAGCTCAGCACAAAGTATAAAGTGCGTTCTTTTAAAATTGGAGTCGATATGAGTCACAGTAAAATACTTGAAAATGACAAATTTTGGCCTGATAGTATAGTGCACAGGAAATTTGACTATCGTAAATCCTTGATATCGCATGGGAACTGGAATGGAAATGAAGCTGTCAGGCATAGAAACGAAAATTTTCGTCCTCATCAACGATGCCCAGGTCATCAATAGCAACAGAAATATTGGTTATAACTAGCTGCACTCTGTACTATCAGAATGTAAATGGTCTCCGCACTAAAATGTCTGAACTCTGTGTAAACATCTCTAATCTCAATTATGATGTAATAATGCTAACAGAAACATCATTAAAACCTGATTTCAATAGTCTTGAATTGGGTTTTATGAATTATGTTGTATTTAGACAAGACCGTAATCAAGAGCTGACAGGCAAGTCTCGCAATGGTGGTGTACTGATAGCTGTCCATAAGCGTTATCAATCAAAGAAAATTCAGCTTGAAAGAACCTCCTTGCCGGAATTGGAAGAAATATGGGTGTCGGTTGAAAGTGAGGAACTCAAGCTAACACTGTGCTGTGTTTACATTCTCCCCGCGTCAAACTCAGAAGTTTATCAAAATTATTGCGAAACTATGTCTTCGAATTAAATAGTTCGCATGTTTGTATTTTGGGCGATTTCAACTTGCCCAAAGTACAGTGGAGTAACGATCACATGGGAGTGCTTGTAGATGGCGTCACAGCTGCGGCCCAGCCATTGGCGAAAATGTTGCCATACCTTAATTTATTTCAATGTAATGTGGTGCGTAATTCTTATGGTGTGATATTGGACTTGGTCTTGTGTGATATGTCCGAAATTAGTGTTAAGTGTGCGGAAGATTGTCTACTTAAATGTGATCATCACCATCCTGCGTTGGAAATAACCTTGCCTTGCGATGTGTCTAGTCCTGTATTGGAGTATGAACATGAGGTATATGATTTTAAGAGATCAGATTTTGTAAGTCTGGCTGCATATTTAGGTAATGTACACTGGGATTCTGTTTTTGAATCTATGAATGTAGATAAGAATGTTAGTCTGTTTTACTCAGTTTTGTATAATTTTGTAAATCTGTTTGTACCTTCAATAAAAATTAAAAGCAGATTTAAATTTCCTGTGTGGTTTGATGATGAATTAAAGCTAAATATACACATGAAACTGGAAGCCCATAAAAGATACAAATAGACTGGATACTTAAATGATTATAAGATTTTTGGTGATCTTAGAGCTAAGTGTAAGATGCAATCCAGTGCATGTTATTTAAAATACATTCAAGATATAGAGGAGGGCGTGCAGCAAGATCCAAAAAAATTCTGGAGATTTGTTCACAATAGGACAAAAGATGGTGATATTCCAGCAAGAATCATGTATGGCGATCATGTGGCAACAGAGGAGAATGACGTGGCAGATCTCTTTGCCAGGCATTTCTCTTCTGTCTACACATGTTCATCATCCCAGGGTACCACTTTTAATATGGATAGTAATGCCTATGTCTCCATTAGTTCTTGCAGTGTGACAATCTCTAGTGTGTTGGAAAAACTATATGTCATGTCAGCAAAGGCGCAGGGCTTGATAATATACCTCCTCTACTTCTTAAAAACTATGCTTTTTCCTTAGCAAGGCCTTTATGGCTCCTGTTCAACCAGTCTTTATGTAGTGGGACTTTTCCAGATGCGTGGAAAACATCATATGTTGTGCCAGTTTATAAGAACACGGGAGATAAATCGAATGTAGAAAATTATCGGCCAATCACCCTGATCTCTCAGATTCCTAAATTGTTTGAATCATTAATTAATGATCACTTAACTTTTGCTTTTAGAAATGTTATATCAACAAGACAACATGGGTTTGTGGGTGGTAAGTCGATAACAACAAATCTCCTTGTATATCAGGATACAATATTGCAGGCTTTGGAGAAAGGCTATTCAGTGGATTCAATATACACTGATTTCTCGAAGGCCTTCGATAGGGTAGACCATAAGATACTGTTAAAGAAACTAGACAATTATGGTTTGGGAGGTAAGCTCATGGACTGGCTGAATTCATACTTAATCAACAGAAAGCAAATAATTAAAGTAAACAATTCATTTTTCTCCCATCCATACTTGGCTACATCTGGTGTCCCACAAGGGGCTCATCTTGCACCACTGTTATTTAATTTGTTTATTAACGATGCAGTTAACTGTTTTGAGCACAGCGAAGTATTGCTTTATGCTGACGATTTAAAGATATTTAGTTGTATAAACTGTCTAGATTGGTCACAGTGGTTGCAGGATGATCTCCTGAGATTTGAAGTATGGTGTAGGGAGAATAGAATGAGCTTAAACATTAAAAAGTGTAAGTATATCCAATTTACCAGGAGCGTGTCACCAACTGTGAACACTTACTCTGTTGATGGTAATGAAATTGAATCTGTCAAGGTAATTCGTGATCTAGGTGTCTTGTTTGACCAAAAACTGACTTATGTTGAGCATATTGATCTGTGTTGTAATAAGGCTCTTGAAATGTTAGGGTTTATTAAAAGACACACTCAAGATTTTAACAATCTGAATGAATTAGTTAGAACTCACTTGGAGAGTAGTGTTTGTGTTTGGTGTCCATATTTCGCAATACATGTAAACCGGATTGAGCGCGTCCAAAATAAGTTCCTACGATATATAGCTTTTAAACTTAAGATTCCACTTGAAAATGTCAATTATGAAGATCTTCGAACGCGTCAATTATGAAGATCTTCGAACGCTAACAGGATTAACTACTTTGTCGCACCGTAGGAATAATTTTGACAAACTCTTTGTTTACAAAGTCATAACTGGTGTGATAAATAGTCCGGAATTGCTTGCGAGGTTTGGAATTCACGTTCCTGCTCGCTCGTTAAGATGCACCACTACTTTAGCCCTGGAACGCCATCGTACTTTGTATGATCAGAATTCCAGTGTGAATAGGATGAAGGCCAATGCAAATAGCATTGAGCTAGATATATTTAATTGTTCTTTGTATTGTTTAAAACGGACGTTGTAATATTTTTAATTTGTAAAAGTGCAGTCATTGTGTATGTTTCGTGTTTTTAAGTATTTTAGTCTCTTGACATGGTTATTTTAATACATACATGTTTTTTAAATAACTGATAGTTCAATGTTATTGAATTATATATAGTTCTGTTTTGACATTGTTTATAATATTTTGTATTTTTTTTTAGTAATGTATCATGAAATTATGATTGGGCAAGTCCCGTAAATAAATAGATAAATAAAGAATAAATAACTTGGACTTCAAACTTGCTTTCTCTAGAGCTTCTTTCTCGAAGTATATCATAAATAAATTCGGGACTACTGGTGAAAGTGAGGACCCCATTGGAGCACCGACTATTTGTTTATACATTTGCCCGTTCAACGAAAAATAAGTAATTATAAGGAAATACTCCTAAGTTTGTATTAAATGTTCCGGGAAATCCTCATCCATAGCCAATCTTGTCCATTGCTTCGCCGATGGAAATACTATGATACAACGACTTGGCATCCAGGCTTGTTATGATATCGTCTAACCTAACCTAACCTAACCAAAGTTTCTGTGCGATTCCACAATAAAGAGTGTATGCTGTTACTATATATATATATATATATATATATATATATATATATATATATATATATATATATATATATATATATATATATATATATATATATATATATATATATATATATATATATATATATATATATATATATATATATATATATATATATATATATATATATATATATATATATATATATATATATATATATATATATATATATATATATATATATATATATATATATATATATATATATATATATATATATATATATATATATATATATATATATATATATATATATATATATATATATATATATATATATATATATATATATATATATATATATATATATATATATATATATATATATATATATGCAAACTAATTGGAAACGATTGCTAGTAAGAAAATGGTTTAAAATATTTCGAATCTTATAATCATTGTTGCTATTATTAGGGTGTACATCCATTATTTTTGCATTAAACAACCTTATTAAGTTTAAAAAATAGTTTATTCATTACAAAATTCGAAGAACACTACATTTTTAAGCGGCAAACTAATTGGAAACGTATTTCTAAATCAACATTTTCTAAAAAGTAGGCCCATTTTAATTTTTTGAAAATCCAAGGGAATTTAGTGTTCGAAGGGTTCGTAATCATTTGAACGAGGCAAAAACGTTTTGTTTGGCATCCACCAAATAAAGAATTTGACCCACTACACCATGAAAACAGTGAAATTTGGTGGGGGTTGTATCATGGTATGGGGCTGCTTCTCTTGGGGTGGTGAAGGCCTTCTTTATAGAATAACTGGTACTATGAATCAGTATGAATGCACTAACATACTGGAAAACGTGATGCAACCATATGCAGAAAAAATATATCAGTACTTTAGAAATTCCAACACGATAATGATCCAAAGCACTCTGCTAGGAGGATGACTGTCTGGCTTTAGGACAATCATGTAGATGTTTTACAATGGCCATCTTGTAGTCCAAATCTTAACCCAATAGAAAATCTTTGGATGATAGTTAAAAGGAAATTAGGTTCAAGAACTTTCCAAAATTTCGAGAAAGTATTCGAGGGTTATGAGAGAAGCTTGGACCAGTATTCCACTAAAGACTTGTAGACGTTTAATACAGTCCATGCCAATGGATATCCAACTAAATACTAGGTATTCGATTGAGGCAATAACTTATTTAAGTTATTAGAAAATTTTGATTCAGAAATACAATTATATATATATATATATATATATATATATATATATATATGTAATGTAAATCAACACTATACGCCTCTACGGGGAGGAGATTTTGGATGTAATGTAAATCAACACTATACACCTCTACGGGGAGGAGATTTTTAAGACAATCAAGATGTATGAGAAACTGAGGAGAGGTAAGAAAACTAATCTTTTATGTGATCTAACCTTTCAAATTAACTGTCGTGACAGCGATTTACTTCCTACTTTTACACGGTTGTCTTATCATACTAAAACTAGAAAAACTAACACCATACTTCAAAATGCTAGTAAGGCGTTGTTGAAAGAACAAATTCATCAAACTAGAAAACAACTAGCCGAGACAGAGAAAGAACTTTTAAAGTTACACCTTAAACTAAGTAACATCATTCACCCTTTATTGTGGAATCGCATAGAAAGTTTGGCTTTTTGGCGAACAAAATCAAATAAGAATATTAAGACAGATAAACTTTCGAAAAAGTATGACAATCTTCTAAGAAAGTCGAGTCAGCCACAAAGATCATCAGTAGACGTCGATAAATTAGTACATAATATATCATCCTACAGTCTCTCGGAAAGTGAAAAATCCGTACTGAGTAAGGATTTTAATTTTGCGATATCTCCTAAGGAAATCCCTAAAGAAGAAATAATAGCTGGAGTGGAAGCTGTCCTTGACTCCTCTGAAGAAACAAAAGCAGAGGAGATTCGACAAGAGGTGGCAAGAATTTTAAGATCAAGCAAAACACCAAAACAAAACCTAAATGCCACTGAACCTAATAAACCTTCGAAAAAATAAAGACATCACAATCCTTCCAGCAGATAAAGGAAACGCAACTGTGGTTATGAATACTCAAGATTACGTACAAAAAATGCAGGATATCCTACAAGACAATTGTTATAGGCCTGTTCCAAGGGACCCGACAACGTACCTAGAAAAAACAACAAACAAAAAGTTCACCAATAAATTTCCGAAATTCAACAAAAAATCATACCACGGGAAAAGTCGAGCAGATGTCCTAAACTCTATGGTTTACCAAATATACACAAACCAGGGGCGCCTATCAGACCTATTGTTACCGCTGTTAATTCGCCGCTACAAAAACTGGAGAAATACCTTTCTGAAATTATGCAACCAACTGTAGAAAAAGCTGATGCATTCGTAAAAAACTCGGAGCATTTCACTAGAATTATACGAGATATCGTCCTTGAAAAAAACGATATCGTAGCAAGCCTAGATGTCAAATCGTTATATACCAGTATTCCCATCGATGAATCATTGGACAAGATTGCTATGAACGAGGATTTCCAGGCACATATAATAGAACTCTCGGAGCATTGCCTCAAAAATACTTATTTTTCTTTCAACGGGCAAATGTATAAACAAATGGATGGTGCTCCAATGGGGTCCTCGCTATCACCAGTAGTCGCGAATTTATTTATGATATACTTCGAGAAAGAAGCTCTTGAGAAAGCAAGTTTAAAACCCAAATTATGGATTCGTTATGTGGATGACATATTTATTATATGGCAACATGGTCATACAGAGCTCGAAAAATTTCTGACTCACGTAAATTCAATCCACCCCAGAATACAATTCACTCTAGAGTTAGAGGAAAACAACAAACTACCATTTTTAGATGTTTTGGTCACAAAATTGCATAACGGACATTTCGAATACACCGTGTATAGAAAACCAACACATACAGACAGATATTTAAATGCAAAATCACATCATCACCCAGCACAAATTCAAGCTGTGGCAAATACTCTAATATCTAGATCCATGCGACTAACTGAAACACAGACGAGACAAAACGAAGTTAAGGTAATATCTAGTGCTTTAAAGAAAAATGGCTACACAAATCGCACCATAGAGAAAGCTATTAATGCACAGGTTTCCCGAACAACGAACAACAAAAAATATGAACCGGGAAAGCAACGAGTAGTCTTACCATATGTAAAAGGCACAACAGACGGAATCGGAAGAATTCTGAGGAAACACAACATACAAACAATACACAAGCCACAAACAACTATAGGTAAACTACTCGGAAACCCAAAATATAAAATCAAACTGGAAAACCACGGAGTGTACAGTATTCCGTGCCAGGACTGTGAAAGGTTGTATGTAGGGCAAACTAACAGGCGAATATCAGCAAGAGTGGAAGACCATAAACTCAGCATCAGAAATAAACAAACAACCTCAGTTTTATTCCTACATCATCAGGAAACCGGCCATAAAATAAATTTCGATGGGTGTAGGGAGATTGCCAATATAAAACATTATAAGACCAGAATAATCCGAGAAGCCATAGAAATTGAAAAACAAGGTGATTTGAATAAAAGGGACGAATCATTAAAACTACCAACAGTATGGAAGACAATAATCGACTAATCTAAAATCGCAAAAACTCAAGCGCAATTAGCGCAACAACAGCACCATCCGGAAAACATAAATAACGACCAACGCCTGCGCAGATAACTTTCGGCCCCGAGTGGGGGTATAAAAGGAAGCGTCGCAGTCACCAACACTTCAGTCTCTATTCGGACGCGAGAAAGAAAGCTTCGAAAATGCCAAATGTGATTTTGGCGAAACGTCAGCAAAACTGTTCTTTTCAGAACGACAGTAGTGTACATCGGAATGAAAACACATTGTATTTTTCCATCCGTGAAGGAGTAAAAGTCAACATATATATATATATATATATATATATATATATATATATATATATATATATATATATATATATATATATATATATATATATATATATATATATATATATATATATATATATATATATATATATATATATATATATATATATATATATATATGTATATTTTTTATTCAAGATTTTGGATGAAATTACATTTTCATCTTTTTAGGAATAACTGAGAAAGTACTAGGGAGTACTTCTGCCACAAATTGTTGCTGTCAGTTCCATACAAGGGGTAAAGATTTAAAGATACTTTATTTTATTATTCCAGATTTTGGATGGGATTACACTTTCATCTTTTTATAAATAAGTAACGAGATACTAAAGAGTACTTTCATCAAATATTGCTGCTGTGAGTGCCGTCCAGGGTGGTAGCAACGCGGAATAATATATAAAATATATATATATATATATATATATATATATATATATTAATATATATATTATATATATATATATATATATATATATATATATATTATATATATATATTATATATATATATATTATATATATATATTATATATATATATATATATGTTTTTTTTATTCAGATTTTGGATGAAGTTACACTTTCATCTTTTTACGAATAACTGAGGAGGTACTAGGGAGTACTTTTGGCAAATATTATCACTGTCAGTGCCATCCAAGGGGGTTGAAAACGCTAAATAATTTATAAAATTAAAAAGCCACTCAAAGATACTTTATTTTTTTATTCCAGATTTAGGATGGGATTACACTTTCATCATTTTAGGAATAATCGAGGAGGTATTAAAAAATATTCCTATTAAATATTACTGCTAAGAGTGCCGTCCAAAGGGTAACGACGCGGTATAATATATAAACCTAAAAAGCCATTCAAAGATACTTTATTTTTATTCCAGATTTTGGATGGCATTACACTTTTACCTTTTTAGGAATAGGTACTAAAACGTACTTCTACAAAATATTACTGCTGTCAGTGCCGTCCAAAGGGGAAACGAGGCGGAATAATATATATCATTGAATGGTTTTTTAACTTTATATGTTATTCCAAGTCGTTTCCCTCTTGAACGACACTCACAGCAGTAATATTTGATGAAAGTACTCTTTAGTACCTCCTCAGTTATTCCTAAAACGGTGAAAGCGTAATACCATCCAAAACATGGAAAAAAAGTATCTTTAAATGTACTTCTAACTTTTTATATTTCGCGTTTTACCTCATTGGTCGGCACTGACATTTGGTAAAATTACTCCCTAGCACCTTCTAACAAGACAAAAGTGTAATCCCATCAAAAATCTGGAATAAAACAATAAACTATCTTTGAATGGCTTTTTAATTTGATATATTATTATATATTTTCACCCCATTGAACGGCACTGACAGCAATAATATTTGCCAGAAGTACTCCCCTGATACCTCCTCAATTATTTCTAAAAAGACGAAAGTTTAATCCCATCCAAAATCTGGAATATACAAATAAAGTATTTTTGAATGGCTTTTTAATTTATATATTATTTCACGTTTTCACCCCCTTGAACAGCACTGACAGCAATAATATTTGGCAAAAGTACTCCGTAATACTTCCTTACTTATTCCTAAAAACATGAATCCTATCCAAAATCTGGTATAAAGAAATAAAGTATCTTTGAATGGCTTTTTAACTTTATATATTATCTCGCGTCGTTACCACGTTGGACGACGCTGACAGCATTGATATTTGGTAGGAATCCTCTAGTACCTGCTGAATTATTTCTAAAAAGATGAAAGTGTAATTCCATCTAAAATCTGGAATAAAAAAGTGAAGTGTCTTTAAATGGCTTTTTAGCTTTTTATATTATAACGCGTCGTTACCCCCTTGGTCGAAATGATAGCAGTAATATTTCAGCATCAGAAATAAACAAACAACCTCAGCTTTATTCCTACATCATCAGGAAACCGGCCATAAAATAAATTTCGATGGGTGTAGGGAGATTGCTAATATAGAACATTATAAGACCAGAATAATCCGAGAAGCCATAGAAATTGAAAAACAAGGTGATTTGAATAAAAGGGACGAATCATTAAAACTACCAACAGTATGGAAGACAGTAATCGACAAATCTAAAATCGCAAAAACTCAAGCGCAATTAGCGCAACAACAACAGCACCATCCGGAAAACATAAATAACGACCAACGCCTGCGCAGATATAACCTTCGGCCCCGAGTGGGGGTATAAAAGGAAGCGTCGCAGTCACCAACACTTCAGTCTCTATTCGGACGCGAGAAAGAAAGCTTCGAAAATGTCAAATGTGATTTTGGCGAAACGTCAGCTAAAAGTGTCTTTAAATAGCTTTTTATATTATAACGCGTCGTTACCTCCTTGGTCGAAACGATAGCAGTAATATTTCGTAGGAACTCTCTTTAGTACCTCCTCAATTATTCCTAAAAAGATGAAAGTGTAATCCCATCCAAAATCTGGATTAAAAAAATTAAGTATCTTTGAATGACGTTTTATTTTTATAAAATATTTCACCCCCTTAGACGGCATTGACAGTAAAGACGAAAGTGTAATCCCATCCAAAATCTGGAATAAAAAAATAAAGTATCTTTGAATGGCTTTTTAATTTATATATTATTTCTCGTTTCCACGCCGCACTGACAACAATGATATTTGACAAAAGTACTCCCCACTACCTCCTTAGTTATTTCTAAGAAGATGAAAGTGTAATCCCATCCAAAATCTGGAATGAAAAATAAAGTATCTTTGAACGACTTTTTAACTTTATAAATTATTCCACGTCGCTACTCACTTGGACGGCACGAGTAGCAATATTTAGTAGGAGTGCTCTTTACTATTAATTATTTCTAGAAAGATGAAAGTGTAATCCTATCCAAAATCTGGAATACAAAATTAAAGTATCTTTGAATGGCTTTTTAACTTTATATATTATTTTGCATTTTCACCCACTTGGACGGCACTGACAGCAATAATATTTGGCATAAGTACTTCGTAGTACTTCCTTAGTTATTTCTAAAAAGATGAAGGTGTAATCCTATCCAGAATCTAGAATAAAAAAGTGAATGGCTTTTTAGCTTTTTATATTATAACTTCTTGGTCGACACTGATAGCAGTAATATTTGGTAGCAATACTCTTCAGTACCTCCTTTATTATTCCTAAAAAGATGAAAGTGTAATCCCATCCAAAATCTTGATTAAAAAAATAAAGTATCTTTGAATGGCTTTTTAATTTCATAAATTATTTCACCCGCTTGGACGGCACTGACAGTAATAATATTTGCCAGAAGTACTCCCTAGTATTTATTCCTAAAAAGATAAAAGTGTAATCTTATCCAAAATCTGAAATAAAAAACAAACTGTCTTTAAATGGCTTTATAATTTTATATATTATTTCACGTTTTCACCCCTTTGAATGGCACTGATATAGTTATTTTCCTAACAAGTGCACAAAGTGAAACTTTCCCGCACGCAAAAGCAGGATAAGCTTTAACTGCGGGAATGACCCTTTGCCAAAGTGTTAGGAACAATATTTTTTCTACGAGTGTTACAAATTTTACAAACTTTTTACCTATTTATATAGGTAGGTTCTAAACACAGGTAAAACAATATTTCTTATACGTCATAAAATTGTAAAAAACCTTAAATAAATTAGAAAAACTTTTTATTTTAACTTAGATCAGAAATAATATTACTTATTATTATGAACAAAATTAATATTGAAAATACAGTTTGTGGCATGCTGCAAATTGAAAGCCGAGTGCAACTGGTTAGAAATGGAACTTCAATGGTTTTCTCGCAAATTGGCTAACTTGGCATTTCAACTGGATGATTTTTAGGCACTGCTACTTAAAATATTGTTGCATAACTCTTTTTTTGTATGTAGTTGAGTCTTTAATATATCCCTCCGCTACTGTTGATGACTTCCAGCCTCTTAAACGCTTTACATCGGTAAGTCCTTTTCCGGAATCGGCTAGCAAAGTAGCAGAGTCGCGACAAAAACTATCCCCCGTGTAGAGTTCAGGGTTGGGCAAGTTTAAAAATGCCTCAATTTCTGAGGGCATCTTCCTGAAACTGTTATTCCCTCCTCAGACTAATAATACTTAAGGTTAATCCCGACGTACTGTGTTGTCCACTTCCCTCTTTTAAAATGTATAAAAAAACGTTGATGCGTTGGTGATAGTAGTGGTAAGGTAAGGTAAGGCTGTATATTTTCTATAAAATAGTAAATACTTTCCATTGTTAATTTCGTCGTATATAACAAAAGAGCGTGAAGTGTAATATTTTGAATCCTGAATTTTGACCACAATTAAATTTCCCTTGTCTTCAATGTCAACTGTTGTTAGTTTTGCTAATGCCTCTCTTCTGCAGGCGCCTGCAAGCCCAAAAATAGTCGCAACTTTCAACAAAAAATATATGTCATCTGGCGCCTTATTCATGAAATCCGATATGTTTTCTTTTGTAAAAATATTTGCTTTCTTTGGTTTGAAGCCAACATTTTGTTGTTATATCTATATTTTCTTTAACTTTTAAAACGCTGTTAAGCATTGAGTATTTAGCATACAAATATTTGGTCTAAATTCTTTACTTAATTCAAAAAAATAAGCTAAGAGTGCCCCTTCTTTAACCGTTTTTACACCTTTTTCCACCATTTCCCGAACAAGTCGTACTGCTTTTCATACTCCTGTTTTGATTTTACTGGCAGTAGCTCCAAATTTGCTGATTCTGCGGCTTTTAGTACCTCTTCTGGTATTTCTTCATCCGAACTATCCATTTTAAGCAGAATTACTTTTTATGAAGTTTTTTTCAAATAATTGATTGTTTGTATTTTGGTTGACATAGCAGACAAAAGACCGAAATTGTCAAAATTGCAAGGTGGCAAAGAAACCTTATTATTGTCTTATTTGACACTGACAAGTAATGATGCAGGTCGTTTAATTAGTTATCAAAAATCTAAATTCTCTACAAAACTAAAAAACACGATAAATCTTTATTTTTTGAATATTATTTAATGCTGAAAACAATAAAATACCTAAAAGTCCTGTTTACAGACGATAATTCTGCGAATAAAAAAGTGTGCGCCAAAACTTTTTCTCACGCAAATGAGTGCGCAAAATGATCACTTCGCACACGCTCGTAGAAAAACAATAATATTTGACAACAGTTTTCCATAGTGCCTTGAATTTTCCTCAGTTAATGGAACCGAAATTTTCGAAATTTTAAAAAATTTTAGATCCAAAACACTTGTTTGAGACGCAGTTAATATTGTCCCATTACACAATTATCTGTCTCGTTTTAATTCCCTTTATTAGGCATATTCTAAACGTATGTATAAAAGAATCCTACTTTCCGCTCGAATGGAAAGAGGCCAAAGTAATTCCACTCCCTAACAAAGACAATCCAACCGAACTCGGCCACTTGCGGTCGGTGTCAATTTTACCTGTTCTTTCGAAGATTCTGGAAAAATGTATGGACAATCAAATTCAATCAGTTTTTAAGTAAGAACAAAATATGTACTTCCCTAGAAACAATCAGGGTTTCATGAGGGTTATAGCTGCACCACTGCCTTGAGTGAGGTAACAGATGACATTTTTAGGGAGCTGGATGATGGCAGGCTTAAGGTTTTGGTCCTGCTGAACTTCAGTAGAGTCTTTGACATGTTGAATCATGATACCCTTGTCGCTGTGTTGAATTATTGTGTTTTTTCGCAAAGCGCTATAAAGCTTGTACAGTCATTTCTAACTGACCATCTCCAGGCAGTTCAGCATATGGTAGGATCTCTGATTTTTTGCGGGTTGCTTCTAACATTCCCCAGGGTATAGTTTAGGATCTCTTTTGTTTTCGATCTATACGTCTAACTTCTGAAAAGCAATTGCAAATATCACCTTTACGCTCATGACACGCAAGTTTGTTTTTCATTTAGTCCATCGTCACTTGAACTTGCAAGCAGCGTCATTAACCGTGATCTACGAACTATATATGAAATTTTAAAGACACATTTTGCAAATAAATGCGGAAAAGTCCGTGGCTTTGCTCTTTGCTAACGATACCACAACGCAAACCATTTTAAATAACCTAAATATATCAATAAACGATACAAAAATTGAATTTCGAGAGTCTGCAAAAAATTGGGGATTACTAAGATTTAAGGATCATATAACATCCAAATTGAAAATCGCGTACGGCACCTTAAAAACAATTTTTCTAATAGAATTTTTTAAATCAAGATACCAAAAAATGCTTTGTGGTTCTTTTATCCTTTTTTTATTTAGCTTTTGCGATTCTGTGTACGGTCCTTGTTTGGACAACGTGGACCTGAGAAGAAGTCGCCGAATTATTAATTATTTGTGTTTTGCTTATAAGATTATAAAATATAAATACCCCCCATATTTGCTTCGAAAGCTAACATTTAAAACAGATATTCATAGACTGAATATTCGACGCACCTCCATCTTGGCTATTTCTAAGCATAAAAAAAGAAATATTTAAAAGATTATTTTCTTATTGGGCGGCCTTCTTTATAAATAAATATAAAATTTATAACTTCTCCGGAAGTCTTCTCAGTTTTCAAAACATGATTTTTGGCTGTTAGGGACCCTAAAACGTAAAGATGTGTAGAAACTTCTTTGATTACAAAACTTCCCTTGTACGAGGGACGTAAAAATCCTAGCCCGTTTATAAAGCAAACTGTGCTAAAACATTTGATAAAATTAATATAGCAATCCTCCTTTCACAATATTCAATACATAACATATCATCTGTTATTATTCGCTCGTAGCTCTCGGGCTATTTAATTATAAACCCTACGGTGCGACGGCCTCCCAGACCTCCCGACCTAGAGCCGCGCTATTTATCAATTAATTCAAGGCGGCAGCACAATGATAACGTAATTTTTATTTTATTTACTGGTATCACGCCCTCGATGTTTGTTTTTCGGTTTCGATAGATAGTTTAAATGAAACTTCGCCATACAGTCGTCGCGGGAACATTTTGGATCGACGTAAAGTTTATTTTTATCGCATTTTGGGTGAATCTCATTTAGGTTTTTGAGTGATTATCTCGCAGAATGGTTTTATTTAGTTTTGACAATTATATTAAACGGGTTTTGTTGTCTGTAGTGCTTTATTTATATTGAAATACTGTTTGAAGATATAGTGCTTACACGTATTTTGTATGTTTAGTGAATGTTAATAAGCAATGGTGCGCGCCTATGTTTTTTTCTAGTGCCACATTCCTGCATATTTTGTTTAATTCTTTAAACTGCATTAAATTAAATATGGCGAAGAAAGTTACACATGAGACGCATAAGTGAAATCAGAAGATAAATACCAGACTGTGGTATTTTTTCGTTTTTTAGAAATCTAAGCGTAACGGATTTTTTTTTTAATTAAAAATGAGACTCGACTTTTAAGATATTGCAAATAAAAATATTTCATACAACTTTTTTTTTAATTAAAGTATATTTTCCCTTTTTAAATGAAGCGTACACGTGAAAAGAGGCATAGTCAAATTCACCAGTTTTGAGTTATCGCTGTTTTAAGGTTGGTATCTTGGATAATATTTTTTCTAAAACGATATCGTATTAACATTTCACTTCATCTTTCTAATGTGCCTTATAACTATTGAACATTTAAGTTTGAGTCGAAAAAAATCGTAGTTCTTGTTTTGGCCGCTACAGGAATCACAGAATATGTTAAACTTTCGAACTTGAGGATCCAAATGAGTGTAAAGAAAATAGTTTTTTTCCCGATATTTTCTGGGTAGACGTAGAAAAAAACTTACTCCTATAGAAAGGACGTGTATATTGAATGAATACATAGAAATTTGCCTTTTATAGCAGACATTATTTGTGTTAATATTCGGCACAGGCAAATTTTTCCCTAATCGAAACTAATACGTCCTGGCTACTAGCGACTTTAGATTTTTTTTCGGATATAGAATTCTTGTGCTTTATCCTTGTATGCCTTATCGTCAGTACCATCTTTTTTAAGTCAAGTTTCAGCGATTTTCTAGTTGTCTCATTCTGTTCACTAGCTATATTTTTTTCTAAACATTCTACGTTAGCTAGGAATATATCGCAAGTATTACAGATGTCGGTTCTAGGATATCCAATGTGCTTGTAAAGAATTTTCTGCTGATTCATATGAAACCAAGCATTCCTGATGAAGTTTTTTAAACATATTAATGATCTTTTTAAGGTTCAACTCTTCAGGTAAATATGTTTTAGAAGTATCACTGGTACTATAATGACTAGTACGGCCTTCAAATGACCCTATGTTTTTTTATTTTTCAATAGTTTCAGTGCTTAATCTTTTTGGGCGGTTTTTATGAGTTTCTTTTTTGTCTTAAGTAGCAGAGCTACGCTTGTCTAGAGATTTTATAAGATATTCAATATTCATTTTAGTAATTCTTTGCGTCATACAGCAGTTTCAGTAGTTCTGATATTTTCAAGAGAATATCTTGACTTATAATTAATCTTTAAGAGAAGCCTCATTCTTCTGTTTTCTTGGGCGCCTCTTTTGCACAGGTATAACACACATTAGGCCTCATGAATACAAATTTTGTTTATTTATCCACAGTAAATTATTATATGTGACTCGAAAAGCACCTAGATCTGCCACTGGATGGCACTATTATCTAAATTCGACCAAAAATTGACTTAGCCTCTTTTTCCCGTGTACCCTTCAAATGTAGTTTTTCCCACATAGTTTTTCTCGCATATATAAAACTTCATTTTAGTGTAACAGGCTCAAGAAATGAGAATAAAATGTTATTTGCGGACGTTAAGGCTCGTGAATTTTTTGTAATATAGTTCTGTTTGCAATATAAATGTGAGTAGAAAAAATGGGGGATTTGAGACAACAAAATGGCTTGCAGTGCGACTCTGAAACAAATGATGATGATAACGAACTTGCTTTTGACATGTGGGAGGGTCAGTTTGAGTTTATAGGACCATCGGCTAGCTTTAACAATCAGACACATGGCGAAGTTGACGATACTGGTAAAAAGCTCGCATACAACAATGGACTGAGGAACTATTTCACGAGAATAGCAGAAGATGAGAACTGTGTAGGTTTAGCAATTTGTTTATAAAAGTTCTGCGAATGTCTTTATCATAGCATTGATGCTGAACTTATCACTTCTTTTAACTCTATATGAAAACCTATGTTCGCGAAAACGAAACTGGGAAACAACAGTTTTGCTGACGTTTCGCCAAAAGACAAAGAGTTTCGTTTTACTAAATAAAATGTTTTTTTTTTTCATTATTTATAATTCTAAAAATGTCTTCAACAATGGCTATATATTTTATTTAGTTTAAGTACCTTTGATTGGAAAAACTAAAATATTCTTGGTTTATTAAGAAATAAAGGTAAAATATATATATATATATATATATATATATATATATATATATAATTATGTTATTCAATATTATGTTAAATCAAATTATATCACAACAGCTTTGAATAATTTTGTTTTCTTGTCGTTTCGACCATTTTTAAGTCTTTTTCAAAAGTCTACACATTTTAGGATTTTTAATTATACAATGTAAAAAATCTGACCTTAAACGTAGCCTTAGTCTTTATAATAAAATTTCAATACTAAATAACGATTTTCACTTTAACATATTTGACGAACAATTTACAAAATACAACCGATAAACTTATGATATTCAACGCTATCAATATGTGGGTACTATAGAACTGATAAGTAGGTTTTACTTAAGATCTCTAGATTTTTTTGCCCTATATGATTGTTTTTTTTTATTGCTACCAACTCTCGCTTCTTTTTGTTTGGGTCGTACGGTAATATTTTAGTCTCGTCAAAATTGAAAGTATGTTTTTGCGACTTGTCATGTGATGTCAGTGCAATAGTATTTCCCTTATCGTATTTATGCCCCTGTATTCTCCAAATACTGTCATGTTTGTCTAATATCAACCCCTTTACAATCTTTAAATGGAATTTCATAAATGATATGACTTTTTTTATTTTTGGGTGGTTTTGTTTTTAATTTTGAATATATACCACTACACAATAAGTTGTATCCTTGTGGCCTACTTCTATGTTATGTTTTTCGAAAAGATGTTGGAATTGTTGTGAGAGTCCATTTATAATGGATAATGAAATAAATTTAGTTGATTTATTTTTGAGCGGTTTTTTTTATGATCTATGTATTCTTTCCTTAAATATTTTATTGGTGAGTTTTAGCGGATACCTAGTCTACAAACGTGCATGCTTTGCTGTCTTGATGGCAACTGCTCGGTATTCAGGATCCGTGAGTTGAACAATACGATCTGTCAAGCCAATAATAACTGATTTTTTTGAGATATTGGGAGGATGGAGTTGAAGTTAAAATATCTACAAGATCATGTTTTTTATACAATTCAATTCTTAGGTTTTGATTTTTATTGTGTAAAGTTATATCTAAAAAATTGATTATTTTATTAAATTATAAAATGTTTTTTTAAGTTTTCGCCTGGTTTTTGGGAATCGCTGTAATACAGTCGTCTACGTATCTATTAAAAAATGGAAACTAGCCTGGCAACAACTGAGAAATATAAAGACTTTAATGTTAGTTCAAGGGCCTCTTTAAATTCGTTTTTAGGACTATCAGTATATTTTTTTTATATCGTCCCACTGAAACACATGATACTTAGGCATATAGTATCATGTGTTCAATCTCCATTTAACCCGTTTTCAAAATGTCTAAAAAACATTCTTATATATTGAACATAAAAATAACTATTATATTAAAGATTCCCGACAATTTAACGACAAAATAAAAGGCATTAAAATACCAGATAACTATATTTTAATTTCATTTGATGTAATTTCCTTATACACTAACGTACCTATTTCAGTAGCTACAAATATTATTGAAAAAAACTGGGACGAAATAAAAAAAATATACTGATATTCCTAAAGAGGACTTTAAAAAGACCATTGAACTAACATTACATTCTACATACTTCTCATACCAAAATTTTTTTTAAATAAATAGATGGATATGCTATGGGTGAAAATATTCTACATTAGTTAGAGTTAACATTTAGACCAATAGAGGATCCCGACAGTGTCCATTCTGATCAGTAAATATTTTATTCTGTTGACAAAATCTTATTTTATGTTGGAATAATTT
The DNA here is from genome assembly GCA_030620095.1 of Kuschelorhynchus macadamiae. Lineage (NCBI taxonomy): Eukaryota > Metazoa > Arthropoda > Insecta > Coleoptera > Curculionidae > Kuschelorhynchus > Kuschelorhynchus macadamiae. Next base: position 388,473 of record JAUTXW010002854.1, on the reverse strand, counting down.
CATTTCTCAGTAAAATTAAAATGGTCGTTGATACTAGGTAACTACACAAAAGGACGTAACTTTTTTTTTGCTTACATAACTCCCCTCCAATATTTCCTCTTCGGGGCGTCCCTGCCCAAAAACACATTCAAAGTGGCGCCTTTAGCAAATACCATGCAAACCTAGGAACGGCCCTAAATAAGAAGTGGCGGCAGGCAGCATATATATATATATATATATATATATATATATATATATATATATATATATATATATATTTTCTCCCATAGAACTTAAAAACATACGTTTGCAAAGTGTCAAGAATGTGTAACCATTGCTTTTTGTGAATAATTTTGAAAAATGCAACTAATAAACTGCTTGTTTAAAATAACAAATTTTAGCATCAATTTTATTCGCCTGTATTTTTGGTCAGCTTTTTAAAATTTGACACCTGGCAGTTTTAGGGCTTTGAGGCTTTAGTTTTCAAGATAAAGAACAAAACCATAAATTAAGTATATTTACTATGAAACCAAGTATGGTACTGTATATCATCTAATCAAAATTAAGTCACAAAGATTTCTCGTTTAACCTTCAGGTAGGGACTTCGGGAAAGAAGAAATTTAATAATTTTACTTTAACACACAGTGTTTCTAATATTAAAATGACAAATGTTTGTGCATATGGATTTTAAGGTATTTTTTATTTATTCTGTGTCATAATTATATTATTATAGATTAGAAGCACAACTGACAAACACATACAACCTCCTAAAACACATAATTCTCTTTACGTGAAAAATATTAACCATATCGGACCAAAACCCTACAATTTACTACCTACCCAAGTATCCTTAGAGTAAGATACTCTAAGCAAGTATCTTTGCAAAAATAGAAGAGCGTTTAAATAATTAACTTTTATTTATGTAAGAATCTAATATAAGCTAGTTATTAATCTCAAATAAAATATAAGTTTTACTGGGGCACATATTCTAATGTTCATTCATCTAGGTACAAATAAACCACTTCTATGATACTATAGAAAATAACGAATTATTAAATATTATGGTGGAAACTTAAAAATAAAGTGATTTTAATTCCTGAGAAGACTCTATCCCGAGTATAGGGTTCAACTAATTTTCATTATTGGCGCCGTGGGAGATATTAAAAACGCGTTCCTTACAGAGCTTCGGAAATCCAGCATGTCAAGGCTCATCAGAACAACTTATGATGGGGATACAGAAAGCTGTCGTTTTGGGGTCTCTTAGTTTTAGACATAAGCGTTCCGGGTCCGGTGATGGTTTCGGTCCATTCGGATCCAGTCCGCTCGTGGACCCGTTCCAATGGATTCGGTCACGGGTCCGTTTAGTTCTGATGTCTACGTTACGTGTGTTGAATTAGTTGTTGACTGTTTCATGTTTTATATTCATTATTGGATAGGAATTATGGGCCTTACAAAATGTAATTAATGCGAACATTGCGAACAAACTTCGGTAATAGAAGATGATTGATTATAAGAGGCATAAATTAAAATATTTAAGGTTTAATAATAAATATAAAGGTATTTTTCGGGTACTATGTATTTACTATGGCTATTTGCAGAATTTGTGTAATGTATGTGACCAATATATTTATATGTACGTGAAATCAATTTTAATTATTATGTTTTCCACATATAAAATAGTTATAATTCTAAATAAAGAGATTAGGGACAAACTCCTAATTTAAACTAAGGAAACACTGGTGCATTTTTATATTTATAGTATAAACGAATGCTCTATTCAAAATGTATTAAAAATATTATTTAACTAACTTACCCTTTCTATTTAATACTAATAAAGAAGGTTAATGACGCTTATACAGCGTTTCCAATTTCTTTGAGAGTGAAATATCTATTACTGCTCCAAAAACATCTGATTTTATCCGTTGGCATCGATTGTTAACACTGCGGAACCAATATCGATGTTGAATGCAATTCGGGAATTCCCCGATTTATATACAAATTTGGTAGTTTCAGTTTGTTTATGTGTGTTTTCAATAACGCTTATCTCTTTTATTTAACCTTTTTAAAATGCCGATTAATTTTATATTTTAGTTTGACTAAGCTTTTATTAAATTTTAAAAATAAAACTATTATTATTATATTTTATTATTTACTTTAAACTGCTGACGGTTATAAATTGTACGGTCATAACTGTGATTGTTGACATAAATCTGTCTACATATTTGCTACGTGCTAAACTCTAAAACCACAGGTAAAATAATATATTATTTTAACTGTGTTAAAACGTTCGATTAGGATAACAATTCCCTATCTTGTCAAGAATTTAGATCTATGCGGACCCAGTCCAATCGCAATCGTGGTGCTGCGAAATCGATGTTAACGTTAACATTCAGTCAGTGGCAGCTCACTCGTGGCGCGTAAAGACCCGGTCCGATTTTGATACTGGATTGGTTCCAACCGGGTCCGCCACTGGATTCGTTCAATTGGACCGGGTCCACTCGGAACGACACAAGTCTACTAAACTAAGTTTACGGTGGCGGCGGATGAGTTTGGACAATGACCACTGACCGAGCGGATGCAAGGAGTGGTTATGGTACGAAATGGCCTCCCGCGTAACATTTTGGGTGGCTCTAGCCTTGTTGTTCTGGATTTGTCTTTCTCATAGTATAATAATAATACATTATTACTTCTAATAATTGAGAATGTAAAGTTAAGAAACTTGATGTGTACCATAACTGACATAAGATACCAATTATACAAGTTAATATACAGCTTTGCGGGGACCAGTGAATCCTTAAGTGCTTGTGTTGTAATATCATAGCCAGATATGGCGTCCAAAATCGCACAAAATCGAGATATTCCTCCCTGACTTAAGTTATTTTTGCAGCTTTTTTGTGTTTGCAAATACACTAAGCAGTTTGGGGGGCTCAACCCTTGACACTTATAAAATAATATTGATTATAGGATAATACCAATTTTAAAGAAACAATGATTTTTTGTCCATATTTTTTCCCAGTTAATAATGCCATGAAAATTAGTGATAGAACGATACCGATATTGATATCGGTATATCGGCATATCGGCAACTGTTGCCGATTATTGGTATCGTATCGTATCGGCAAGCTAATTGCCGATATATCGTCAAAAATTTTTTTGCGCTTTTCGCTCTTTTTAGTGCATATAAATGAAACACTTAAAACAAAATAACTTTTTTTTATTCTAAAGGTAACATTTTTATTAAGAAAGTAAAACAAATCCTAACACTACTAACAAAAAATAATATTAAAAATATACCTAATGTAACAGGTACTAACTAAATACATTATGATTATTTATGCTTAATACTTAAAATTTAATTTTTTAATATTATGATGCAAAAACACCAACATTTCAGCCCTATCTGCATTTAATCTATTTCTTTTAGGCTCATAAATATTACCTAATTCACTAAAAAGTTGTTCACTTGACACACTGGCAGCAGGTGCTGAAAGGTAGACTGAAGCTGCCTTGTACAAACTGGGAAACTTTTGTTTTTCCGCCTCCCACCATTCAAAAGGAGATTTATCTTTTATTAGAGTTGTAGATGCCAAATATAATATTATTTCATTTTCCCATCCTTGCTTCATCCGTTTCATAGTGCTGGTCTCGGAAGCCAAAGTAGAGGCAATACTGTCAAAAGTTTCCCAAAATGTATTTTGCTTATTTTGTAAATGGCTTAAGGGAATATTATCGTTATCGTCATCTTCCGAAGATTGTGGATCCGCTTCAGCTACTGTATAGTGCCTTTTTATTATATTTTTAATACGAAATAATGTTTGTTCTTTAGTATCTTTTGGGAAAAAATGCATCTTAAACCTAGGGTCTAAGAATGTGGCAACATAAAGATTTTCTCGTTGAAATAACATATCACCAAGTCGTCTCTCTAAACTTGTTAGAAGTTCGTTCTTTATTGTACCTACACCAGCAAAGTTAGGTCCCTCTTTGGATAAATATTCTGTTAAGGTTACGACTAATGGAATCACTTCAGAAATGCAACATTGTTCTTTACTTGCGGTTTTTGTTATTTCTTCAAATGGCCTTAAAATATTGAGGATGCTTTTTACCAATTCCCATTCAGAGTAAGTTAGGTTGGTAAGACCATCATTGTTGGAAATATATAAACTGATTGCTTGTTTTTGTTCCAACATACGCTCAAGCATATAGTAAGTAGAATTCCAACGCGTCTGAATATCCTGAATTAACTTCTTTTTTTTTAAATTCAACTGGTTTTGAAATTGTTCAAGTTTTTCACATGCCAATTGAGAATGACTGAAATGTCCCACAATTTTCCGAGATTTTGCGATTACATCATTAATAGCTCTTTGACTGTTGATACCATCATGAATAATTAGTTGAAGTGTATGAACAAAACATGGTTCGTAGTTTATATTTACTTCTTGCATTGCTTTCTTCATATTGCCTGCGTTATCAGCAATTACGGCATGAGCATCATTTATAGCCAGATTCCAACCATTAAGCAGTTCTGTTAAACACCTGGCAATGGTTTCACCACTATGAGTTCCCGGAAAACTGTTTGTGTTTAAAACATAGGAATATCGCGTTCCATTGCTAATCCAATGTCCAGTTAGAGAGATAAATGCTTTATTGCTGTTACTGGTCCATATGTCAGTAGTAAATGATATTTTTCCAGATCTTGCTTCAATATTCTTTTGCAGAGTCCTTTTACATTGTTCATAAATATTAGGCAAAATAGTTTCTTTGAAATAGTTTTCTGAAGGTATTTTATATTTAGGAACAGGTTTTGCCATAAGGTGTTTAAAACCCATATCAGTAACAACTGAAAATGGCTGGTTATCAACTGCAATCATTTCTCCAATTAGTTTGTGATACTCCTTTGCTTTATTGCTATTTATGTCCCATACATTTTTTGATGCCAAATATTCCACAATATCAGATTGAGAAGAATTGTCCTTTGCTGCTGTCAAATTCTGTGTAGATTCGTTGGGCCTCCCAACATCTGGAAATAAAGAAAAAAAAATTATGCGTGTTTCACTATACGGGGCATCTCAACCGAAAAAAAAAATTGCATAGACACACTGCATATGGGAACATTTAAGTGTGCAGCATAATGTTTTTTTTTAATAATGGCACAACTAAGATCCAGGTATTGCCTCAAATTGATGCATATTCGATAATTATTCAGATTAGGTTTGAAAACAATACTCCCTTATTTACTGAAATACAAAAGTATTACATATAACATTTGCAGTAGTGAAAGTTAGAATTATTTTTACAAGTATTTTTTTTTTCAGGAGGCCATATTTTGGTATTTAGACTATTTAGGCATACCTTACAAATAAAAACAAATTTTCCTTAAAATATTTTGCATCAAAAACTCTCAAAAACTAATATCAAAAATGCACCAACTTTCGGCAATATTTGTATTTGGATTGTGCAATTACCTAATAAAAAAAAATTCCCATATGTTGGCCATAATAACTATCACTGCGTTAAAATAATATAATGAATAAATAAAACCAACTTACCTTTTCTCATAACATTGCGAAATTCTTCATCGTGATACTTTTCCAAATGTGATTTTAGGTTTGAAGTATTCGCATGTCTTCCTCTTCCACCCAAAGAGATATTCCTTTTACAGATATTACACATCGCTTTATCGTTTTCAGATTTATCTGTCTGCAACTTCTCAAAATGATTCCAAAAGATGCTCCTTTTACCTTTGTCATTACATTTAATTTTTTTATCTTCCGCTTCTTTACTACTACCCTGTCCAAAATAATCTGTAATCATTCTCTTTCTACCAACTCCCGTTCCCGCTTCCATTCCATTTGAACTCTCCATTTAAATAGAATATATTTTTGTATTTATTATTTATTTTAACTCCACAGTTATTTAAGTTTAAAACGCCGGGCACAGTGTCACACAGTGTTATAAAGCACAACAGAAACAGAATATGAGGGGTTTCCCCGAAATCCGAAATGTCACTTACGTACGACCAATAATAAAGGTTTCCTTATATTTATTATAAAACGGGAGTTCCCCGGTTTTTGCTTCGGTCGTGTATAAATAGATGGCGCAATCCCAAACGTTTTCTCGCAATTTAATTATATAACAGGACTTCCCTGGTTTTTTGCTTCGATCGTGTATAAATAGATGGCGATATGTGTGCCGATACGATATATCGGTATATCGGTATATCGGCAAGTGAATATCGGTATCGGCCGATATATCGTATCGGCAAAAAAAAGTGATATCGTTCTATCACTAATGAAAATTTTCATCTTAACTTTATCTTAATTTTAACACTGCAAAAAATTAAATGAATTTGCCGTATTTCACCGTTTTTCGAAATATTACCACTTTTTTTATTTTAAATATGTATAATGGAAAAAAGAATCTATCTACGCCAATAACTTCAGCAATTTTTTGAAGTAACATTTATAATAAATAAACAAACTATACCTATTTGTATAGTAATTTCCACTAATTATTTCTGTTTGACAGCTGTTGACGGAAATAAATTAGTGGAAATTACTAAACAAATATAGTTTGTTTATTTATTATACTAGTGATAATGAATTTCCACGAAATAACGGCTGACTCGATAAATTAGTTTATCAAGTTTTTAGTAATATTTTTTTTTACATTTTATTAGGCCGCATTTTTTCGTACGGTTACGATATAAACTCTATTTTATGTTTCGGTTATATAGATTTGATTAATATCTATGACAGCTGTCAAAAAATATATATTTTTTGAATAAATTACGACATTTAAAGTTACATAGAACGATGAAACTCGTATATAACAATTTTAAAGAGTTCAAAAGTTATCACTTCTCCTGTATAACATAATACATATATGCTTTACCTGACCTGTTAACTGGAAAGCTGTCAAACTACCTCCTCCTTTTTGGTCTGTATACTGGACAAACATGAATTTGATGCAAAAAATTAAATAACTGAGAAGTTTTGCCATTTGTTGTATAATATCACGTCAATTTTATTTTAAATATATATAGTCGAGAAAGATTAAGTATCTATGACACCACCTATTTCTGTTTTCAGTTTGATTACTCTCGGTTTTGCGTCCTCAAAATATGATTTTTTTTTACTCTTTTATACTGCTCATCGATTGACCTCGACACCGCCATCTTTTAACTTTGAACGAAAATTCGTAACCTGGTCCCCATATACGAACCTAAACATTTCCATGTTGCAAATACCCTCACATCTGCATGATTTTGTACTCTCCAAGAGCCAGTAATTTTCGTAAGTCCAGATAGTGTCCAATTCAATTGGTCAAAAGTATACGAGATGTTAAATTAGAAAAAAAACCTATTGTTTATTTTTATATTAAAAACGGAAGATGCAAGGGAAAAGTAAACTATGCTACGGAAGAATACCTTTTCACCCATTTTTACAAACAAAATGGAGTAATAACAGTTTTGGTTGGCCCCCACCAATCACCTGGCGTCAGACTAATTTCGGGATTGGGGGTGGTAAGCTCCCTCTAGCCCCCCTAGTTGAGCCACTGACACTAAGAGAGGAATTTCCGTTGTTTAAGGGCTGATTTGGCTTTTAATTATGGGAGGGGTAATTTTAAGAGACGATGGTGTTCAAAGGAACGTGCCAAAATTGTTGCCCAGGGAATTCACAATTTCATAAATCCCGAACAACACACACGTTATAAAAGAAGGAAATCTAATAAAAACTAAAGCATATTTAAAAGTAGATAACTACTTTAAAATAAAACTTTAAAATGATCAGGTATGAATTAAAAGAAGTAATGAGTACATTTTAGTCAAACGAGATAAAAAGTTCAAATAAGAAAATCAGTTACTCCTGTTAGCGTCACCAAACCAGTTGATAACATTATAGTAAATTTCTCTATGGACATGTAAACACATTGGCTTTTAGCTATGTCTTCATCAGTCTTTTTAAAACCAAGAACTTCGTTGTACAGAAGCGACGTTAATAGGAGGAAACGATAATATATTTTTTCATTAATCTTGATGTTTTTATTAAATTAGGGGTATCGAAAGTGAAGTAATTTATCTTCTGGAGAAGTTTTCTAATGATTTTGCCACAGTTCAATTCCATATTTTTACCATGTTTATAGTGTAAACATTTAGTCAATTATTGTATGGCTGTGTTTTATTCCTCATTTTAAAACTTTGAATATACTAGGACAAAACCACGTTCAATTTCGTCAAGTCAGAATAGTTATTCTGTAGTAATTTTATGACTTATTATTAGTATGTATACTTGCCCTATACGAGAAAGAGACATCTAACTCTAATTTTTAATGTTGTGTTAGGATCTCCCTGAAAATAAGGTTGACACATAATTCAACTTCTTTTCGGGATATAAACTTTTATTGATGACGACCTTAGCATCATCCTCACCTATTTTATAGTTATAGGTTAACTAGTGCCTATTTCATACTTTCGGTCGATCCTATTTAAACATTAACATTAAATAATAGGGGATAATAATACCCCCCATCATCCCCTAAAAATCAGCGCTTTTCATTTTTGTTTCAATTTCCTTAACAAGAAAAACATCAATGAAATCTTTTTCGGAAGCAGGTATAATTCTAAAATATTTTCGGATATTTAATCTTATTTTTTTCAGACTATTGGCCCGATTCTCCTGAAATAAATTTGAGATTTACGTGTCTCGGAGTCCTCGTATAAAAAAATATTTAATGATATATCAGGATAATTGTGTTATTGAGATCTTCTTGAATGAAATTATGCGATATTCATTTTTAACAACCTTTAGGACATCTAGCTTTATAACCCGAAACTTGGTAAAAATCGAAGATATACAAACAAATCACCCACTGCACGCAAACTTGTTTATTTCTGAAAGTTCGTGAAAATCAATGTTTTCACGATTTATTCTTCTCGTTTGAAAAACACTTTTTTTATATACTTCGAATGTTCAACCGTCAAAGAAAAATAAAACGGCGATCCACATAATGTTCTCCCTCCTCCAGTCCCACGCCTTTCACCTTAATTGAAGAACTCTCGTTCTTCGTTTAAGCCTTTAACCTCTAATTATTTGATTTGCGTGTATTTACGAACTGATTTAAGACTGTTGTATGTTCACAATACCTTGCCGTTTTCTGTATACCACATTTTAACACGATAAAAGGCGTGCAGATGGCGAACCCCCTGGTCATCGATTTATTTCTGTGTAGTAACTAGGGATGAGCGTTTTATTGATATATCGATAGGTCAGCGATATATCGAATAACAATAGGTAAATAAAAAATATCGATATATCAATAGTTATCGATAAGTGCCAATACTGGATCAATAATGCCGATATGTAAGTGATAATATCGATGATACATAGCTGAGAACATCGATAGGTACGGATTACATATGTACAAGAAAATTACGCGCTATATGAAAGTGGGGATCTTTTTTTTGTTCTTCAATAATTTTGTCCTAAATATATCGACGCGTAGCAACGGAATAGCGATAGATCTGAGCTGCCGATAAATAAAATATATCGATAGGTAAAATCTAATAACGCCTATCCCAAGTAGTTACTATATGAGATTGCAATCAATCATTCGACGTCCGGTAGCGTATTTGCATATCCTCGTAAGATTTAAATAAAAAGAAACTAGCGTATGAAATATATTATTATAACTTCTTCCTAGTAGTCATAGGATCAAATTTTTTGAAAGACCTTTATAATACATTAAATGTAATATTTTACTTACCCTTCTTATTGTTTATTCAGTTGGGATGTATATGAACAAGAAACTTTTTATTTGAAAATTATATAACCCAAATTCCTACTCCTACACTGCTTGGAAAATACATGGAGTGAGTGAGTCAGTGAGTCTGCGTTACTGAGCACATTTAATTCAACCACGAATGCAAATTATAAAAAAATGTATATTCTAAGAAGTTTAACATATTTTTGGTGATGAAATAATTATGTTTCCATCATTCATGAAACGGTATTTAAAATGTAATACTGGTTATTCAAATTAACATATCCCTCCAGGACGTATCCACGAACCGCCACTTCAAGTTTCTAAAATAAATCTCGTGTTTTTAACCGAAATATGCTTTTTTAATATTTACATTTACTTTTGGGGCCCCCCGGCAACTTTTTTATGCCCCCCCCCCCACTCTACACCAAGCAAATTATTATACTGGGTGACAACGAAACTATTATCTACGGTGACATTTCAGATCGGTTTATAGTAAAATTCGGTTCCGTCTTGATCGGGAGTGACTTCAACTTCGTTATTTTAGAAAAAACACCCTATATATTTGTTTTTTAGGACTTTTGACTTGTATGTTTACTAAATCCAACCTTATTAACGTACCAAATTTCATCTATCTGTCGTTAACAGTTCTAAAATGCCGGCCTGTACAGTAGTTTCGTTGTCACCCGGTATTATTATATGGGTACTGTTTTATGTTTACAAAACTACAGAACATAAGACACAACTTTAATCAATAAACATATATAAGTAACACAAAAATAGGAAAATCAGAAGTAACAAAAATAAATAAATAAAACACTGCAACTTTGCTGTTAAATAGGTACTGACAAGACAAAACATATTTGATTTTGGAAAATTATGGGGCATAAGCAACTTCTGCTGCTATAGAATTCAGTATAATATATTTAATATTATGAAAAGGGCTTGCTCGAGTTCGAGGGGCCCTGGACCTCCGACCCCCCCCCCCATTAGGCAAACCGGGCCATGCGGACCCCTTTTGGCACGCCGCTGCCTGTATCATTGCCAGAACAATCCTTCCAAAATCACATGGAATTTAGCAAACATGGAAATAGGGTTATAAATAGGGACGGGTTTTTTTATGTATCGAATAACAATAGGTAAATAAAGAAAATATTGATATATATCGATAGTTATCGATTGCGCTTGATAGTCATCGATATATCGATATTTATATATAACTATTGATAGTTATCGATAATTATTGATAGTTATCGATATCTATTGATAGTTTCGATAACTATTGATAGTTATCGATATATGGATAAGCGATAGTTATCGATATTTCGATAGTTATAAATTTATCAGTCACAATTTTTCGATTGCCGGCATCTATCGGCAATCTTAAATGCTGACTTAAATTCCCTAAATGCTGGTAAAGTTCCTTTTTAAAGTTTTCGGGGAGAACTCTTGATGGTCTTCTGGCTTCACTAGCTGCTTTAGTCTTTATTAGTGTGTATAAGTAATCAATATATATTTATTTTATCGAATAAATACTATGAACTATATATTCAATGTTTAGCCTTTAAAAAAATTAAACAGTGAAACATGACAAATTGTCTTAATGTTTCGCTGACTTATATATTTATGTATATAGTATACAATAAATAAATATTCCGATATTTTTTAGATATTTTTGTGTGGGAGAGCTTTCGTTATAATATATTACCTTCAAAGAATTTTAATTAACCAAAAAGTAATTACGGGGTATTTTAAAGTAAATCCCAGGGATCTAGGAATCTAATTACTTGTAAGCCTATTTCGATTATTATAGATTTTAATTGTTCCGGGAAATATTAAATTTAATCTTAACACAAAAAATGTCTTGTGTCAAAAGTTAAGTGTATGGGAGGAGTGAGTTATCTAAAAATATCGTGTTTTATATAGTTTCAGGGTATTTAGGGGTAAGAACTTCAATATTACTAATCGTTTTAATTTTCGACAATTTGTATTGCTGATTTTTCCTGCATATGTACAGATGGCGCTTATATATAATTTTAATCACCATGGTTCTACGTACAATGATTCCGGGGAGACCAATTTAGATGAATTTTTCAAAAAGTCATCATCCTAACGCAAGCAAATTATAACACAAATAAAACAGCGTAATGGCGGTCTTTTTGATATTTCTCGGCGAGAGAGCTTTCGCGATAAATGTAAAATGTTTTAATATATTGCTTTGAAATGTGGTATATGTGTAAATAACCAAAAAAAGTAAATAGCTCCATCCCCGACTTGGTGGGGGGAAACACATTTTATATCTTGTCAATTTATTTCTCTAGGTAATTATATATGAATGTTGATAATATTAAATGATTTTATTCTGGGGACAAAACATTGATGTGTCAGCAATTGTTAAATATCGTGTTTCATATTGTTTTTGGGTTTTTAGAAACGCAAACTTAATTGCTAGCAATCATTTTCATTTGTTGATTCTCTGGCAATTTATTTCTACCGTAGATTATTTTAAAAAATATTCTTATTATTATTATTATTAAATTGAGAACAAACAATAATGTCTCTAAATGTTTTAAGACATAGGTAATTTTGTGGTAATCATTAATATTGCTGACTCCTACAATTTCTCTTGCATGGTCTCAACACTATCAACATATATTTAAAAAAAAAAATCATAATAATCATTTAACTATTAACTCCTTGAAAATATTGGAAATCTACATACACCCTCGCGTATTCTAGGGAGCAAAAAACGTCGAAAAAATTATATTTCTCGAATAGTTTTGCGATCATAAATATCACGATACTACCCAATCAAATAGCGCATGGTTATATTATATTAATATGTTACGTACTGTAACTATCGGTATATCGATAACTATCGATACATTGATACTTCTTGATAACTATCGATAGTTATGGATACCTATCTATATAAATATATCGATAACTGATATCGCCTATCAATAGGTAAACTCTAATATCGCCCATCCCTAGTTATAAACCTTGGCTCTATAAAAAGAGGTTATTACTATTAGTTTTACAAATTTTTCATAACTGTGTTATTTATTCTCGTTTTTAATTAATATTCTGATGAGATTGATAAATTTGGAGGTACTTAAACATATTTTTCTCAGTTAACACACATGATGCACAATGTAATATATTAATTTTTTACTGTTTTTTAACTACCGTAAAAAATCAGACTATTATAAAAACATGCTACATATTATGTTTTTTATCAACGTTTTTGTTTCCATATATTTATTTTAGAAACTAATAATTTTAAAATATTATAAAAAATTAAACTGGCATTGGATAAACTCATATTCTCAAATCCAGTATCAGATATTGTTTCTTGTATATCTAAAAAATATATTCAAAACGCTTGTTAGAACAATCTTATGTTACTAAAATTAATTACCCTAGAACATAAAGAATTTGTAGTAAGAAAACACATTCTAAATTTGTTTTAGCCGAACACCAGCACTCAAAATATACAAGTAATTTATTTATTTGTATATCGGTACAGTACCCATTTTAGTTGGAACAAAATAGTATTATTAAATCAGTCTATAAAAAATCGATTGAAAATTGCAAACACCACAAGTATTTCAAAGAGAAAGCTACAACATGCATTGAAAGCGATCATCACAGTACTGCAGTGGAACAAAATACTTTAATTTGTATGTATTTTAGGATGTAAATCATACTTACCTAAAGCTAAAACAATAAAAAACCTTTACCCGGAACTTCCCTCGTTATGAAAATTTCCTTTTATTAAGAATAGTGAAAGGTAGGTAACCAATTTAGTTTCGCACGTAGTCATTTAGTAGGTAACAAATATACATATACTTTATTTTCAAAAATTTTTTATTGAGCGCCATTTTGTTCTACCATATTGGATTCGTACCAATATTTTACCACTTGGTTTAATATCATTGAAGACCGCTATTTTGTGTCATCATGTTTAATTAGAACTAGTTTGTCCCTATATGACATTTAATTTTTGTGTACAATTTGATGTCAGTTGAATAAGATTTATTTACGTTGATTTTTCAAACATTTTATTTGACCGTTATTTTGTTGCGCCATTTTGAATTCGTACCATAATTTTACTAGTCTATCCCTATATCTCACTTAATGCTTGCGCAAATCTGAAATTAATCATATAAGCAGTTTTTCAAGCTGATTTTTTAAATGTTTTATTAAGCCGCCATCTTGGATTCGTTTCAAAATGTTACCAGTTGATTTATACATAATACTTGATGTTTGTACAAAATTTGAAGTGAACTGGATAATTAGTTTTTTTAGTAATATTTTTTAAGGTTTCACCAGGCTGCTATTTTGATCCGCCATATTGGATTTTTACCAAAATGATACCAGATTATCTCCGTATGACCTCTAATTTTTAACCAAAATTTGAGGTCAATCTGGTTATTAGTTTTCTAGTGAAATGACAGACACACTGATGGAATTGAGAAACGATGTTTTTTGGCACCTAAGATCTAGAAATGCTAAAACCTAAACATATGTAAAATCAGGAATGTTGATTTTTTTCACGATTACAACCATTTTATTTGGCCGCTTAAATTCGTACCAAAATTTTATCAGTTAATCTCTATATCATATTTAATTCTGGCACAAAATTTGAAATCAATCTAATAAGTAGTTTTTCCAGGCCGATTTTTATTAAGCAGCCATTTTGTTTCGCCATCTTGGATTCTTGGCAAAATTTTACAAGTTGATTCTCCGTTCATTTTCGCGTAAAATTTCATGTAAATTGAATAAGTAGTTTTTTAGTACTATTTTTTTTTAAATTTTACTAGGCCGCCGTTTTGTTCCGCCATATTTCGATTTTTACCAAAATGTTACCATTTCATCCACATATGACCCTTAATTTTTGACCAAAATTTGAAGTCAATCGGATGACTAGTTTTTTTAGGTATGCTGCGAACAGACCGACAGACAGATCGACGGAATTGAGCAAACATTTTTTTTACATCTAGGGACTCCCCTAAAACGCGAAAATCTGTAAAAACCTTTGATGGTGGTTTTTTCAAGATTACGGTACGATCATTGCTTTTTGTTTGTTCACCCAATATAAGCTAATACCCTTAAAATTAGCGAAGAAAAAAAAAGTTAAATAGAAAAAATAAATAAATAAAATAAATATGGCTTTATTGTAATTTAAAGAAAATATAAATTACAATTGGTGGAGTACAGCAGATACATGTAATATTCAGATTATTATACAAAATAATGTTCGATCTAAATAACTAAAATATAAAAAATAACTCATCAATAAAGTATTTAAATTAAATATAATCAGCTTCAAATCATGAATAGTTGTTCTAACGTCCTTTTTAAAACTGTGACATGAATTATTGTACATCTTTGATTTGATAAGAAAAAAAACGCTCATACATCGAAGTAAGGTGTATAGGTGGATTCTAGGTATTTTTATGCCTCAAGTCTAGGTTACGTGTATCTTACCTGAATTTTAGTTTGCTATATATATCATATAAAACGAAACTATGTAACACTCGTCTTTCATTCATTCATAATCAGTCGATTTCCTACAATTTTGCTCTTATTTAATCGTGGCAATGCTTTATTAAATAAGCCGTTGCTCCTTCCACGCCAACGTGAACCAATACTCGGAAAGTCGGTTCACGTTAAATAAGAAAAACGTGTGAATGACTGCTTTTTTGACAAACTTGTACTAATCTAACGGGGGATTCATTCAACAGTATAGATTTTGTTAAAAAATATACTTGTTTTAATATAGATTCGGAATTCGGTTGGCGCGCTACCGCGCGCTTTCTTTACAGCAAACCTATCCTAACCTAACTTTAAGAAAGTAAGTAATCCAAATTTTTATTAATTATAAGTTTTGTTGTCTTTCTCGGGACTCGAACCCAGAAACTTGAGTAGAAATACATAAACAGCATGTATTAGTTAGCGTGAACGTTAATGAGGTCACATCTGGTTTCACATGAACCAAAATTTAGAAAGTTTGTTCACGTTAACGTGGAATTAATTTTGTTTTATGTTGAATCGGAATAATTTAAGAGCGATATGATATGGCAGTACTCCAGACTAAACGGGCTGAGGCAGTCATTGTTTGACTCACCAAAATTTGCGTCTGAATGAATGAATAACGTTCTGAAGATTTAAATTGAGCTAATAGTTATAAAGGCTAGTAATTCTCTTATTACTCATGGTGCCTCGTTTTTATTACTAATATTTATTGAAATCAGATTATCTTAATCAGGCAACCTCAGGTAGGCCGCAATTTTTAGTTAAAACTCGTGGCATCGAGCACAATTTTTTGTTATTTCAGTCGAGTCAATCTGATTTTTAAAAACTTTATAGCAACTAATACAGTAATTTAAGAACCGCACACGATGGTATTTAACCATTGATTGATTGATCAACCTTAGATTACTCGACTTTTCACTGCCAGTGGCGTAACTACCATATGGCCGTTCGGGGCAAAGCCCGGAGGTCCCGCTATTTTGGGGGCCCCGACACAGTTGAGAACCATAAAGAGTTTTATACCGGATCATATCATATTTACTCGAGTATTTATTTAATCCATTATGTCTTCAAGACGAATATAATTAAAATTTTCTATCACAAGTTAAGTTTCTAGCCAACTATGAAAATATCATGAACCAAGCTTTAGCAATACCTTCAGGATCAATTAAGTATCTAAGCTCGAAAATTCAATACGAGTTATTAAAGAGTCTTTCTTAAGGGGGAACTGCACGCAGTAATATGGATCATTTGCAAGCCTTCCGCCGCTACAACATTATGTTAAAACTATAAGAGATATGTATTAGCTTCAATGTAATTTTAATAGGGAAATATGTACAGTTGGGCGCTAAATGCGAATTTTTATAAAAAAATCAAATCTTGAGTTATAAAATAAAAGTAGATTTGTCCATTTTCGACCGTTTTTTGACCACTTTTTGACGCACATGCCTTCGCATATAATTTTTTTCCACAAAATGGCTCTTTACCGCCTTACATTGATCCTTTGTCTACGTAACTGCAAAATTTGAAATGGTAAATCGTACTCATGTCTTTGTATTTCTGCAGCGCGTGAGCCCTTTTGAACTCATTTTTAACCGAAATGTAATTTAAATTACCTATACATAACACATTTTTTTGAGGTCGGACGTGCAGGAAGTTTTTTTAATGCGTAGGTACCTTTCCATCTTACTTTCAACTCAACTAGACCTTGTCGCTGGTTTTTCACTTCTTGCGTGCAGTTCTCCCTTAAATATTATTATTAGCTCTAACAGCAAATATAAATTCGCCTCCATTTTTCTTTTTTACTAGATACGACACAAGATATAACTGAAAAAGATCAGTGTTATAATTAGAACTGCCAATGTCACACAGAATCATTCCAATAAATTGCATTACTTGTGCATGATTAATTAGGTGTTATCCATATTAGACTTCTTTAATATTCCAATAAAAAAGTGTTATGGCCAAGGATATGATAATGAAAATCTTATAAGCGGTGCCTATAATGGGGCAGAAACAAACTATTCAGCCCAATGCGGAATACGTTTACTGCGCTGGCCATAATCTTAACTTGGTGATAAATGATGTAGTGAAATGTCAACATTTTTTTAACATTATTAAAAACATTTATTCATTTTTTGGATATTGAGCATCAAAAGATGGGATTTACTGGGGTCATTTACTTCTGAATCAAAAGTAACATTGAAAAAATTAAATCCCACTCGATGGTTTGTGAGAATTTAAGCAATTGATTACTTTTCTATGATATTTTAAAATCATTAGTAAAAATGAATTTACAGTCGATTAATAACAATGAAAAGAAAGAAGCTTTAGCTCTTAAAATTATTATGTCCAATTTTGATTTTATGATTCAAGTATTCGGTTTTAATAAGTCTGTAAAAATTTTAGATCGATTAAAAAATAACAAGCAATTAAGTCAACCGATAGTGCGAAAACATTATGGCGAAATAATGCGGAGGGATTATTTGGAGCAAATGTTTTTTTTCTGTGTTATCGATCAAGTTACTGGTTAAATAGAACAATGATTCGCAAGGGATTGACGATTATTTTGATTGTTTTGGATCCTAGAACCAAACAAGCTGTAGTCAAAAAGTTTTTTACAAAAATGTACATACTTTTCTAATAAATATTCCGATATAATAGAGCCTTCTATATTAACTGAAGAAAAAACATCTCTTAACTTATTTATTGGGCGGAAAAATAATTGATGTATATTAAATTAATGTTTGTGCTAATTTGAGATATCACTAGATTTTTTGTTGAACTTACTCCTTGTAGTATATAAGTGTTCTATAAATGTCTTCATTTGTTTTTTTCTCTAAACCAATATACACACATTAAGAAAGATCTAACATTGAGCACTTTGGTATATAACATTTGGGTAGGGTATAATCTATTTTTCTTAAAAATTATTTTAAGGATACAATTTTTTTAGCGAATTGTCATATAGTCCTCCCCAACTACCATACCTTATTAAAGGTTCTACCAGTGCTTTATAGACTCCGATTAGTAGTCGTGTCTCCAATATTTCCCTGAGGGTATAAAATGTATGTATTAGTTTTCTAATATTATTGCTTAGTTTAAATATGTGGTGATTCCATTTTAGGTGTCTGTCAATGATAACTCCCAGATATTTAGTAATGGAACTCTTTTAAAGAATGATTTTAATAATAACATATCAATAAGAGAAATATTTTGACTTAATATAATGGGATACTTGAACGTGATTTTATTTAGGTCAATATGGTTTTTGATCTGTTATTTATATTACCCGTAAAATGGCAAGTCTCTCTACCTCAGATCGCAAATGGGTCAAAGTAGCCTAGCTTTTTTACTTTCAATTGAGTCAAAAATTACTTTGGAAAGAAGTTTTGATTACCGTAGTTAACGATTTTGCAAATCGAAAGGCTAGAAAACGAGATTTTTAAAATAATAAGCTATTACAAAAATAAGTAATAGGTGTTATTGATATAATAAATAAATGTCTATTTTTTTTAAATAAATTAATATTGTGTTGTTTAAAACTGAATGTTACTTTTTATATTTTATATGTATATTAGTGAAATCAGTGTGTATTGTTGTTTTTGTAAGTTGGTTAAAAACATTTATTCAAACGTTGCAGGAAGTTTTAAATAATTTTTCACAAAATATATTTTTATTAATTATCGAATTTTATTTAAATTATTACTTTTATTTTGGAGAAGAGGAGCCTAGCCGATCTTCTTGCACCGGAGCCCCAGTCTGTCTTGTTCCGCTACTGCTCACTTCCTAAAATGTATTAACTAATTGTTAAATTTCAGTAAAGTTGGGAATCTTTGAAATTGCTTGCATCAAAAATTTTATCCTACAAATTTGTAATAATTTACTTAACATACTTAATGTTACAATAGTTTAATCTTGGTAAATTTTCTGGGGTTATGTTATTTTATTTTAAAGTTCCAGGTGCTACAACAACAAGTAGGTGTTCTTCAAGATTCTGCACACCAAAACGATGAAAGGTACACCAGGGTTAAAGCAGAAAATGCAGCTTTACAAGCCAGAGTTATCATGCTGGAAGAACAACTTCGAGATACTGAGTTGAGATGTGAGGAAAGAATACAAGTAAGTTTTTGTTTCGGTTGACAATTAGTAAAAAATATTTACATGCAAAATGTGTTTTTTTAAGGTTGTATAATAACTGTTAAGTAAAATGTTAATGGGCTGTTTATCGTATATCTTATGTGTTTTCAGAGGGAATAAAAACAAAGTGATTCTATAGATTAAAAATTATATTAATGACTTTTTAAAATTAAGTTGCTTTGCCAAAGAGAGGACTTTTAAAACACTTTGTTGCTTTGCAACTGTTTATTGCCTTCCTCAAGACAGCCTAAAAATTGTTATTATTTTGTATTAACATTTATTTTAAAGAAAAAGTTGTTGTGGACTTACTACTTGGTTTTACTATTGAAGAAACAACACTGAAAAATTCTCAACATTGCTAAAGACCTATATACATATTATTTACACCTTTTTATCACTAGTTTTGACTTGGATGTTGTTATATTGACACATTTTAAAATTCTTAAAGATTTGGTTTATTCCAACGTGCAGACACTGTCGGCCATTTTACGTATTTAAAAGGCAAATTATTATTGTAAAATGGAGATTGCTCTCCTTCCCTTACTTCACACTAGTTGGTTTACGCGTTTTTTGTTTTTCAAATAATTGCCGACTGAGCACGAATCGGTAACGACGGTTTCCCAAATGTATAGTTGGAAAAGAAAAATGTAGATGGCGCATTAGTAAACAGTACTCTGCAAAGCTGGTAACCCAATCAGCACAAATCTTACAAGTTCTGTAATTGTTGGTTAAACGATGAAAACATTTTATATTCTGTAGTACACTGTGCAGCTGACAGAGGGACATGTTCCACCATCGTGCTGTGAAAAATATTTATATTTATTTGCTATGATTAGAAAAAAGGGGAAAAAAAAACAAAATTACGTGAACAACACAACAGCATGATTGAACTTCTCCTGAAACAAATGAAAAGGAAAATGGAAAATCATATATACATGCAAATAATCAATGCACAGTGCCCTACAGTATGAATATATTAGGACTAAGTTACTCAGAGATTTGGACAGCATTAGAGTCATTAATCGAAACAAAATTGTCCCCACTAATTCTTAACAGATATGAATATATTGTGCTTAGATTATTGATATCAGTTTTCTTATTCATTGTGTTTGTCCCTTGGTTGTGTATATGTATCATTTCAAGGAAATTTCTTTTATAATATCTTTTTTCTTTAGCAAGAATTTTTGCCTCGGTGAATCGAATGCTGTGTCCTGTGTCTATGAAGTGTTCTGATAATGCACAAGATTTTACAAACCTGCGGCAGTCGCTTTTATGTGAAGTAATTCTGCCTGACAAATTTCTAGATGTCTGACCTACATATATTTGATTACAGTTGTTGCAATTTATGGCATATACAACGTTATTATTTTCAAACGTGGAAAGTGGAGTCTTAGTTTTTGCATAAAGTTGTGAGACAGTTTTTATTTGTTTTTTGGCAAACCTTAGGTTTGGACTATCTTTGAAAACGTCTATTAATTTATCAGTTAAATTTTGAATAAAAGGAAGTGGGTAATATTTTATTGTTTGTGTTGGCTGACTGGTGTTTTCCTCTGTCGTTATATTATGGATAGTATTTAGTTGTATTGGATTTTCATTTGTGTTGCATAAAAACTTATTTATGATATTCAGAGGATACGAGTTTTCAAGGAGTATATTTCTGAGCCTATCTAAGCTTTCCTGTTTGTAGTCTTTATGTGAGAGCTTGATAGCTCTATTTTTTAGAGCAGTTATTAAATTTATTTTCATTTTGGTAGGGTGGTAAGAATGATAACTTATGAATCTGTCAGAGCACATCGGTTTGCGATACCATTTTGTTTTTAAAACATTGGTTTCGCTTCTGATTACCTTCATGTCAAGAAAGGGAATACTGTTGTCTGATTCATATTCCACCGTAAATTTCAGATGTTGGTTGTATGAATTGAACATTTCTAGTGCTATTTCTGCTCTATTTTTAGGGAGAGCCAAAATAAGATCGTCCACATACCTCTTGACAAAAGGGATGTTAAAAGGTAGATTTTCTAAAGCATAGCTGACTAAGTCATCCAAAACAAAATTTACTAAAATAGGAGAGATTGTAGAGCCCATAGGTGTACCAAAAATTTGTTTATAAAAACTGTTGTTAAAATTAACATAGTTTGAATCAAAAATAAACTGCAACAATGCTTTAAAGGATTCAAATGATAATTTACAATGTTGGGAAATTGTGTCCCATTTTGCTGTTAAACATTCTTGTATGACTTCATATGGGAGATTCGTAAAAAGAGAGACAACATCGAAACTGACTACTTCGTAGTTATCGGGAAGTTGGTAGTCATTAATAAATGAACTAAAGGTGAAAGAATCTCGCACATAAAATTCATTGTTAGTGTTGTACGCATCTGTCAAAATTTTAGTTAAGAAAGATGCGAGAGGGGCATTGGGTGCATCGATGGCAGAGGTGATAGGTCTCATGCTTAGGACTGGTTTATGAATTTTTGGTAATGTATAAAACCTCGGGGCTATTGAGTTATAAGTTGTTAAATTTTTAGCCTCCTTTTCATCTATACACCCTTCGCTCCTTAATTGTTTAACTAGTTTATTGGCTTTGAACTGTAACGTAGTTGTAGGATTGCTATTAAGTTTCTTGTAACTTTTTGAGTCATTAAGTAACTCTTGACTTTTTTCAAGATATTGATCTTTAAACATTGCTACAGTTACATTGCCCTTATCACTACGCACAAAGTATACTTCTGGATGTTCCTTCAAAAATTTTTTACATTGTTGAAAAAGTTGAGAAAAGTAAGGTTCAATTTTATGATTTTTATGAATGAAATTTGTAATTATGTTTGTACATTGTGCACGATAAACGTCCTGATATTGTTCGTCGAATGTGGAAACGATCATTTCGATGTCAGCCAATAATGACGGCACATTAATATCTTTCTTTACTGAGGGTCTTAAAGCAAATTTAGGTCCAAGAGAAATTATTTTTATGACATCTTGTGGTATATTGATATTGGTTAGATTTTTAAACCACTTGGTTTGAGTTTTAATATTTAGTAATTGTTGTGCTTTTAATGAATTTAATTTAGTAATTTGCCTATACTTGATATTATTAAATAATTTTTTATAAGATGTTTCTTGTCTACGATCATATTCATTTATTATGTGAAAAGGTAGAATTTGACTCAATTTTGTCTTGATCGATTCCAGATCCCTCGAAACCCCTTTTATATATGCAAATGTGACTTTGATTTCCAAATTTAGAATGCTTTGTCCTAACCTGTGATTAAAGTGCTGTATCTGTCCTGTGTTTCCCTGAGTATGGTGTAGAAGATTGGTTATGTTGGAAGAGCCATTGGTAATGTGGTTTGGTCTGATGTCCATTTTTCTGCATTTAATTAAAAATATTTTTCGATTTTCCAGTGAAGCTTTCTTGTTGTTAAGATTGGTCCATTTTTTAAGTAAAATTACCGTTCCAAATTCATGGCTTATGTGACGGTAAAACCCCATTCCTGCAAGATGGGTTTAACTTTAAAAAAACGTGCTAAATCTAGTGGGGCTGTAGTC
Source organism: Kuschelorhynchus macadamiae (assembly GCA_030620095.1). Classification (NCBI taxonomy): domain Eukaryota; kingdom Metazoa; phylum Arthropoda; class Insecta; order Coleoptera; family Curculionidae; genus Kuschelorhynchus; species Kuschelorhynchus macadamiae. The sequence goes on along the minus strand of JAUTXW010002854.1, from coordinate 365,508 downwards.
AAAGAGAGGACCTTCCAGATTAAAACACTTTGTTGCTTTGCCAATTTTTAATCTAAGACTACAACTAGATTTAGCACGTTTTGTTCTAACTAGTTAGTCACAACTACCCACCCTCTCGCTATTGCATATTTTACAATAAGCCATGAATTTGGACCTGCTACGGTAATTTTATTAAAAAATGGACCAATCTTAACAGAAAGCTTCACTGGAAAATCGAAAAATATTTTTAATTAAATGCAGAAAAATGGACATCAGACCAAACCACATTACCAATGGCTCTTCCAATAATTTACACCATGGCACTTTAATCACAGGTTAGGACAAAGCATTCTAAATTTGGAAATCAAAGTCACATTTGCATATATAAAAGGGGTTTTAAAAAATTGATTCAAATTCTACCTTTTCACATAATAAATGAATATGATCGTAGACAAGAAACATCTTATAAAAAATTATTTAATAATATCAAGTATAGGCAAATTACTAAATTAAATTCATTAAAAGCACAACAATTACTAAATATTAAAACTCAAACCAAGTGGTTTAAAAATCTAACCAATATCAATATACCACAAGATGTCATAAAAATAATTTCTCTTGGACCTAAATTTGCTTTAAGACCCTCAGTAAAGAAAGATATTAATGTGCCGTCATTATTGGCTGACATCGAAATGATCGTTTCCACATTCGACGAACAATATCAGGACGTTTATCGTGCACAATGTACAAACATAATTACAAATTTCATTCATAAAAATCATAAAATTGAACCTTACTTTTCTCAACTTTTTCAACAATGTAAAAAATTTTTGAAGGAACATCCAGAAGTATACTTTGTGCGTAGTGATAAGGGCAATGTAACTGTAGCAATGTTTAAAGATCAATATCTTGAAAAAAGTCAAGAGTTACTTAATGACTCAAAAAGTTACAAGAAACTTAATAGCAATCCTACAACTACGTTACAGTTCAAAGCCAATAAACTAGTTAAACAATTAAGGAGCGAAGGGTGTATAGATGAAAAGGAGGCTAAAAATTTAACAACTTATAACTCAATAGCCCCGAGGTTTTATACATTACCAAAAATTCATAAACCAGTCCTAAGCATGAGACCTATCACCTCTGCCATCGATGCACCCAATGCCCCTCTCGCATCTTTCTTAACTAAAATTTTGACAGATGCGTACAACACTAACAATGAATTTTATGTGCGAGATTCTTTCACCTTTAGTTCATTTATTAATGACTACCAACTTCCCGATAACTACGAAGTAGTCAGTTTCGATGTTGTCTCTCTTTTTACGAATCTCCCATATGAAGTCATACAAGAATGTTTAACAGCAAAATGGGACACAATTTCCCAACATTGTAAATTATCATTTGAATCCTTTAAAGCATTGTTGCAGTTTATTTTTGATTCAAACTATGTTAATTTTAACAACAGTTTTTATAAACAAATTTTTGGTACACCTATGGGCTCTACAATCTCTCCTATTTTAGTAAATTTTGTTTTGGATGACTTAGTCAGCTATGCTTTAGAAAATCTACCTTTTAACATCCCTTTTGTCAAGAGGTATGTGGACGATCTTATTTTGGCTCTCCCTAAAAATAGAGCAGAAATAGCACTAGAAATGTTCAATTCATACAACCAACATCTGAAATTTACGGTGGAATATGAATCAGACAACAGTATTCCCTTTCTTGACATGAAGGTAATCAGAAGCGAAACCAATGTTTTAAAAACAAAATGGTATCGCAAACCGATGTGCTCTGACAGATTCATAAGTTATCATTCTTACCACCCTACCAAAATGAAAATAAATTTAATAACTGCTCTAAAAAATAGAGCTATCAAGCTCTCACATAAAGACTACAAACAGGAAAGCTTAGATAGGCTCAGAAATATACTCCTTGAAAACTCGTATCCTCTGAATATCATAAATAAGTTTTTATGCAACACAAATGAAAATCCAATACAACTAAATACTATCCATAATATAACGACAGAGGAAAACACCAGTCAGCCAACACAAACAATAAAATATTACCCACTTCCTTTTATTCAAAATTTAACTGATAAATTAATAGACGTTTTCAAAGATAGTCCAAACCTAAGGTTTGCCAAAAAACAAATAAAAACTGTCTCACAACTTTATGCAAAAACTAAGACTCCACTTTCCACGTTTGAAAATAATAACGTTGTATATGCCATAAATTGCAACAACTGTAATCAAATATATGTAGGTCAGACATCTAGAAATTTGTCAGGCAGAATTACTTCACATAAAAGCGACTGCCGCAGGTTTGTAAAATCTTGTGCATTATCAGAACACTTCATAGACACAGGACACAGCATTCGATTCACCGAGGCAAAAATTCTTGCTAAAGAAAAAAGATATTATAAAAGAAATTTCCTTGAAATGATACATATACACAACCAAGGGACAAACACAATGAATAAGAAAACTGATATCAATAATCTAAGCACAATATATTCATATCTGTTAAGAATTAGTGGGGACAATTTTGTTTCGATTAATGACTCTAATGCTGTCCAAATCTCTGAGTAACTTAGTCCTAATATATTCATACTGTAGGGCACTGTGCATTGATTATTTGCATGTATATATGATTTTCCATTTTCCTTTTCATTTGTTTCAGGAGAAGTTCAATCATGCTGTTGTGTTGTTCACGTAATTTTGTTTTTTTTTCCCCTTTTTTCTAATCATAGCAAATAAATATAAATATTTTTCACAGCACGATGGTGGAACATGTCCCTCTGTCAGCTGCACAGTGTACTACAGAATATAAAATGTTTTCATCGTTTAACCAACAATTACAGAACTTGTAAGATTTGTGCTGATTGGGTTACCAGCTTTGCAGAGTACTGTTTACTAATGCGCCATCTACATTTTTCTTTTCCAACTATACATTTGGGAAACCGTCGTTACCGATTCGTGCTCAGTCGGCAATTATTTGAAAAACAAAAAACGCGTAAACCAACTAGTGTGAAGTAAGGGAAGGAGAGCAATCTCCATTTTACAATAATAATTTGCCTTTTAAATACGTAAAATGGCCGACAGTGTCTGCACGTTGGAATAAACCAAATCTTTAAGAATTTTAAAATGTGTCAATATAACAACATCCAAGTCAAAACTAGTGATAAAAAGGTGTAAATAATATGTATATAGGTCTTTAGCAATGTTGAGAATTTTTCAGTGTTGTTTCTTCAATAGTAAAACCAAGTAGTAAGTCCACAACAACTTTTTCTTTAAAATAAATGTTAATACAAAATAATAACAATTTTTAGGCTGTCTTGAGGAAGGCAATAAACAGTTGCCGAAAGCTTGGCAAAGCAACAAAGTGTTTTAATCTAAGGTCCTCTCTTTGACTACAGCCCCACTAGATTTAGCACGTTTTGTTCTAACTAGTTAGTCACAACTACCCACCCTCTCGCTATATATATATATATATATATATATATATATATATATATATATATATATATATATATATATATATATATATATATATATATATATATATATGTATATATATATATATATATATATATATATATATATATATATATATATATATATATAGTTGACTGTACTGATGGAGCCCTTATGCCAGAAACACGTGTTTATAGTTGGCCAAATTTCAAGGTGCGTTAGCGGTAGTTCCAAAAAATTCTTTTTCTACTATTTATAGTTTTTGCCGTGTTAATCTTTTTCTACTTTAGATGTTAATACTCTTCCGTTATTGGCTGTACTGATCAAGACTTTATGCGAGAAACACGTATCTATAGTTGGCCAAATTTCAATGTGCTTTAGCGGTCGTCCCAAAAAAAATCCTTTTTCTACTATTTAATAGTTCATGCCGCGTTAATCTTTTTCTACTTCAGATTTTAATACTGTTGAGTCATAAATTTCGCCACAGGTGGCTATATGCTTCTCCGTGGTAATAGAGTATCAAGTCCGGCGAAGATTTCGGATGTTCTCTTGGTAACCGCAAACATCGGGTTTGCTTCTGTTGGTGACTCTAGTGTGGTTTTATTGTATTACGTTTTGGCACTAGTTGTACTCGTCTCTCAAGTAGTTGACTGTACTGATGGAGACCTCATATCAGAAACACGTGTCTATAGTTGGCCAAATGCCAAATTTCAATGTGCTTTAGCGGTCGTCCCAAAAATTTTCATTTCGTATTATTTAGTAGTTCTTACCTCGTTAATCTTGGGTTATGAATTTCCCCACAGGTACTGCTCGGTGGTAATAGAGTATCAAGTCCGGCGAAGATTTCTGATGTTCTCTTGGCAACCGCAATTGTCGATTTTGCTCCTGTTGGTGACTCTGGTGTGGTTTTGTTATATTAAGTTTTGGCGCTACGTGTACTCGTCTCTCAACTAGGTGATTTTACTGTTAAAGACCTTAGGTCGGAAACACGTGTCTATAGTTGGCCAAATTTCAATGTACTTTATCGGTCGCCCCAAAGAAAATTCGTTTTTCTACTATTTAATAGTTCTTGCCGCGTCACTCTTCTTGATGAAGTGAAAAATTTCATTAATTTAATACAACAAAACCACACCAGAGTCACCAACAGGAGCGAAACCGCTTGTGTGGTTACCAAGAGAACATCCGAAATCTTCGCCGGACTTAATACTCGATTACCACAGTCACCTGTGGCGAAATTCATAACCCAAGGGTATAAAATGACTCTGGTGTCTATAGTTGACCAAATTTTAATGTGCTTTAGCGGTTGTCCCAAAAAATTCCTTTTTCTACTGTTTAACAGTTTTTGCCGCGTTAATCTTTTTCTACTTTAGATTTTAATACTTTTGGCTTATGAGTTTCGCCACATGTAGGTGGAAATGAGTTTCGCCACAGGTAGGTGGTATAAGAGTATCAAATCCGGTGAAGATTTTGGATGTCCTCTTGGTAACTACAAATGTTGGTTTTGCTCTTGTTGGTGACTCTGGTTTGGTTTTGTTATATTGAAAAATTCATTCATGTATGTATGAGCAACGCCACATAATCGTAAGAAAGATCTGGGCAGCAATAAACAATTTTTCTCGGGGCGTCTCGGTGTTATAAAGTTATCATTAATTTTTCGTGCAGTGGTTTTCTAGGCTAGAAGGTCTCTTGAATTTAAAACCTCGATCTCTTTGAGTTTTGAAGCATAATCTAATTCAAAACGTACTGTATTGTTTTTTTTTACTTAAGCAACCCTTGAACCACACACCTGTAAGAAAAAAATGATCTTACATGGGACTCTGAAAGATTTCTTCTTTGTCAAACCCTACCCTATCAGCGTGTCAAACTTGAGTGTTCTAGCGGCCGCGGCATTGGGAATTCAAAGTATTGTGAATAATAACCCTCACTCAGAAGTACAAAATACAAATAAATATAAAAATATAAGTTGCAAGTTGTTCTAAAAGGACTAGAAAACTTCTGCTAAGAAAAGTAATATCAACCACATATTATTATGCAGGAAGGACGTTAGGGGGTTAGAATTGCTCTGCAACGCTAGAAAAAAGCTGCTGTTGTGCTGCAATGTAGGCGGAACATCCTGTTTTGAAATTGATCATCTACAAAAAATATTTCCGAGCACCTTGACTCAAATCGATCAAGTTGTGAAGATACCATACAAGTCACAAAACTTTTAACACAGTTATGTGGCTTTTTAGGTGCCTCTGTAAAAAAAATTGTAGAATTTAAGATGCTTTGAAATTCGTATTTAAACATTTTTCTTATACATACGGAGAAAAAATTTCCAAGATGACGCCTTGAACAAAGTTTTATTTTGTTTTAAACTTTAACTTAGTATTGCATTATGGATGTACATCACCTATGCATAAACTTTCTTTTCGATGTAGAATTGCATAAACCTTTGGAATTTAAGTGTAATACATATTTTAACTTTAAAAGAACAAATTATCAATTAATGAATCAGGAGATCATGAATTTTGATTGGATAATAACAAATCTCTTAATAGTTTCTTGGATATTTTTTACGATAAAATGAAATATCTCTTTAAAAAAATATAAACCAACGTATTCAAGAAATTAATATTTCCCAACTTTTTGTTCTTAGGCTACAATAAGAGCTGTTAAAGAAAAAGAGAAAATACATAAAAAGTGGTGAATTCAAAAATGTTGATATAATTAATTTAAAAGCATGATGTAAAACCTTAATTAAAATCGACTTTAACAACTATACCAGGTCACTCGAAGATGATTTAATTAATAATCCAAAGATTTTAGAACTTTATTTTTTCCAAAAAACAGTTCGGTAGCAGGATACCCAGCGAGATGCATTGAGGTGACAGGATTGTAATTTTCTACATTATACAGATAACCTAAAAGTTTACTTTCCCTTAACCTGTCCTGCCTGATAAGATAAATATTGCGACAATAATAGTATTTTTTTGGATGTATCGAAATGTATAAAAATTACATTCTCCCGAAATCAAAAACAAAATCAGCCTTTCCATTTAAAAAATACCCTGTTAAACAAAGTCAACAGTACCAAAGATTTAAGTGTCATATTTGACTGTAAAATAATTTTTCGAATTGCATCGGTTGCTAATTCTGCTGAAAATATGTTAGGCTACGTTACAAGAAAATGTAGACCCTTCAAAATCGAAAATGTTAAATATATAACTGTTTGTTTAACTCCTTTGTGTTAAGCAAATTGTGTTTTGCTAGTATTATTTGGAGTCCACAGCAAATTAAATTCAGTAACAGGTTAGAGAATATTCAAAATAGATTTATAAAATATTTGTCTTATAAACGAAAGTTTCTTATACCCATCATTTCATCTGGTGACACTTGAGAATAGGCGGCAGAGTTCAGATGTACCTTTTTTATTTAAAATTTTAAACAATTTAATAAATTGTTCCAATATTTTTCAATATATTAATATTAATGTCCCCAAAGGCCTCTAAGAACGAATGAACTATTTCACTTACCTTTTAGGCATACGTGCCCAGCTCAGAACTCGCCCCTGTGTAGAATAGTAAGGCATAATAACGTGCATTGTGCTGACATTGACTATTTCTTTATGTCTCTTAGACAGGTGAAAAATATTTTAAAGACATTGTAGAATCGACACTTCTAATTTTTAGTAACATTATAAGTATAAATAACATTTGGTTTCTCCATGTAGTTAGTGTATAAATTTAAACTTTAACGTTCTCATTGTAATTTTTGAATGCTCTGTTGTTTACACTACATAGGTACTTGTTTTTTAGGTAACCAGTTGGTTTAAGAGTTCTAAACTTTTATTGACATTTTTTATTGTAATTTGTAGATGCTCTAGTATATACAGTATGTATCTGTTTGTGTCCCTTTTATCCAAAAAAAAAATTAAAAAAATAAATTTTTATTAGTTGCATCGCTGATACTAATAATCAATAAATAAAATAGGAATGCTAGGAATATCCATACCCTATATAAATAAACCGTCACTGACCTAATATCTACGAATGTTGAGAACAAACTTGCGAATTGTAACAAAAATTCGGTTACAAATTACTTTCAGCTTAAGGGGCTACAACAAGATAAAAAAAATATCATTACTAGACTATAAAGGTATTGGTTCGCGTTGAGCTATTGGAAATAACACCAACTCACCCCAGGCGGACAACTAAGTTTGGGAATTTCTTAAGAAAAATTTGCGTATGTTTTTATATATTTTAATGTATAACAAAAACGTCATTTAAGTAACTAACCAAGTAAATTTTGAGTAGTAGTATGTGAATGAGTTTCAGTTATAGAGAATATTAGGACACGTGATCAACGTTGCCCGTTTATATAGGACCTAAATCTATAGCCCTCATACCTCAGGCATAATAACGTGCATTGTGCTGACATTGACTATTTCTTTATGTCTCTTAGACAGGTGAAAAATATTTTAAAGACATTGTAGAATCGACACTTCTAATTTTTAGTAACATTATAAGTATAAATAACATTTGGTTTCTCCATGTAGTTAGTGTATAAATTTAAACTTTAACGTTCTCATTGTAATTTTTGAATGCTCTGTTGTTTACACTACATAGGTACTTGTTTTTTAGGTAACCAGTTGGTTTAAGAGTTCTAAACTTTTATTGACATTTTTTATTGTAATTTGTAGATGCTCTAGTATATACAGTATGTATCTGTTTGTGTCCCTTTTATCCAAAAAAAAAATTAAAAAAATAAATTTTTATTAGTTGCATCGCTGATACTAATAATCAATAAATAAAATAGGAATGCTAGGAATATCCATACCCTATATAAATAAACCGTCACTGACCTAATATCTACGAATGTTGAGAACAAACTTGCGAATTGTAACAAAAATTCGGTTACAAATTACTTTCAGCTTAAGGGGCTACAACAAGATAAAAAAAATATCATTACTAGACTATAAAGGTATTGGTTCGCGTTGAGCTATTGGAAATAACACCAACTCACCCCAGGCGGACAACTAAGTTTGGGAATTTCTTAAGAAAAATTTGCGTATGTTTTTATATATTTTAATGTATAACAAAAACGTCATTTAAGTAACTAACCAAGTAAATTTTGAGTAGTAGTATGTGAATGAGTTTCAGTTATAGAGAATATTAGGACACGTGATCAACGTTGCCCGTTTATATAGGACCTAAATCTATAGCCCTCATACACTTGATTTAATATTTTTATTTATACTTTTATTAATACTATTTATTAATTAAATTTATTTGTTTAATCCCCAATTCATTAATATCATCGTAAAGTGCTTCCCCGCAACTATACCCGCTTCGCTGTGATGGAACTTTTAGAGTGAATTATTTTCTCTTGAATCACTTTGAATTTGCTCTATCAAACAGGCACCGAGTTAATCCTCGAACTTATTTTCATCAATAAGTATTAATTGCGAGTCCAGCGACTAATGTTAGAAGGAATGCCGCCCCAAAATTATTTTAGTTGATAAAATACGTATCGAGGTATATAAAAAATATATAAATGACGAATTTCCACCATTACTTAAATACTGAAATTGACCAAAAATTCCAAGCCTATTATATTCATCTAAACCCAAAGTGGACTACAATAATCACCGTGAATTTCAAAATTTTATAGTTAAAAAGATAAGGGGAGGTTATTTTTTAGAAGCAATAAATAGGGTATTGCATATACTTACTGCTAACTGAAAACACAAGAACATACATTTTCCAATGTTTTTAAAAACATATCCTGTTTAAAAAGAATAATATAGATTATGTCTAATCAGTACACTTATAAAATGTTTCTTATTTATAATAGGATGAGCAGCGTCGGTCAAAAGAATTAGCTCAACGGATAGAACGAGAAAAACAACTTCAGTTGGAGAATGCGTCCATAAGACTTCATAATTCTGAGAACGAGTGTGAAAAATTAAATGAGGAGATCAGCAGGCAACGCCAGAAATTGGAAAAACTAGAAAAACATAGGGATGAGCTGACAACTCAAGTGCAAGATCTCAACTTTGAACTAAACGAGGCGAAGGAGGAGGTTAAAAACTTTAAAGATAGAGAAAATAGGTAACTATTCGAGTTCTAAAAGCTGAACTGAATTAATTTCTTATGATATTTCACGGAAAAATGATACAAACCACAATAATACTTTGATAAATTATAACTCAAAAAAAATTACTAATGGTTATTTTGAACAAAATAGCTTAACAATTCTTCTTCTTCTTCGTCAGTAAGTGTTAGAACAGTCATAAACCGATTAGTGATGAAAAATAATTATGTTTCAGACTGAACCAAGAACTTGAATCCCAAATGCAACTTCTAGAAGACCTTTCGAAAGAAATTGAGCGGCTCAAGCTAGAAAGCCGAACCCCGGCTTTGCCCACCACTAGTCCCGAAACCCTGAGGTTAGAGGAGCTCCATGAAGAAATGTCGCAGCTGCGTGCGGAAAACTCGCATTTGCAGGAAGCGAACGAAGAGCTTCAGGCTAGTTTATTACATACAGGGCTTGAGACTGGTAGGATACTAACAAACGGAGAAAACAGTCTGGCGCATGAACTGGATGTTATGTCGCAAGATGAGGTAATAAGACATTTATTATTCTTAATATAGGTACTGGAATTGTTACAAATGGAATGTGGTAGTGACTAGAAATAAACCTTTTTATTTTGGTTAGTTAACTAGATTGATAAGAACAGTTTTTTTTATTTACTTTACTTAACAGAATAATAGCTTAACTGTTTAGCTGGCATTCTGATGATATTTTTTTTTACTTGAATGAGAAACCCAAATGTTTATTTAAGCAATTGCTATAAAGAAGAGGCAACAGAGTAGGTACTACTAACTTAATTTCTAAGGGCTGGTTATTTTTTGTTAATATTGCTAAACAATTTTTTTTCCTGGTTGGAGTTGGGAAATCCTTTTAGGAACACCAATGGTCCGGCGCCAGTTGGTAGTGTCGGACTCTTGTAGAATACCGACCAAAACCCACTTCCTGGCACTGAAGCTTTACAGCTTATTATGCTAGTGTGGAGGGGTTTGCGATAACGCTGACGCGCTCATCGCCAACCCCTCCACAATTAAGTAAGCCATTCCAGCCTAAAGCTCTGGGCAAATTTTCTCTAGAACAGGAAAGTCCATAACTTCCTCTGGGTCGACCTTCGGTTGCACTAGAAACAGATACCTTTTGCGATCCAGTGCCTCACAGTAGCACACAATATGTACAGCTGTCTCATTTTCCCTACCGCAGAATCTGCATGATAGGTCATCATTGTGTGCCCTTAACTTACTCAGGTGGTCCTTGACAGCCATGTGTCCTGTAAGGGTACCTGTAATTGCTCTTAACTGATTTCTACTCAGAAGGAACAGATTTCCAGCAAGTACAGCATCAGTTTCCTTAATAAAGGTTTTGCAATATGTATGTCCCTGTCTACTTTGGCAGTGGACCTTGGTCTATCCATCACCCATTTGTTTACCCAGTCTCCTACTGTACACTTAGATACTCCAAGGACGGGCTCCGGTCCTAAAAAGGCCTCTGATAAGCCTATTCTTGCGAACTCATCAGCTTTCTCATTACCTTCGACGCCACTATGGCCTGGGGCCCAGAACAACTTGAATCTTCCGTTCAGCCAGCGGCTATAGTTCGTCTAGGCATTCCAACACCAGTCTAGATGTTACCTTTGGACACTGGAGTGCTTTTAGGACTGTCTGAGCAGATGTAGATAGGCTGAGCTACATAAGCCTTTCTTCTATTTTCCCGTATGGCGTAAATTTCTGCTTGAAAGACAGTGGGGAAAGAACCAAGCGAAAAATTTAAACTTTTCCTCGGTCGCTTTCCATAAACCCCAGCCACAGTTCCTTCGTCACTCTTTGATGCATCTGTAAACCAGACCAACCCCATTACGAAGGAAAGATACCCCGCCATCCGACCACACTCTTCGATTCTGGATTACCACCTCAAAGGAACTATCATGGTTTATCATCTTTTACTTTATTAAATACATTTAAAATGTTGACTTTTTAATGTCCTTTTCTAGTTTATGAACCTAGTAAAACCAATAAGACGTAAATTTATAAGTAAACAGACAAAAAAAATCGGTAATTTTTTTTACCGGGAACTTCCCTCGTTATAAATATTTCCTTTTATTAGAAATAGTGAAGTGTGACCCAGTTTAGTTCGGTACATAATCATTTAGTAACAAGTCTATACTGTCTTTTCAAACAATTTTATTGGATTCGTGCCAATATTTCACCAATTTCTACCTATGCCACATTTGATTTTTGAGAAGAACTGAAAATAAATTGAATAAGTAGTTGTTATACTATTTTTTTAAGATCGCCGTTTTGTTTCGTCATACTGAAATCGTACCAATTTATCCCTATATTATTAACATTTAATTTTTCTGCTAAATTTAAATTGAATAAGAATTTTTTTTTATTTTTAAACATTTTATCTCGCTGCCATTTTGTTTCGCCATCTTGAATTGGTACCACAACTTTAATAGTTTTTCTCTAAACCGCACTAATTACTGTCACACAATTTGGAATCAATGTAATAAGTAGTTTTTTCAGGCTGATTTTTTTAAATATTTTATTTGGTTTTTATTTCACACCAAAATGTTGTTAATTCATTCCTATATAACACACAGCAAATTGGATAATTAGTTATTTAGTAATAATCAATCGGATAAGTAGTTTGTAAACTAATCCACGAACAGGCAGACAGACAGACCGACGGAAGAGAAAATATATTTTTTGGCGTCTAAGGACGCTTAAACGTGAAGATATGTAAAACCTGGAAGAGTGATTTTGTTTCATAATTACAAACATTTTATTTGGCCGGCGTTATGTTATTAATTATTGCACAAAATTTGAAATCAACCCATTAAGTACTTTTTTCAGGCCTAATTTTTAAATATTTTATCAAGCCGCCAATTTGTTTCTCCATCTTAGATTCCTACTAAAATTTTACCAGTTGATCCTTTCATAATACTTGATCTTTTTGCAAAATTTGAGTTAAATTGGATAAGCAGTTTTTTTAAATATTTTTTTTACATTTTGCTAAGCCGCCATTTTCTTTCACCGTACTGGATGTTTACCAAAATATTACCAGGTCATTCCCATATGACACTTATTTGTTGACCAAAATATGAAGTCAAATCAAATCAAGTAGACAGACCGACGTAATTGTGAAAACATTTTTTTAGGCATGTACGAAAACGTATGAAACGTAAAGATCTGAAAAAATCTCGAAGAGCGATTTTTTCACGATTACAATACTTCCTTTTTACAAAGGAAGTAACATAGGGTCGTATTTAGAACCTTTTTTAAGTCGGTTAAAAATAGCTAAGATCAGATATTATAAAAAATATGGACAAATGGAATCAGATTAATCAGAAATAAATCAGAAAAATAATTTCGCAAATTTGACTAGAATCGTTAAAACAGAATCGTCTAAGATTGATTGTATAGGCTACAACTACAGCCTCCATTTTCTTCGCCATCTTTTATTACTAACTAAAATTTTACCTGTTGATTCCAACATAATATTTTGATGCAAAATTTGAGATAAATCGAATATTTTTTATAGTCGAATGCGGTCTTATCGTGCGGGTCCAAAGGTCACGAACATTATGAATCAAATCAGAAAACACAGTGAATACCAAAATGTTGTGTGATTCTTTTATCGAGCTATTAAATCTCGATGGGCTATTTACAAATATACAGGGAGAAAGAAAATAGTTATTTTATTACGCAATGTTATTAAGATAACCACTTAATATTATTTTATATATTAAATGCCGAGGGACTAAATAAGAAAATTCGCTAAATATGTATTTGGTTAAAATTTTTTGGTTGGCAAAAACAAAAATACACAAAATGGTAAGCGCCTTAATAAAGTCGGAAGGCGGTTCGAATCAGTGGAACAATCAGGATATGTTCTGTTTATACAGCCACTTAATGAAAGTGAGATTTTTTTATCAGTCACCAAAAATTATGAGCCTCGCTTGACCTAAAAAATCTAACCCCTTATACAGGGTCATTTATTTAAATGCGGGCCACCCCTGTGCATAGAAAACTTGTTTTTTTTTGTATTGTGATAACAAAAAAATTTTATTTTGCAAAAATATTATACACTTTTGTTAAAAACACAAGATAATTAGTTATTACTTCCCTCGTGAGATTTTTTCAGATCTTTACGTTTAAGGGTCTCTAGATGCCGGAAAACATGTTTTCTCAATTCCGTCTGTCTGTAGGTTTCTTCAAATTTCAGTCTAAAATTAAGGGCCATGCATGCGAAAAATACAGGCTATATATATATATATATATATATATATATATATATATATATATATATATATATATATATATATATATATATATATATATATATATATATATATATATATATATATATATATATATATATATATATATATATATATATATATATATATATATATATATATATATATATATATATATATATATATATATATATATATATATATATATATATATATATATATATATACATATATATATATATATATATATATATATATATATATACATATATATACATATATATATATATATATATATATATATATATATATATATATATATATATATATGTATATATATATACAGTGACCGTCTAAAGTCCGTTCCCCCCCTACTAATTTTTGAGCCAACTCGTATATCGCAACGAAATTTGGAGGACTTAAATAGGAGATGAAAAGCTATTTTTTTATGAAAAAATGATAACTAAAAGTTACAAAATGGCGTCTACGCGCCATCTTGAATTAATATTTTAAATACAACACCCCGAATATTATCCCATTTTCAAAATCTGCTCATTATTCTTAACATTTTTCTCCAATACACTTTATTCCTAAATGTAATTGCTTTCGAAATAATGACGTTTGAAAATTGACATTTTGGTCATTTCAAATTCAATCAAAAATACGATCAAGTTTGCGTTGGAGACAAAATCGTTGTCGCGGTAAAATCTTGATAACTAACTGTCAAATAGTCCGTTGAGCATCTTAATTATTTTATGAAAAGTGTGACCATGGCTCGCAGTTTACACGATAAATTTGAAGCAGTTTTGATTTTTGGAGAAGCTGGAAAAAATTTTCATCTAGCAATCCGTATATTTAATGATAGATTTCCCGAAAACCCTATTTCGCGGTCATATTTGCGCAAACTTTTAAATAAGCTTCAAGCAACTGGTACGATGGAAGATGCTCCAAGATCAAGAAGACCACCTCTTTCAGAAGAAAAAAAAATTGAAATTGTTGCTGAAATGGTAATTAATCCTACTCAGTCGACGTCTGCAGTTGCTGAATCCTGCGAAGTAAGTTCGAAAAGTGTCCAAAGAGTCCTAAAAAATGAAAAATTTCATCCCTATAAAATGAAAATCCTGCATGCTCTCACGGAGGATGATCCAGACCGGAGGGTTGAATTTTGTGAGTGGTTAACAAGAAAAATTGAAGGAGAACGATCCTTCCTAAAACGTGTATGTTTCTCAGATGAATGCACGTTTTTCCTTAATGGAAAAGTCAACAAACAGAACGTACGATACTGGAGCGATACTAATCCGCATATTTTTAAAGAAGGGCATACCCAGTTTCCTGAAAAAGTTAATGTTTGGGCGGGGATTTTGGGCAACAACGTTGTTGGACCGATTTTCATCAGAGGCAATCTTACAGGAGATCTTTACAGAAATCTTTTAGAAACTGAAATTGAACCTCGAATAAGACAAATTGTATTGAACAATCAGGAAGAGTTTGAAAATCGTGAAATCATATTTCAGCAGGACGGAGCACCTCCCCATTTCTATCGCATGGCTAGAGAGTTTCTCGATACAAACTTTCCTGGGCGATGGATAGGTCGCATGGGAAGTACAGAATGGCCACCAAGATCTCCGGATCTTACCCCTCTAGATTTTTTCCTTTGGGGATATCTGAAGTTAAAAATCTACGCCACTAAATGTCAAACAATAGAAGAGTTGGAACGCAGAATAAGAGAAGCATGTGACGAAATAGATGAACAGACTTTCATCAACGTTAAATAAGTGTTATTCAAAAATAAATAAAATATTTTTTTACCAACTAATTTGTTTTCCTTGTGAATTTACAGAACAAATTCGTAACCTTCAAGATTTTCCGGTAAGTGGTACTGTTTATCCTTAAAATACTGTTTTTACGCCTCTTATTAGTCGAATTCATTAAAAGATTTAACTACAAACTAATTAAAAAATTTAGTTAGCAGAATTTTTTATCGAAAGTGACTAAAACCATTACTTCATGTTTAACCGGATTTTCATTTTCAAACGTCATTATTTCGAAAACAATGACATTTAGGAATAAAGTGTATTAGAGAAAAATGTTAAGAATAATGAGCAGATTTTGAAAATGGAATAATATGCGGGGTGTTGTATTTAAAATATTAATTCAAGATGGCGCGTAGCCGCCACTTTATAACTTTTAGCTATCATTTTTTCATAAAAAAATAGCTTTTCATCTCCTATTTAAGCCCTCCAAATTTCTTTGCGATATACAAGTTGGCTCAAAAATTAGTAGGGGGGGAACGGACTTTAGACGGTCACTGTATATATATATCTATATATATATATTTATATATATATGTATATATATATATATATATATATATATATATATATATATATATATATATATATATATATATATATGTATATATATATGTATGTATATATATATATATATATATATATATATATATATATATATATATATATATATATATATATATATATATATATATATATATATATATATATATATATATATATATATATATATATATATATATATATATATATATATATATATATATATATATATATATATATATATATATATATATATATATATATATATATATATATATATATATATATATATATATATATATATATATATATATATATATATATATATATATATATATATATATATATATATATATATATATATATATATATATATATATATATATATATATATATATATATATATATATATATATATATATATATATATATATATATATATATATATATATATATATATATATATATATATATATATATATATATATATATATATATATATATATATATATATATATATAGTAAACTCCGGTTATAACGTACCCTGTAGTGGCAAAAATATCGGTACTCTATAGGCGGAGGTACGTTATAAAAAAAAACACAAGAAATATGTATGTACGTACATGTGTATTTTTATTGGGTATAAAAATATGTTTAAACTACATTTAAACCAAAAACAGTATTTATTATAAAAACTTATAACCTAAAACTACAAATAATACATATTTTAGTCTTTTTGAGTAAGAAAACTTGTTAATTTAGTTTGTTTTTGTTTCAATAATAATTTCAACTTCATATTATTTATGTGCTTTTCAACATTCAAAGCCGCTTGCATAATATCATCGGACACGTCATCAGAATATTGTAAAAACTCTGTAACTGTTTTAACAGCACAGAGCGCCTCAGAATAACTTGGTACCTTGTCCTGTTGAACTTCGTCGTCGCTTTCACTGTCAGAACTATGAAAATCATGTGGATGTAAAACTTCAGTAATAATATCATTATCTGTTAATGACTCCGTTGTTACTAAACTATCATCAATTGTTTGAAAGCTATCTAGCTCAGGAAGATACATTTCGACGTTGGTTAGATCTTCATAGTTGTTGTGCAACCAATCACTAAGGGGGACTTCCCAGTCATCGTCGTCAATATTTTTGTACTTCTCGACCCACTGAACCAGAGGTAAGTCATCGTCTGAATCAAACCCATCTACCGATTTTATCAGACCTGCATGTTGAAAGCAGTTTTTAATAGTGCTTGGCGTAACTTCATTCCAAGCTTGAGCAATTAATTTCATTGACTCTAGGATAGTTATGTTAAATGTCTCCTTATTGTCCAATGATTGGATCAGGCGATGCATAAAAGATCTACGATAATATGATTTAAGACACTTGATTATGCCCTGATCCATAGGCTGTACGACTGAGGTGCAATTTGGTGGCAAAAACTCTAATCTGATATTTGTAAGAATCAGGTTTTTTGGATGAGCTGCACAGTTGTCAACCAGAAGCAATATTTTTCTCTTCTGTCGTCTTAATTTTTCATCCCAATCCTTTAAATAATTTCCAAAAATTGCTGAAGTCATCCATGCTCGATTGTTTGACTTGTAAATGACAGGCAGATTTTTTACATTTTTCATGCATCTGGGTCGTTCATATTTTCCAATAATAAGTAGTTTGCATTTTTCATTACCCGTCATATTTGCACAAACCCAAACGGTGTACCTCAACTTGGACTGCTTCCCTCCCACACACTTTTCCCCCACAAATTTAAGGGTACGATCTGGAGTCATCTTGTAAAATAGTTCAGTCTCGTCTCCATTGAAAATATTTTCACTGCTATAATGTTCTGAAATTTTGGGCCACTTATCTTCTAACCAGTTTAACACACTTTGCTTGTTAACATCTGCTGCTTCACCCGAAATCTTTCCGACCTTTATGCTGTGACGAACTTTGAAACGTTCGAGCCAACCTGTAGAGCAACTAAAATCTTCACCTTGTAATTCTTTAGAAAAATCCTCGGCTTTTGCTTTTAAAATTGCACCACTTATTGCAATATTTTCAGATCTTCGAACCTCAAACTATCGTAGAAGAGCTTGATCGACATCATGGCGTATAGGATTTCTAATTTTTTTAACACTGTGTGACTTACTTTCACTTGCTTTCTTGATTTTTTCGCGATTACTCCAAATTGTAGACACTGTTGTTTTTGCTAAATTTTTTCGTCTAGCAATTTCCGTTTTGCTGATGCCACTTTCAATACTTTTAATAATCTCTACCTTTTCTTTCACAGTTATTGACTTGCGTCGATCCTCCATATTTATCACATATAAAAAATCTTACTAGCGTACCTTTTCGTAAAACAGTCGAATTAAAAATGCCGACTGTCATCGCAGTAAAGCGCTGCGCCGGTTCGACAAAAATCCCGCAAACGATTACTGGGGAATTCCCGACAATGTCGGGGAACACCCGACCGGTAGTCTGGTTTTAACGTACACTCGTACTTTATAACCGAAATTGGGCTACTGAAAATCGTACTTTATATCCGGAGTTCAAATTACGTAATATCCGATTAAAAATCAAGAGTATTTTGGCCGGAGCAATCAAAAGTGTACGCAATAACCGGAAGTACGTTATATCCCGTGTACGTTATTCCCGGAGTATACTGTATATATATATATATATATATATATATATATATATATATATATATATATATATATATATATATATATATATATATATATATATATATATATATATATATATATATATATATATATATATATATATATATATATATATATATATATATATATATAGATATATATATATATATATATATATATATATATATATATATATATATATATATATATATATATATATATATATATATATATATATATATATATATATATATATATATATATATATATATATATATATATATATATATATATATAAATATATATATATATATATATATATATATATATATATATATATATATATATATATATATATATATATATATATATATATATATATATATATATATATATATATATATATATATATATATATATATATATATATATATATATATATATATATATATATATATATATATATATATATATATATATATATATATATATATATATATATATATATATATATATATATATATATATATATATATATATATATATATATATATATATATATATATATATATATATATATATATATATATATATATATATATATATATATATATATATATATATATATATATATATATATATATATATATATATATATATATATATATATATATATATATATATATATATATATATATATATATATATATATATATATATATATATATATATATATATATATATATATATATATATATATATATATATATATATATATATATATATATATATATATATATATATATATATATATATATATATATATATATATATATATATATATATATATATATATATATATATATATATATATATATATATATATATATATATATATATATATATATATATATATATATATTTATATATATATATATATATATATATATATATATATATATATATATATATATATATATATATATATATATATATATATATATATATATATATATATATATATATATATATTTGAAACATTTTCAAGAGCACTTTTTTGCATTTCTTAGAAACGACAATATTATTAACAGTAATAATTTTGATGTTCAGAACATCTAGGGACGCTAAAACGTGAAGATATAAAAAACCTGAGAGGGTGATTCTTTTTTCATGATTAATCCAAGATGGCGAAACAAAATGGCGGCTTAATAAAACATTTAAAAATTCGACCTGAAAAAACTTCGTAATAGATTGATTTCTAATTTGGTTCAAGAGTTAATTGTAGTATAGAAATGAACTGGTAAAATTATGGTACGAATTCAAGGTAGTAAAACAAAATGCCGGCCATATAAGATGTTTAAAAAATCAACGTAAAAATTTAGTTATTTAATGGAGTTCAAATTTTGCCGAAAAAAATTAAATATATATATATATATATATATATATATATATATATATATATATATATATATATATATATATATATATATGTAATGTCTATGTTTTTTTCTTATTGTATGTGTATTTTTATTTATACTACTGTACTAAGAACTATAGTTCATAGTACATTACTAAACAATGACGCTAGTTTCTGAGATCTGTTATAGAGAATAAATTTTCCCAATTGCATAATTGTTTAAGTTCAGATTTTAAGTTGTTAAAATTATATTTTTGAATCAAATAAGTTTTAGTTTTCAATTCTTTTAGAGGCATAAAAGAATTTAATATAGTTACTGTTGTGGAATAATCGGTTACGTCCGTATCTATTACAGAAGAAAACATCTCTTTATCTATATTACCCCAATATTTTATAAAAAAAACGATTAAGGCAACTTTGCTGTCGGGTTTTTTTATTTATTAGTGATCTCACTAATTTTTAACATCATTAACGTGTTCACTGTTTTTATCACCTGTAATGATGTGGTTCTCTATAGTGGAGGTGTTTTGTTTTTGGTCAAGATAAGCCTTTAAAACCTCTATAAATGTGTCGCAATATAAACGATTTCTTTATACTATAACACCGTCGCATTTGTTGATGTTACCGAAATTATAAATTAAATCATAATTTTCTATATTAGGGAAGTCTAGATCGGAAATCTGCCATGTTTCACCCAGAACTATTATATCGATATCAATATTTATAATGATAAATGATCAAAGTTCTTTCACACGCTCCTAATATACTGTTGTAATATTGTAAATCCTTTCCTGTAACATGCATCACTGATAAAACCATAAACAAAAATAAAATATGACAAAAAAAAAAGGTTCTAAATACTAACCACTATTAACTATAGATTTAAACAAAGAAGATATTATATATCCAGATTTTTAATTTATTTTAAAATGAAATTTAAATCTTGTATTTCTCTGACAGAAAACAACCTTTTCGCTATTTCCAAATGTGCTAACTACCTAGCGTTTACGCCCTTTATTTCCAGGTGAATTAGAAGCTTCTAGCATTTTACGCTTCTTTTCCGTTTCCGTTGGTTTTGCTACAATTGCTTCTCCTTGTACTGATATATGTGATGTGTTTTGGATAAAATTTTCGTCTTTAATTAAATCTTCATTAATAAATATCTTCCTTCCTTTCAAGAACTTTTTTATGTAGTATTTCCTTTTTCTTAAAATAAGATATTAGCTCAATGAATGCAGGTCTATTTGTAAGACCCTGTTTTCCAATTCTATAACAATTAGAAATATAATTTTGTTCTAATGGAACTTCAAGTCTGATCTTTGCAAGGTGTCCGTGACCAAATGAATTAAATTTGCTCCTGGTTTTTCGGTTATACCATACACCACAAGATATTTTTTTTAATTTTCCTTTCTGCCGATTGTAGGGGATTCCTTAGTTTTGTATTCTCTACCTCAAGTGTACTTACACTTTTCTTTACTTCCCTTAGTTGATTATCTACTTTTTTTTTGTTCAGTTTTCCAGATCGGACTTAACTTCTCCGATCTCCGTTGCAAAATTCGTATTTGCAGTATTTATAAGTGTGTAGAGATCCCCTTCCCTATTGAATGCTCCATTCTACATGAACCTTGCGAAAATCGAATCCAATGAAGACTACAGCAAATTGTCAAAATTCTTTAAATTCTTCTTTTATTCTGTTAGCAAGAACTTCCTCCTGTGTGAAAATATACGTTTGCAAAGGATTATTTTCGACTTACCCTGAAACTTTGTGGACCTACTTTTACACTTTTTCAAAAATCAGTTTTTCAAAACACTTATTTTTTTCGATGTTTTCGCTTCTATGAGTAATATGTTTGCTATTAGCGACGTTGCCGAAGAAATTTAGAACGAAAATACCATTTTGACAAAAGGAATTGCTTACGTTTTGTAATTATGTAAGGGATGTATCCTTACACAAAATTATCTTTAATAATTTTAGTCGCATTACTTCTGATTATAAATCGGTTGACAAAGAGTTATTAATCACACAGGGTATTTGCACAGGAGATCGTTTATAAAAATCAATACAAGTTTAAATGTTTTAAAAAAAAAACAAAAAGAAGTGTTGGAATAGTGAGAAGATCACTCTCCGAGCTTTTTTTCAAATCTTCACATGTCAGTGCGCTATCTATATGACTATCTAATCTTCCGTTTTTGTTGCTACATTCTTTTGCAAAAAATACGAATTAAATAAGTAATTTATTAGTAACATACTTTTTGTATTACTGCGCAATTAACATTGTATACATAATTTGTTTCTGAGGTACTTAACCTCTATTAACACATTTGAAGGATAATTTAATTTAAACACCTTGGTGGAGGAAATAGACATTTTGAGAATATATCCTTTGAACTTTCAGGTACACAAGGCCCTAAAAGAACAACAGGAGGTGAACAGACAGCTAAGAACATACATTGAAGGAATTCTACTCAACATTGTTGAAAATCATCCACAGCTTCTAGAAGTAAAACATCAGTCGAGAAATGGCCTAAAGAAATAGCACTTTACGATTCTAGTTTTTAATTAGAATACGGTTTTTAGTTTTTTAAGAATTTATTAATTGTTTTTATGAAGTTTGAACATTTTCTGATAAAAAGAAAGGAGATAGATACCTCATTAATTATTGAAAGGTTCTTATTAAGACTTTTAATATCCCTATGTTTTTGAAATTTAAATTAAATTACAACATTGTGAAATATGGAAAATGAAAAAAATAAAGAATGTGGAATTCATCTGTATAAAATATTTAAAATTCTTCCGGAACGTCGGCAAATAAATTATTTTTGTTCTATTAACTATTCTAGGACCTTGCCCTAAGTTGTTTAATTTTTTTTATATTTTTAAGCTGAAAAAGATATTAGCATTTGAATGAGATTTTAATATTAATTAAAGATTGTTTATATCTTTGTGCAAAAGGAAAGTTAAAAAATATTTTACAAATATTAATTTTTAATATGTAATTTTTTTAAACAAGTACTTTTAGAAAATTGTTATTTTATTCGAATCGTTGGGAAAATGAAATCTGTACCGTCCTGTTTGAAAAAATGAGATGTGATATAATTAAATTACTGTGATTTTTTTATATAGAATTGATCATATTATTGTATATGTTTTATATTTTATTGAATCTTATCTTGCAAATAGGCCTAAATGCTTTTTGCAAAGTTTGTGAAACTTCCTTAGAAGAGCATTTTCGTTTCAAATCACTAAAAAACGACCTACATATATTTAAATGTGAAGTTTAAGTTATTAAATTTTATCTAGATATCTTGTTAATCATAAATATCAAATCCTGCTGAAGATACATTTGAAATTTTAAGAGATTCTCTTTGAAGTTTTAACTTCTTAATCGAATGTAACTACTATTATATCATAAATAAATATTTTTATAAAACTAGTTAAAATTAATCATTTTATATCAACAAAAATAGTTTAAAGAACAACACAAAATTAGTGAAAATATTATTGTTGAGAGAAAGAATGTGGAATAAAGTCTTTGTATTTGTAAAATTATATATATATATAAATATATATATATATATATATATATATATATATATATATAATGTACATTAGTATATTACTCCCTGATGATGTAAATGTAATATTTTTTAATGTAAAAAGGATTGTGTATTTTATGTAAATATTAACCAAATAATACTGATCTGTTTTAAGTTATTTAATAAATAAATTCTATTTTACATGACAAGTTGAATTTTATTTGCAGAACAAAACTTTCATAAGTGTGCAAAAAATGAACTATTTAAGCCCTAATGTCTCATTTTACAGGTTCACACTGTTTTTCTGTATTAATTGGCGTACACGGTACGAGATTTATTAATTGTTAGTATGGTTAATTGCTTTAAGGGTTAACAGTACTTGTAATAATAGCAAATTACATATCTGCACTTTTTTCTCTTAGCTATGTATGTAGTTTCAAAGAACACAGGTATGCACATCTCTTTATACATATTTGACACGAAATATATACATTTCTTACAATAAATTATTTTAAAATACTGAGAGATAGATATGTTGTTCTGCAATCAGGACAAAATGAGGCGTTGAGTGCAATAGTGGCCCAAGCCTTGACTTACGCAGAAAATTCCAAAAGAAAAATATCCAATTTTAAAATTTCAGTTGGTAGTATGACTTTCAATTTTTTTATAACTTTTTTGAATATTGCATATTACTAAGTATTTAATTTGTATAAGGACTTATTTTTGGGGAGAAATGTGTAAAGATGAGTTTTTTTTGTGGCCTGGACTACTTTTGCTTTTACTTTTTTTTCTATACAATTTTAATGTTGAAAAACGTGATTAACAGTAATACTCCCATTCAAAAAAAATATATTCATTTCAAAGGTTCATAACATAATCAACATTTTTAATCAGAATCATCTTCAGTAACTATTGTGCTGTGTACGATTCTGATAAAAATTGTGGAAAATGGGTAGAATGTAGTCCAGCAAAGATAATAGGTCTTTGTATTTTGCTTATTGAATAGGCCTGGATCCATAGTAGTATATAGTGGTGTATAGGTGTAAGAAATACTCTAATAGATTCAACTCATATATTACACATTATAAAAAAAACACATAAAAAAACAGCATTCTACCCAATGGAAATTAACTGCAAAGAAAAAAGGCATTTGGTACTCCCAAATACAAGGAAAATTCGCTTAAATAAAATAGTTCAAAAATGCCCGTACATAGACAGAAGACATGTGACCTCAATAATTAGGCTTACAGCTTAACAAATGAACACCTCCACAAACTAGGAATAAAAGACAGTCCGTACTGCGAAAGTGGGCCAATAAAAAACATAAATCACATCTTTTTCGAGTGTCCCATCAATAAACTTCCACAACTAGACTTTTATCAAAACTTTTTAAATGCCTCATCAGTATTATCAAGGTTCTCGCCAATCTTTCGACTAATATGATCAATATTAATAATTATTAATAACTCTAACTAACTTTGATAACCGAAACACTAAAATTGCAAATTTTGCAAGATATATTAAATTACCAAATAACTTAAAATATATCTCTTTTTTTTTTTCGCCTTGCTGAACAGTTCTTACATTTGTTTAATAATTTCAGATAAGACTTACCAATACGCCATACCCTAACCCTGACCATGCCAGCTCCTGTGTGGGATGCAAATCATTAGTTGCCCGGGATTGTGAAGAGTCTAAACCAGCTCCAGTGTTTGTGTTTTCTTTATTAACTTAGTAACTTACTCTCACCATATTTAGACGAACAGTAACCAATATAATCATATATAAACCACGTATCCATAAATATATACATGGCACTTTAGAAAAAAATAGAATTCAATACTTAGGTGTCTAGGATATGGATCAATCCTTTAGGAACCGAATGCCAAAAAAAAAACATTAAAGAAGTAGTTAAGCCGCCATTTTAACAAAATTTAACCAGTTCATCCCTTTTTCACTCTTATTTTTTGTGCAAAATTTCAACTTAATTGGACTAGTAGTATTTTGATCGAGGGGTGCGCAGATTCTAAAATCTTGTGCACTATAATTAAATATTTGGGTATTTTAAGATATTTAACAGTATTTAGAAGTATTTAAAGGTAGTTAAAAATATTTAAGGACAATTGAAAAAAATTTAAAACTTGTATTAAAAAAAGAGAACAGCTACTTTTCTACTACTTACTATTTGGTTATAGTTTTAACGACTTTCACATTGTGTTATTAATGGGAAAATAACCTGTCAAATAATAGTTTTTATAATAACCAAGATGGTAACTTATTTGATGTTTTGAGTTAAAAAACATATGAAAATGGGCCACATCAGTTTTTTATTTTTAAGAAAGACCAATCTACTAAATTATAATTTTAAAATATGCTTTAAATTTAACTATATAATTTTTTTCCTATTTTTACAAAAATATTTCTATTTTTATTCTCAACTTGCCCAAGCCGAACTATGGTTATTTTTTAAATTTTAGGGGGACAAAATTATTTTGTATTTAAAAATGTATTTTTAAGATATCAAAATATTTGATTTGATGACTAATGTGGTTAAATGAAAAGAATCTACTTGAATCTTTAATATTTTAATTACTTAATTGTAATTTTACGTAATTTAATATTCTAACAATACAACGTAGGTTTAAATTCATGTAAAGAATAAAGTATCTAAAAACCAAATATGCATTTACAGTAACAAAAGAGCAATTTATTTGTTAGTATTATATTAATCGCTATCTCTACCCTTACAATCAGAAATGTTATCGTCTATATTCAAGTCCCATGTCTTTTTTAAATCTCTTGTATTTCATGTTTTCTCCGATCATCCATTTCTTTGTCAGCTCCTCTTGCCTGCCATTTTTTAAATTCCAGTCTATATGAGATTTTTAAAAGACATTCAAATACTCTTATTCTAGCATGAAGTAGCGATATACCAAAGGTAAAGGATGCAGGGTTATCACTTTCCCCTGAAAATGTTTTCTTATGATTCATGTCTTTTTCATAACATCCGCAAATGTAGCATTTCTAAGAAGAAATATCTATGAGGGCATTGCAAATCTTGCCGTGAACCATTGTTAAAAGCAACTTTGGCGTTATCTGAATTTGTTTGTTTTTAAAATAATGTTTCTTGTACGCAGTTTTGAAATTTGTTCCTGGATCATTTTTGTTTCAGTTTAAATTAAATCAGTGTTTTGCCAAAGGCTAGTTTTTTTGTTCCCGCTAAAATTATACAATTGTACAGGGGCAATCGAAATTACGAACATGGTACTATCATCTTCTTCACTTTCAACATCCAAATATTTCTGTTTGTATTGACTGTAGCCGGAGCTTCCATCACAACCCCATTTAAACAAAAATTCAACACGATCCAGATCTACGTGTTCCAAAACATCACCATGAACTGTACAAAGCCAACTAAAGGTGTGATTAACTAGTAATTGTAAATCAATTTCTGCAGAAATTTCTGTTATTGCAATATTTTCTGGATAGCATTCTTTTTTTGCGTTAAGAATTAGGTGTAGCAAGGAAGAACTTTAGACCCTACACTATTCAAACGCTGTTGCATTATAATATAAGACCGTTTAGTCATTTTACCATCGAGAAAAGTTCCAAGTGCTTCCTCTTTTGTTAGCTTTCTATACGGAATGCCAGATGCTTTAATAGCGTTTTTAACACGACCAGTTTATTCTGGTGACATTGAAACTACTTCTGTAATCAGTGATGCAGCGATGTACGTTTTCCTTCATTATGAAGACTAACTTGCGCAGCGTAAACCAATTCTTCCGTATATCCACAGCAAAGGTTGAACGTCTTTTCATCCTCTCTCATAGTTCCGCAAATGGCTTCTTTGACCTACCTGGTGTTGTAGACATTGTTTGTCTTTAATGTATATTTAAAATATTTCATTATTTTATATAGAAATGAAACCGTTCATATTTTTTAAACGTTAAAACATTCCACATACTTTGGTACAAATCATCCATGACAACAATAAATTTTAACAGTTCTTATCGCTTAGTTATCACTATACATTGGCTGTTAATCTGTGACTATACTTAAACACTGTCGAATATAAACAAAATACGACTGGACTGAGCCAGGCTATAAATTATTATGGTTATTTTTTTGCTTTAACAAATATGATCCCAGAGAATTTTTTTTTTATTTTAAGGTTTCTTAGACCATATAATTTTAATTACAATGTATTACATTGTATTTTGAAAATTATTGCGAATTTAGGTTTTCTACGCCTAAAATCCAAAAAATGACCATAGTGAGCTGTCTCGACACGCAATAACTATTAATTTTCAGCACAAGCATTCAAAATTAATAGATAAAATTTTAAAACTTTCTGAAATAGGTTTTTCACTAACTACAGAAAAAAGTTTTAAACACTCATATAGAAAGCCATGGACAGAGGAATTCTCTTAAAATCACATTTAGTTGAAAAGATATTGAAAGTATAAACACATTTCACCCCTCAAGAGTGGAATTTTGAAAAATTCATAAATATGTTTTTAAATAAGTATTTTTGTTGACCATTAAAAAAAATAATTGGCTTAAAATCTCATTAACCCGGAAATAGATTTTTTAATATCAATTTTTAAAAGATATCGACGAAAGACTCGTCACAAAATCTCGTATAGTTAGATATATTGTAAATAAAGTAAAAACACATTTTACTCCCTTAGGGGTTGTATTTCGAAAAATCTAGAAATTGATTTTACATAATTATGTTTGAAAGCTACTGTAAAAGAAGTTTCCCAGTTTCTTGCCTTTTTGCCCCTTGAGGGGTGGAGTTTTAAAAAATTTAGAAATCTATTTTTGAAAACCATGAACCTAATAATCGTTCTAAATTCTCATTTAGCGTCAAGTATAATGGAAAAAAGTAAAAAAAAAATCAATTCTTTTTAGTTTCCTAGGAGGGGGATTTTAAGAAATATTTTTTGTACCGAGCACGTACATAGCAAAATGTCCATGCTAAATTTGAACATTTTATCTTTGATGGTCCATATTTCTCCTTTTTGCACTCCCTTAAGGGTGGAATTTGAAAACAATGAGATATCGATTTATAATTTTTTTTTTGAGAAAATGGTTTACAAATGAATTGT
This sequence comes from Kuschelorhynchus macadamiae, assembly GCA_030620095.1. Lineage (NCBI taxonomy): Eukaryota > Metazoa > Arthropoda > Insecta > Coleoptera > Curculionidae > Kuschelorhynchus > Kuschelorhynchus macadamiae. Next base: position 336,639 of record JAUTXW010002854.1, on the reverse strand, counting down.
CCTAAAATCTCAATCAATTGAAGGCATATTCTAAAAACCTACAATACATTTTAGCCTTTTTCAAATTCTTAGGCGCGAGTTTAAAAAAAATCCATTACCTGGCCTTACTTCACATGCCAAATTTTATTTTTAACGGTACATATTCATTTGATAAACGCACACATGTATTTTTAGATTATTTTTGTAATTTAGTAATTGGTGCAGAACAACTCTCTCAAGAACTTGCTGAGAACTCTCTAGTGTTTTAAATATATACATTTTTGAAAGCTCTTAAGGAAAGAATAGTCTTAAAATCGCAACAGATATTCTATAAACTCATTTCGCCGATTTTCCCCCTTTAGGGTTTAAAAAAAATATTCTCTTCTTTTGCATTTAATATGTAGTAATAGTTAGGGTAGAGCTAATGATTTCACAATTTAATGGTATCAAAACATCTACATAACTACTTTTTTTCCTCAGTTTAACTGACATTTTCGCTTAAGAGATTCTAAAATGATTTTCAGAATTGTTTAATCCTGTAACAATTATTAATAATCTACGCCCATTACACTTCAATAATACCTTCCCTGCTCATATAATTAAAGTGACCGTCCGTTATTTAAAAGATTAAGTATTTAATAGTATTTAAGAGAGAGGTGTACACCATATTGAAAGGTTTTCGCGCCCCTCAATTTTGATACTGATATTTTAAACATTTGTTACCCATAATGACTTCCCACCAAATTTTTTAATTTTGCCTTATATCACACTTGATTTTTTTGCAAAATTTGAGGTAAAATGGATTAGTAGTTTTTAACATTTTATCAGGCCGCTATTTTGTGCCGCCATAATATTGGATTGTTATTAAAATGTTACCATATCATCTCCATATGACCCTTAATTTTTGAACAAAATTTTTAAATAGCATAGCTAAATATACAGACAGACCGAGGAAATTGAGAAAACATGATTTTCGGCATTCAGGATCCCTAAAATATGAAAATTGGAAAAAATATCGAAGGATTTTTCCTTCGGACTTCCCTCGTTATGGTTTTTTTCCATTTGTTAGTAATAGTGAAGTGTGACCCAATTTAGTTCAGTACATAGTCACAGTATATATGTATTACTTACCAATATTTTACCATTTTCTTTCTACCTATGCCACACTTGACTTATAGCAATAATAAAATAAATTCAATAAGTAGTTTTTATATTGACACATACCGCCATTTTGCTACGTCTGTTGAATTCGTACCAGTTTATCCTATTTTCACATCCAATTTTCCTAAAAGATCAATTGAACAAGATATTTTTACGTTGATTTTTTAAAAATTTTATTTGGCCGTCATTTTGTTTCACATACTTAAATTGAAACCCATATTATCAGTCTTTACTTACTCCGTTGGTCCAGATACTTCCCAGATATCAAGTTTCTTACTCGTTTTCGTTAGCGATCTTCTTGTTGTTGTTAAAGTCGTGTATTATTTGGGGTCATATGTTTTATATCCTACATGAAACCCATATTATCAGTCTTTACCTACTCTGTTCGTCTGCAGATATTTCCTAACCCCAAATAATACTCCACTCTAACAACAAGAAGATCGTTAACGAAAACCATTTAGAAACTTAATATCTGGGAACTATCTGCGAACAAACGGAGTAGGTAAAGACTGATAATATGGATTTTATGCAGGATACAAAATCTATATATGTGTCCTGAGAATGCAACAATAAAGTTGCGAAACGTCGACAATTTAAAAAGACTTTTGTTTTTTTTTATTGGATATTAACCCTAAATAATACACCACTCTAACTTAAAAACAAGAGGATCGTTAACGAAAACCATAGAATCATATAATCTGTGAAACATATGGGGACCAACGGAGTAGGTAGAGACTGATAATATGGGGTTCATGCAGGATATAGAAACTATATGTGTCCTGAGGATGCAACAATAAAGTTGCGAAACGTCGGCTAGTAAAAAATACTTTTTTTTTTTACTGGACTCTAACCCTAAATACTACACCACTGTAACATGACAACAAGAGGTTTTTTAACGAAAATCATTTAGAAACTTAATATCCAGGAAATGTTTGCGGACCAACAGAGTAGGTAAAGACTGATTATATGGCTTTCATTCAGGATATAGGATGTATATGTGTCCTGAGGATGCACAAATTAGTTTTCGAAACGTCGACAATTTAAAAAAGGCAAAAGACTTGTTTTTTTACTGGATCTAAACGTTTTTTTAGCGTTGTTCGAGATTGGATTTTTACCAAGTCATCCCCATATGACCCTTAAAGTTTGATCAAAATTTGAAGTCAATCGGGTAAGTAGTATTTAAGCTGTCGTGAAAATATGTAATACCTGCAAATGCATGCAGTTCAGTCAATCAAAACTATTATTTGGCAGTAATTTTGTTCCGCCTTCTTGAATTAGTAACACACTTTTACTAGTTGAGCTCTATACCACAATAGTTATGGCACACAATTTGAAATCATTAAGTAATTTTTTGTTTTGTTCCGCCATCTTAGATTCGAACCAAATGTTTACCATGTTTATGCAAAATTTGAAATAAATCCGACGAATAGCTTTTTTATAATATTTTTTTAACAGTCACTAGGCCGCCTTTGTGTTTTGCCATGCTCGATTTTTACCAAAATATTACCAGATCGTCCCCATATGACTCTTAATTTTGTATCAAAATTTGAAGTCAATCGAGTTAGTTTTTATGCTATCCGCGGACTGACGCACAGACCGACAGGCGAGCCGACGAAATTAATGAAACATATTTTGTTAGTCGCAATTTTGTTCCAATATCTTGAATTAGTACCACAATTTTACTAGTTGATCCCTATACCACAATTAGCAATGGCACACAATTTTGAAATCAATTCAGTAAGTAGTTTTCAGACTGAATTTTTAAATATTTTATTAAGCCGCCATTTTGTGACGCCATCCTGGATTCGTACCAAAATATTACAAGTTTATTCCAACATAATACTTGATGATTTTTGCAAAATTTCAGATAAATTAGATGAGTAGTTTTTTAATAATAACTTTTTTAACATTTCACTAGGCCGCCATTTTGTGTCGCCATATTGAATTTTTACCAAAATCTTGATTTAATACCACTGTTTTACTAGTTGATCCCTATACCACAATTAGTTATGGCACACAATTTGAAATAAAACCATTAGCAGTTTTCCAGGCTGAGTTTTTAAATAGTTTATTAAGCCGCCATCTTGGGATTCGTACCAAAATATTACCAGTTGATTCCAACATAATACTTGATGTTTTTGCAAAATTTGAGATAGGATGAGTAGTTTTTTAACTTCACTAAGCCGTCATTTTGTTTTGCCATACTGGATTTTTACCAAAATGTTACCAGGTCATCCCCATATGACCCTTAATTTTTGACCAAAATTTCAAGTCAATCGGGTAATTAGTTAACACCATATTAATTACCATTTTATTTAAAGCGTTTATAATGTGAGGTAATATACACTCTAGACGTACAACTACAAAGGCACGTAGGTCAACAGATAAATAAAAAACTTTAAAAAACACTATAACTTATTCCTGAAATAGTCAATATATTCTTTTAAAAATTGCTAGTATATAAATTGTAACAATACTTAAATATCTTTCCATAAAATCTAAATAATACTTTGAAAATATAAGCAAAAGCTAAGAACAATGACGTTATTTTATTACACGAAAATAAAAAGTGTATAAATAAAACTTTAAATAGTCACAGCTTGGGAAATATTATAAGAATGTGAAAATGCTATAGTCAAAAATATTATGCATTATATAAAAGAAGACCATCACTAAGGACTGTATTACAATATATATTTCACTAGGCAGTTTTCGAGTTAAGGTTTTAGAATGCAATATTTTCTGCATTTAATTAACACTGCACTCAATTAGTGCAAATGTTTAATACCACTGCACCAAGGAAATGTGATTTTGCTTATTGTAATAGTCCTTCCGATTGTCTGGAAGCATCGCAGATAAAGGTTATTCAATCAGTTCTACGTAATTAGCTGGGAAAAGGCCATATGTGATACCATCGGGAGCAAGCCCCTGCCACCATCCTTCGTCAACTTTCTCTATGTTTGTTATTAAATCCCCTGGGTCAAATGATATTTCCGTATCGTCAGCTAAAACAAAAAACATTGTGAAGATACTAAGTTTTGAATACATATTCTTGAAAAAAACATGTTGCAACTGAAAAATCTACCTAAAATAAGGCAATCGTACATGTTTTAACGACAATCAATTTTATGTAGATTAAAATGATTTTGAACGAAATTTATGAGGGATATTTGAAGACCATTTTCCCACTCTTAGTCAAATCTGAAAATGAGTCGTTTTTTTGGTCAAATTTAGGCTTCAACCTACTTTTATCGTTTATTGATATAACTCAAAAGTATAATACAAAAAAATAATATATGTAGTACATATACATAAATAATAGCTTCAATATTTTCAAAAATAACGACTGTTATATTCATAGCTTTTATACTCGGGTGACATTTACGAATCTTGTAGTTACTCCATACGGATCTAGAGTCAGTCTACACTGAGTTGACAGTCCTTCTCAGTGTAATAGTTTTGATTGACTGAACTGCAGAACATGGTGAAAAATGGCGCACATTTTGGAGTAATGTTTATAAGTAAATCCAAATAACTTATACGAAAATCATTGATGTTTTTTAGATTTTGGATATAGAATGTTCGGAAAGGATGAGTCCATGGCTTTACGAAAAAACGGGCACTTTACGAAACAATTCTAACCTAGACCCAAATTTTGAGGAGTATATCAAGGATTTTCGCGTGTTATTTGAATTTACGTAAGCATTACTCGAAAAATACATGCATTTTTTTCAGAAAGAAATGGCTGTAAAGATAGTGCAATCTGACTTTAGTATGGAATGTATGTATGTGTACCATATATTATATTTTTCTCAGTTGCGTTGTCATTATCTGCGCTCGATTTTCTTATTTAACTACATGTTTGTTTGTAAACATTTCTTGCACCTTTGTGGAAATATTATAAATGTAAGCACTAAAGTTAGAAAATATGGTCCACATTAATGAAAAAATAGGATTTATTAACATTTTTAAGTATTAGTTTTATTTTTTCAATGGTGGTTTTTCGCTCAATATAAGGGGCTTTCAAGCCTGCCATGGGTGTCTAATTTTAATATTCTGAAAGTTTTTAGTGAAAGGAAAGCATGTCTAAAAATGTAATATAATATTTGTTCTTTTTTCTTTCCAGAGCAGAAAGGCAGAGAACCGCGTCCTGATCTGATAGATCATATGCAGTGTTAACTCAGGTTGTTTTGTGCTTTATTAAAACAATATTTATATATAAAGTCTTAACAGTTGCTTCCGAATATTATCAAACTTTTTTGTTAGACACTAGAAAATATCCTCATCAATTAAAGCATATATTTTAAACAAGCTTTTTGAATGTTATGAATTCAGTCTTCTAAAACATGGCGTCATAATGTTTGCCGTACATTAGAATCATCAGACAATAAGCTAACAAATGAGATTCTTTTCAGGCTAAACATTAAATATTTTTGTTATAACGTGAAAAAAAAATTGTAAAAATTACTTTTATGCTGTATTTATAGCATACACCATACTAATTTGTTTTCAATTCGTAGATTTTATATATTTACTGCTTATAATAAAAATAATAGATATACATTTCAGAGATTTTTCTCAGTTAAGAAAGATATTTCACGGGTTGACCTCAGAAAACGTGGTATATATTTTGGAGAAAAGGGCGAGAAAATTAAGGGGGATTTTTTGGGAAGCAACTGTGACAAAACAATTGTAATCAAATAGGATTTTCAATTTTTTTATATATAGTTTTATTATCCAAAAGCCGTGTCGTAAAATGGTCAACAGTTAATTGAAGAAAGGCACATGTGAACTGTGCCTTCAAGTTGAGCCTTAGAAAGTAACTAATTATCCTCATGGCACAACACACAGAAATCAAAGTTAAACATATCGGCATCTTTTTCCCTAAGCTACATATTCACAAATTCCGATGTAAAACCGATGTATGTAGATACAAAAAACACAGGTAGCTATATATATTTGACATAAAAATATACATTTCTTAGAATAAATTATTTAAAAATTCTGAGAGTAGGTATCTTGTTATGCAGTCGGAATTACTTTGTTCCAAAGTTGTTGATCCGGTTGATCTGGGGGGAAAAAAGCAACTCGCAAAATATTATTAAGCACCAGAGCTATATTTCATAAAAACGGAGTTTTAAATCGCCACAATTCTAATTATTGGTCTCTTCATTGGGTTATGGAAACGAGGTTTAAAGATTATTAATATTATCAATGGCCAGTGGCGTAGCTAAAAGTTACTTCTGTGCATAATGAAGGTACGTGGATGAGACGTTTGTCATTTAGACAGGTACAAAAGAAGAGTTGAACGAATTTTTAGACCATCCTTAATAGATAATAGTACACCCTAACAACAAATTTACCACTGATATAGAAAAAATAACTCAATAATTTTTTTGGATCTCACAATTTCTAAAGACCATAACAAATTTACTGAAAAGGTACACAAACGGATCATGCTATTTCAATAGATTCAAATCATTTCATATCTCATAAACTAGCATTGTTTAATGAACTATATACAAAACAAAATTCAACGAATTCGTAAAACACCTATCTTACGTAGAAACGGACATTTTTCCACTTGGACAACCACTTAAATATATTAAAATTCCTTTCCTAGGTTCGATCTCGATCAAATTTAAAAGTGTCTTCGACAATTCTAGAAAAGTTTTTACACCATTTCCCAATTTAAAATCGATTATTTCTAGAACAAAAGATGAAAGACCTCTCTGTCTTATTTCTTAGCTTGGCTTCATTTTTTATGTTATGTTATCGAGAAGTGCTTCCAAAAGCAAGGAAGTTCGCCAACTTTGTTACTGAATGATCATCGGCGCCCGCCCCCCTGGAAAATGCAAATATTGTATATTACATGTTTTATGACAAAACACTGGTTAAGTAACCCCCCCCCCCCCTGGACAAAATCTATTTTTTTTAGACTTTGGGCATGGAAGAAAACGGCTTTGAAATGAAAGAAAATGATTTACTACTTTTAACTTCACATACCAGACACTTCATATTTCCTTGGTGACTAAGAGACATGATGTGTTCCTTAGCAGAATAGCTCGGATGACCCTTTCAGTTTCTTTCTCGTAGTTCAGTGAAGTTGTCTAGGCTGACAAACAGCACCTTATGATGATTGCAGTTGAGTGCTAATAAATGCTTAATTTATATTGTAAACAAAAACAGTTTCACATATATCTTTAAGTTCCAAAACGTGATGCTATAACGATTAGACTGAATTTTTCAGCTGTAGCCTTAAGCCTTTGAAGTTAAAGGTCAGAAATAATTTGACCCTGTAACGCATTCTCCATGCCAGTAAATATAATGAAAAAGTCGTGTTTTGAAATGTATTAGCTAATGATAAAAAGTCATCAATCATCTCTTCCAGAGAATACCTGTATTAAACCATTTTATCAATTATAATATTAATATATTGGTTCTGAGCAGTCGGGTTTTGGTTTATTTAATAAATAATATCAACTAGTTTACACCTTAAAATGTTTCGCTACACGCCTATATAGTAGAAAAATATAGAATGACCTAGGAATTTCGAGCAGAGGGGTAAAAAGAAATGCATCCTAACAACATCCTATAGGGATAATGACAAATTCGTAGCCGATAGATTAAAAATTTAGATTGGCCTAATTTAATAACAAAATAATTGATAATATGTCCCTACGTACATTAAGAAATCACACTAACATGTTATATGACACAGTTTTCTAATCTAATGCATCACCATTCAAGCCAGTATTGGAAGAACCACTAATATTTGTATCTAACTATCCTAAAAGAATAAGTTCCTCTCTTGATTCAAATTAGGAGTTTTTATTAATAATGCCTGGTTTAAACTAAATGAACAGATTATGCAGTATGTCTAGTATCCTTGATACTTTTTTTGGAATGGTCTTGATGGAATTTTCTAAACTATTGAGCTTCTTCAAATATTTGCCTGAATAAAATGTATATTTAATAGCCTCTAAACTAAAATTCCAATTTTACATTAATATTTATGATATAGCAAAATGGTAAAGTCATTGTTACTGGATATAAATTGTCATGCCACCTACCAGAAAAAATGCCCAACCATAAAACACTGCAGATAACTGCAAATTGATTGTTAAAACATGCTAATAAATAAATTTTAAAAAATCCCTACAACATAGAAATACGTAGACAATTTTTGGCATGCTAACAGAATACCAGTCTTTCAATAACATCTGGGACTTTTTCATATAACTCTCTGGCTGTTTTATTTTATTAATACATTCAGACAAACAAATCATCTTAAAAATAATGTTCATACCTTGTCTTAAAATATCCATATCAGTGATATTTTAAGAGGTTACTAGTATAAGTGCAAACGAAATCAATAAAGCAGCTACAACAACCAGAAGAAAGAGTAAATAATCAGAAATATACACATTTTTCTGAATATATAAGGTTGCCTAGATTGTTAAATTACTTTTTAAAATGCCATTTTTTTGTCCTTGAATCTCTTAATTCAAATTTTAGATTTGTAAAATGGCATTATAGTCCCAGAATAAATGGTTCTGTTACACAGAACGGGTATTAACGAACTCTTCCAGAGTGGCAAACAGGTCGGTCTGCGAATGGCTGTTTTAGAATATTTCAAAGAATGCTACTAGTATGAAATTTGACATATTGATTTAGTTTGTTACAATTTTACAATTTGGTTATTATTTTTTTATTTGACAGAACACCCATCAATTTTTGTTTTTTACAGCAGATATTTCTTAAGAAAAATAACCAAATATATTCTGACATTTTACAAGAATGTTAAGTACAACTTATGGAGAGCATTAATCAGCAATAAGGAAGAACATGTTCACAAATATCCTTGCTGTTTTTACTGAAATAGATATGACTACATTTTACCTGCTTGATAATCATACAGTGCTCTTGCTTTATATCCATCATTGGCAATACCATAGATATATTCATCTACAAAATCTTGTTCCAGCATTTGAACCGTTTGTTCTACAAATGGAGAGCTATTTGTTTTCGCTTCTTGTGTGGGTGAGGTAGGATTTTCTACAGTCTTAGAAGTACTAGAAGAGTCTTTGGGGGATCTAAAAAAACCATATATATATATATATATATATATATATATATATATATATATATATATATATATATATATATACTAAAGTACAACGGGTAAGTGAAAAAACAATAGTTAAACAGAGAGATCTTCTGTCTTATCTGAGATATGAATCTTGATTACGGACTGAGTAGCTCATCGGACCTGACATTTTGCGGAATTGAAGTTATGTTATCGAGAAGTGTCAAGAATTTTAAAGGGGACCATATAAATTTTTTTACACAGTTAAGTAGCACATGAAATTTCCTATTCATCGACGTATTACAAGTTATCAATTATATTTAAAATGGAGGCGCAGAAAACTGGATAGACAGGAGTCAAATTGTCTTCAAACATGATCGATCGGTTACAACCAACGATGTCGACTATAGTATATTTAAAACCAAGATACATATTAGGAAAACAAAACCATCAGTGATCCGGTGAACATTACATGTTTTATTGTAATATTCATGGGATTACTGGTAGTTTTGTTATCCTAATATGCATCTTAGTTTTGAAAATATTATAATTAATTTAATGCTTTTTTAAGGTTGTCACATTGAAGCGTGTGCAACCAAGAATCGTTGGACAGCTTGATATTTAAAGCTAAAAAAAAACATACCTTTTACTTATTTCTCAGTCTATGTGAATACAATAGCATTATTATTATAAGTATTTTGTTTTGAATATACGGGTGAGACGCCGTGCTCGATGGCTATACAATGTGATGGTTAAGTATAAGTTAAGTTAATTTGAAATATTATTCACATAATTTGCTTTAATTTTAGTTGGTTGTTGGTGATCGAAAGCGCGTGTTCACGATCTTTCAATGTGGAGACACATTTGACACGCTTTTTGGTGCGACTCTTAAATATCTTAAAAATGTATAATATAATAATTAATGCATATCGAAAATAATGCCACATTTCTGACTAATTTTTATGACAGATCAACAGTCACTTTTTCTAAATTTTTGTTGTCAAAGTCAAAAAAATATCATATTAAACATTTTCTGTTAGGTAATTCAATACACTTTGCTGATAGTATTGAAAACCCGTACTTCCTATTGAAAATTAGGGGGACATTTGAAGGTGGAAGGAGCAAATTTAAACAAACACTAAAATTAATCCCATTTAGCATCTCATCAATTATTAAGTGAAAAGAAAGAGAAAATGGATTTCAACAACAAAAAGTTGTAGAAGAATGATGACATTTAATTTTGAAGTCGGTATTTTAAAAAGAATTAGTAATTTGCAATAAATTATTAAAAAAAGGAAATTTCAAGCTCTACCTCATAGAATATAGAAAATATCAGTTTCAATAAGAGATTCATATTTCGATCTTAAAAAGTTACTTAATGAAGCTCTGTATAACGATTTTATTGTCATCAGGTACATACAAACAATTTTTTTTCCATTTGATTTGTTAACGTTTTAATAAAATACCTTTTTATTGTTGCAAATTGGTCGCTTTCATCATCACTCTGAGCTGGTTCTGTATTTGTTGCTTCTGAGGAAGATCTAAAAAGCGTCAAATACTTAGGTGAGGCGAAAAGTAATAAATATTCAGAATAAAACTTTCAACAGATTAAAAAAGACAATCTGTAAAGATGCATATGACAAATTATTAACTAAATTACAGCTGCTAGAAAACATTTTTAAGGTTTTTTCAGGCTTTATTATATTACATGAATGGAGGAAAAAAGCTTATCTAAAATTTCAGATTTTATTCATATATAAAGGTACTAAATAACTCTTAAACAATGAGATGCATAAGATTCAAAAAGCAAAATAGTTTCCTATTAGAACAGATAATTTGAAGAAGCTACCAAATTAGCTTAGTGCCTTCACATAAAAAAAGTTTAAAAAAGGATCGTGACACTAAAATAAATATCACCCTGTACAAAAGAAATTATGCATACCAATTTGATTACCGTTATCTTTAAAACTGTAGAACATAAATTTAAAAACCTAAACTTTGCCACTTCTACCTTGCAAATTATTATTATTTCAAATGAGTCAAAGAATAACATCCTGAAATCAGTTAACGTGTTCTCAAAATATGAATTTTTTTACGCCAATGATATAATAGATTTAATTCCCACGACAATTTTTGGTGCAAATTTAAAACAAACTGAGGTGGCAGATCTCAAGTAACCAGTAGCGCAACGCAACCACGCTATATAGACGATAAAGTGTATTAATAATACAATATATAAAAATTCTAAAATATAACGAATAGAAAATTTCAATTTAAAAATTCTGTGTAATTCCAACAGTTTGAAGAAAAATATATTGCAATCTGACCCAAGTAGTTTACAACATTTGTGAGAATTATAGATTTTCTTCATTATACCATACACTTCTGTGGAACCTTTTCAATGCGTTAATATGCAATAATAATAATTATCTTCCCTAAAAAATATACCCCCCCTTTAGACAGACTATTAATAAAAAGCCAGGCTACGTCAGTGTTTATTATGTTGTATTTTCTATAAGAAATTATTATATTGAGTTCTTTTTATATTTTTATTATATATTTAATATGAGTAAACGTAATTGGTATATGATTAGTTGCTAATTTGTTTATCACTAGACTTGTGTATTCAGGGCCGCATTCATGTGATCTTTTATTTATATTTATGGAATTATTTTTCTCCAAATAAACATTTAAAAATTACGCTCATTTACTTCAATTCGGATTATCAAAAAAACTTGAGAAAAGTCCTAGCGAAGACGTTGGTGCTATGCCAATTTAATAATTGTAATTTTATTTATGATCTTTTTTTAACTTACCAAAACGCAAGAAAGAGTTCAAAATTCATTTGTGAGATTTAATGATGCCGCCTAGATGAGACAGCAATTTTCTCCCGCCGCACAATTTTCTCGTTTCTCCCGCACTCTCTCAAGTATTAAAAATCTGTATTTTTATATTTTTAATATTAAAAAAGACAAATTATTAAAAAACAAAAAATACAATTGCTTATGTAAACTGATCCCATAGAACATTAAGCATTAACGAATCCGAAACTTCAATGATTTGTTCCTTTCTTAAAAGAAATTTTTAATCTGCAACACAGGAATAAATATGGCATTTCAATGTCTTTTATGATAGCCACTTACAAAGGCTTTTGATTGACCAAATGTCAATATCCAGGGTATATGAGAATGTCTCAGCACATATACAAAATTAATTGTCTTATAATTTTGTAAAACTTAGAAAATAATAAAAATATTTGTTTTATTATTTGGTAGTCCAGTTTATTATTACGTAGCTAAAAGGAAAAAACTCTCAGTCTTGCTCTCACCTTTTTTTTGCAAATTTTCATTATTGAGATCTATTTAGGGATACTTAAGCAATCAAGTATAATTATTAATATAATTTAGATCTGATACATAACGGGTTAAATGTTATTTGTGTTAATTTATTATAAGGGTGTATATAATAATTACAAATTCTAGAAATTATTTTTTGCAAAAAATTTGAAATATTTTTGTTCTAATATTATTTTTAAAATAATGAGTGCAAATAGATATTTATGATTTGAGCATGAAAGTCTAGAGAAATTAGATACCCCCTGTACTCTTAAAAATCTAATTGAAACTATCAAAAATAACAAAAAAAAAAACTAAATACTGGATTAAACTAAAAACGCGTTATAACTGATAGATAAACAAATAAACATTGACCCAAACGTGATAAATAACTTCTACTGTTCAGTTGCAGAAAGTCTTACATCTAACTTGAGTTCTGGGAATGACCCTTTAAATTACTTAAAAGATTTTTATTTCGGAAAACTTTGTCTCGGATTCTACTAGCGTTGAAGAGTTGTATAGAGTCTTAATGGGTATGAAAAATAAAAATTCAGTTGGATTTGATGGTATATCTGTCAAAATCCTAATTAATCTTCCGGATGTTACTTTACAAAAGCTGGTAGATTTAATTAACCATTCTTTTGCCAAGGGTGTATTTCCACAATGCTTAAAAAACGCAATTTCCATCCCGCTATACAAGGGTGGTGAGTTTGATGATCCCTCAAACTTGCGTCCCATCGCATTGCTGTCTTCTTCATCAAAGTTAATTGAGAAATTCGTTAAAAATAGAATCATAGCTTATTTGTCACATCTCAATATATTTTCTGTTTGGATTTCAGCGCAGCAGGGGAACAGCTGACGCAATTTTCACTTTTTTGGAGGGAGTGTATTTAGGTCTCAACGACAGCAATGCAGTAGCAGTGTTTTGTGATTTTTCAAAAGCTTTCGATTGCGTAAGTCACACAACGCTGTTATGGAAGTTAGAGTTGTATGGGTTTAGGGGCGTGGCTCTTGACTGGATGAGTACTTATATTTGTGGAAGATCTCAGACAGTGAAATGTGATGACCTCCTGTCGAATTGCCATAAGATTACAAGGGGTGTCCCTCAAGGGTCAGTGTTGGGACCAATACTCTTCCTGCTTTACATTAATGACTTATCATTCTTGGATATCCAGGGCAAATTTACTCTGTTCGCCGATGATGCGACTATTCTTTGGCAGAGATCCAGAACGGTCCTGCGGGACACGGTGTTGCATGAGATTGGGATGGTGGAATTGTGGTGTAGATCAAATTCTCTTTGCTTAAATTTAAAAAAAAAACAAATCTTTTAGCTTTCAGCTGTAATGTAGATTCACTAACATTTGATAACAGTCATTTAATAGAATCTAAGACTTTTGTAAATTTTTTGGGAGTTACTTTAGATGAAAAACTGAAATTTAATAAACATATCATCAATCTCAATTCTAAACTGGCATCTGCATGCTTTGCATTGAGAATTGCATCTAAAGAATTGAACGGGCAGTCAGCGAGGATGGTATATTTTTCTCTTGTTGAATCCCAATTGAGATATGGTATAGCCTTTTGGGGTCAGTGCTTTCAATATTTGTTTAACTCCGTGTTTGTGTTGCAGAAGAGGGCAGTTCGATATTTAAATAGGGCGGGATTAAGGGATCATTGTAAATCCATGTTTATTTCCTCACAAATCCTGACTCTGCCTTGTTTATTTATTCTTGAAACTGTGTATATTATACACAAAAGACGCGATCAGTATCGTAATAACACAACGCGATATAACACCCGCCAAGCTAACAACCTCTCCCTGCCTATTCCCAGGACAGCCATGATTTGGCATTTATTTTTAATAGTCTAAAGATCTACAACCACTTGCCGCTAAGCCTGAGAAATATTACTGACTTAAAATTATTCCGAAAAACAATCTAGATGTTTAGAACAAAAAGCATATTACAATTTAGAGGAATACTTTTCTGAAGAGTTGTAACGTTTTTTGTTACTGTATGCGAGCATGTTGTCTGCTATTCTATTATTGTCAAATTACCTGTTTGTTTCTTTCTTTTTACATGTTTTTAACCATGACTTTATTTTGTTTTAGTTTTAGCTAGATTTAGAATGACTTTATACAACTTCTTTGTGACTTTTGTATTTTGACTTAGATGAGGATTTGCTTTTGTTTGCTTTTATCTGCTTGCATGTTTGAATTTTATAACTTTTTAACCTCTTTCTTTACAGCTTTGTCAACAAGATTACTCTTATGACAATAAAGCATATTTTGAGTTTGAGTTTTGAGTTTTTGAGAACTTATTTCCCTTTTCGGAGTAAATTGTCAATTTTCTCTTGATCAATGTCTCACAATACCAAAAAAAACCGTTGGAGATCTGCAGCTTTTTAAACAGGAGGTTAACTTTCAATAACTGATACCCAAAAATATCCTACACATGCTCAATGCAATTCTGGTCAGGCGATAGCGGTAAACGGAACAGTGAAATATCGTCACAAACGCTTATATAGTGCATCGTTCTACCTCCCAAACAATATTCCGCTCTGTCATTACAAAGCCACCCCTTTATGCATGAACTTTTTGTGCATACTATCATTTATTCCGAGGCCTCCAGACTCGTACCGATATTCTGTCACTAAATAGCCCAAACCGACTCTCATTAGAGAATATCCCCAGTTAAGCCAAAAATGTATAGATTTGTGTATTTATTATTATATATACCCTGTTTAATATAATGAAGTGACAAAAATAACATTCAACCTGTTAAACAAGACCTAAAATTAAACACGATTTCGAAAGTATCCCTAAATAGATCTTAGTAATATAGTTCAAATTTGACAAAAAAAAACTTAAAATGTTCCACCTCTGTTAAAGAACAAGACTGTTTTCCTTTTTAACTAGGTAAAGGTGTAACCTAGTTCTGTCTAATAATAAAACTAAGTTTTACTGTTTTCTAATTGTCACAAAAATTCGGTAATTATTATTTTTTTATATGAGATATTTTCACGCACCCTGTATATTGACATTTGGTTAATTTAAAGCCAGTGTAAACAGTTATTATACAAGAGAAAGCAATTGCAGATTAAAAGAAGTGGTTTTAAGAAAGCTACAAGTCTATGAAATTTCGAGTTCGTTATAAATATGCTTAACTTTTTAACAGCTCTTTAATTTGATACCCGCCGTGATGGAGTACAAAATAGTTCCTCAGTTTCGTCATATTAAAATAAGGTAGGTTATTTTTTTAATAATTGCTTATATTTGGGACACCCTCTATATTATAACACAGTGCTCGCCAACCCGTCGATCGCGATCTACCGGTAGCTCGCGAACATATTTCTGGTAGCTCACAACATATCTTGTAAAATAGAAGCGTTTATAAATTTTGAAAAAAAAATCACAATATGAAAGCTAGCAGCGGCAACACTGCGGTGAGCGCTCTGGGCAACAGCTGCTAGAATTCACCAGAGCGCTAGCATCCCGTGAATGTTTGAGAACACGAGAACGATCTGGATTGCTTTGAACGCGATAAATGCGCATGTCGGGGATACAAGGCGTTCAGTTTTAAACTAAAAGGGATTAGATATGTTAGTTCACAGAGTGAGTAATACAAAAAAAAAACCAGTTAATTGGGCAACAGTCAATATTTTTAAAAGCAGTTGACAAAAATAAGTCTGCAATGGAAGCATCATATCGGGTGTCCCCAATAATTGCACAAAAAAAGAAACCGTATGAAGACGGGGAAATGATAAAACAGGCGTTTTTAGATGATGCAAATTCCTTATTTTCCAACTTTAAAAATAAACACGAGATAGTTTCAGCAATAAAATCTATGTAACTTTCTGCTAATACAGTGTTGAGACGAGTGGAAGTAATGAGCAAGGATATTTTTTCACAGTTAAAAACTGACTTAAATAACTGTTTATTTATCTCTTGAAATGGATGAATCAACAAATGTGGTTGACACCTCCCAGAGAGCCGTGTTCGTCAGGATGGTTTTTAGTGATTTTATGATTAAAGATCTTTTGAAGTTTATTCCACTGAAAGGATATAACACTGGACAGAAATTGTTTTCTCATTTAAACAATTTTATATCTCCTGAGAAAATTCCAATTTCAAAATTAGTAGGCTTGACAACTGACAGGTCTCCAGTTATGGTGGGTTGTTATAAGGGTCTGATAGTATTTTGTCGTAAAGATGAACGCTTTCCACAATTTTTGTGATACCATTGCATTATTCATCAGCAAGCATTATGTGAAATTTTTTTAAAACTAAACGTCATAAAATTGGTAGTAAAATGTGTAAACAAGATTAGAGCTCACACATTACAAACATTATTCCAAATCTTAGCCGATGAAATTGATTGTCAGTTTAGAGATCTACTTCTTCACTCTGAAGTGCGATGGTTAAGTAGAGGACGAGTGTTAACACGTTTTAATGAAGCCCTATCTGTCATAGTTCAATTTTTCAAACAACGCGGCGAACCGATTCAGGAACTGGAAAATTCAATTTGGCTTAGAGATTTTGGGTTTCTTGTGGACATTAACACAATATTAATGAATTAAAGTTGCAATTTCAGGGAAGTAAAAAAACTTGAGTTTTGAGAACAAATCCTAATCAACCGTGATGTCAAGCATTTTCCTGTTCTTTCAGAGAAGATATCTCAAAATCCAATAGAACCCTATGACAGTAAATCTCACGAAGAAATAGTTTCTAACTTGAAGGATAACTTCAAAAATCGGTTTAAGGATTTCAACAAAATGGCATTGGTGGCTCAAATTGTTTCACACTTCATGGAAATTGATATCCAACAGTTTGCAACTTGTGTTATGCAGAACTTTGGCGAAGACATCGCTGCAACTGAAATGGAAGTGATTGCATTTCAAAGTGATTTAGCATTGAAATGGTTACTTTCAAGTACAAAATATATGTGGCCTATAGTAAGTAAAGACAAATATTCAATTCTATGTCGTGTTGCCTTAAAATTGAAAGAGTTATTTACTTCAACCTATTTGTGCGAATCTTCTTTCTCCAATATGAAGTTTATTACGAACAAATACCGCAATCGCCTTACAGATGGACATCTGGATAATTGTGTTTGAATGGCTGTATCAAATTACACTGCGAATATCAAAAAAATTATCGATGAGTCCGAGTGTCAACCTTCTCATTGAATGCACGCATTTTTTATCACGTCTTTGTTTAAAATTTGAATTATAATGTTGTGATGAGTCGTATGTGACAAGCCATTATGGCTATATCAAAATTTTGTTTATTTTTTAGGCATGTATTAGTATTAGTTAAGTATTTATTAATAACATAAAAAGATGTATGTCATATACAGCTGTGCATTATTTCGTTTAGGCTGGCTTAAACGCTGGTTATAAGTAGGTAGCTAAATTATCGAAGTAGCTCAACACCTTGAAAAGGTTGGCGACCACTGCCATAACAGCATGCATAGATGTACACATATATTTAGAATCGCCCTAATGGACTCTTTAATTTGGTAAATATAACGATAAGTTTACAAAATAACGGACAACTTTCATTTTTCCACTGCTACGTTCATTTATTTAAAAGCAACATATGTGATTGGTTGTAGGTAATAACAAACAATGGATACATACAACAAATCACTGTTAAACACATAGTTGTTTTTATTTGTTAATGGTTATCTAGTACAATTTGTTTTAATTATTACACTCTGTCTGAGGTAAAATGTAAAGAGTAGCCTTGAAGCTTAACTTTGCCTTAAGAAGAATGCTTTGTGTTTTATTTTTTTTTTTTAATTTAATTAAATTGTTTTATCTATTTTTTACCAAATAAAAGATATTTATTATGATTATTATATTTCAGTTTTATATTTTAGACTTCAGCAACACTAAGTATAAATATGATACTCCATTCGAAATAATAAAGTTACAGCATTTACAGAAAAATCGGCAAGTCTGGCAACATTATTCTTAAATTCTGAATTGTTAGTGTACCCTCCACTTAATACCAGATTTGTTTATAGCAACTCTTATTAGTTTTTAAATGAATAGACAGTTCGGGGAAGTTTTTCCGGGCCGGATCTTAAATATAAATTGAAATTAAAGTGAGGTAATATTGTGGGAGTAAACATTAGCTATTGACTGGATTAGCAATAAATATAGCATTTTATTTCAAAATAAGGCAGTTGCATTCGACCTGTATGAGGCTCGTTAGTCTATAACGGATATGATAAGGCAACAAGAGGTAAATCCAGATCTCCGTTTAACAAAACATAACAAACCTACAAAAACATTTTTTATAGACAGAATATTTTTGTATTTACATAATGAAAAATATTAAGTGATTCTACTTACTCTTTGTTATTATTGGCACTTAAGTTAAGTATTTCATTATTGTGAGCATTACTTTTTAGAACTGAGATCCTCGCTGGTTTCTCAGGGGCAACATTGTGCTTTTCAGTCTCTTGTTTAAAGCTATCTTGTTCAATTCTTTTGATCTGGTCAATTTTCTCATTACGAGAATCCGTTTCTTGTTCCCGCTTTTTAGTTTCTTTTTCTGTAAATATAACATGCAAATAAACCAAAGCTAACAAAGTGCTAAACAAGAGTAACACCCTTTATTTTGGCTATTATAAAACAACTCATTCGAACAAAGAAAAATATTACTTCATTCTCAACAATGTGCATTTTATTTATATATTTTAAGTCATTTTCGACACTTATTAATCTACAGGTGAAACATGAAAATAAATATTTACAAAATGCCTACATAATTATCAAGTATCAAAGGTATTATAAGGCTAATAATGTGTAGTGGGATTCGTTACGAATGATGATCAGGGTAAAGGTCAATTTACCGATTTTTTTTTAATTATTGTTCTTCATGTTCACTTATATTTATTTTCTGTCGTTTTTGCTACATTTATATTTTGGGTTTGTCAAGCCGAAAGTTACTGTTTTGTGCATGCACAAATAAGAATATATGACTCTTTTATTCACATTTATATTTGTTGTTTATTTATTTTTATTTTATTATTTTTATAATCTTTTATGATTATTTACATCATTTTTAAAAAATAAATTAGGACAATTAATCTTTTCCACAAAAAAAAAGGTTTTTATGGTAGCAAATTTTACCGATTTTATAAACATTTAATAAGGTCATTTTATTTTGCCAAGATTGAAAAAAAATGAATAGTTCCTTTCTGTTTCATATCTGATTTTTGTGCAAAATTGCAACTCTATGGGATAAGTGGCTTTTTGATACTGATATTTTAAACATAATCATTAGATCACCATTTTATAGCACCAAAATGGCCTCTCATCAAAATTTTGCCCATTTATCCTTTAATTTTTGACCAAAATTAGAATTAAATCGGGTAAATAGTTTTCCTTTACCTATAATGCAAAGAGGCAGACCAAGTAACAGATAAACAGAGTGACAGACAGACCGACGGAATTGAGGAAACAACACGTTGCAGGGTCTCTAGATGCTGAACAAAATTCGGAGTGATTTTTCCATGACTTTAATACTTCCCCCTTACTCCCTCGGGAAGGAAAAATAACGGCCCTGACCTAACTTAACTAAATATAACTAGGAATTTTTTAAATAAATAACTTCTAACTCGGCATTTTTCAAATTCCAACTTCTAACTCAGAATTTAATAAACTCCGAGACCTAAGTCGGAATTTAACAAATACTTTTTTAAATTTTTATGACCCCTCTAAGCTTTGGCAAGTTATACACTATAACTTAAAATTTTATTTATAATTATTAATTACAAAAATTTTGTTGTGCTTGAATATTTAATTTTGTTATTGTTTATGAGTAGTACAGAAATGCCAGAATTTATCTTTGTTTTACTTTTTAACATAAAACAAGATTTACTGAAATTTAAAGTAGATTGTAAGATTTACTTCATTACAAAATTTAAAAAAAAAGTTTTAAGGCACTATTTTCTTTGTTAATAAGCAATATCGCCGGTGGTCGTATAACCAATGTAATTTAAAGAACGTAAATATCTAATCCTAAAAAGAAAGAATAAATTCACTGTTTTCAGTTCTCTCAGCATCATCAGTGTGCCCGACATCAAAGAAAAATATTTTTGAATACAAATGATTTGACAGAAAAATGAATTTGGCTAATATGCTTAACAATTATCTAGAGTTAGACAAAACAGAATATGAAAGTATTTAGTTTTTTTCTTGTTCAAGAAGTATTACTCTTGTTGATATGTAAGTCGGATAATATCGTAGGCAGATTAGTCTACATGATGCTATGCAAAATAGGCAAAAAGTTGCTAAAATTATACTTGTTGAAAATTGAAAAAAAAAAGAAAAAGAAATTAGTGATGACTAACTCCACCCTAATAATTTTCAAGGCCTGAATCATGCCATAGTTAAATTTTAATGAAATTTAGAAAATAAAGATGAGACGCATGCAGTTTTATTTCCGAAATAAAAACCTACTAAACTACTAGAGGTAGTGCATGTCAAACATTTAAAAAATCAATAAAATGCATTTTGTATTTTGCTCGTCTGTATATCATTTAGCTAGTATGTCTGAAACTAAAAGAGAGAAACGAAACTTACAGGGGAACAGGAAAGAAGGTGGCAGAGGAAAACCTCATGGCAGAATGGCAGGAAAAGTAGGCAAATGGTACATATGGAAGGTGGACATATAGCCTTATACCAGATATTAGAAGGTGGATAAATCGGCAGGGGGGTGAGGTAGATTATTTTATCACCCAGGCACTCTCGGGGCATGGGTGCTTCCGAAAATATCTGTATGATCGCAACAAAGTCATAAGTGCAGAATGTAAATATTGTAAATATCCAAACGATGATGCGGAGCATACGCTCTTTGTCTGTAGAAGATGGGAAAACCCAAGAGAAATTTTTGAACAGACAACAGGCAATACTTTTAACGCCATGAATATGGTGAATATGTTAGTAGAGTCAGAAGAAGGATAGAACCAGGTCTATGCAGTAATCAGGGAAATTATAGAGACCAAAGAGGAAGAAGACAGGGGCTAAGATGGCACAATCACATTGAAGCAATGCGAGAGCGGATACCAGTGTGATTGACAGGTCAAAAAAGAGGAGGGGTTTTAGTGGTTAAAAGTTCCACACTACCCACGATACACAGTGTCCCCACACATAACATCTAGTGGCCGCCTCTTGAAGGTTTCCCCTCCTCTCCAAAAAAAAAGTATGTCTGAAACAAATATTATATATAGGCAACATTCATATGGCCTAAAACACTAAAATTTAGCGAACATTTTTTTTTTAGTAAAAACTAAATAAGGGAATTTAAAGCAATTAAAACCAAAGGCTTTCGGATGCTCACATTAATATTGAAGAAAGATATTTGTCATTTAAATTCATAAATTATGCAGATTATTAATTAAATAATTATTTACAGTATTACTTATGGTCCAGAGGCAGTCACCCAACCCAGTGCTAATACCGATGTTCCTTGGCTTAGACTACTATACACAAATAAGGCATCTACATTCTGCATACATGCACTGTGTACTGATGTATTTTCTGTTGTCTAATATTTGTAATTTTGACTATATAGATTTACACAACTATAGATTTTTTTATTACATTAAAACTTATTTCAAGTTTCAGTTTTTATTTACAGAGTTTTACAAACAAGAAAGCAAGTAACGGTCTTCCAGTAAGGACTCTTTCTCGATTGTTTTTCATACAAAAAAATGTTCACCTCACTGCTAGTAAAGATACGAAAATATTTCTAATCTGATAAAAAAACTAATGTTATATGGTTCTGTTACCCTCTCTTTGTTGTCTCTCCATTTCCAGCCTTAGCTGTTCATCTTGTTTTCTCTTTCTTTCTTCGACCAAACGTCTCTTTTCTTCCTCCTCTTCTTTTTTCCAAAATTTGTCTCTCTCTTGAGAATTGATCTCTTTTACTGCGTTAACTTTTTGATATCTGGTTCCTATAACAAAACAAATTATAACAATACGACAATGGCTATGTTACTTGAATTTATGTTTTATATTAAAAAACATAGCCCTACCCACTGGCATTGCAGGTTCAATGGGTTCCACCTTCATTTTAAATTTATATTCAGAGCCAACTTTTTTAAGTTTCCCAATGAGCACATCTTCATCCACTTCATCTTCATTTCTTGCATTGTATGTTAAATGAGCTCCAGTAAAAAACTTTTCTATATCTCTCAAGTGATTAGCACACATACCTTTTCTAACGGTATTTGCACCTTCTCCTAAACAAATAATATTTATAGCAAAAAAAAAACACAATATTTAATTCTTATTAATACAATCAAACTTTTGTAAGTCTAATATTCATATTAAATAAAAATATAATAAATTAAAAAAGCTTACATATCAAAATAGACAATTATTATTAAACCATTTCAGCAAGAAGTCTATTATTAATTAAATATATATATAGGAATTAATGGATCCTAATATTTTAGTGTTTGGTGTACCAGGAAAGTTAGTTTAAAGTAAAAAGTACATGAAAGTAATGATGTAAGAAACAATTGTTTAATGCATACAGGAGTTAAGAAAAACAACATATCCAGAAAAATTTACATTTTGGTGAAAATACCTTGTATATAAAGAAAAGTTTTGGTGTTCAGGTGTGGATTATCTTGCGTAGAAAAGAACAATATAATATCCCGTTTTGTAACAGTTATTGTGTATGAACATATTGAGAAAAACACAAGGTCTTACATAAATACTCTGTATAACAGATTTCTTGTAGCCGTTTGCATTTACACTCACTAAGCCATGAATTGAATATCTAGCGCTAGAAAATACCGAAAAACGCAACTCAATATCTAAATTCTTGTTAAAAATAATTACACCTAAAATTTCCAGAAATTTAAATGTATAAGTTCATCTGTCCAGCAGTTTACTATATGACCTCAGTACCTAAAATTATCTGATTATACAAGGTGAGAATTTTAAAATGTTACAAGGCAATATCAGAATAATAACGGTTTAAATTTTTTTATAAAGTTAAAAGGTCAGATCTTAAGATATTTTTCACAGTTACCGATTTTCACAGTTTGAATGACGGCTGTCAACTATGAAATGTCAAATGAATTTTTTTTTTCAAAAAATAGACTGCCTAATAATGGGGCACAATTTTTCTAGAAATCCAGGGTGGATTTTCAGGTGCCCAGTAGTGAATATTATGATTAATTTAAAGAGCAAAGAATGAGCTATGAAACGTAGTACAAAATAAAAACTTACTTGACCACAATTGTTAAAGGTTGACTAATCAGAAAATATAATGGTTCTTAAATTCTTGGATTTTAAGTGTCAAAATCGGACAATATTGTCCGATTTTGAAAATATTGACCATACAATTCCTGGTGAAAAGTGACAATTATACAATTTTAAAATCGGCAGCACCGATTTTTGATACATTTCTGATTCAGTAGTAATTTGTCTGGATCCAACTGCCCTCTCTTCTTTGGTTTTTGTATGTGTTCGAATTCTATTTCTGGCATGAAAATTTCCAATAATGCGTCCTCCATCTTCTACTCGCTTCAATGCCATGTAGGATTTTTAAATGCTACGAACATGTCAATCTCAATGTTGCAGTTTTTTACATGGTTTTAGGAGTAGTAAACTGATACTGTTAACTCGAATTTGACAAGTTGTCAATGTCACAAGTTGAAACATACCGTAACCTAAGTAATGCTCAATTGGAAAAATTTTGAACAAATGACTAGAAGATACATGCACTACCACAAATCTTCGTGCCAAAAGGATAATTTGAACACATACAAAAAGCAACAAAGAGATGGCAGTTGGTGTTTTGGGGGCAGTTGATTTAAAGTCCATGTTAGATCCAGACAACTTGCTACTAAAACATGAATGTGTCTAAAATGCTGACGATTTGAAAATTGTACAATTTTCACCTCTATCATGTCACTCTTCACCAGGATAACATTTTGTAACTGGCTAAGATTTAAAATTCAAGAAAACAATAGTTTTTTAAGAACCATCATTTTTTCAGATATGGCAACTATTAATAATTATGGTCAGGTAAGTTTTTATTTTGTACTACGTTCCACAGCTTATTCATTGCTTTTTAAATTTAAAGTGAATTGACATAATATGCACTGTTGGGCACTTGAAAATCCACACTGGATGAGTGCTGTAGTGAATCAGCATCCTTGGTCAGTTAACACATGGTGTGGTTGGAGATAGAGTCATTGGCCCAAATTTTTTCGATAGCTTCCTAAATGGGATGAAAATCAGCAACAGTGTAGTTTCAGCAAGATGGTGCCCTACCACACTTGTATGACCAGTAAGAGACACCCTCAATGGCACCTGAAAATATGAAAAATCGAATTCGGCATGCATATACATTACTAACCCTAACTACTAACGCTAAAGTCGATGGACATCATTTTGAACAACTTTTTAAACACGAGCGTCGTTTAATTTAAGGCATTCAATACTAGGTTTATTGTTATTTTAGTTTTCTTTTTTAATTCATAACTAGGTAACAAGTAAAGCAACTGCAAAGATTTTAGGGGTACTTACGTAGTTTATGACAGACAATGGAATTTTCGAAAAAAAATAATACCATTCCATTTGACATTTCAAAGTTGGCAGCCGCCATTCAAAATGTGGAGAGAGTGGGTAACTGTCAAAAATATCTCACAATCTGATCCCCTACCTCCTTATTAACTTATCTTATTTTTATTAAACAATTTTAAACTGTTTTTCCGATATCACCTTGTAACACTTTAAAATCCTCACTCTGTATTTAAAACAAAAAAAATTCATGAATGTATGCATGCTATAGGTTAGAAATAAAAGTTTTAAAAACCCATATTTATAGGAATATTTTCATGAGAATATGCTCCTTAAGGGTTTCAATTAATTTTTAACTAAGAATTGAAATATATTTTATCAATAATGAATTTTTTGGCTATAGAATTTTGGTAAGATGGGCTGGACAGATGTAGCGTATTTCATTTAAAATATCATTTTTTACTTGATTTAGGATGAGTCGTTCAACTACGAACACCATTTTGAGTCTCTACCTAAAAATACTGGATGACTTTGAGAATAAATTAAAATCACTTGGCATCTTTTACGATTTTACCAAGGCCTTTGACACCATCAACCACACGAAACTTCTAGGTAAGCTATCTGATTATGGCTTACGAGGGCCGGCAGTGAACTCAGTTCAAACCTACCTGTCAGATCGGACTCTATGCGTGAAGCTATCTAGTACGAGGAACTTGGTTTTTTTCTAATTGGATGAATGTCAAATAGGGTGTACTAAGGGCAATGTATTGGATCCCATCCTTTTACTGTTGTTTATTTATTTCTTTATTTTTTTAAATTAATGTAAGGACGTAGTCGATGCAAGCATCGGACAAGTGGCCCTTCTGAAACATACACTACAGTGCTAAACATTCTAAATGGTACGAATTCGCAAAAGACAAAAAAGATAATCATAAGAGTAAAATAAGACTAACAAAAATTATGTCAAATAATAAAATAAAAAAGAGACAATATGACAACATATTACACAATAATACAATTTAATGAGTAAACAAATATCAGACAAAACATATATGAACAAAAGATAATCACATAACCTTGCCTTTTTAATTGTAAAATGCTTAGTCTGAAAAGGTCATATTCGGGAAAGTATCGATTGTAATTGTATACTAGTCTATCAAAAAATACACTAAACCCATAAATTGTATGGTGATGTCTTTCAAAAAACAGCTTTGGTTGTCTTGTTCTCCTAATAGGAACTAAAAATGAGACTGACTGCAGCAATATTTCACAGTTAATCGCCCCGTTTAATAACTGGTGCAAGAAAACTAAAATTGCCATTGTTCTCTGAAACTCAAAGGTTTGTAGACCACAAAGTAGAACTGTTGCACTATATGTCAGACCTTGGTATGGGAAATTAAATTTAAATAAAAGATATTTTGCAACTTTATTTTGAACTTTTTCAATTCTGTCAATGTAACACTGATATGAAGGACTCCATAAAATCGGAGCACTTTACGTTTAGTTATGTTACGAAGTAGGCAATTGGTGCTGCACACAAGTCTCTCAATATCAGACTGCAGTTGATTGGAGTCAGAGGAAAACGGTGAAAATAATTTCAAGTCGTCTGCAAATAAAAGACATTTAGATATTTTAAAACAAGATACTGTCATTTATAAAAAGTAAAAATAGAATTGGACTGATATGCTAGCCTTGCGGGACACCCGACGTTACAACAACCTGATTGGAAACTGAACCACATACATGACCTGTTGACATTGATTAAATAAATATCACTTGATCTAATAAATGTAGTTTCCAGAAAAAACAATTTGCTGTAATTTTACTATTAGAATCTGAGATGGCAGACACTATCAAACACCTTAGATTTGTCTGTGTAGATAACATTAATCTGTTGACCAGTCTCAACTGATGTTATTCGGTAATTTTGAAATACCGCCCGATTTGTAGCCGTTGAGCGACCGCGATAAAAACCATGTTGGTCCCTCGAGATATAAGGTTTAAGTGATTCAAAAATTTCATCGGTGGCAACTGCCTCGAACAACTTAGGTATGTCTGAAAGCAAAGAAATACCTCTGTAGTTTTTTACGTCGCATCTATCACCGGATTCAAACAGAATAGAATAGAATAGTTTATATTACCATAACATTCCCAATTCTTCATCACCTTTTAATTATTTCCAGAAAAATAAAATATACTTAATTAGGCATTAGGAATTTGTTTGTGTTTTTTAAGGTTAAGGGTAATTGTCAAATCGTAATGAAAAACTGGTCTACTTGATGTTAAAAAATACATGCAATTTTCCATTTAAGAAATGAATGCTACTTTCCAACATCTGTCGGTCGTTTCACATAAGTCACGTGACTTAGTGATTGGTTAACTGGCAAAATGATATATGCAAAACCACACCACTGGTCTAAATTTTAAACCTATCTAGTGAATTTTTGTGCAATATATAAATAATATATGTGTTTGAGTCTATTACTACATCCTTTATGGAATATTTTCAGGCTCAGACATTTTAGTTTTCGAGCACAGAATGTCTGTTCCTCCCAATCATGGCTTTAACATTTGCAGCCTTAGATTTACAGGTAACCATTTCTTATAATTGAGTGTTTTAAATTATATCTAATAATTGAGTACTTATCTGTTAAATCATTTTTTTTTATGTGCCTGTTTACTACACTTGGACTAGACACTTCTATTTCTTGCATTTTAAACATTTAACATCTGCCAATTTTTTTGAATCCTTTGCTGAGGTTAACTAGAAGTTTATTTCTGAATTTTGCTACGATTTTAGTAAGTTAGTACTGCAATCTATTGTCAGATGAGTTAAAATATAAAGCTCTAATGTTAAACACATGAAAAATAGTAGAACTTAAGAGTTGAGTCACAAAGAACCAAACAATGAGAAAAGTCCACTGAATGTAAAACTCTACCTCAGACTAAAGCTAATTTGAAAACAATGACCCCGACTAAAGGACAAGCCTCCAAGGAAATGAAGACAAATAAAAATAAGTAGAGATGACATCGATACAAATTTTAAGAGAGTTGCACTTTCACAAAGTAAGGCTATCATAATAGAACGAGAATGACACCCAAGCAAACAAAAATTGATAGAACAACTAGCTAACAAGGATCTTAAAATGAAATTGAAATAAAAAATAAAATATTAAGTCTAATGATCCAGTAATTATTACAGATATTCTGAAAAGCTTCACTTCAGAATTCCTTCATGAACTGTGTAGAAATCCCATATTTAACTTACACTTTTGGACCTTAAAAAGTTCCAAAACAAATAACTTCAATATCACTCCTATTAATGTAATGTGTAAAAGTTATGCTGAAATTCAAGATGATTGTGATAAATTCAATATTGGTATAGGGGAAATTAAGAATATAATATTAGGCTTAAATTAATATAAGATTAAGAAACTGTTCTAGTTCCTACTCTGTAACTGAATTGTCAGCCTGTTAAATTTGTATTAAATTAAATAAATAAATAAATAAATTACTGTTACTTGTTCAATATACCATTGGAGTAACTTTTTATCAGAATTAACAGGAATGCTGCAAAGTTTTACAAAATATTTTTTTAGAGTTGAAAAATTTATTATATTCTAAAGTATTGATATATAAACATATTGTTAATTATAATACTGAAGTTCAATATACTCCCACATATGCCAATTTTAAGCCCATAACAGAATCGTGAGCCCTTTTCTAGTATGGAAGGAAGCTACCTAGGATAGCATTTAAGTAAAATGACTCTCCGTTGTACCTTTAAGAAAAGGTAGAAATGTGGAGTTATTGTGGCTTGACTGGGGTTGGCAAAAAGGCCTTATAAGGTTAAAAGTGATTTTATTGCTTTTATCGCTTTTATCCTAATCAGCATTTTTCATTTTTTCTAAGTTAAATATTGAAAATTAAATTTTAATTTTAGATAATTATAAACTTACCTTGCCAATTAATTAATACACATTTATAGAGAGATGTTGATGGATCACTTAATTTGACAAATGCATACATTATTTTCCCAGAATTTAAATCTTCTTTTAATTCATTTATTCCACCATCTCCTTTACTAACAAACTTAACAGCATTAGTTTGACCTTCGTATCCAAAAAGAGCCCTAAAACATATTGAAGTATTTTAAAATTTATAAATACATTTATTTATTAGTGCTTAAATATTTAAAATGAACTTTATTTCCTGAATTAAAAAGGTGACAGATAAGATCATAGGAAAGCCATTTTGTAAAGGGTTAACACTGTACAGTGATTTCCCATTGGCATTTACACATTTGTATTGGGTAATGTATGTGTTGAGTATTATCAATCTACTCTGAAAGTCCATGTGAGTCCATGTTATTTTGTTATTCCAATGACAGATATGTCCAGAAAGTGTCCACTACTCCAACCTTCAAACCACATTTCTATAAGAAGGCAGAACTCCTTATCACTGGATCATCGATGTGATCTGAGATCACTAATATAGGTAATAGGCATATCCCTTAAGCTAATCAGGGTAGGCTACTGCTCTCCTAGATTGGATTATCTTAATAATGAATCAATAGGGCACCACTTCCCGACTAAAAAACCATCTCATTACCCTTTTAACAACCGTTTCTTAGATGAGAGGACCTAGTAAGAGTTCTCACTAGGTTCTACTTTTTGTGATAAGTAACAAAATTTTCTGTGGAAGTAACTAAATGATTCCAAAGCAATTCAGAAGTTTTAAAGATATCAATTTATGATAAAAGATTTTCCCACTCTACTCATATGCTCAATAATTAATTTTCAAAGATTGCTTCTACAGTAGTTCCTTGCAGAAACACTGTGAACACTGTATATAAAGTTATAATATTCGCCCTTTCTTCCAAACAATTTTTTGTATTTACTTCCAAAATTAAAAACGAATCTGTAAGTTGTGCTGCGAACAGCTTTACTTATACTACTGTTGTCTCTATGTGAAGTTTAGGTTCATTCTGCAGTTTATATATATATATATATATATATATATATATATATATATATATATATATATATATATATATATATATATATATATATATATATATATATATATATATATATATATATATATATATATATATACATATATATATATATATATATATATATATATATATATATATATATATATATATATATATATATATATATATATATATATATATATATATATATATATATATGTGTGTATATATATATATATATATATATACACACACGTATATATATATTTGAAAATTTTTTTAATCGCTGTAACTTATTGTTCAATTCTTGTATGAACTAAGATAGCAGTTAGTTTATTATTAATAATAATAATAATCTTTAGTAATAATAATAATAATAACAATTTACATAGATTGATTTACAGTCATTATTATGGTGTATACTAGCATAAACCTTTTTTTTTTTTTTAAATATGGTACCTAAGTGGGGTACTCGTATATACCATTTGTTTAAATTTGGCTACAATATATTTTTTATTTTATACATAGGAGAATCAATTTACTGTCGAGACAATACACTAGAGTTAACATAAATAGAAATTAATTAGTAACTAATTGAGAACATAATAATTATTTTTCTTAATATCGTTATTATTACTTGAATAAATGTTCAAATATTTTAAATTGCTTTGCTATAAATGTCTTGCATTCTTTCTTAAACCTATTTACACTTTGAATGGTTCTTATATTAGCTGGGATTAGATTAAATATTTTAGGTCCTAAGTAGGTTATAGTTTTTAAGTTTATGTTATTAAAGTTTAAGGGAATAATCAGATTTTTGTTCAACCTTGCATGGGTGTGATAACAATGGCGAACATTGTTTTCTGATAATTTTCTGGTATAAATGAATTGTGCTACTGCCATTGTATATAATGTTCTAATGTTGCATACTTCGGCGGAGAACAGCAAGTCTAAGGGATATAATCGATTTTTGTTATGTATTACCCTTAGTAAATATTTCTGAACAATAATTAACTTGTATAATGCATTGTTATATAGGCCTCCCCAAACAACAATGCCATACTTGAGCAACGACTCCACTAGGGCTCTGTAAATAATAATTAGTATGTTTATATTTAAAAATTATTTGAGAATATAAAATTTATGAATTAAACAACATATTCTTTTTGAAAGATATTCTATATGTGGGTGCCATTTTAGATATTGATCAATCATTATCCCAAGGTACTTTATTTGAGGAACCTCATTTACTTTTTGATTATTTATATTAATGTATTTAAATTCAGGCCTATTTGCCTGTGTTAAAGAGAAAGCTATGTATTTTGTTTTATCAAGATTAAGAGATAGTTTAAAACTGTCCAACCACGTTTTAGTAATTGTTAAACCATTTATCATTTTGACCTTTACCTCTTCCTAGCTACTTCCATTGAACATCAACACAGTGTCATCCGCATAGGATATCACCAACCCGTCCAAGTCAAGTGACAATAAGCTGTTAATATATGTAATAAATAAAATCGGACCCAGGACCGTTCCCTGGGGCACTCCCATTTTAATAAGCCGTTTGTTACTTATGGTGTTATTAAGTTTTACCACTTGATATCTATCGGACAAATATCTTTGTAACAATTTCCATCCAGTCCCTCTGACACCATAATTCCACATTATGTCAAGAAGCCTATGGTGGGGGACTGTATCAATATTCCCATTGTTCATATTCTTAGTAAGTTCAGATATTAATGTATGCATAGCATCATCTGTACTACATCCCTCGATGATACCATATTGATGATCAGAAAGAATATTATTATCTTAATTTAATACATTTTTCTAATAGCTTTGCAAAGTTGCTTATTAAGCTTATGGGTCTATAATTGTCAATTTGGGTTTTTAGACCACTCTTATAAATAGGTGTTACTGCTGAGTGTTTGAAATGAGAGGTCACGATTCCTGTTGCAAGGCTAGTATTAATTATGTGTAGTAAGGGTAAAGTAATTTCTTTGTGAGTTTGTTTAATTAGTTTAGATGATATTCCATCTAGTCCCGGAGAACAAGAATTTTTTAACGAGTTAATATGATTAAATAATTCGTTTTCAGACACAGGAACCACGTACATTGAATTTTGCAGATTAAATTGTATGTCAATAAGCGTTGCTGGTGTGGGAATCCTGCTTGCCATATATATATATATATATGTAAATTTTAAAAATTTAATGGAGTTAGCCCTTACTTGACGGAAATTCATTATACACAAGTACAAATAAACAAATCTTTAGAATTTAGAAATACTATATTACAAATATTAACAGCTGTTTCAACAACACTGTGTCTCGTCAGAACATTCAATCAAATCAAATCAAAATAAGCTTTATTGTCAAAAACAAAGTTATCTTAAGGACAAAGCAACTTATAACTAGTACTTAAAGTAATTTAAATATATATATATATATATATATATATATATATATATATATATATATATATATATATATATATATATATATATATATATATATATATATATATATATGTTTTCATTCCGGGTGTACATCCGTTCACTACTGTCGTTCTGAAAAGAACAGTTTTGCTGACGTTTCGCCAAAATCACATTTGGCATTTTCGAAGCTTTCTTTCTCGCGTCCGAATAGAGACTGAAGTGTTAGTGACTGCGACGCTTCCTTTTATACCCCTACTCGGGGCCGAAGGTTATATCTGCGCAGGTGTTGGTCGTTATTTATGTTTTCCGGATGGTGCTGTTGTTGTTGCGCTAATTGCGCTTGAGTTTTTGCGATTTTAGATTTGTCGATTATTGTCTTCCATACTGTTGATAGTTTTAATGATTCGTCCCTTTTATTCAAATCACCTTGTTTTTCAATTTCTATGGCTTCTCGGATTATTCTGGTCTTATAATGTTCTATATTGGCAATCTCCCTACACCCATCAAAATTT
This sequence comes from Kuschelorhynchus macadamiae, assembly GCA_030620095.1. Classification (NCBI taxonomy): domain Eukaryota; kingdom Metazoa; phylum Arthropoda; class Insecta; order Coleoptera; family Curculionidae; genus Kuschelorhynchus; species Kuschelorhynchus macadamiae. The sequence continues at coordinate 303,569 of JAUTXW010002854.1, read as the reverse complement.
ATTTTATGGCCGGTTTCCTGATGATGTAGGAATAAAGCTGAGGTTGTTTGTCTATTTCTGATGCTGAGTTTATGCTCTTCCACTCTTGCTGATATTCGCCTGTTAGTTTGCCCTACGTACAACTTTTCACAGTCCTGGCACGGAATACTGTACACTCCGTGGTTTTCCAATTTGATTTTATCTTTTGGGTTTCTGAGTAGTTTACCTATAGTTGTTTGTGGCTTGTGTATTGTTTGTATGTGGTGTTTCCTCAGAATTCTTCCGATTCTGTCTGTTGTGCCTTTTACATATGGTAAGACTACTCGTTGCTTTCCCAGTTCATATTTTTTGTTGTTCGTTGTTCGGGAATTCTTCCGATTCTGTCTGTTGTGCCTTTTACATATGGTAAGACTACTCTGTTGCTTTCCCAGTTCATATTTTTTGTTGTTCGTTGTTCGGGAAACCTGTGCATTAATAGCTTTCTCTATGGTGCGATTTGTGTAGCCATTTTTCTTTAAAGCACTAGATATTACCTTAAGTTCGTTTTGTCTCGTCTAGGCTTGCTATGATATCGTTTTTTTCAAGGACGATATCTCGTATAATTCGAGTGAAATGCTCCGAGTTTTTAACGAATGAATCAGCTTTTTCTACAGTTGGTTGCATAATTTCAGAAAGGTTTTTCTCCAGTTTTTGTAGCGGCGAATTAACAGCACTAACAATAGGTCTGATAGGCGCCCCTGGTTTGTGTATTTTTGGTAAACCATAGAGTTTAGGACATCTGCTCGACTTTTCCCTTGGTATGATTTTTTGTTGAATTTCGGGGTTTATTGGTGAACTTTTTATTTTATTTTTAGTTGTTTTTTCTAGATACGTTGTCGGGTCCCTTGGAACAGGCCTATAACAATTGTCTTGTAGGATATCCTGCATTCTTTGTACGTAATCTTGAGTATTCATAACCACAGTTGCGTTTCATAATATATCATCCTACAGTCTCTCGGAAAGTGAAAAATCCGTACTGAGTAAGGGTTTTAATTTTGCGATATCTCCTAAGGAAATCCCTAAAGAAGAAATAATAGCTGGAGTGGAAGCTGTCCTTGACTCCTCTGAAGAAACAAAAGCAGAGGAGATTCGACAAGAGGTGGCAAGAATTTTAAGATCAAGCAAAACACCAAAACAAAACCTAAATGCCACTGAACAAAAGGCCCTAATAAACCTTCGAAAAAATAAAGACATCACAATCCTTCCAGCAGATAAAGGAAACGCAACTGTGGTTATGAATACTCAAGATTACGTACGAAAAATGCAGGATATCCTACAAGACAATTGTTATAGGCCTGTTCCAAGGGACCCGACAACGTATCTAGAAAAAACAACTAAAAATAAAATAAAAACTTCACCAATAAACCCCGAAATTCAACAAAAAATCATACCAAGGGAAAAGTCGAGCAGATGTCCTAAACTCTATGGTTTACCAAAAATACACAAATCAGGGGCGCCTATCAGACCTATTGTTAGTGCTGTTAATTCGCCGCTACAAAAACTGGAGAAATACCTTTCTGAAATTATGCAACCAACTGTAGAAAAAGCTGATTCATTCGTTAAAAACTCGGAGCATTTCACTCGAATTATACGAGATATCGTCCTTGAAAAAAACGATATCATAGCAAGCCTAGATGTCAAATCGTTATATCCCAGTATTCCCATCGACGAAGCATTGGACAAGATTGCTATGAACGAGGATTTCCAGGCACATATAATAGAACTCTCGGAGCATTGCCTCAAAAATACTTATTTTTCTTTCAACGGGCAAATGTATAAACAAACGGATGGTGCTCCAATGGGGTCCTCGCTATCACCAGTAGTTGCTAATTTATTTATGATATACTTCGAGAAAGAAGCTCTTGAGAAAGCAAGTTTAAAACCCAAATTATGGATTCGTTATGTGGATGACATATTTATTATATGGCAACATGGTCATACAGAGCTCGAAAAATTTCTGACTCACGTAAATTCAATCCACCCCAGAATACAATTTACTCTAGAGTTAGAGGAAAACAACAAACTACCATTTTTAGATGTTTTGGTCACAAAACTGCATAACGGACATTTCGAATACACCGTGTATAGAAAACCAACACATACAGACAGATATTTAAATGCAAAATCACATCATCACCCAGCACAAATTCAAGCTGTGGCAAATACTCTAATATCTAGATCCGTGCGACTAACTGAAACACAGACGAGACAAAACGAACTTAAGGTAATATCTAGTGCTTTAAAGAAAAATGGCTACACAAATCGCACCATAGAGAAAGCTATTAATGCACAGGTTTCCCAAACAATGAACAACAAAATATGAACCGGGAAAGCAACGAGTAGTCTTACCATATGTAAAAGGCACAACAGACAGAATCGGAAGAATTCTGAGGAAACACAACATACAAACAATACACAAGCCACAAACAACTATAGGTAAACTACTCGGAAACCCAAAAGATAAAATCAAATTGGAAAACCACGGAGTGTACAGTATTCCGTGCCAGGACTGTGAAAAGTTGTACGTAGGGCAAACTAACAGGCGAATATCAGCAAGAGTGGAAGAGCATAAACTCAGCATCAGAAATAGACAAACAACCTCAGCTTTATTCCTACATCATCAGGAAACCGGCCATAAAATAAATTTTGATGGGTGTAGGGAGATTGCCAATATAGAACATTATAAGACCAGAATAATCCGAGAAGCCATAGAAATTGAAAAACAAGGTGATTTGAATAAAAGGGACGAATCATTAAAACTACCAACAGTATGGAAGACAATAATCGACAAATCTAAAATCGCAAAAACTCAAGCGCAATTAGCGCAACAACAACAGCACCATCCGGAAAACATAAATAACGACCAACGCCTGCGCAGATATAACCTTCGGCGGAATTTGAATTTGAATTTGAGTCTCTATTCGGACGCGAGAAAGAAAGCTTCGAAAATGCCAAATGTGATTTTGGCGAAAGGTCAGCAAAACTGTTCTTTTCAGAACGACAGTAGTGAACGGATGTACACCCGGAATGAAAACACATTGTATTTTTCCATCCGTGAAGGAGTAAAAATATATATATATATATATATATATATATATATATACTACTATTAGCTTTAGTCTAGGACTCAAGAACTTAAATGTATGATTAAGATTAAGATAGGAATCTTTGTATAGTACCGTGTCATAAATAAATATATAAGTAAAGTAATTATCCCAAAAATAAATTTCATGTCAATATTTAAAATATAACAAGCTCGTAACAAACAGACAAATACTAAATGACAACACTAAGACTATGTTACAGGTAAGTACCTAATTTAAAAAAAAAAGAACAAGTTTAATGTGTACATTTAGAGCTAAAAATAAAAGAAACGAAGTTTTGAAAAAATATACACTTAAGGAAGAGCTAAAATAAGAAAAACAGGAAAAACAACAAACAGAATCGAACTTACACAATTAAAAGGAGTCATCATAATATTCTCCCAGATCGTAATACACTCTTTCAACCAGTAATCTTTTTACGTGTATTTTAAACTGTCGTAATGTTGGGATTTCTTTGATGGCAACAGGAAGGTGATTAAATATTTTAATGCTCTCATAAATAATAAACCTCCTAGTCAAGGCCGAAGATGGAATGGGCAGACGAAAAGACGCCAAGTGTCTGGTGTTGTATGGGTGATCCTGTTGTATGGGCGATACAGACGGTCTCGAGTATATACAGAGACGGGTTAGTATCCGTTTGGAATGGAAAATCGGCCTACAAGATTCTCTACTGTTTAAGTTATATATGTACCTTACTGCCCTTTTTTGCAAAACAAACAGCGAGTCAAGTAGGTAGTTGTGCGTATTGCCCCAGAATACTACTCCATATCGCAAGTGTGATGATAAAACATTCTCGCTGGTGTGACACCAACTCCCGAGACACCAAACGAATGGCACAGCACCCAGAAGCCACCTTTTTAGCCAATTTATTTCTGTATATGAGTCTCAAAATTCATATTTCTATGAATATAGACTCCCAAAAACCTAACATCCGGCGCAACCCTAAGCATATCTTCTCCCAAGGACATCTCATCAACATCACACCTAAATGATACTAAACTAGTTTTAGTGACATTCAGTGACAAGTTTGCATCACACCATTTCTTGATCTTAGGCAGGTTAGCCACTATTTTATTATTCAGAGCCTCCAAGCTTACATCATGCCAGAGAAGCGTTGTATCATCGGCAAACAACGTGAAATTTCCCTCCATATCAACATAGGCCAAATCATTGATATACAATAGGAATAGGATCGGCCCCAAAACAGAACCCTGAGGCACCCCACGTCTTATCTCATTAGATGACGAAACATTTGGACCAATAGCAACCTTCTGGGTCCGACCCCCAAGATAACCCCTGAACCACTCTAGAACCCCACCCCTAAAACCATACCTATCAAGCTTTTGCAACAATATTTCATGACTCACACAATCAAAGGCTTTTGACAAGTCACAAAACACTGCCGCGACCGCCCTCTTGTCATTGAGAGCGAAGTATACCCTCTCCAAAAACTGATAAACTGCATCACCAGTACTCCTAGCTGCCTGGAAACTAAACTGACTTGGATGTAAAATGTTATTTTGTGTAAGATAGGAGATCACGCGCTTTTTTACTAACTTTTCGACCAGTTTAGATAGAGTAGATAATAATGAAATAGGCCTGAAGTTAGAGGGAATGTCCAATTCTCCACCTTTATGCAAGGGAATAATCAAAGTTCTCTTCAAGCTAGCTGGAAAACTGCCCTCAAGCCAAGAATGATCTATTGCACCAGAAAGTGCACATAAGGCTGACTCCGGAAGGGACAAGTATATTTTAGCTGAGATTCCATCTTCACCGCTTGAACTCTTATTTCGTATTGAGCGTATAACCTCCATGAGATCTGCATGGTCAGTGGGATGAAAAAAGAATGCCCTCTCAATGAAGACTCCATGCATAAAATCCAACGGGTCCACTGCAGGGCTCAGTCTAGCTATAATAGCATCAGCAACCGAACAAAAATAGTTATTCAAGATGTCCAAGGACATACCCGGAACAGGTGATCCAGATTGACTAAATTGATCTCTAAGTTTGTTAATGATGCCCCAGCTTTCCCTTTGGGCATTACTAGATTCAGTCAAACGCTTCCAGTAATGCATTTCCTTCGCCAATCGAATTAATTTACAGTATAAAGATCTATACTGCCGAAAGTAATGTAGAAAATGCTCATTATTAGTATGCTTTCTAATCATATGCAGACTTCTCATATTTTCTGCTGAAACTTTTAAACCCTGAGTAATCCAAGGTTTTTTGTTTTTTCTCTTGATCCTTCGGATTGGAAAGGCAGTATTAAATTTATATTGTAAACAGAGATGAAAGCTTTCTAAAGGATTGTTACTTTCAAATATAAAATGCCAATCAACTTCAGAGCACATCCGATTAAAACTGTTGTAATTAGAGGCGCTAAATATCCTTCCATATTTAAATTTAGGATTGATTTTTATTTTGTCAACTTTAACCCTACCAGTAACAGCCTCATGGTCTGACAGGCCAGAACTAACAACAGAATAATCTATATCATTTGGATTTAGGTTAGAGCAAAAATAATCAATGATAGTTGAGGAAAACTGGGAAATACGAGTGGGAGAATCAACAAACATGGTCAAATTGAACGATCCAAGTAGATTACATAAGTTAAAAGTTGATTCTAAGCTTTGTTCATTATAATTAACATTAAGGTCACCTACCAGAATAATACTACAATTACCAGGCAGAAGCGACAGTAGCAATTCCATTGAAATTAAAAAGGCATTAATATTTGTGTTAGGGCTTTGATATATACAGACAATATACAGGTTAATTGATTTTGAGAATATGATTGAAAATTCAAACATTTGCTCCGTCACTAAGTAATCAAACTTATCAATATTCACAAAGCAATGATGAGATAGAAATGACTTCTTAACAATAATCATAGTACCTCCATGTGAGAACGTAGATCTGCAAAATTTAGACAGAATTAAATAGTCATCAGAAATAAAGCACATTTCCTCTGGTTTAAGCCAATGCTCACAAATACATAAAATTTCTGGATAATTCCTGTCTTCCAAAAATAAAAGAAATTCATCTGATTTGTTTCTTATAGATTGAATATTTAAGTATAAGATGTTGAATGAATTTTGGTAATTGTCTGAATTTGAATTTACCTCAGTTTTACTCTGGGGAGAAAATGGAGAAAATTTGTTTGTGTAATAATATCAGCCTTTTCACCACTGTCTCCACTACCCTGAGGCAAGAGTGACAGTTGTACAAGTAATTTGTTTACAAGAAAACGTTTTGAAACTTTTGAATTATTAATATTAGTTTCCAAAAAAAGTACATTCTTTGTGTTCATAAAGGCTCTTTTCAGATTACAGTTAAAATTAAAAATCTTGTTTTCCACTGTGTCATCAAATCGACCAAAAGGCACCGACATAACTACAACATTAGTGTTAGAGCACGAGCTAACTTTTTTAAACAAGTCTTGTGTAGAAGGAGCTAAACCATTTTTAAAGTCTATTCCTATAATTAAAATCAAGTCACTAGAGTCAAAGTTTCTTGATAAGCTTGCAATATCCTCCACTACTGCAAGAAAAGATGCACCTGATTTAATAATACTCCCAATTTCGACTTCACTGTTTAAGCGCTGCACCAAGAGTTTATTCAAGTTATGTCCCTGTTGGTCACCAAGAATAAGTACTCTTCTGATTTTAGGAATGGTATCAGAGTTGCTGTTGAGAGCACTAACTGATTTGAATAATAGTGAAGTTCCAGACTCGTCAAGGTTAACCCGTGAAGAATCATTAATTTGGTCAGAAAAATCCTCTTTAAGTTTTTTTAGTTCATTAAGATAGCAATCATTCTCTGCCTTATAGTGAAGTATTTTTTGTTCCAGATCATCTCGCTTTTTATGTAGGGTAGCCAAGTCACTATTTAACTGTTTTATATCTTTTAAAAAGCATTGATTCTCCTTTTCCAACGTCTCCATTGAAACAATCATACTTCTATTTAGTTTAGTTAGATCTGAAACATCATTGGTGCATTTATTTTTTAATTCAGTGAATATTTCGTTTTCCCTTACGAGGTTTTCATTCTCTAGTTTTAACAGTCTGATTTCATCTTTGAGCTCTTCGATCTTTTTGTTCTGTTGTTCCAGCTGCTTAGTAAATCTAATTTCCGCCTGTGACACATCATCCTCAAAAGCTTGACTACTTCGTTTCATTCGTTTTATATACTTGTCCTCTTTTGTGTCATTTTGGAGACACTCTATCCTTCCCATAAGGTCCTGCTCCTTGGTGGCATTTTTATTTGCAGTTTTTTGGCATTCATTTGAGCAAATTAATTTATATCCAGCAATCTTTATAGCTTCTTTTTTGTGTTCCAAACAGCTTGGGTGAAAAATTCCAAAACACACAACACAGCAGTAATTTCCAAAGTCTTTATCTTTGCAACATTTAAAATTCCGTAGCATTTTCAGAGTGCAACAGGCCATTTGAAAAATTAATTCAATTCATTCATTTAGAGCATGATTATATAGAATAGAGTTTACTGAGTTTGGCAATGTGATTGAGACACAGTGGGATAATGAGCTTTAAATACATAATAATAACTGGAACAAAGAAGAAGGACTGGGTAAAATCAACAAAAACGATTCTTTATGTCTGATTAGCTGATATATTGCACAAAATTCAAGTATTACATAGAAATCAACTGGTTAAATTTTGGTATGAATCCAAGATGTCGGCTTAACAAAATATTTAAAAAATCAGCCTGAAAAACTACTTATTAGAATGATTTTGAATTTTGAGCAAGAATTAAAGGCGATACAGAGATAAACTGCTATAAGTAATTGTGGTAAGAATGCAAGATGGCAGAACAAAATGACAACCAAAAATAAAAGGTTTGCAATCTTGAAAAAAAATCACCCTCCAAGGTTTTACATATCTTCAAGTTTTAGCATTTCTAGATGCACAAAAACATGTTTTCTCAATTTTCTTCGTCTGTCTGTCAGTCTGGCTATCTGACAAATTTAATTTGTTTTGTTAATATGAAGTAAGTACTTTTAATTTATTTTATATTGATTTTAATTTAGGTGATTAGTTTTTGACTTTCTATAGTTTAAGTCTATAGTTCATTGACAAAAATATGATGCCTGTTATATATAAATTATATCATACTATACATATATTTACGACTTGAAGCAGTTCGAATTTCTAATGTAAAATGGACATTTTATATTTTAATATGAAATAAACAATAATTGATTTAATTTAACATTGATATGTGTACGTCATTAATATTATTTTATCATCATCATCACCATATATTTTAAATAGACATATAAGTTGCTATTTGTAAGTGCAATTTCAATGTTAAATAAATAATTTGAATTTAAACTGTTTCACTGACCATTTCATGCTTAATGAAGAAATCATAATAACACAAACAACAATAAATGGATGTAAACTTGCTTCACACTTTGTGAAAAAAGAGTATCTTCATAGTGGTGTAGGGAATTTCATTAAAAATGGTCTGGAATATGTTGGAAGATCTGATATTGTTAATAAAACAATAGAAAGTACTCAGGATAATTTTTTTGCAATACGAGACAAAACGCACATCTTGACCATATTTTAAATTTTTTTTTTTATTTAACCTATAACCATGGTAGGCACAAATAACCTTTTTATTTAATAAGTTGTACAGTACAGATTGGTCTTTCGTAAGAGCTGATGACTCAAATGCTGACTAAAAAAGTTAAAATTTTTATATCTAAACTGACAGATAATTTTAATAGGTACATGTTTTCCTGTAAGAAAATTGTATAAGATAAGAAAAAAAAGTATAAGGTGGTTTAACTCAGTGTTAGGGGGAAATGAGAGAACATCTGATATTTCTAAATAAACTTTATAGCATATCAAAGCTACCATAGTTATTAATAGTAAAAAAATATATAGACCTATCTATAACCATATAGACAGGCTATACACTAGTGGTAAGTTAAGAGCAAACTCCAATTTTATACAAAATGCAGACAATAAAAGTTCAAGCTGCGTGGCAAATAACAAATGACCTTAGCGGAGTTTGAAAAAAAGCAAACCCATCTACTAAAATAAATGCTAATGAATTCAATATTTTTTTGGAAATGTTGCTGAAAGTTCAGAGGAGCTGTCTGCCTGGGGCTAGGCAACACTGATACACTGACAGAAGTAAAACGGCTAGGTTAGCCACGGAAGGCATTATCGTTAAACACAAAAACGGTATAGTGGAGGAACTAAGTGAAATGTATCATAATTAAATCCATAATATAAAAAAATGATACTGCTCAAACAATGGCCATATAGAGGCAGTAAGTAAATTGATACCAGGTTATGCGCTGAAGGCAGTTAAGTAAATAATTAGGTACATCAAAAGTCAAGAAATGTAAGGCAGTTTGGCAAACTGCCATATTAAGGAATTTTTCAAATGCAATTATTTGAAAATTGCAGAGTGTTTGTCCAATTTTTTTTTCTGGATCAAAAGTGCTTCTTCTGCAAATTTTATTTTTTTAATCTGTACTATAAAGGCACAAAATCTGAAATACCTACTCTTAACAAGACCTATTTGTATTGTATTAAGGGTGGGTTTATAGATGAAATAAAATAAAATAAAATAAAATAAGAAATAAGGATTCGGAGGTAGTTTATAAAGGAAATAAAATTAAATAAGAAATAACAATTGTCAAATTCTGTAACACAACAGTTTTTTTCCAAGATTTTCAATACTGCTATACCTATTGGATTCATTTTTTTAGCACAACTTTAATTTAAAAATGCATACAACTCATCCAATTACAAAAATATTCAGTGAAATTCTCAATACCTATAATATGTTCAACAATTTCACTTAATAGTTTTGTATTTGGATTAGTTGTGCATATTTTTAAAGTTGTGTTTAAAAAAATAATCCAATAGATATAGCAGTATTGAAAACTGTTTTGTTACAGGGATGGACAGCAATTTTTTAATTTCTTATTTAATATTATTTTCTGTATATACAATCTCCGAATCCTTATTTCTTTGTTTATTTTATTTCTTATTTTATTAAATTTCCTGTATAAACCCACCTTAAAATATTCCATTTGTAAAATAACCTTTCCTCCTATGAACTGATAAAAAAATAAACATAAAAAAAGGATGATATGGTAATCTTCGATTAAAATTAATACAGAATAATTAGCCTAAGTAGGCTTTTAAATCAAGGATGCTTTAAGGCGGACTTTACAGTAAAATAATACATTTGCTTCCTGCGGTGATAATAACCCAAAACATACCAGTTAGTTTCTGTTTTATCATTCAAGACGTCCTTCCAAGCCTCCTTTAGCGCCGCATTGTGCCTGCTAAGGTCTACAGTCATTGTTTCCCCTGTTTTCTATTATGTTATTGATATAAATCAGTCGGTCAAAATTGCACTTTTTTAACCATGTTTTCTTTTTTTGCACTGCTTTGGTATCATCACCATTTTTTTATTATATTTTCATATGATTTTTGACAGTGGTAGTTTTGACTTACCACCGGTTCTTTATCAAAGCTGTTTTCTTGCTGCACTAATATTTGCAAACATTTTTCTAACCTGGTTCAAAGTGACGTCATTATTTCAAATCGTAATAAAATGCCATTTCAGACGTTGAAATATTTATTCCGCAAACTTTGGTTGAATGTTCTGCATGGGCTTCCTAGCTCGTTAGTAAAGTACTCGGCTTTGAATGCCGCGCATGTGTGTTCGAAATCCCGTTCAGGCGTATCACTTTTTTTAAGTTTTTTTTAACAGAACTTATAATTAATAAATCCTAGGTTTGCTGTACAGAAAGCGCTAGGAGGCGCCTAACCTAAAAACTGAAGCATGTTACCGAAGGAACCCTGCAAATGTATATCATTTCTTAAGTTACGTCTGTCTAAAAAATCAGTGACCTGGCTGAAGGGTTGTGGGACATAACCATCCCAGTGCTTTTGCCCCGCATTTAAAAATCTAGCTTTCTGTTTTTTTACGCAATTTGATGGAAACAGCAGCACGTACGCTGTAAGTTATGTGATCTTGCGAGTGCGATTGCACCGCAACACGCTTAAATTCAGCCGATAAGGGCGCTACACTTCAACCTACCCATAGCCCTACTTAGTCGTACCTTATCGTATCAAGGACTGTAAACTCTCTCACGTATATCATTTCCGATCACCTGGCAGGCAGAAAATTTCACCAAAGTCTGTATTTTAAAAAAAAATTATTTAGGTATAAATATTACACTGTCTAAATCTCAAGCGTACCTCAAATTTATATATTTTTTTGATATTTCTCAAATATAATTCTAATAAAACGCCTGGCAAAGTTTTAGAGACCTTAATAAATAATCTGGATTTTTAATTTTTTGCTTGTTGTTTTGTTTCTAGATTGTGGCTCGGATACTATAGAGGTGGCTAGTGAGTGAGTGATTCGGTTCGCGTGATCCGATTTTTTATTTTAATGAATGCCTCGAGTCACTCATCTTAAAATCACTCGAGTCTCGAATCTCAAACGGCTGCTAAATTCACTTACTACGTACACTCTCTGACTCCTGTTTCAGCTCTCGTTATTCTTGTACAGCGGAACAATGTGTGAACCTTTCTTTGTTTCATGCCTAGCAGTCGGTCCCGGATGAATTAAATATTATTTAATTGTCAATATTTTCATACGCTTATTTTTTATTCGTAATACTAAAAGAAACATAATTTGTTTATTTCGATGCTAATCAATAATGATTATAAATAAGTGTAGACTTTCAAATAATAATAAAATAAAGTTAATACTTTATAAAATATATTTATTTAAGTATTTATAATGTACAAAAGCAAACAGAACCTATAACTTAAGGAGATATACAAGTAAAGTATTCCCACACTACACTCGTTTGTTTTTGTAATCTTGACATTGCTAGTTAACTTTTAATTTTCAAAATATTATCCAAGGACACACTGTTAAGTCTTAATAATCTAATAACCAGTAACCAAACATGCATAAAATTCCAGAAATGTTCATCAAAATGCGTCATCTGCTAGTTAGGAGCAAAAATAACTTATCCGTCCGTATGCTCTGAACTCCGCTCCGATAAGTGACTCGAGTCAGTGACACGCTTCATTTAATGCTGATGACTCGACTGACTTGACTCAATAAAAAAAACACGCTTTTGCTATCTCTAGGATACTAGTCCATTTGCTCTTCGTCCAGGGTTTATTCAGACCTGGAGCATCCCTTCCAGATGATTTACACTTTTTTCATTTTTCCAGTTTGGACCTTGTTTATAGATAGTTATTTATACATAAACAAGGGTTTGAAGAAGTTATCAATGGGATGTCCGGATAGTGAGCTCTAAGCTCCTGGTACACCCCGTATATTTCTATTATCTTTAAATTTTGTCTTCTTTATAAGACCCTTCTAATGCATCTTCGCTTCCACTAGATGCCCCTTGAGGGAACTACTGGTCTCACGGGATGACTTTTCTTTCAAGCTGTCCCCTTACCCCTCCCACTCCCGCCAAATAGTGCCATTACCTTAATATTTTTTGTAGAACTGCAGTAGACGAACGGGATAGAATGCGGGAACAACTAAGCCTCACACGTTCACAGAGTCTGCTCCCTTTTTAGCCGGGTCGTTAGTTTTCACACTGTGTGGTTGAATCTCCCGCTTCCCCCCGAAATAAAGCAGCTTAAACGGACACGTGGAAACACTTATGTTAAAAACACAGGAATTTGCTTTCGACAAAGCGATTCGGAAAACTGATTTTTTACTTCATTAAATCGTATTGAAGGTATAATAATTACAAAATGCTTCACGGATTTTTTGGTTGGCTATGCTCCACAACGCTTCAGCCAGATCTTCGATTTTCTATTCAGTTTTGACTGGTGAGGATGAACCGACAACATCACTTGTCACCGACATAAGAGAAAAAAATAATCGGAAAAGACCTGCTCGCGCGTCATCAAACGAAGAATGGAAAGGCCTCGGCGCGAGCGTCAACTTCAACGAAAAGAAGAGCCACGTCCACTGGACGACGGCACACATGCTGAGCTAATCAGACTTTTAGATAAGCAACTAATTAAAGAGACTCGTGTGCTTAACGACGACGCTGATTCAGAACGATGGTAGTAAACACCCGGTGTGAAAACACATAATATTTTTTCATCCGTGAAGAGCTGACATTTAGACTTAGGCCTATAGACAATATATGAAGTAAACGTAGAATTGTAGATAAAATTAAAAAATGTAATAAAATATCGTGTGTTTCATATATGAAAAACTATTTAAGTAGGTATAAAAGTCATCCTTTAAACTAATATTTATATTTAAAATTTTTCTCTATCTCTAACTATTATCTCCAAAACCGGAAACACACTACTGGGACATTTTATATAAAAAATGTACAATATTTTATGAGTACTTTAAAAATACATCACATTTTCTCAAATACGATGCGAACTTTTCTAAATGCACAACCTGGTTAAAATTTGTTAAAATCAACAACATAGGTTTAAAATTATAATAACTTATAACTTGAAGGCTGCATTTTATTATAACAAAAAAGTTTCAATTTTGAACAAAAAAAGATTAATATATGTAATTAAACGCGCACAGAAGAGATATGGACAATAACGAACTAAAGCAAGCCGGTCGCGGAGTGACGTGGAACGCTCACACCGTGTTGGGATAGGTCAAGATCGCTCGAAGCAACCTATAAAGTTAATGGGCCTTGATTACAAGCAGATTTTTGATTTAATTGATTTTTTATGTATTAAATAAATTTAGTTTTAAGTCGTTATAGAATTTAGTGAAATTTTTTAGATCTTCTCGTTTCGGGAACTCTAGATGTTTTCTCAATTTCGCCGGTCTGCCTGCTCGCAGCAAAGCTAAAAAACTACTTACCCGATTGATTTCAAATTTTGGTAACATATTATTACTTACGAATTACTTATGCATTTCCCTTAAATTTTACATAAAAATCAAGAAGTATACTAGAAATGTTGGTACGAATCAAAGATTGATTTCACATTTTGTACAATAATTAATTGTAATATAGAGATGAACTAGCATAATTGTAGTACGAATTCCAGATGGCGGAACAAAATGGCGGCCATATAAAATGTTTGTAATCGTAAAAAAAAATTACCCTCTTATATGTGTTCATACTTTAGCTCCCAAAATGCCAAATATTATCTTTTACAATGCCGTCGGTCTGTTAGTTAGCGGCATAGCTTAAAAACTACTTACCCGATCCACTTCAAATTTGGTCAAAAATTAATGGTCATGTGGGGATGATCTGGTAATATTTTGGTTAAATTCCAATATGGCGCAACAAGATGGCGGCCTAATGAAACGTTTATTATGAAGTTTTTAATTAATTTTATTTATGTACAGTGGTGTAGCTACACCCCCGCAGTGTGAGGGGGCCTACGAGGTCAGGGAACCCGACGGTAATTGCAAATGAGATCAAGGGGATTATGAGAGTATGGATGGTCATTTTTTTTTGTCATCAGTTATTTTCTATGATGAGAGGGGGGCTCTCCAGCAACGAGAACAAGTTATTTTCTAAATTCATAAATAAAAAACACTTTTATTTCCAACTTACAGTTTTTAGTTAAAAAATAAAACAGAAATCAGAATATACATAAAGACTGAATGTTCAAATTTTAAATTAGATTTCACTACACAGCTGGCTTTTTTTATAATTTAGGCGTGTAGCCATTCTCCTTAAATTCTTCTTTATTTTCAACATAATATATTAACACAACTGAAATTGATGATTTTTTAAATATCTCTCATTTTCTAATTCGAGCTTTGGCTTCCGGAATTTCTGCGTAACGTTGAGTCCATAATCTCCTGATAGCACAAGTTCATGTATCAGACAGACTCACAAAACACTTCTACCGGATTTTAGCATCAAAACCATAGAAAAAAAACGGTTTTGTCTATAAATTAATATGAAATAGGACAAAATACTTTATTAATATTTCTTCAACAAAAATGTTTTATTTATATTTTTCATTCATCATTTATCCATTGCAAAATACTTTATCAAGTATGTAAATGTCATTTCTGTTCTTGCGCCTGCGCTCTTTACGAATTTCCGGTCATTTGTCCTTTAAATGGCTTCTCTATTTTTATATGGCGTTTGTAGCATACAAGCTATATCCCCTCTCTCAGTGTTGCCAGATCTACTGTTTTAGCACTAGATCTACTGCTTTTTCTACGTTTTGCTACTGATCTACGGCTCCCAGGTTAAACTCTACTGCTATTTGAAAGATAAATAATATTATTAGTAACCACATTAAAAATATAAAAAAACGTTTTTAATTATTTTTATATACAGTTTTTAAAAAAATAGCAACACCCTATAACCCGACAGCAGAAGTATTCAGTATTTATGTTACTGGTCTAGTATTTGGTGTTTCTGTAGGTCTTAGAATTGCCGTATTAAAACTACCTCGACGCAAAATATTTACTTCAAACGCTATTTTTCTTGGTGTTTTTCGTTGTTTTGTTAATTTCTTTTTTGAGATACAGGTTATTAAAAATTATATTTAGTTCATATTCAAAATTATCACCCATTTTTGTATTACAATCATGTACTTCTTTTTTAAGTTTTGTTTGATGGTTAGGTTATACGTTAAACATTTAGAGGATTCGCATTTTGTATTCCAGGCGTTAGAGATAATCAACATATTTTTGCCTTAGAGATAATCAAGACGTTTTCTTGTTCATCGTCGTCTAACCACGACGTCATTAATGACGTTTGACATACCGGACTATCTAACTAGCTTTCATAGATGGTTATTTGGTAACTATCCATATTTAAATCTAACTAAAACATGGAGAAAGAAAATAACTGAGAATGTCGAATGTCAGTAATATCACATTTCATCCTTGTCTTTGCTAATTTGCAGACTTCCTGTTCTTTTTTCAAATTAATTTAAAAAAATAAAGTTTATGGGGGAATTAGTTCATCTTTGTTTGTGTTTTGTTTATCATTATCATGTAATGACCTAAAGGAAGCATAATGGAATGCAATAATACATAAGTAGTTATAATAGGGGAGCGCCTCCTTCTCCTCCTCTTCCTCTCTCTCATGTCCCTCATTCTTAACTTCCTCCCCTTTTATTCTCATTCGCATCATATTTTTAATTTTTTCTCTTTGTTCTCCCACATTTGATTTTGCATTCTTAAGTCTTATAAATAGGTGCATCATGATCATTTTAGTATGCCGAGACACATTTACTAAGCTGTGCTCGAGTTGCGTAAAAAGTTATTTTTGAATTTTTCCACCAATTTTGTATAAAACAAAAAGAAAAAATGTGTCAAGTAATAAGTGAATTATGTGTAATCGCGAAAAATTAACTACAACTATCAGACAGTTAAAAGTTAAATATCTCAATTTCTTTGAAGTGATTTCGAAAGATGAATACACCAAGCTGTTTTATCCACTGAAACGAGATTATTTGGAAGCAATTGACTGTTGTGATGATTATTTAGAAGGAATTATAAGCCTTACTACGTTTTTCAATACATTTGGGAAATCATACTTTGTAGGAGAATTAAGCCACCTAATAGAATTTATAGGAGAAGATTGCCAATTTATACCTGCTATTATTGCAACCCAAAAGAGGTTTCAATTATACGAAGATAAAAAACAGGTATTATCAAAGAAAGTTAATCCTATTCGCAAGAGACGTCCCCCTACATATTTAAAATATTATGTTAAATAAATGAAATGGCTGAGTTGCTGATTGCAGTTAAATTATTAGAGGAGAAATTTAGTAATCTTTCAAAAACCTATTTCTCATATTGTATGGCAAGTGGTCCGGAGTGGATAGACTTTTATTGTAATCAATCTGAGGAATTCGTAAAGGCTGCCCTCTGTTGCAACAAATACATTGAAATATTAAATTTTTTTCAACTTATTCAAGATCTAAAAGATATTGGCTTTGGTTACTATTTAAAAGACTTGAAGCAATTTATTGACGAGGATACTATTCTTCAAGAAATTGAAAAGGAAGAATAAATTTAATAATATTTACAATGGAGCAAATGGTTACTGAAATGTATGAAGAGTTTATTATATCTGCTGCATACTTCCAATATTTATCAATTGTAGGCGAAGAAGACGCAGAAGCACAAGATTTGTCAGCATATGTTAATAATATAGATCGAATGAAACAATGTAAATTAGCCGTTAAATTTTGTAATGATTATTTAAAATATAAAAATGAGTATGAACTTTTAAATGAATTTAGAAAATTAGATTTAAGGTATCATATTAATTGTATTCAATCATGGTTGGTTAATGCAAAATAAAAAGGTAATTAAGTTTTTTTTTATATTTTTATTCATTCATAAAACAATTGTCATATAAAAATAACACATTTGTCAAAGCACACATACAAGGTGATTTTGAATGATAGAAGCATTTTGGTTCCATTAGCTTTAGCGCTGGTTGTTCATCTATTTCAATCACATGCTTTTTAGAATATTTCTGTATAAAATCCTTTTTTTCGCTTCCTTTTACAAAAACAAAATCTGCTTTCTTCGTAAGTGTTTCAATTATTTTTGGGAAATGATGTAATGGAGTAAATCCATTATTCCAATGTATACAATGATAATTTTTCGTTAACCATACCGCCTGCTTGTGACAATCAGGTGAAAGAAACTCCATTGGAAAAGGCTTTTTAAAAATGTAATGAGTCATTTCATAACCATCAAAAGCTGCAAGCTCTTTCGGTATTTTATTTTTTTCATCTTTGAATCCTTGAATATCTATAACCAATCTCATATTTTCAAAGCAGCAAATTTTTTAATGAGACTTTTTTTACTTGAATAATTTGCAATTTCTTCTTTCAGTTGATTAATTTTAAAAATAAATTTTTCAATTTGTAGTTGTAGTTTTGATGTCATGATTAAAACTAAAAGCTTTTGAAAATTTCTTTAAATTAAATCGAAATATGAAAATAGTGGGGATAAAGTTTATAATTGTTTCACAATTTTAGTAAGAGGGTTGTAGCTAAATAATTTGTCATGTAAAATAAGACAATAAGCAGAAGTATCTTTTTTAATTGCATTGTGTGTCTCAAATTCAATTCTCATTACTACGGATCCCGTTTGAATTGTTTCTTTTTGATGGGAGCAATCAATATGTGTAATAGGACTAATGTTTTTGAATTGTTCAGGATTAAAAATGGGTTCATTTGGAACACCATAGTAAGACTGTCTAAAGTTGGCAAACATTTCGTATAAAGCAGAAAATTTGTTTTCTTCGAAATTTAAGTACAAATCGTGATAAGGATATCTTTCAGAATTTAAATATACTCTAATATTTGACAAGGTAATATTGTCAAATTTACTCATATCTTTAACAATTTTCCCTTTTCTGTTTTCTTGAAAGCCAATCACAACATGACGAGGAGCTTCTAGTTTACTAGTTGTTTTTACCGGCCATGTGTGACGGGTTGTTTCGGTTAGAGAAGAATATTCAACAAGTTCCCAACTCCTGAATCCTATCAATATATCTTTATTTGATTCTAATATTTTTGATAGAGCAAGTTGTTGTGGCATATCAACTAGAATGTGAGGAACTTTCCAATAAATTTTATCGAAAGTAACCAATGGAGTGTCAGGAGCAGTAACAAGGTGTGCCGGATCTTCTTTGAAAATAACACCATCTAAATCATCAGTTGATCTAATAAGAACCAATTCCTTTTTCATATTCATAATAATTTTTCTGTAATCTTCAAAAAATCCTAAAAGCATTTTTAGTGGTATGGATACGGAGAATTTTCCATCATTATCAACTAAAATTGTATCACCTTCTTTCCGATGTGGAAACCAACCTGCATTTTCCAGTTTTAAACTTTCGTTGGTATTGTGAGAAAGGTAGCTTTTTAAGGTTGATGCTAATCCAACATTTCTTATTGAATCTATAGTAATTCCGTTTAGTTCATAGCGGATTTCTCTGAACAAAAAGGCTATACCATTGTTAATAAATAGCAATTCTTTCTTATATTTACCTTCTGTATTAGTTAATTTTCCTTCGATATAAAGTAAACTATCTGATGGTAGAGTGTAAGCATCGAGTTCTTGAATTGGGATCCTTATTTCATCATTGTAATCGAATTTTGAAGAAATATATGGTTGATATGTGTGAAGCTCAGAACTGACGATGGAAATGTCTACATAAAGCTTTTCGTTTACGTTTAATATGTTCATTATTTTAAAACAGTGAAACCCAAGGATGTGAGAAATTTACGATTATCTCGTCTTAACTTGTTGGTGTTGGATTTGATACTGAACTGTTGTTTAGGCTTTTTCTTTTTATAAGTTTTTACTTTGTTGATAGTGGTAGGGGCAAGTCTCATCCCAAGGGCTCTATTATATCTAACAACCATTTTATATTTCACTTGTTTGTAAATGTAACCTTACTGTTATAGTTTCTCCTCTAAAACTGATAAGTTCTCCGTCTTGATCAACTATTTTAACTGTTATATTGTTAATTGCTTTGACGCTAACTGGAAAATACAAAATGGGCAAAGGAGATTCAACTATTTTATACCCTGGAGCTACAGTTGGATAAAACTGGTGAATAATATGAACAGGTTTACCATTATTGTAAGAACCGACACAAATATTACAGTCAATACAAATAGCATTCACCTTAGTTATTTTTGCAACATTATCTGATTCTTCCTCTTTCATAGCTTCTAGTATCCTGCTATTAAAACCCAACATTTTTCCTATCGAATCTTCCTTGGTAAAATCAATTATTCTACTACACATTAAAAAAGTTTTTAGAGTATTAACATTTGCTTTTAAAAGAAAAAAATTTTTTTCATTCGGAAATAAATCTTCTATACTTTCTCTTATGTATGTTTCTATATCTGTAATGTCATAAGTTCCGTCGGGAATAACAATTACTTTTTTATCTATATAAAATTTATTATATCCTTCTTTTATATTGGGGATAGTCATAAACGTTTCAAAATCAGCTAAACCCAGGTAATATTGTTTTTCATTCTATAAATATATGGGCGGATTAAAATCAGCAGACAAAACAGAACTGTTTCCTGATATGGCAATTGTGGTAGACATTGCAGTTTATTTATGAATGAGATATTAAAATAAATAATGAGTTTATATATTTTTTTGCAAAAATTTTAGGGATAGTTGACCACAGTTATATGAATTAAATTTTTGTTTATTTTCATAAGTATAAAATACATCCACTTTGCCATTCGAATTAAAATATTTGAGAAGTTCAAAAGGTGGTTTTAAATTTCCATAACTATCAAAATATATTACATTTTTGTTATTTTTAATATAAGCAGTCCAATGAGATCCTTTATTTTGTTTTTTATCCAAATTTACAATACCACATTCTTTCAGATTAATTTTTTTTGGAAGTTCATCGAGCATAAAAACACCTCTAAAGCCAGTTATTTTTAACAGCTTTACATATTTAATAATATCATTGTTCGTAAGTGCTCTTTTTGGAAAACTTATTTTGAGTTTTTTTTTTGTCTGATTGCTTTCATTTTGACGGATCCTCCTTTATAAGGTCTAATAAATAGTCCCTTTCCTTTATATGGTCTAATATATAATCCTTTCCCTTCTTTAGAAGCATTTTCCATTGCAATATTATGTCTATGTATTTCTTCTAGTTGCTGTTTAGCTGCTTTAGCATCATTTACTGCCTTAGCAATTCCTGCCGCGCCTCCACCTAGTGCACCCAGGGCGCCAAGAATGGGAAACAAAAGAGGTAGAAATCCTCCAATTTTTTTGGGTGTTCGAATGATACGTTTTTTTCCCGTTTTTTTTTAAGTTTACCCCCTTTTGTATTTTTTAATCCCAAACCGAACTTTCTTTTACCCTTCATTATTCCTGCAACACTTAAAGCTGCAATTTTTTCACCAATAGAAGAATCTTTAGCTTTTACCCTATCCCAGGCTTTTTTTTCTAATATTTGGTCAGATATGTGTCTTTTTGATAAATCTTCGGTCTGAGAGTAAGATATATCATGTTCTTTGCAAGCGGAATCCAATGGATTTATACCAACGTCACCTCTAGTTAATCTTTTTTCCAAGTTGGTGCCGGGACCACAATAATTATATCCTGGTATATGAACTTCGAAAGGTAGTTTGCTAATTAATTTATTTACTAAACCAGAGCCTTTTCTATTACGTGTTTTAATAGTTTTTTTCAACTTATGGCGACCCACAGTCATTGAAGTTCTTTTTATACTAAAAGCACATTGACATTTTTCTGGTATAAATACTTTTACAGCTAAAAATATTTACTAGTGTGATTAAGAATGAGGATTGAAAAACAAAAATTTTCATTACCAGTAAATAATCATGACGAAAAAATTTTAAGTAAACAGTTGAGAAAGCATGGTGACTTATTTTGCGGTGGTTCAAAAAGAGGGCTTATAGTTGGTTGCAGTGGTAGCGGTAAAACCAACGTTATGCTTACACTGCTCGAGCATCCAAATGGAATTAGGTTTGAAAATGTCTATGTTTATTCAAAGTCATTAGATCAACCAAAATATGAATATTTAAGAAAGTTGTTAAAACCTATGAAAGAAATTGGATACTTTGAATATGATAGCGATGAGAACATTATTTCACCTCATGAGATAAAGCCAAATTCCGTTATCATTTTTGATGATATTCCTTGTCATAATCAATCTATTATTAGGGACTATTTCACGCATGGAAGGCATAGAAACACCGATTGTTTTTTTATTTTTCAAGGATATTCCTCAATCCTTAAACGTCTAATTCGAGAAAATGCAAACTTATTAATTTTATTTAAACAGGACTGTTTGAGTTTAAAACATATATATAATGACCACTGTATATTGGATATGACATTTGATCAGTTTAAAAATATTTGTGCTAACTGTTGGATGGATCCATATGGCTTTCTTGTAATTGACAAAGATTGTGAAGTAAATCACGGCAGATATAGGAGTAAATTCGATTCCTTTATATATTTATAAAAGTAAAAAATTTGCAGTTTTATTTCATTTAAAACTTGTACAGCATGGATAAACGTTTAGCTCGAGAATTAATAAGATCGAGACAAGCCGTGAAGCAGAAATATCAAAGCTTGAAATTAGCTACTTCTACTGCTCAGTCCGAATTAGAACAAACTTATAGACCAATAACACAACCACTTAAACAGCTAATTTCAAGTATTGGTAAATCCGAACCATTCGATTTAAAAGAAGAAAGAGTTTCAAAGTATGAAGATTTCAAAACACCTACAAAGCTTTATAAAACATCAACTCCGACGAAAAATATTCAGAAAACAGGAAAAACTCCGTCACTCCCTACAGAACTACCAACATTTTTAAATGACAGTAGTATCACTTCTTCCTCTCCTGTAGTACAACCATTGTCATCAACTGTTATAGCAGAAACTTCAGATCCTTCTAGTGACACAACAACAAATTTAAACTTGTCAGACATATTGGAACAAACTAGAAAAACAATTCAAACCTATGTTGGTACACCATCATATAAAGATTACTTAGCAGATTTTCATGAATTACCCAGATCATATATTGATGAGGGTGTGAAAGATACACAACATAAATTTGACCATTATTATGGAATAGTTCATGACCTCGAAACGGATAAGTTTTCTTTTGGTTTAACACAGATACCGGTAGAAATTATTGGAAAAGACATTAAAGTGGGAGGAATAACGTACACAGGCACGCCAGGTTTATACGAATTGCTTTTCAAAAAAGAACCGAAAGGTTATAAGAAGGAAGATTTAGATAATTACATGAACATTCTAGCTAAAACAAATGTATATCGTAGGAATTTTGATTCAAATGAACAAGTTCAAGGAAATACATCACACAAATATGTTACAATAATAGGACCATATTTACAAAGAAAGGGGATTACAAAGACAAAAACCTTGCCAAGATTAGTTACAGCATTTAACAAACCAAAATCTCCGTTTAGAACAACTAGAGCCAAATCTACAGGAAAGGGATTAATTTTGAAAACAAACAGATCAAATACAGACTATGTATACTGGAATAATGTAAACGAAATTGTTGATAGGCTACGTTTATTAATTTCATCAAGTGATGCGGGAAATAATGCTCATAGTAACGAGATTATCTCTATTATTGAAGAATTAAGAGAAGATAAAGTAATACTATAAATAACAGCTATTAAATATAATCATATTTATTGTTTAATGAAAGCTCATCATGACAGTTGATAAATTTGGACGCCATATTTCAAAACAAAATCAAGAGAGAATAAGTGACATTAATAATTTAAAAAGGAGATTAGGTGAAAATGAAACAAATAATGAAATCTTTGCTAAAAAGCTTAAGGTTTTTGATGAAAATTTTTTAAAGTATGAAAACCAGATTAAAGGATGTTATACCTCAATTGAAAACGTTAATAAACAGTTGCTAACGCTAAATCAAATAAGTAAAGATTTGCAATTTTTAAATGAACATGTTAAAAAGGAAGACAAAAAATTAAGTGATGATATCAACAAAATTAATAAAATAATGGAAACAAATATAAGAGAAGTAATAATTGAAAAACACAAGGAAAAAATTAAACAATTAAGAACTTTTATAAAAAGGTTAGATGATGAAAAAAAAGAAATCAAAATAGCATTCTTAACAGTAGAACAATTGACCAACTCACTTTGGAAGAAAATCAACAATATATTTCCTTGGAAAATATAATGTCCAGTGTAATTAAGAAATTAGAACAAGAATTAAATAAAACAGAGGAGGAATTAAAAAATAGTGATAGTAGATCAACTACTTTCTTAACTGGAGAGATAAAAAAATCCTTTAATGCGTTAGAAAAGGAGATTACTAAAATTAGTAAAATTTTAAATGAAAAAAGTTATACAATACAAATTGATAAATTGAATGAATGGGAAAAAACATATAAAAGTTATATTTCGAATTATTACAAAACATAGAAAGTGAACTTCCTTAAAATTGAATAAACAAGTTTGTTGTCATGACAACCGTTAAACAACAAGTCGTTAATGAATTACATAAACCTGCTAGAAAAAACTACAAACGCAGAAGGGTGGTAGTGAAAGGGTTAAATGATCTTTTTCAAGCTGATTTGGTTGAAATGTTACCCTATGCCAAATTTAATAAGGGATTTAAATATATCTTGATTACCATAAATGTATTTTCTAAGTATGTTTGGGCCGAACCGTTAAAATCTAAATCTGGAAAAGACGTAACAGCGGCAATGAAAAAAATATTAATCAGTGCAAAAACTCCACCAAAAAACTTGCAAACGGACAGAGGGAGAGAGTTTTTCAATGTAAATTTTCAAAATTTGATGCAACAATTTCGAATTAACCATTATAGCACGTTTTCCAATTTGAAAGCGAGTATAGTAGAAAGAGTGAACAGGACTTTAAAGAATAATATGTGGAAAATATTTAGCATTCAAGGAAATTACAAATAGTTTAATATATTAGCGGATATTGTAAAAGATTATAACAATACAAAACATTCTTCAATAGGAATGAAGCCAAAACAAGTAAATAAAACAAATGAAAATAGAATCTTGAAATCTGCATTTACTCATGCTAAAACATTAGAGGCATCGAGAGGCATTTTCAAAAGGTTACACACCAAATTGGTCAAATGAGATATTCCACATTAAAGAAGTTAAGATGACAAACCCTTGGACATATTTAATTCAAGACGAAGATAATCAGGACATTCTGGGTGGTTTTTATGAGCAAGAATTACTAAAAGTAAAGCATACCGATGTGTATCTTATTGAGAAGATTTTGAGAAGGAAAGGAAACAAAGTTTATGTGAAATGGTTAGGACTTGATAAAAAATATAATACATGGATTGATAAAAAAAATATTGTTTAATTAAATTGAAATTAAATTTTAGTTAAATTTGTTTTATTTCTGTTCCTCACTTTATGCTTTAGCTGATACAAATTACAAAGTCTTAATGTGCTAATTAATTTCAAATAAAATTCACATTTACTAAACTAAAATTTTATTAAGTAAAACATCAAATACAATTTTTATTAAAACGTGTCAAATATATTTTATTTCTATGTTCCTCAGATAATATCGAATCTAGAATAAGTTTACAATCATTTATTCTTTTTTCAAAACGGAGTCTATCTAAGTACCACATCTGAAAGTTACTCGTACGGGCTTGTCTGTAAGCAAAGCTCCACTTCACTAACACATGCACCTTATTGTTCTGTTCCAAAAAAGATATTGTTTTCTTCGTAATATTTTCTTTTTGATCCATTTTCATTGTTTTCTTCGTAATATTTTCGTTTTGTTCCATTTTGCTTCAATTTGTTTTCCATTTGTTCAGGATATAAAGCAAGTAATTCCATCATAGTTGAAACATTTTCACTGTTAGGATTTTCTGTTGGACTTATTATATTATAAACATGCGTACACAAGTCGCCACAATCAGATGAAATATTATTTTGAAATATTTTGAAATATGTATTGAATTCTTGCCTTTTAAGTATAGATAATCTATAATCAATAATTTCCTTTAATCGCCACAAATTGTCCAAAGACTCTTGTCCTAAGTATATGAAGTGTGGGCCTTTTGTAATTTGTAGAACAGGGGTATCATTTATTTTCTGAACCTGCAGATGAATGTTGTTTATATTCACACTGGTTTGATCAACTTGAGGAAAGTAGAAATTGTTTACAATAATTCCTTGATGAACACAAATGTCTTTCCAATTTTCTTCGGTTAGTGCGATTGAAAATCCAGTTTTTCCACCAATTACAATTTTTGGAGAAAAATCATTTAAACTAATGCCAACAAGAACAAATTTTGACAAAGAATTATTTAAAAAATAAATTTTTGAATTAAGAAGCGTTTCCAAAGGTTTATGAACCACGGCGTTGTTCATAATGACTAAACGAGACTGAAACATATTGTGTTATTCTTGTACTTAAATATTCTCATCCCCACTTTCTTTAAAGTTTCGATTAAAATGGATTAATGAAAAAATAGATTTCCAGTTTGAAATTTGTAATAAAGATAAATAATAAAATGGTAATGTATAAAAATAATGCAAAGTTTAATGTAACACTAATGATGGAAAAGTAATAATTTTTGAATCCGTCATAATAATTGGTACAGTTGGGGGTTAAAATTTGTAACTGATTATTTTTAAACTCTAACCTTTCTATCCAATTTGTATCAAAAATAGATCGATTTGGATAATGATACAAAATTTTAAAAAATGTACTTGCATTTTCATTTCCATTTATTCGTTCCATCCAACTAATTGTACTATTGTTAATTAATCCAATTTTCATAAATTTACAATATTTACTTAGAGTGACGTCTGTTCTATTAGAAAAACATATTTCACACTGTGTTACGCCAGGGGGATGATGAACATAAAAAACATTTTGGAAAATAAAATAAAGAAGAATAAATTGAGATCTACTGATAGTCATTAAAACAAATTAATAATTATATTCCAAATTTATTAACATTAAGCAGATACTTTCACCACGAAAGCAAAAGCAGTTGTAAAAAAATAACAATAAAATACTTAATTTAAATATATGTAAAAGTTCATAAATAAGGATATTAATAATACTATATAAAATGTGTAGCTTGAAGACTTATTTTGAATGGTTACAATTATTCGATTCCTATTTTTCCATAAACAGTTATTTAAATCACAATTCCTAGCAAATTTCTTATGCTCCACAATAGGATCATCATAACTTAACCAATCAAAAATTTCAATACCACAATAAAAACATTTACAAATATCATTGATTGAAGTATAGTAAAAACCAGCTCCAGCTAACACTTCTGGTCTCAATTTTCCTTTCCATTTTTTAAAAGTGGAAAGTCGTTTTTCATATGTTTTAAAATAACTGTTATCAATTTCTTTGTCAAAAGTTTCTAAGCACATTTTGTGAAAGACTTATGAAGACTAACTTTGGTTTCAAAAACAACAAATTTAAATACCTTATAATATCTACATAAATATATCTAAATCTTCATGTTCTGCATTCCATTGATACAAAGCAATATCTTGGTGTCCCCAAGCTAATGTATTAAAACTATAGGGAATTTTATACCGCTTATCATCTTCGGAACTCAAAGCTAATTTATTAATTAACTCTGTAAAAATTGTATGTTGTCTAGATCGAAAAACATACATTGAACAAAAGGTTTTAGAATGATTTTCAACAACATCTTTATAATGAATAAAATCCAACTGCTTTTTAATTGCACTTTTTTTAACACCTTTTGCTTTTTTTGTTAAACTGTTTTCCGTTTTAATACAATATGCTTTTGCTCCAGTACCAAAGAAAGCAGTAATGGATTCACCAGCATATTCATCTTTGAATTTTCCTATAACTGACTTTGTAATAGGCATTTCATGAATATTATTAAATTCATAATTAGATGTGTCAAATTTGTGAATATTTTTTATCATGTCAGAATAAATATTTGGAGTTGTGACTTCTAAAATGAACGAATCGGTATCGGTGTATAAAAGTGAAATATTTTCCTGATAAAGAGGTTTTAAAAAATTATAAAAGAAATCATACATGACAGTTTTAGATATATCTAACATTGAGAAGCCTACATATATTGGTTTATTGTAAGTAACTTGAATCTTTTGCATTTGAATAGCTACCAAGTTTTCAGAAAATATTGTTAAGTCCTTGAAATATGGTTTTGCAATTAAATTCTCAGCACCATCTTTTCTTCTATTTTTTTCCCACTCTGTAACAAGTCTTACGTCAATTCTCCTATCAACATTTTCCATAGTCTTGCCATAAATACTATTATTTGCCAACTTGTAAGTATTACGATCAAATTCATTCTTTGAATCATTTCTTAATCTTGAATTCAAGTCTATATATTTTTTCAACCAATCAGATTGAGAAAACTGTAAAACTCTATGAACTTTAGTTAACTTGAGTCCATGTTCCAAACATTGTTTTAATAATTGATAGTGAATAACATATTTTGATTTATCATTTAAATTGGGTATTAATTTTATGCATTTAGAATTTGGCGGTTTAAAGTTTTCTGGACAAAACGGAAAATCGTTATGATAGGAATGTAGACTTGTAGGATATTCTAAATCAACTTCTAAAACATATCCCTTATTAGATTTTTTAGAAATATTCATAATATTTAAATCATTGATTTCTTTATCTGTTAACCAAACAAAATCTCCCGTTGGAATGTGCTGTGACATTGCATAACCATACAAATTTGTTGCATCATAATAAATTATGTATTTAGTTGGCTTTAAAGGATCAAAATTTAAAAGAAATGGGCTATTAGCTTCAGATTTTCTACAAATGCAAGAGCTCACACCACCGCGAACGCTTTTTTTGAAAAAGTGTATCATATCTGGATCAGTTAACAATTCTAACTCTATTCCAGTATAACGCAAACACGCCTCCCAGGATAAACCTGGAAAAGTGTAAAAATGAGCTGGATCGAGCTTATATGTGGATAAACAAGTGCTTCTAAAATTTTCAAAAATATCTGCCAAAAGTAAAGTATCAGAGAGTAAGTAAACGTCGGAGTATTGACCAAGAGATTCACATTTAAACAATTGCCAAACCTTTACAGCTCTTTGGTATTCTGCATCACTGATGTGCTCATCCGTTAAAGTATTATAAAATTGGTCTTTCTGAGGTAGTTGTTTCTTCTAATTTTAAATAATCATCAATATAACTGTAAGGAAATACACCTTTTTGCCGAATAAGTTTAAATCTTTCTTCATCATTGAAAATTTTTTTTATTTCCTTACATTGTTCATCTTTTAAGCTTTCAGAGAGTTTTGATAAAGAATGGGATAGAAATTGAAAAGAATCAATAAACCTTAATGATATATTTTTTTTCTTAGCCTTTTGTGTCTTTTTATCAAAATAGTTATCCACATGAATAAGCTTTTCAAATGAAATATATTTTTCCTTGTTTTGTGCGATAACTGTTAGTTGTTCTTTGTTTAAGCATAATTTTTTCAGAAATAGATGAGAATCATAATTACGCAAATTATGCAATATAACTGGAATAAAGTTAGGTATTCTGTAATTTATGTTGCAGAGTGAATGAGCTGGACCTCTATAAAGACCGGTTATATGACAATGATCTGCAACCCTGTCATTTAAAAGAGGTTTATTACAAATATGACAAACTTTTTCATAGTTATGATAAATTTTGTCCAGTTCGTTCAAAGGGATCATTTTTTTAGGAGCCTTTAAATATTTATTGTATATGTTATACACATCTCTTTCTAAAGAATTTATAAATAATGTATCACAATTTTGACCTCTATATTTTTCAAATTTAGAATAATTATCGTCGAAGGAACATTTAATGTAATAGACAAATGACTGTGGAATATGTTCATATTGTTTTAAGGTGTATGAAGTATTAGGATTTTTATCAACATTGTCATTATTTAAAGGCTTTAAAATGCATTCAAAATCTGCATACACCACGAAAGGAACTTTCATTTGTTTATGATAATTTACAAATTTCAAAATATTATCATATGAATAGTTTCCAAACTTATCTTTTATTAATTCTTTAGAAGGTAGGTTAATTCGTAAATGATCACAATCATAGCTATTGTGTTGTAATAAATTTTCTTCTGTAGGGAAATATTGTAAACAACCATCGCAAATATATTTTTTTCCGTGATGTTTAGAAATTTGTGCAGAAACTAGTTTTGATAAATCTTTAATATAGCAATAATGAAAAGTTTTTTCATCATCATCACTTATTAACAATAAATTGGCATGTTGATTTTTTTTATTCGATGAATAATAAAGTGGACCAATTACTTCATACCCCTTTTTAGGATTTATAATTTCTAATCCATATCCATTAATAGAAATGTTATTTTTTTCTTCAAAAATCTTAATGTTCTTTAGCAACATTGGAAATTCTATACCTGACATATCCAAAACAGAAGAGTAGTGTGGGTAGGATGAAGTTTCAAAATCTAATCCGCGTGGTTGGTGAAGAGCAGACACAACTGCCCAGGCGAAGCAAAAGTTGTCATCATTCCTAATGTTGATCACAGCTTGACGTCTCTTGATCTCTTGAGGAAGTTCGATAAAAGATGAGGCTCTCAGCGGATTGTGCTTGTTAACATTAATTTCCAAATGAAGTAAATTCATCAAAGCCCATCCTGCAACGTAAAAATTAAAAAATTACTTTTTTTGTTGCTGTTGTAAAATCGAAAATAAATTCTTTACCTGAATCTCTTCCTGCAAATTCGTCAGCTTTCTGGTCAATAATGGTGCAGATTTGCTCTAACAGTTCTTTTTTCTTATATCCCTGGCAAATGACTAGGAACGGCGCATTAAAAGATTTGACATCATAGCTGTCGCTGCTGGGGTTAAAATAGAAACCGAACAGTTCCATATTTAGCTTGATACATTTATGTTTCTGCAGTTCTTGATCTATTAGATGTGCAATTTTGTATTCCAAATGTTGAAAATATTCTTTCACATTTATGAAGTTTTGGTGTGAGGAAATCCTATAAGATATTATTCGTTCCCTGAATGCTGACTTGATAATTTCAACACCTTCCTCCAAGCCTATTTTGGAATTGTTCTTGTGCACACTAGATCGAAGATGTCCACCCCATAGACTTTGGTTTATATTTTTCTTGCATTCTTTACAATATTTTACAATATTTGTAGAATCTATATAAATTAAGAAAAAAATATTTTACAAAATATAACATGAAAAATAAAATGTTCTTACCTTTAACAAGCTTTGGTTTTTTCAACCAACTGTTGAGTTTTGTGGAATTTCCGTTAACATGTTTTTTAATATGTCGCAGTAAATTATCCTTTCTAGTAAAGACTTTATTACATGTTACACACTTATGCATTTCTGAAGTTTTCTGCATAATAATAATAATAAAATTAATATTGTGCAATTCTATTTAGTTATAGTCAAATTTTGAAAAAAGCAATTGCATTTTTGAAGTTCTTTGTATAATAATAAAATTAATATTGTGCATTTTTATTTAGTTATAGTCAAATTTTGAAAAAAGCAAAAGAAATTAATTGACTTTATGAATCCATTTCTTCAAATGAGTCAACTAATTTGTCAAAGGCCTGTTTAACATAATTCACCGTACTTTCGTCTCCCTTTTTAATTGTGATCAAATTAGTTAAATTTTGAATAGCGAAACCCAGACACTTAAGGTTTGCTATTTGTTTTTTATTTTTTTTATTAATTTTAAATTTTTTTTTAATGATAAATGATGGTTTCGAAATTGAATTTTGTTCAACTGGTGAATTATTAGGAGAAATATCCGAAGTTAAATTTGCATCAATTTGTTTTTTTTGCGGATCAGAATTTACAATAGCATATGGTGAATTAATAGAAGATATAGCCGAACTTAAATTTTGATCAATTTGTTTTTCTTGCGAATCAGAATTTACAATATCATATGGTGAATTAGTAGGACAAATAGCCAAACTTAAATTTTGATCAATTTGTTCTTCTTCCGAATCAGAATTTTCACTAAACAAAAAGAGAGAGCAAATTGGTCTCGGAGAATTAATTGGCGATTTTAATGTTAAATAATTTGGATTAGATTTTTGAAAAGAATTTTGAGTTTCGTCAATGTCATTCAGTTCTTTAAGAGTTTGTTTAGTTTTTGTTGTAATTAAGTCCGTTTTGTTGTCAATAATGTCATTAAGATCGTCAAGAGTTTGTTGTTGAGTAGCTGTAAATAAATATTTTTCGTTGTTGTGTTTGTTGGCATTATTTTGAACTTGGCTATTGTAAATAATTTCATTCAAGTCCTGAATAGTTTGTTGTTGACTAGTTGTAAATACGTCTGTTTCATTGTTTTGTTGGTTTGCAAAATTTTGCATTTGAGTACATGTGTATAAGTCAAAGTCATTGTCAATTATTTTGCTACTCGATGCCAAAAAATTGTCCATTATGAAAAAAATCGTAATAACAAATAAAATGCCACAAATGTACATAAAAATGTCACCAATATATATAAGAATTAAATCTTGCCAAATAAAAATGTTAGAAATAAAAATAAAAATTGAAAAATTACCAAATAAACACAATGTAAACACCAGAAAACTCGCGAGCTCTGCACAGTGTGAATGCAGAAATCAATTGCATTCGTCTCTTCGCTGAGGCGATTTTATATGCAAAAGTTAATCACATGTGTCCTACTTAAAGTTGAACGACAATCTCTAAAAACCACTTTCCCAAGCCGATCAACAACCTTACTCCCCTCCCCCCTCCCCCCCCCCCCCCCCCGGACCCCTGAATTTCCGAGACTAAAATCCCGGTTTCCCAATTTCGGGCTACCCTCTTCAGTTAAGTTAGGTTAGGTTAGGTTAGGTTAGGTTAGAGGTTAGGTTAGGTTAGGTTAGGTTAGGTTAGGTTAGATTAAAAAAGAAGAAAAGAAAAAAGGAGAAGGAAAGAAAAAGAAGAAGGAAGGAAAAAGGAGAAGGAAGGAAAAAGGAGAAGGAAGGAAAACGGAGAAACATATAAAAAAGAGAAAGAAGGAAGGGAGAGAGAAGAAAGGTGAGGGTGGGGGGTTGGCGGAGCGGGAGGGGGCGAAGCCCCCTTGGCGCCCCCCCCCCCCCCCCCCCGAGGCAACTGACAGGAAAAGGGACAGTGAATAAAAAAAAAAAAAAAACTTATGTATTGCAGGTAGTAGAAGTGGTGGTTGATGGGATATATACTTAAGAACATCCACTCGACGATCATACAGTAACATTCGCTGTAATATCAGTTGTCGCTATTATTTTAACGTATAACCAAATTTTTTTTATCAAATAAATCGATCTAAATCCAAAGTTCCTAACAATGGCAGAAAATATGAATGGAAACGCTGTCCAAATTGAAGAAAATAATATGGAGATCGCCGCTCAAATTGAAGAAAGAGAAGAGATTTTTAATAACTTGGAAGGCGATTCCATCACTTATAAACATTCATTTTTGGACAAGTCATCTAGGCTTGTTAGAAGATCATTCATGTTTAACATCGATATTAATTATATTGAAGAGGAGGAAGAGGAAGAGATGGAGGAAGATGATCAGGAAATTGACGAAGGAGTGGATATGGATGGACAATTACTAAATTTAGGAACCGAGGGTGACGTAAAAGTAAGCAAGTTTAGGGCTAGTGAATTATTTAATAATTTTGAAGAAAAATGTATGTGTTATACAAAGCTACTCTAAAATTGAAAGTCGAAGACTAGGAACATTTGCTATTTGCCTTCCTTGTAGTGCAATTCACATGAGATATTTACGGAGAGGGGAATCCGATCACGTGAGCTGCCACTACAAAAGAGCCTATGTTGTTAGTGCTTCTGATTTACATTGTGCTATTTGTAGGATACATCTTTTTATACTAATTCCTGAACATGCTTGCTTTTACTGCAACAAAAATGAAAAAAAAGAAATAGAAAATTATATTGTTAAATATTAATATTAAACATAGTTTGTAAATGTGATGGGTAGATTAGTTTAACAATATTAATTTTAAATATAGGTTAGGTAAGGTTAGGTTAGGTTTAATATTAAACATAGTTTGTAAATGTGATGGGTATATATAGTTTAACAATATTAATTTTAAATATAGGTTATAAACGTAATGATAGATAATGTCAAAAATATTAATTTTAAACTTAAATTGTAAAGATAATAAGAATACGTCAAGAATATTAATTTAAAAATGTCAAATGTTACTATAAGCGGTTATATATTTTCAGTGCTATATGCAAAATACTTCTTTTTATTCTAACATCTGACACTGTATTTGTAAATGAAATAGTTAATCATATGTAAAAAAAGTGTCGATTATGTCTGCTGCCACTAGAAGCACTCATATATTAGCATAACATTTTGTTAACGCTTGTTTCTGTATTCAATTGAGTTTTCTCTTACTTGATGCAAATTATATTAATATTATTAGTATAATTAAAAAGTAGTAGATTAGGCTATGCCGGTCCGACAATCAAAACCGTCATTTTTACATGTAAATTCCCATAAGAAAATTTAAGATTCGATCTGCAAAAGTGGTGCCATTTTAGGGCGTGGCACTTTTTGTGTCAACCCATAACAATTGTTTTGTTATGTAATGTGAAAATTAGTATGTATTAAAAAACTTGTTAGATCATTGTTGTCGTTTCAATATAGGAAAAGGAAAAAATGTGTGTCAATTATTATATATATATTTACATTTACTTTTTTTACAAAATTATTTGTTACCAGAGTTTTCACAAACACAAATTATAAAAAAAATATTATCCTCTTTTTAAAATTACAACAAAATGATGTCTAATTACATCTTTGAAGATTTGTACCAAATAGTAATATCTAGTGCGACATACAGGACAATTGTTTACCATTATAGAACAACAATTTTCATCATTCCATCTTAAAATACATTTTAAACAAAAAATGTGGGAACATGTATTTGGTCTACATGAATCATAATATTCGATTATTTCAAAACAAATAGCACAAAACACTTTTTTCTCTTCACTCTCAGTTTTGTTCAAATTTTTTAAAACAATCCCATTATTTTCTTCTCGAACTAATGGTATATTTTCTTCTTGAACTCCTGGTATAATTTCTTCGAGGCTCTGAAGCGGAATGGATCGATTTCTTTCTCCAACTGATTCACTCATTTTATTTTAATATTATTATTAATAGATTTATTCAACAGATTTTTTTCTTTTAACAGTCACTCGTACCTTAACATACTAAAATGATCTTGATGCACCTATTTATAAGACTTAAGAATGCAAAATCAAATGTGGGAGAACAAAGAGAAAAAATTAAAAATATGATGCGAATGAGAATAAAAGGGGAGGAAGTTAAGAATGAGGGACATGAGAGAGAGGAAGAGGAGGAGGAGGAGGCGCTCCCATATTATAACTACTCGGTTAAACCGGAAGTTGATGCCAAGCGATAAATAATTGAAAACTAAGATGAGAAACTGCAACCCGTTTAGCTTGAATTCAAAACGTTTAGATTTAAAGCCAGTTAAAATGTTGAAATTCTCAACTCATATATTTGGAAAAGAATAAAAAAAAGAATCGCGTCCCTGATTAAACCATTCGATGTAGAAGGGTGCAGGGCACCCTTGGGAGTATTTATGGAAAGGTTACGAATTTATATACAAGGATTTAAATCCGCCCCTTAAATATTATGATATTTTTTCTTTAAAAACAGTTGGTTTTCGAAAAAAACACGTAGACAGGTGTTTTTTTTAATTTTATCTTTTTACATGTATGTTTGACAAATTTTATCAACATTTATACAGGGTATTAAAAAAAATCAAGTGATTAATTAATCACAATTGTTCACCTCAAGCCGCTTGACATAGAAAGCTAAATTTTGGATCATATTATTTAGTTTGATTTTAGGGTATAGAGGTTTTAGGGCACAGAAGTTTGGTAAGAAGGGATTTGAACACTTAAATTCTGAATTTTTCAAACCAATCTTTAAATATTACCAGATTTTTTATTAAAAAAGTGTTGCTTTTTCAACAAAAACCATTGAACACGTTTTTTTTATATTTTTTATTTCTTAAAAAATTAAAGCTTTTTAAAAATGTATATAGGGTTCAATCCGCTAAAAGTTAAAAAGCCGGCATCATATAGCTCAAGGGACTTTAAGCTTGTTTTAAATAAATAATGCCAAAAAAAGACTATTAGGGATTTACAAAAAATTATTTATTTTAGTAAGATGGATAGCAGCAACAAATGTAATCGTAGTATTCTCTGGAATTATTTTGAAAAGTCGGGCGACACTTCAATATGCAAAAAATGTAAATGCAGCATAAGATCCTGTGGAAACACCACCAATTTAAGAAATCATCTGAAAACGAAGCACCCTCTTCTCTTTGCTGAGGTTACAAAAATTAAACAATTTGGGCCATCCACATCGAAAGCTCAACAGTCTCAACACAGGTTAGTATTAGTACGAAATTTGTCTTTCTATGGTATCAAAATTATGTTTTTTTTTCTAAATTAATATACAGTATGTCCCAGTAAGTTGGAACCATATGGAAAACTTTTTTATTATTAACTTTAGGAAAAAAAGTTATTCTTTATAAAAAGTTCTGCTTGGCCCAAAACCTAAAATGCAATCATCAGATACTATTTTTTTTTAGTCGTATATTTTATATCAGAAAATACGAATTTTGCTCAAGAATAAAGTACCTTTATTTTTGACAATATCGAAAATTGTTATAAAGAAAAGTTGATCAGAACTAAAAACTACGTTCAAATATGCAATTACATCCCATTACAATAAAATTCAATCGTAGTTAAAAAAATTATTTTCCATATAATGGGATGTAATTGAATATTTGAACGTAGTTTTTAGTTCTGATCAACTTTTCTTTATAACAATTTTCGATATTGTCAAAAATAAAGGTACTTTATTCTTGAGCAAAATTCGTATTTTCTGATATACCTCGTATACGACTAAAAAAAAATAGTATCTGATGATTGCATTTTAGGTTTTGGGCCAAGCAGAACTTTTTATAAAGAATATATTTTTTTCGTAAAATTAATAATAAAAAAAAATTCGTATTTTCTGATATACCTCGTATACGCCTGAGAGAATTTAATATCTGATAATTGTATTTTAGATTTTAGAACATGCAGAACTTTTTATAAAGAATAACTTTTTTTCCTAAAATTAATAATAAAAAAGTTTTCCATATGGTTCCAACTTACTGGGACATACTGTACAGTGTCCGCCATAAAGTTCGTAACATACAGGGTGTCCCAGTTCAAACGAAACAAGGCCGATATTACATATACCGTTTGTTTAGAAAAAAATCGCTCGGACCCGTCGATTTTTATTTTTTGGGGCAAAGGTTTTTCCCATATTTTCAACCCTGGTACCTTCATCCCCTCGCGGGGGTGAGGTCCTAAACAAACGGTATATGTAATATCGGCCTTGTTTCGTTTGAACTGGGACACCCTGTATATGGGATACATTTTTATTTCTGGGTTATGGGAAAAACTTTTTTGTGCGATCGATCCTGCATGTAATAACCTAAAAATTAATTATGTGATTTGAAAATTTTGATACGAAAACGCGAAAAGCGAGGTTAGGAGGCAAATATAAAAAAAAAAAAGTTATTTGAAAAAAGTGATTAAAATGTCATTTTATACCCATCTACGAAATTTTGAGTGAATACTACAAAAATTTTAAAAATTCGTATTTTTGGTTATTTTTTTCTTATAAAATAATAGTATGCAGATTTCTTTATGGAAATAGCTGAAGTAACTATGTTTTCAATGTATAATGGTAAAAAAAATCAAAATTCTCCATTAGAAGTATTTTTAGTAAATTAATTAAAATGTATTCATTTGCATATAAACATTTTTTGTAGAAATACCCTGTAACACCCAATATTATAATTTTTTTAAATAAATATGTCCTTAAAACATAGGCGGACAAGATACAGGGCTACAAAAAATTTTCATATGCAAATGAATAATTTTTAATTAATTCTCAAAAAATACCTTGTTTTGCCATTAAACTTTGAATACATCGTTACTTGAGCTATTTCCATAAAGAAATCTGTATAATATTATTTCATAAGAAAACAAAAATACAAAATTATTTATTTTTGTTCTAACTACTCCGTAGGCAGGCATAAAATGACATTTAAATCACTTTTTTCAAATAACTTTTTTTGATTTTTGCTACCTAAATCCCACTTTTCGCGATTCTGTTTCGAATTTTTTAAATTTGCCGCCATGATAGTGATCACGTGACTGATGTCATAATTAATTTTTAGGCTATTGGACATGCGAGATCGATCACACAAACAAGTTTTTTCCATAACCTAGAAATACGAATGTTTCCCATATGTAGCGAACTTTATAATGGACACTGTATGTAATAATTTTGAACAAGATTACCGGATCAATTTTAAGGTTTGGTTACAAGGTAAACGGTATTACCTATACAATTTTAAAATCAATTCAAGTATCTGTTACTGCCAATTCTACTTACTAACTTACTTATTTTAAATGATGCGCTTTTTGGTTACTTTCCTTTGAGAAGTATATACAGGGTCTGTTTCTTATAATTAGTGCGCTTCTGCCGTTTTAAGTATTAGAGATACAAAAAAGTGTAATTACATTATCTTGAACATTCGTCAACTAAAAAAATGACAGCAACATACATTTTTTTAAATGGAACACCCTGTATATTTTCACATTTTTGGATTCTTCGGAAAAATGTAGACATATTTCGTGTATAATGTCCTATACCAAAATTCAATTGTTTTTGTAATATTGACGTTTAAAATTTTACATTTTGGATACTTTAACAAGCTTTACAATCTAATTGGGTTGAATAAGAGCAAAATGGCTTGCATTTTCCTATCTTAACTTTTCATTATCTATCATATGGACATCAACTTCCGGTCAAACCAGACGTGATAGATAATAAAAAAGTAAGATAGGAAAGTGCATGCCATTTTGATCTTATTTAAACCGTTTAAATTTTACAGTTTGTTAAAGTGTCCAAAATATCCAATTTCAAACGTCAATATTACGAAAACAATTGAATTTAGGTATAAGACATTATTCTAAATATGTTCACCATTTTCCGAAGAATCCAAAAATGTGGAAATATACAGGGTTTTCCATTTAAAAAAGTGTATGTTGCTGTCATTTTTTTTTATTTGACGAATGTTTAAGATAATTCAATTTAAAGCCTACAACTTTTGTATTTACACTTTTTTCTATATCTAATATTAAAAACGACAGAAGAGCACTAATTATAAGGAACAGACCCTGTACTTTTAGCTGATCTTGAAAAAACACCTGACGTTTTTTGGCATAAATAGTCATGGAATAATTTCAACAAGCAGCAGTAGTAGTCATTTCTCTGCGTGTTTAATACTATACTTTTTCTATGAATATTCAAATTTTTAAAATATTTTTTAAAATTGAATATTTTTAAGTCGGTATCTACTTAATCAGTCAAGCTGGATTTAGATACTGTCAAGTTAAGTTTCGCGGTTGGAGGTTGAGGTTGAGTTTCAAATATAAAATTTGGTTATATCGAACCTCAAGGCGACGTAATGGGAACCTCCAACCTCATCGCGGGCGACCTTTACAAATACACATGTAAAGTTCCTTCGTTTTAAATCGAACCTCAGAAACTCATCCTTAACCTCTAACCGCGAAACTTAACTTCACAGTTTATAAATCCAGCTTAAAACAATAAAAAATAATTCCAAATAACTAGAGACATTTTTGCCATGATCCATATAAAGGTTATACTTTTCGGTCTAGTCGCTATTTATATTTTATCCCTACTGTTATAAATTTTAGTAATAAACTGGGTGGTGACTTCAAAATATTTAACATATATTTTAAAGTTTGATTTTTTTAACATTTTAGTGCATTTTTTATTTTAACTAAATTTTATTTAATTTTCAGTGACTCAGACACGGACGATCCAAGGGAAGAGATGGAAATTGTTTTATCGCCATCTGCTGTATTGGTAACAAATTCTGAGGAAGAACAAGATACGGTAGCACCAGCAACAACAACCCCACATGTTTTTTCTCCTGAGCATATCACCCCAAAAACATCACAGAGGTCTTTAAAAAGCTTCACCATAACAAAAAAAACTCAAAGTAAAATTGACAAATATTTAGCATATTTTGTAAGCACAGAGATGATGCCGTATAATATAGTGGAAAAAAATGGCTTCAAGAAATTTGTTTAAGTGTTGAATAAAAGTTATAAACTGCCTAGTAGAAAATCTCTTACAGAAAAGCTGATACCTGATTTATATAATCGAACCAGACATGAGATAGAAAATAATTTAAAACAAGCAAAATTCTTATCATTTACTACTGATTGTTGGACTTCTGTTGCTATCAGATCATACGTTGCTCTTACATGCCATTTTATAAATGAAAGTTTTGAATTGGTTAGTATTTGCTTAGGATGTTATGAAATGGAAGAAGATCATACAGCAGAAAACTTACAAGATCATATCAATATAATTTTAAATGAATGGAATATTGAAAATGAAAACCTTCATGTAGCGTTTACTACTGATTATGGTAGTAATATTGTGAAAGCCATTACAGATATGGAAAAAATACACGTATGTTGTTTTGGACA
Organism: Kuschelorhynchus macadamiae; assembly: GCA_030620095.1. Classification (NCBI taxonomy): domain Eukaryota; kingdom Metazoa; phylum Arthropoda; class Insecta; order Coleoptera; family Curculionidae; genus Kuschelorhynchus; species Kuschelorhynchus macadamiae. The sequence continues at coordinate 263,247 of JAUTXW010002854.1, read as the reverse complement.
TGCAATCAATATTGCCGCAAATAAATGTTTTGAAAATCAAAGATTAATAAAACCATTGGAAAAAATAAAAAATATTCAAAAGATTTTTGCTCACAGCTGGAAAGCAGCCAGAGATTTCAAATCCATCCAGGAAAAATATAAAATGGAGACAAAAAAAATACCCTCTTACTCAAAAACTCGCTGGTGGTCTCTCTTAAAACTGATTAAAACAATAATCGAACTGGAGCTACCTCTTCTTGACTTTTTACAATTATATAAAAATGGATGTTATCGAAAACTTATTTTAGACAGCGACGATTTCAAATTTCTAAAAGTGGTTGTAGAAATGCTGGACCCAATACAACATATTTCCGATACCCTTTCAGGAGAAACTTACGTCACTGGATCAACAATAATGCCAATCGCTTTAGAACTGGGTAAAACCTTAATCGAGGAATACGATGAGACACAAATTGACGATGAAATTATTTCTTTTAAAAGAGAAATTTCTCTTACGATCCCCAACATTTTAAAAGACCGATACGAAAAAAATTTTGGAACCCGGACAACCTTGAAAATTGCTTGTTTTTTGGATCCCCGGTTTAAAGCATTATTTTTTACAAACTCTGAAGTCGACGACATAACCGAACATATCCTGGAGTTCGTAAACGACCTTCAAATTGAAGATGATTTTCAGCAAAAAGTGGACTCTGCTCAGAAAAAGGGGGGACTTTCATCCATTTTTAAATCGCTCAAAAACTGCGAAGATTTTCAGCCTGTAAGTTTATCTGCGAAAACAAAAAAAGAAATTAACCAATACCAAAATATACCACAAATCAATGTTGATGAAGATGCATTGTTATGGTGGAAACAAAATTCAAGTACATTTCCGGTACTCAGCAAATGTGCCAAGAAATATTTGACTATCCAGGCATCAAGTGTTCCCTCTGAACGAATTTTCAGTAGAAGTGGTCACATAGTCACGGACTTACGATCATCGCTAACAGGTGATCACATTGAACAGTTAGTTTTTTTGTCCATGAATAAAAAGTTTATTAACTTGTAAATTAGCACATTACATAAAATACGTACTGCTGCAAGTATAATATTTATTTATTTTTTATAATTAGAATAATAATACAAAGGGTGCGTTGACAAGATTTTTTGATAGCGCCTTAACAAAAGTTACAATAAAAAGTTTTTTTTTTCACACAAGTTGTTTCTTTTATTATAACAAGAGAAAGTCATGCATTTCTGCAAATAATTTTTATTGTGCAATGTGCATTTTACCTCAAAAAAGTTGTTCAGCAATAAGGAACTCTTTTTAAATGAAAGGATTTATATTTGACAGGATATTTCGAATTCCTCTAGAAAAACTATTTTATGATATGTCTAAATTTAATTGTTTTTGAACTACTTATTGAAATTTAATAATTGAGATTTTCAGATTTTGAATGGCTTTAAAATATATATTGTTCCACTTTGACCAAAACGGCATCTATAATCTTATCTTAGTAGTATTTTATAACCTTTCTGATGGTATATATGTATTTTAGACTTTAGCAAAGATTAAAAAATGCGAGTTTGGTGTTGGAAATTATAGAAGTATGTTATCTTCGGGGTAAACTGGAATTTCCTAAAAGAAAGACCATAAAAAATTTAGTTAAGAGTTTGCAATCCATTTTGCACCCAGTTGAACTGTATAGATTTTTTAGAATTTTGAAACCTAAAAATCAAAATTTTTGAAATTGAACTAGAGGTGGGCGATATTTCGATTAACCGAAAAATCGATTAATGGATTTTGATTAATCGAAAAATAGAAAAATCGATTAATCGGAAAATCGATATATATCGATTAATCGGAAAATTGATTAATCGAAACATCGATTAGTCAAAAAATCGATTAATCGAAAAAAAATCGATTAATCGAATAATCGGAAAATCGATTAATCGAAAAAAAATCGATTAATCGGGATATCGATCAATCGAAAAATCGATTAATCAGAAAATCGAAAAATCGATTAATCGAAATATCGATTAATCGGACAATCGATTAATCGAAAAAAAAATCGAATAATCGAAAAATCGTTTAATGGAAAAATCGATTAATCGGAAAATCGATTAATCGGACAATCGATTAATCGATCTATCTAAAACATCATCTAATCGATTAATCGATATTTTTTCGATTAATCGATTATTTTGCCCACCCCTAATTCCTACCAATATTTTACCAGTTTTTTTGTACCTATGCTACAATTGACTTTGGGGCATAATTTAAAATAAACTAAATAAGTAGTTTCCACATTGTCAAATACCGCCATTTTGTTACGTCATATTGAATTCGTACCAGTTTATCCCATTTCACATTTAATTTTCCTTAAATTCGTACCACAACTGCACCAGTTTATCTCTATATCACACTTAAATCTTGCACAAAAATTAAAGTTCATTTAATAATTAGTATTTTCAAGCTGATTTTATAAATATTTTATTAGGCCGCTATTTTGTTTTGCTATCTTGAATTCATATCAAAATGTTACCAGTTCATTTCTATGTAAACCGATTTTTTGTGCAAAATTGGATAATTAGTTTTTTTAGTAATAATGTTATTAACATTGTTCAGTCATTTGGATTCTTACGAAAATATTACCAGCTCATCCCCATATGACTCTCAATTTTTGATCAAAATTTGAAGTCAATCGTAAGTAGTCTTTAAGATATGCCGCGAAGTGACAGCTATACAGACAGACCGACAGACAAGCCGGCGGAATTAATAAAACATATTTTGGGCATATACGCTAAATCGTGAAAATATGTAAAACCTGAGAGGGTGTTTTTTCAGGATTACGAGCATTTTATTTGGCCGCTATTTTATTCGGTCTTCTTGAATTAGTAGCACAATTTCACTAGATGATCCCTATATCAAAATTAATTATGACACACAATTTGAAACCAATCTATTTCAATTTTTAAATATTTCATTAGTCCGCCATTTTGTTCCGCCATCTTGGATTCGTACCAAAATTTTACCATTTGATTCCAACATACTAGTTTAATGTGGGTGCAAAATCTGAGATAAATTGGTTGTTTTTCAATATTAATTTTTTTAACATTTCACTAGGGTGCCATTTTGTTTCGCCATATTGTATTATTACCAAAATATTACTAGATCATCCCCAGATGACCCTTAATTTTTTATCAAAATTTGAACTCAATCGGATAAGTGGTCGTTAAGCTATGCGAACTGACAGACACTCCGACAGATGGACCGACGGAATTGATAAAACATATTTTTAGTATCTAGGAACACTAAAACGTGAAGATATGTAAAACCTGAAAAGGTAAATTTTTCACGATTACAAACATTTTATTTGGCCGCCATTTTGTTTGGCCATCTTCAATTAGTACCACAATTTCACTAGTTGGTCCCTACACCACAATTATTTATTCGGCTGCCATTTTGTTCCGCCATCTTGGATTCGTCCAAAATGTTACCAGTTGATTCTAACATAATATTTTGTTTTTTGTGCAAAATTTGAGGTAAATTGGATAAGGATAATATATTTTTTCAACATTTCACTAGATCGCCATTTTGTTTGGCCATATTGGATTTTTACCAAAAATTACCAGGCTCTCACCATGTGAATCGGGTAAGTAGTTTTTTAGCTATGCCGCGAACAGACAGACCGACGGAGTGCTATGGCATCTAGCGACCCTGAAACGTGAAGATCTGAAAAAATCTCGTAGGATGATTATTTCACGATTACAATACTTCCTTTTTTGACGTCGGTACCAATTCAGTTATATCCAGATTGAATTAGATCCGACATATTTTTAATTTGGGTTAAATTCGTTAATAAAGCACCCAGATTCGTAAACAACACTTTAATGAAGAATATACGCCACAAATAAATAAAACTTAAAATTTTACATGAGACGTTCAAACAAGTGTCTTTCGAACTAATCCTAATAATTCGACTGAGTACCGGATCGCACTTCTTCCTTGCAGCCGGTTTGAGATATTGATTTTCTTATAATTCTAAAAATATATTTGATGCTTATTTCTAGGTCAAGTCGATCACCGAAGTAGTGGAATTATATTTATTTCCATAATTTAAAAGATGTAGTGTAAATATATTTTTTTATGATAACATTCCACCTGTTTTACATTTTGCATTATATTTCTCCACATTTTTATTTTTAATTAATAGAAATTTTCGTCGCTTGTACATTACTTTTAAATACATTTATATATTTTTGGTCACAGTTTTTTCAGTGTATCATAAAACTCAATTCGAGACGTTTCCTTCACGTCAGAACTTGAAAAATTAAGCTGTCTATAGGCAACTTAAAATACATTTCGGTTAAAAACCGGCTCAACAAGGTTCACGCGCTGCAGAAATACAAAGACATGAGTACGATTTAGCATCTCAAATTTTGCATTTTGTCGACAAAGGATCAGTGCAGGGCGGCAAACAGCCATTTTGTGAAAATTATATGGGTCGGTATCTGCGTCAAAAAATGATCGAAAATGGACTTTGCCACTAATTTTTTATGCTAAATTCGAATTTTTTATAAAAATACTATATACATATTTCCCTATTAAAATCACATCAAAGCTATTGCATATCTCTTATAGTTTAACCACAATATTGCAGCGGCGGAAGGCTTGCAACTGATCAGTAAAGGTAGTATCAGACACAGCTACTTTTGTTGCGCAGTTTTTTTGCAGCCGCTGCAAAAGTTGCATACAGTGTTCATACACCAGCAGGAAAATAGCACAAAACGCGCAGTTTTTATGCAGCAGCTGCCTTAAAATGTTGCAGGTCGACACTACATGCTTTTCATGTGTTCACACCAAATCGCTACTTTTGCAACATATTTTAGTAGCTGCAGCCTTGAAGGGGCAACATGCAACATTCAACAGTACACTACCGTCAGCTGAAGGTATCGTGTGTGTACCTTTTGGGAGACGGTTGCATTTCAAAAAAAATGGATGACGAGACAGTATTAGCAGCGGCATATTTATATGTGAATTTGAAGGCGAAACAAAAGCGGCGACAAAAAAAAACAAGAGTTGGGTTAGGGAATGGATAAGAGAGCGCGAACACTTGGGTGCATTCAATAATTTAATTACTGAATTGAATGCTCAAGACGGGTGGCACTTTAAAAATTTTGCGTTTGCAAAAAGTGGATTTTAACTACATCTTAGAAAAAGTAAGTCTGCGAATTCGGAAACAAGATACTCGAATGAGACAAGCTATTACACCAAAGGAACGCCTTATTATAACTTTACGATATTTGGCTACAGGTAAGTGTTAACTTGTTAGTTTTAATACAGATGTTCATTGTGAAAATAATTTTCAGGTGATAGCTGTAGGTCACTTATGTATCTTTTTCGAGTTCCTGCCAACACAATTTCGTTGATTATACCAGAGGTGTGTCAGGCGATTTATGATGTTTTAAAAGATGAGTGTTTAAAGGTAAGTCAACTAATTTTTATTATAAAATTTAACAAAACTGTTCATAATAATATTACAATATTAAAAAAAAAGAAAAGAAACTCTAACAAATTTAAAGAAAGAATTCTAATAATCGTACAGTCAAAAAACTATTGTGTTACTGGTCGTATTCCATACCTGATGGGGAAGAGACGGTTTCTGCAATGTTCATGAGGTATGAAAGGTCCGGTTCCTCAGAATAATTTTGATAGGCATGTAAAGGTTGGTCAGGGTGATGCTGCTGTGAGGGGGCTCCTGAAGATCGATGTTCAATATCAAAAGAGGCTGATGAGGTTGATGGCGTACGTGAAGGTATCGAAGAGGATGATGTTAGAGATGGTTGCGGAAATCGTCTGGTCATGTACTCGCAGCTAATATCCAAAATAGATTTTTGAATTAGATGTTTTAGTTTTAGTTGCAAATCGGGCCCTGTTTCCAATGATCGAAGTTCGTTTTCTACGTTGTCGCCAAATTTGCTCCATTCATCTCAGGCTTTAGCTTGATCTATAATTGAGAGGCATCGATCCATAGCTTGTTTCTCCTCATGTTCAGAAATAGTCAGTTTTTTGCGTTTTGTTTTTTGTCGACTACAGCTAGATGGTGTTTGCGTTGCTGGTCCTTCTTCTGTTACGTCTTGTATATCGGAGGTGCTTGGTGATCGTAACGATGTAGAGATTTCATTCAGAATTGAATTTCTGTCGTTTACACATTCATCTATATTTTCCATATTTGAACTGGCTCCATCATGTATGTCAATTTCACTGTTCTGCAATAAAAAAAATGATTACATTTTTTTTGTATGTATTTTTATTAAATAATGTACAGGGTGATTGGTTATAAATGGTTCCCCCATTTAACTGTTTTATTTGAAGTTCAAGAAAAAAATGTTAAATACAAAAGTTTTATATTTCGAAATGAGTTTTTTTAAAAACTACTTTCATATGTACAGGGTGTTTCAAAAAGTCTGGGCGTAGTCCAACTTTCGAATAATCCACTCTATTTTTTGATTTTACTGTTTGGATTAGCCGATGCTAATTATCGATTCACCTATATTAACGTTGGATCTGCTGGCCGGAATTCAGACGGTGGTGTTTACCAAAATTCCAAACTCTCATAATTCCATAAACATTCCACAGCCAAAACTATTACCATGTCGACAACAGCGTGTGCCGTACGTTGTGGTGGCAGACGATGCATTTGCTTTAAAACCATATATGCTAAAACCATTTTCTTTTAAATCTCAAGGTGTTGCTGAAAGAGTTTTTAATTATCGACTATCTCGTGCCAGACGAATAATCGAAAATGTATTTGGTATTCTATCTGCACGTTTTCGGGTTTTACGAAGAATTGTGGAACTGTCTGAACAAAAAGTTACGCAAATTGTTTGCGCTGTTTGTGTATTACACAACTTTATAATGTCTCGCATACAGTCTGCGTCAGTATATGCCCCAAATGGAACTTTTGATTACGAAGATCAGGATGGTAACATTACCCTTGGTAATTGGCGTAACGAAGTTGATGCTCCTCTACAAGGATTACAAACGAACAATACATCCAGAAACCCAACTGTTTTGGCAAAGAACGTCAGAGAAAAATTTCGAGATTATTTTTGTCGTGAAGGGGAGGTTCCTTGGCAATGCAATTATATTTAATAAAATATCTACTATATTGAAATGTAAACCTACTTAATAAACATTTACTTACCATTGAATCTGTTGTTGTGTTTTTGTCGGGCATACCAACAGAATACTGCACCGATGGCCGCAGTAAAAGATTCAACTGATTAGTAATCTTTTGCTGCTCTTGCAACCTTCCTCAACAACTGTTCACAGACGGCTATTTCTTAAACTGCGCGCAACAAAAAAGTAGCCTCCGCAACCAAGCTGCGATCGCAACGTTGCAGGTTGCCCCGGCGTTCACACTTGCAGCAGATCAAGTTGCGCAGTTTTTTAATGTGCTGCGCAACTAAAGTAGCTATGTCTGATACTACCTTAATACTGCGTGCAGTCCACCCTTAAGGATGTATAAATAAATTAGGGGACATGTAAAGAAATTAACCGGAAACAAGCAACGAGTTGTTCATTTGCAAAATTCATACGGTCTTAAAATATTTAGAATTACGATTCAATGATAAAAACAAATTTACGTTCATCCTATATTTGATATTTATTCATAAGCCTGTGTTTAATATTCATGCTCAAGGATTATCCTGCCTGAAAGGTTTTTGTTCACATAGCTAATCCTCTAAAACCAATCCCTCAAACGTTTTTACGTATTTGCCCTACTTTCTTTTCATGTTTTTTCCAGATTTGTTGTTCAGCAGAAAGTATTTGATATTTAAAATTGAATTTATGTGAAGGATTTTATTGCTGTAGTTGATTTGATATGCACATATGTTTTATTAATTGAGTTTTTCCCATGCCTATTTTCGTTAGCATAAATGATTCCATCTTGCAACAAGTTTTAATAAGATCGACCATCTTGACGATAGATGGGAAGGATACCTTTGATATATCGCACTACCAAGAAGCTCCTATAAGTTTTTTGCACAAAATTATAGAAAAAGTAAATATAAGGAAAGATAAAATCAATAAAATGGTTATTATCCTGAACTATCCTAATAACTAATTTTATCACACACAGACAATACAGCCAGTACTTCAATATAGTTGTTTCGTGATAACTGTGATAAGAATTATTCACTACATTATGTCACTCATGTTTGACCTATATTTTTTAGAAATAGAAAAAACTTTAAAATATTTTATAAATAGGTTAAAAAATGAACCCAACTTATTTGTTTAATGGAACATTAGGGAAGTAGATATTCTGGATAGAGGAAAAAATATTTCAAAAAGGGGTCCAAGTGAAATGGTTTACGTATCGTTAAACACGGTAAACAGTAGAACGAACACACGGGTGTTAAACACGGTAAACAGTACAACAGCCTAACGCTCTCATAAACCAAAACAAAAAGGATATATAAAAAACTAATACCTACACATTTCTATGAGATAAGTTGCATTTGATTCAGTTGCCCATTGTTTTGGTCGAAATTTACTTGTATACAGTAGAGAGAGAGCTTTACTTTGATATCTCGTTTTTTTAATTCTGATGCGGTGTTACAACGGAATTAATTTTTTATGATATTTTTTGTGTTTCAGAGTTCCGTTTAAAAGATCGTAGTTATCTATAGATTCAATTTAGACAAACAACACAGTTGTCATCACAGTTAGTCAAAAATACCTGCTATAGGTTCCTAGTGATATTTTGTAATTTTTTTATAAAAAATGTTTTTTATGAATTCACCAATTTACTAAAATTAAATATGCAATATCTCAATATTCTTAAATTGAACACCCTGCATTTTTTATTTCATTAAAGTTATTCATGGAATACCTTCATCTTTTACTAAATATGTCCTATACCTAAACCCTTTACTTTTTAAGATATTTCACTTTCTTTGTAATGTATGCATAAAAAGCGAATTCTGTTTTTTTTTTATCAAGATTGCTTAGAAACAATAAATAGAATATTGTTGTAGTTGTGTTTATTATATCCAAGTATTACTGGAATAGTTTTCTAAGAATTTTAAGTTTGATTATTTATGATGAATTTTCCACGTGGTGAACTTGTTGACATGATATATGCCTTAGGAGCCAATAGAAGACATCCTCAGCCACAAGTATTTCAAAAACTAAAAGGCAGATTCGAAAGAACAGGAAATGTGATATATGAAAAACATGAACGAGTAAAACCAGGTACAAATGATAATAATAAAATGATGGTAGATTTAAGTGTAGTTGAGGATCCTCAAAAAAGTACTAGGCGTCTCGCTAGAAAATAACCCTTGCTTACCGCCGCAGGATTACGATAGAAGAGTTGTTTTTTGTCACTGGGTCCAAATATGATGCATCAGTCAGATTTTTTTAATTTAGTACTTTTTTCCGATGAAGCAACTTTTCATAATAATGGCGTTGTTAATAAGTATAGTTTTCATTATTATGGTACTAGTAATCCGTTTTTTACAGGACAAATTTATCACCAGCATAGATGGTCTCTTAACGTTTGAGCAGGAATTATAGAGAATTACGTTATTGGGCCGCATTTTTTTGACGGACATCTTACAGGTGAAGTGTATTTAAACTTTTTACAGAATGACCTAAATGTCCTTTTACAAATCTTACCTGAAAATGTTTAAAATAGGATTTGGTTTCAACACGCTTATAGACGAGCAGTTCGATATTTTTTTAATGAACAATTTAATAATCGATAGATAGAGGTGGTCAGATCCCTTGGCCAGCAAAGTCCTCGATTTGACCACATTAGATTTTTTCTTGTGGGAATATGTAAAAGAAAAAGTGCACGAAGTGATTCCTTCCACAAGTGAAAACATGAAAACCAAAATTCGGGAGATTTTCCAAACAATTACCCCAAATATGCTGGAAAAAGTTAGCGACTCATTTTCAAGACGAATTCATTTACGAGGTCATATTGAACATAATTTGTAATTTGTTAAAAATATTGTTGATTTTATAAAAAAAAAGCTCTTAATTACATATAATTACATTGAACATGATTAAAAATAAATAATGATTTTCAATGTAGTGCTTTATTTTGAAGTAATTTGGGCTACTTAATTTCCTTACCTGATTTTTAAAAATACAAAAAAAAAATATTCCTAGATTCTAAAATATCTTTAATAATGTAAAAGTGATTCAGTAAACAAACTGAAAAAAAATATTTTTAGTGATAGCGACGTTTCGACTGGTGGAGTATCTAAGGTCGTTACCAACCTAATACTGATCAGATACTGCACCGCTCAAAACGTCGCTAAAATTAAATAAAAACATAATGCAAAGTCCAAAAAAGCCCTTCAATAACAACACATTATGTAGCACTTTAAAACAATCAAATATTTTAACTATTTTTTCTAAGCAATCTTGATAAAAAAGAAAGTAAAATATCTTAAAAAGTAAAGGGTTTAGGTATAGAACATATTTAACAAAAAATGAAGTTATTCCATAAATAACTTTAATGAAATAAAAAAAATACAGGGTGTTCCATTTAAAAATATTAAGATATTGCATATCTAATTTTGGTTGGTAAATACATAAAAAACACTCTGTATAAAAAATGTACAAAATATCACTAGGCACGTATAGCAGGTATCTTAGACTAACTGTGATAAAAATTTTGTTGGTCTAAATTGAATCTATAGATAACTACGATCTTTTAAACGGACCCTCTGAGACACAAAAAATATCATAAAAAAATTAATTCCGTGACAACGCCGCGCTAGAATTTTAAAAATCGAGATATCAAAGTAAAGCTTTCTCTCGGCTGAGTCATATAATATATAGGATGTTCTATTTAAAAAAAATACATGTTTTACCATAACTTGACTCACCTTGTACATATAAAATAATTTTCCGTTTATAGATTTTTGTCAAACCTACAACTTCGCTAAAGAAATTTTTTCGATATCTTTTACGGTTTAGTGTTTCGAGGAAAAAAAGTCTACTTAACTTTTATTATGTGTCATGTATTGGAGCACGGCTTTAGTTTAGTTTTTGACAGAAAGTTCCTTGTTGTTTGAAATAGGTACGTAATATACAAGATATTAATTTGTATATAAAATAATCAGACGTTCTGTTTTTCTCGTTAATGTCTCTATATTATGTAATAATATTTGTCGTCCTGTGCTATTTATGAGATGTTTCAACTACTAATCTCGGTTTTTAATTTTCTTTTAATGTTTGTTTTTTTAACTTATGTTTTACTAGCAAATAATAACAAGAAATAAGGAGGAAAAAATGAACATTATCAAAAAAATCTTTTGATATAGCGATATTCCACATATCATATTTAACGCAACTTTTATTTATTTTTCTAAACACGAAAATCAAAGGTTGAAGTATCAAACTATAGGACGCTAGACTTTTACTATCCAGTTATAAATATACTAATTTGATACCTTTATCTTTAGAAACACCCGAGAAAGCACCGTTCACACATCTTATGGGAATGGCTTTCGCTGAATTTTTCTAATTTTTTGATATAATGTATTTCTCGACTTCATGATCAAAATTGGCAAAACTTAATTCTATCACCAGATTTTAAGATACAGGGTATTAAAGTTTTGAATTTATTTTTGGTTTGTTCCAGAGTTCCGGCCAATTTAGAACTGCAGCATGCAGAAGAAGTTTTAATTAAATTAGTACAGAAGGAGATGTTCTTCCCAGAAAAAATACAAATTCTATCGAAACAGAAATTTTTAAAAAGGGGTCTTTTGGTAAAATTAATCCCTTTACTATACAAAGAGGAGGTTCTTAGAGTTGGAGGAAGATTGTCTCTTTCAGAGTATGGGTATGATAAAAAGTATCCGGTTGTTCTTTTAAGCAATCATAATTTTACAAAAGTATTATTTCTTTAAGAGCATAAACGTCTCTTACATGCGGGACCTCAACTTTTACTTGCAAAAATACTGGCCTGTGGGAGGCAGAAATTTATCAAAGAAGGTTGTCCATGAGTGTGTAAGGTGTTTTAAGGTGAAACCCGCTATAAAAAATCCGATAATGGGATTACTTCTCAGTGACAGGGTTAAATCAGCACCTCCTTTCTCAACAACTGATGTTGATTATGCTGGTCCTCTGTTGGTCAGAAACAAAAAGGGTCGAGGTAGTACTAAGGTAAAGTGCTATGTGGCGCTCTTTATTTGCTTTATTACTAAGGAGATCCATTTAGAACTTGTTGGCGAATTAACAAAAGAAGCATTTAATGTAATCGTAGAGGTAAACCAGTAAACATGTTCTCAGATAATGGAGCTTACTTTACAGGGACCAAAAATGAATTAGAAGCCATTGGTCTTTTTCTCAAACAAAATTGTCAAAAAAGTCAGTACATCAGTAATCAAGGTATTAACTGGAAGTTTATTCCAGCTTTTTCTCCTATTTTGGGAGGCAGGGGTAAAGTGCTGTAAGGTCCATTTAAAGAGAGTTTTAGCCAATGCTTGTTTAACTTTTGAAGAGTTATACACTGTCCTTACTAGGATAGAGGCAGCCCTAAACTTGAGACCAATTACTCCTATATCCTCCGATCCTAGTGATCTCACACCCCTTACCCCGGTCAACTTTTTGATTGGGAGACCTTTAATGTCCCTTCCGGAGAAGGATTTGCGAGCAGAAAAAGAATCGAGTTTGTCATATTTCAAGAAAATACAAAGGTTGAAGCAACACTTTTGGACAAGATGGTCCATGGAATATATATATATATATATATATATATATATATATATATATATATATATATATATATATATATATTCAAGTACGTCAAAAATGGAACAGTTCCACAAATCGCCAAGTATTAAATCCAGGAGCTTTGGTTCTTATTAAAAATGACAATACCATGCCATTGCAGTGGCCTCTCGGAAGAATTGAAACAGTGCACAAGGGTCCAGTAGGTATCGCTCGAGTTGCCAGTGTCAAAACCATGCGTGGGACTGTCAAACGCTTCTTTTCCAAACTGTGTCCCCTTCCCCTGCGAACAGCGTAGAAAAAAGGAACACCACTAAGATTGTGTTAAAAATATATACATATTTAGGTTCTCTTGAATATATTTGTTTAAATATTTTAATTTGTTGAAAGGCTTTACCTTTTCAAGGTTAGATATTTAGTTGTAAACTCCACTCAATAACCTGTTAATTGCAACATTCCCAACCGCCATTATTGGCAACAGCGGAATAACTGTAAAGAAGAGAAGAGCAATAGAAGCGTGTGTGGGTAAACGTGTGTTTTATTTCTCCTCATTTTCAAGCGTTTACCAAGACAAACAAAAGTTGTATATATTTAAAATACACGGTAATAGATGTCTGTCTAATTGCCTTTATTCCACTTTTTTAATAAACTAAATTTGGGTAGATAAAATGAATATTATTTCAACTAATAACATAAATATTTAAAATAAACCTAAATATTTTTATGTTTTCGATAGAGAATTCCATGATCATAAGACAAAATTAAAAAAAATATATAAAACTAACTAAATATATTCATTAGTGCATATTTATTAATGTAAATATTGGATAATGCCTCAGTATGTCGATTTGGAAGATTTGCTCGTTCCCAGTAGTAAAGTAAAATTAATTTTACAGAAAAGCAAACATTTTTTGTATTTAATTATGCAAATAAAATTGTACGTGTTCTGACGCTCATAGAAACATAATACACTTTACAGCCTAAGCCGAAGTTGATTTAAATTAAATCTGTCACCGCTTATTTTAAAATTATCTTGCAAAATTCGCTCCCAAATTTTGGTTTTATTTCTTATTTGATTTCTAAATATACGTTTCCTCGGAATGCTTTTTCAATTTTTAATAATTATAATAATAACCTAACCTAACCTAACCTATTCTTTTATTCGGAATAATGAAGTGTGACCCAATAGTCATTTAGTAACATTTTATTCCGTCATGTTGAATTCGTAACAACATCTAATGTTTGTTTTAAAAACTAGTAAACTAGTCAATAGGATTATTTTAAATATTATATATGGAGCAAAAGTTTTTTAAATGGACTATTTCTTAAGATTCCAATAATACTTTCACTTTTAAACGTACAAGTACACATTTCTGTTCGTATAACATTTTTCTTAGACTAAACCGTATAATAAACGTAATATAAAAAACGCCCTTTAAAAAATTAAATTGAGGTAATATAATACATATTACAAGCATTTACGTGCCAACCTTTGTCTAAACATTAAACCCAACACAACATCTCCAATATATTTTCGGCTAGGACACGATACGCCAAAATGATTTAAATAAGACAGTCCCTCAGAAACCTATTCCTAAGAAATATCTAAATAAGTGAGACTGCATTGAAAAATTCTATACAATCTCCCAACTTTGCCGGGCGATGTACGGAAATATTAAAATAAAATAATTTAATTAAAGCAGTTGCCAAGAAATTCTTGTTAAAAAGTAATCTAAATACGTTCGCATCGAAATCAGGTAGTGGGAACTAGTTAAGCTCAGCCTTCCACTTTTTGTTCTCCAAGGTCAGCCGACGGACTGTGTCTAGCCGTTTGGAAGAAATGCACTCTTAAGACCAGACGTAAGCTGAATATAATTTTTTTTAGGAACACCTATTTTAAGTGCTAAGAAAACGAATTTTGAAAAAAATTTTGTATGGATGAAAACAATAAATGGCATATTTTTTATAGACTATATAAATGAAATAAAAAGAAAAAATAAAAAAAATAATTGAATTCTCTCCTTTACCAAAAGCCTCGTACAGAACTACACTACATACAGATTTATAAAACAATGTAATTGTTTGTATAAAGTTATCATCAAATAAATATATTCATATATAAACTGTGTTAACTGTAAGTAGTAGACTTGTGTGATAGGGAAATTCTGGGTAAAGGCGAATTTACTAATTTTGTTTTATATATGTGCAGAGATTACTCTTTGACGTGTTTGACTGATTTGAATGAATTTTTTTAGGAAATGTTTACAGTAGTGCTTGGGTGGTCCAACAGTAGGCATTTTGAAAAAAAAATAAAATAGCGGAATGACGCCATTTAGAATTTCTTGCTACAGGAAAGTCTCTGCGATTAGTGCTTTAACATTATCTTAAAATCGTGACTATAAAGTATAATTAACCAACAGAGTAAATTGATTATATATTGAAGTACATCTCCTGTCCTAAGGTGGATTCAATTTCGTTCAAAGGTTGAAAGGACCTTTCGGGAGATGTGATTCATTTAATTTTTTTCTTCAAAACTGCAACCATTTCAAATTGTCAATCACGAATTATACAAAAAAAGATTATTTAGCCTGTCAGGGTAATGTACCGGATTTAAAATTTTTAATTGGTTCAGAGAATAAGGAAGGCAGTGGGAGGTGAGAATTAACGGGTAAATTATATTCTTAGCTCAGAGAGGCGATTTATTTCATTAAAAAAAAACGGATTCCCAGACGATTCGTTTTCGAGATACAGGATGTTAAAAATGTCAGTATTTTTTCGTTTTTTTACACCTCGTACATTCTAATAAATATTTACTCCAAACTTTTTTTGTATAAAAAAACACAACCTCAATAAACTTTCTGCTTATCTTATTACAATTTACAGTTACAAAAGATGTGACGAATTGATAATTCAGTTATTTATCATCAAAATAAGATTAGATAAATTGACCAATTTTTTTCCCAGTATTAATATGGCATTTTTATTTTTTTTTGTGTTCCTTCGGCTCAAGGAGACAGGTAAGTAAGGCTTCGCTTAAACAATCATCTTTGGTCGGACTTTAGTCATAATGCATACAATTTTAGCACGATTCCATGTCCCACTTGAATTCCGTTCTTTGAATTAGTTTTGCATGTCAAAAAAAAATATATAAGAAGGCAAAAAATTACAGAACAGAATAAAGTATTTGACATAATTGTAAAATAGCTAATGAAATCGTAGCAGATATTTTGAAGAGATTAAAAGCGTTGCATCCTGGAAAAAATTAAACCCTGTATATTTTTTTAAAACTTATTTGTTTGCTTTATTAACGATACCGTGTACCAAATTTAATTTAAAAAATTTCTCAATAAACGAGGTGTAACTAGAAAAAAAGTAAAAAATCTAAGCATTTTAACATCCTGTTTCTCCAAAAAGAAGCTTTTGAGGACACTTATTTATATGCTTTTTTTATCTTATATTGATGTAATAAATTAACTGTTAAAGTTTTGGACATGAATTAATTTACACCGTATATACAACGTATTCGTGGATTTAGGTAACATATGCAGACATTTTTATTATTGATTTTATCAAAAAAAGTTAATAGACATAAAAAGTATTGTCTAAAAAAAATAAGTTCGACTGCAAAAAAACCATATAATACAAAAATTTGCGCAAAGCAAGTAAGAAAAACAAAAAAAAAATGCGAAACCAAATTTTCTAAAATAGCCAAATTGGAGAGTGCAAAAATATGAGGTAAATTTTGTACGAGTTTTTTAGGTTTTTTAATTTTAACTTGTAATTTTAGGCGAAAATATCATTCTTCATAAAGAGGTTGGTTTATCTGAAAAATGAGTGGCCTATTACAACTATCTGGAAAACCAATAAATACCTAGATTATTTTAAAAATTTGGCTTTGAGCATAGATAAACATACTCTCTTTTTAAAATATTTTAAATTGTGAGGTGTCGTTGCTTTTACCTTAAACCAGTGGCAATATACGTTTTCTAAATGAAATACCCTGTATAGTACTGCATTTTTTTATTATACTGAACATTTTACACACTTTTTGTGTTAGGTTTCCTATACACAAATTCAACAGTTTTTGAGAAAATGGCGTTTGAAAACTGACATTTTTGACAATTTGAAACTCTGTAACTCCTAAACGCCTTAACTTGCAACAAAAGGGTTTGCACTGTCCTGTCCTAGTTTTAACTGATCTATCTGCTAACACCAATTTCAACTTTGACAGAAGATGCCAAAAATTGACTATTGCTATATATATATATATATATATATATATATATATATATATATATATATATATATATATATATATATATATATATATATATATATATATATATATATATATATATATATATATATATATATATATATAAAAATGAATGTTTTTGTCGAATCTAGACATTTTAATTATGAAACTTAGTGAATAATATTTTAAGTCAGAATTTTTTGGAAAAGAACAGTTTGGTATGCTAATCCTAACCAACTACATAATTTTCTCATATATATCTATCTCTTTTCTCATATATATATATATATATATATATATATATATATATATATATATATATATATATATATATATCACTAGTAAATTAAATAATACATACCTGCACTTCAAACGATATATAAGTTAATTCAAATAAACAATATGTATGTAAATTTTTATTGTGTTTTTAATGAAAAAAAAATAGGAATCAGGAGACTAAATACAATCTTGATAAAGTTAAACAGAATGAGCGAAACGTTGATTTAAAGTGAGAAATGTTGTTTTCATTGTTAACTTAACCCAATAAAATAAGGTCTCTCTCATTCCAACTAAGCCTACAATTTTAGAAAAACCAATTCAGTTTTTGATAATTGCCCTTATTTAGACGGATATTTTTTTAAGGTCATCGCATATAAAGAAGAAGGCACAGTTAAAAGTGTAACGACGGAATGCCAGTTGTGCCTTCCTAAGTACGTAGCAATCAAAGGAGCTTTAGGTATGTCAAATAATTTTCTTAAACATCTTAAAAATTGTCACAATACGGAAACATTAAAAGTTTATTCAAAGCACGAAGCATCGAAAAAGGAAGAACAATTAAAAGCACCTTCAAAGCGAGCTTTGTCGATTACATCTGGAGAGGTATGTGCTGCAAAACGGCAGCGAAAACTTACAGAAACTAATTGGAACGAGCAATTTTGTAGTAAATACTATGAGCTCTGTATTAATTTTAGAAAATCCGTCTTTTACAGATTTTCCAAGGTATGGGTGTGAACGTTACCGGCCGAAATACTGCAATGAAAAAATAGAATTATTGTTTAATGAAACTGTCGAGGACTTGGCACAAACAAAGTATGTGTGTAGTACAGCTAATGCATGGTCTGCAAAGAAACGCAGTTTCTAGAGATTAACCGCTTAGTGGATTGGCAAACGTTTGTAGAGATGCTCATTCTCATTCGAAATTTAATTTGAGACCTGCAAAACTCGTGGCTACTATATCGGATAATGGCTCATATTTGTTAAAAGCTTTTAAAGATTTTGGAATAGATTTTACTACAATTTTTTGGAATTTGAAGAAATTTCAGAAAATTTAAGCAATTATGTCACGCTGCCTAAACATGTGCGATGCACTACGCATACATTAAATCTTGTTGCAACCACGGATGTTAAAAATGCAATTCAGAGAGATAGCACTTTAAGAAGCAGACACACCAACATTTTATCAAAATGTTCTTTACTCTGGGAAATGGCTAATCGGACGAAAAGCGCAGAAATCATGCAACATACGTTAGCTTTTTAAAGAATCTGAAATTAATGTTCTAACTGATACATCATGCCCACACTTGAATTGCTGTTTAAGAAGTTGCAGAATATAGAAGAAGCACTTCGAATGTTTTTTTGACTTCTCAAGCCAAAGAAGCTATTATCGCAGCATTTACTTTGCCTAAATTCAAACTCAGATGAATTAAGAGTTTTGAATCGTTTTATAAGGAAAAATATATTCGAGACATCAACTCATATGTGCAGAAGTTAGTTGTGGAGGCAGTTTTAATTCAATTCAAACATTATTTGTATTTTATAACGAAAATATTGCATTTTCAAAATATTAGCTTAAATTTTTAGTGTACGGACCGCTACAGTGATGATAACTTTGTATGTACTTATTGGATCCCCCTCTACACTAAAATGTTTGCCAGAATTATAAAACGGCCCGAAAAATTCAAATACATTTTTGTCATAAATTGAACGATAATTTTAACAACCATTAAAATATTTAAAAGTAGTTCTGCCGAACATCTGTAATAACTCTTCTTCAGTCCCTTAACTCTAAATTAACACCTTTCAATATTTTTTATGTTAACAGTTAAGAAGAAACGAAAAAATATATTCCACACCTTGTATTCCAAAAATTTGGAATAAGAGGCCCTTTTTATATGTAGTGGGTTCTACTGTTGTCAAGAAAAATATCTCCTCCCTTTGTGGGTGACATAATGTTAATGAATATTAAAACCCTGTATAACAATGTTATTTGCAAAATTTGTTTTTGAGATTTGAAGACAATGAAGTAATTAAAAATAATAGCATTTAATATGGTTAGGTACAATCAGCAGGAGTGAGTATTTTTAATTATGTTATCTGAAATACAAAACAAACCCTGCATAATTATAGGTTTTTAAAATACAGATTATAATTTAAAATTATAGACACATCATTTATTGTTTTCGAAATAACATTAAATCGTAAAACATGTTATAAAATGTACTATTTTATATACTAACTTAAAATTACATAAATACCTCTTAAAACATATATATTACACTTACACAAATTATTAAAATGTATTTTAATTTATCATATCACAATACAAAATACAAACAATCCAGACATATCACAGTGAAATTATAGTTTCATTTAGGAACCCTTGAAGAGTCTAAGAAGGGTGAAAGTTAAGAAAAGCTTTTATTTACCTTTCGTTCCGTAAAGGGAGAGAAGTTAACATTACAGAATAGCTAAAATAAAGTAATACAGTAATGACCTTTTTTAATTATTTATTTAAGTAAAAACGTCATTTTCTTCCAGCTTTTTCCTAAATATTTTGAACTATTTTTACGCTCCGGGGGAGGAAGAGAGGAGAAAATTATTCCACATGTAATTTCAAAGAGTATATCTACTATAAGCTATCAACTTATTTCACGATCTATATTTACAGACATCCTTATGCAAAAATAGATCTTGAAGTTAGCAAAGCTGATAAATGCTAGTTTTAATGGTGATAGTAAATCAAAATTTCATTTTGAACCGACGAAAATCCGGCAATCTAGGCTTAGTGCTTCACCTCGTGCTTCGCTAAAAAGTTTGAATTGTCTTGTATATCAATATGGGCTTTGTATAACATTTAATGGTGAAATTTATATAGTTATTTAAAGTGTTTTCTATATCCTTTTTTAGCTCAGCAAGTACGATGACCGAGTTTGGGCATCGACACTGTTACTGGGTATAATGCATAATCAATCAGACAATCTACGGTGTTGTAGTAAAACCAGCGTGAGTTTTATTAAGGCCTTAAGAACCTAAGTTCGTAAGTTATTACAAGGCGACTCTATGCCAGAGGCATAGGTAACCCTATGCCAAAGGCCTTAATGTTGGTGAAGAGTATATATTTTAAAATGAAGCTGGCCATAAGAGAAAAATGAGAAAGGCCCAATCGAAAGTTGACGAAAGAGTGTTAACAGCTCAATCCGAATCGGGTGATGCCACCACTAAAAATAACCAACGAATTTCGCTCTCAGAGGCATTGTTTTATTTCGTTATTAGAAATTATAAAAAGAGCATTAGAAGAAGTTTTTTAGGATATGAGACATCCAAGAGAAACTACTATGGGCAACGAAAACCTATATAATGGACAAAAGTATTTATATTGAATTAAGATTGTGAAAAGAAAAAAAGACAAATATTGTATCTAAATGTAACTGTAAGTAATTGTATTTTTAGATTTTACTGTTATAGGAGTAGTTATTATTTTATTCGAGATCGCTCTTTCGGTTTTTCAACGTATAACGAAATAAACAGTCATTTCGTTATAATTGGATTGCATTTATAAATTAAAAAGATATTTTAAGATGGGTATCGCCATCTCTCGGTCGATCTGGTAACTGACGCTTTTGTACCAATTATAGATTGTCGATTTTCGGCATAGAAATCTATTATCTAGTTATAATTTCGCAGTTACCGACTTTTAAATCGGAATCAAATTAAAGATTTCTTTAATATGTTAAATTGTAAAACAGCGTACTTTACCGGGATTAAAACATCAATTTTTGACGATAGAAGTGGACAAGTTGACCGAAAAGGTACAGCCACTTCAGCTGGGTCCGCCATAGTGGTTAGGTGAGTGTTTTAATTTCTTAAAAATTTCACCCATGAAAATGTAAGTAATCCTTTCGAATTTTATCATATGTTCAATATCACTGATATACCTTAATATCAGGAGTTGGTTTAGCTAAATATTTTCATATTTGATTGAAAGATGATGATTTAAACTTGCATTTTCATACATATTTTTTTTTAAACTGAGTAATATCCGAAAGGAAATTTAATATTGAGTTCTCTAAGTTTTTTTAGGCGTTTGCCACAATATTTTGGAGGCTTAACCTCAATATTCCATAAATTATTATTCTAGTTTTTCATATTTTTATAATTTTATCGAAACACTCACCACATCTATGGTCGCTGAAAGTCATTTTTATTGTTAATTTCATATCTACGTTATATTGATATTTACCTGTACTGGCTAAGGCCATATGGATTATATTTTTTTAAAATATTTTGTAATTAGAGTACAAAATATTGTTTTTTATTCTTACTTTTAAATTTATTTTGATTTTATCCCTCTCACCTGATTTGATTTTTAGTGCATAGATATACTTTTTCTTTTGTGATTTTGTTCTTGAGTAACAGGAAAATTAAAATTTGTTACCAATTTTAAATTTTAGTTTATTCTATTTGATATGGTATTTAACTTCACTATAACATAGTTATTTTTAAGGATTTAATTGTCATAAAAAAAGTTTGTAATTATTTCTGAAGTTGAAAGTCACTATTCTGGTCTAAAACTTTAAATCATCTTTACATGTAATCACTGAGGCTGACAGATTACCACGCCAAGCAGTTCTGTGGTTGAGTCCTCCGAGATACCATTGAAGTCCTGAAGACAGAAGAGGCTAACCAAGGGACAATCCAAAGCCTACAGGCGAAGAGGTTCCGGAGAGGCTAATACACAGTTCAGGCAGTTAAGTAGTCAGTTGTCAGCAGATGTAAAGACCAGAGTACAAAAAAAAAACTAATAAAATCCTTAAACTTTTAAAATCTATTTATAGCTTTTAGTATAATTTTTATTAAACTGTTTATATATTTTTTAGTAGTTTTTATTTGCTGTGAGATGGCGCCATATAAATTTTGGCCAATAAAATAAGAGGTAATCCACACTAGCGGAGCTAACTTTAAAACTTTTTGACCAGCTCCAACTTGGTCATTGCTCTCCAAAAAGTAACAAAAAAAAACTTTCTCCAATAAAGTAATTTTTGCGTTACAAATTGACGCCCAACGTGTTTTTAAGTGGTGTGCTTAATGAAACTTTATTTTGTTGGTCATTTTCTCACAGTAAATAATTTTTTGTAAACTGATACTCAAGATTTTCAAAAAAAAAAAAAAAATTCTGGTCATTACATTTTTTATTTTTTTCTTATTGGTCTATAATATATTATATCGTTATTTTTTTTTATTCCTTGATTTTTAACATACATATTTACTTGAAACTATTATTTCTTTTTAACTATATCTATATCTGCATTATTTTATCTTACCTCTGATATATACCAAAATGGATGTAAATAATCTTAAAACTAATGAATTAACTTATGAATTAGATCTACGTCAAGTTGAGAACGCTGCTCAATTGTCAGTAGAGGAAAAAAGAAAAATCTTAAGGGGTTGTCTTAAACAAGAATCCTCAAATAGAAGTTTTATTGAACCGTCTAATAGTAAACCATTTGTAGTCGATCTGAAAGGGGCTTATGAGACTTTTAATGATTTGTTTAGTTTGGTAACTAAATTTACTGCTTCTTCGATCGAGAAAAAAAGAATAGAAGATAGGTTAACTCATTTATCTAACAGAGTCCAAAGACTCTTACCTATTGATCAACAACAAATTTCAGATAAGCAATCTCTAATGACTAAAATTCTTACTCTTGAGGGTGACTTTGCATTTAAATTAGATAGTTTGGAAAATCATGCCAGTACTTCTACACCTACCGAAACTATTCCTAATATGACAATTCCTTCTGTACCTTCGGTACATAATAATAATAGAAAATCAATACCTCCTTATAAGTGGAATGTCAGTTTCGATGGCTCCACAAATAATGAATCTGTCATATCATTTTTAGAAAAAATTGAAGAACTTAGAATAAGTCGTAATGTTACAAAACAAGATTTGTTTTTATCAGCTTGTGATATTTTTAAAGGTCCCGCATGGACTTGGTTTTCTACAAATAGGCATAATTTTTCAAATTGGGATGAAGTTGTAATTAAATTAAAATCTGATTTTTTACCATATTTCTATGAACAGGATTTGCTTACTGAAATACAAAACCGTACCATGGGTAATGATGAGAGAATAACTTTGTATATTTCTTCCATGGAATGTCTTTATCATAAATTATCCAATTTACCTTCTGAAAAATCAAGAGTTGATCAGATACGTAGGAATCTTTTGCCATTTTATATTAACCAATTAGCTTTACTTGATATTAATACTATTTCTGAACTTTCTAACTTATGCAAAAAACTCGAAGAATCTAGGTCTTGGTCTGATAGATATAAAGCACCTCCTTCTAATGATAGTAATTTATTGGAACCGGAATTAAACTATAAACCACAGGATCACAAAAATTTTGCACAAAGTAGTTCTTTTGATAATTCAAAAAATAAAAATGTATCGAACAGTCAAAGTAATTTATCACATGGTAGTTCCTTTAATGGTTCAAAAAACAATTTTAATAATGGTCAAAATAGATTTTCTAAAAACAGTAATGTATCTACTTTTAATAAAATTAAAGTATGTTGGAATTGTGATAGAAATGGTCATAGCTATACCGACTGTCGTTTTCCAAAAAATTTGTTTTGCTATGGATGTGGAAAAAAAGGTGTTATAAAATCTAAATGTAATTGTTCAAAAAACTTCAAGCGAGGTGGCGACACGTCTCAAGTACATGCCGTCACCAATTCGACAAATCAAATCCCTTCAGAGTCACATCATCTAACACAAAGCAACACACAGAATTCAGAAAACCAATAACTTTTAAAACTTCAAATGAGGAATGGTCAGAATGGCTGAATTATATAAAAAATTTCTTTTCTCTTAAAAATTCTCAAAGTTTTATATCTCCTATATTTTCAAAAAAAGAAAATGATTCTAGGCCTTACTTAAAAATTTCTGTAGATAATATCGATATATTGGCATTGGTAGACACTGGTTCAAATAATTGTATTCTTGGTTCTGGTGGTTTTTCTCTCTTACAAAAATTAAATCTTAAAATTCATTATGACACAATTTTAAATGTTTCAACTGCAGATGGAAAAATACAAGATTATCTGGGATATGTTAATTTACCTATAAATTTAAATAATATTTTACATGAAATTAAAGTTCTTATTATACCGAGTGTTATACATGAATTAATTTTGGGTGTCGACTTTTTACAAATGTTTAAAATAAAAGCTGATTTCTATAACTCATCTTATGATTGCAAGGTGGTTGAATGTAACACAATTAATTCAATATTGGATTTAAATGATTTGACTTTAGAACAACGAAATGAATTAAATATTGTAATTGATATGTTTAAGAGCATAGACTCATCTGATAGATTAGGACTAACACATGTCATTTCTCATTCAATTGACACTGGTGATGCTAAGCCCATCAGGCAAAGACAATATCCACTTTCTCCAAAAATGCAAGAACATCTTAGAAAAGAAGTTGATGAGATGTTAAAATTAAATATAATACAACCTTCTAATTCTCCTTGGTGTAGTCCTCTTTGGATAGTTGATAAAAAGTCAGGGGAATACAGAGTAGTATACGACGCAAGAAAAATTAACCTAGTCAGTATTAAAGACTCCTATCCAATGCCAAGAATTGATACAATACTTTCTAAACTACGAGATGCAAAATATTTGTCTTCACTAGATTTACGTAAAGCTTTTCATCAAATACCTCTTGATCCATCTTCTAGACCAAAAACAGCATTCGCAGTACAGGGTCTTGGTCTTTTCGAATATAAAGTAATGCCTTTTGGCTTGATTAATAGTGCAGCTACTATGCAGCGTGCAATGGATATTATTTTAGGTCCAGCTTTGGAACCTTATTGTTTTGTTTATTTGGATGATGTAATAATAAGTACTCCAACTTTCGAATTACATTTAAAAATTTTAAAACAAGTTTTTGATCGTTTAAAGTATGCTAACTTAACAATAAATCTTGAAAAATGTAAATTTTGTAGACCATCTTTAAATTATTTAGGTTATGTTGTTGATAAACGGATTGCACACTGATGAAGAAAAAATTTCAGCTATTCAAAATTACCCTGTCCCTAAAAATACAACTGAAATTAAAAGGCTTATTGGATTAGTCGGTTGGTACCGAAGGTTTATTAAGGACTTTTCTTCTATTTCTTCTCCTATCACAGATCTTTTAAAGGGCCGGAAAAAGGGTCAATCTATTTCATGGACTTCTGAAGCTGATAAAGCTTTCCTTGAGATTAAGTATAGGCTTACAAATGCTCCTGTTTTGACTAGCCCTGACTTCTCTAAACCTTTTTTCATTCAGACAGATGCAAGCGATACTGGCATGGGTGCCGTTCTTTTTCAAGAACCAGACGGTTTCGAACACCCTATAGCATATGCTAGTAAAACCCTGAATAAATGCCAACGTAAATATTCTGTTTCTGAAAAAGAAATGCTTGCCTTAATCTTTGGCATTGAACAATTTAGAAGTTATGTAGAGGGTACAACTTTCACAGTCTACACAGATCATTCAGCATTAATTTGGCTTCATAATATCTCGAATCCTACTGGGAAATTGGCCAGGTGGGCATTAAAATTATCTCAATTTGATTTCAAAGTGGTACATCGAAAAGGTTCTCTAAATGTTGTCGCTGATGCTCTATCTCGATCTCTTCCTCATGAAAGTGATTCTGATATTTCTGTTTTTGACGTAGCTACCTTGATTCCTGATAAATGGTATACTGATATGGTTTCTAAAGTTTCTAAAAATCCTAACTTGTTTCCTACATTTTGTGTTCAGGATAATCTCCTGTATAAACATATATTTAATTCTTATGGAATATCCAGTAATCTTAATGAATGGAAAATAGTCATACCTACTATGAATCGTAAAGAAATTCTTAAACTGAATCATGACGATGAATGTTCTGGACATTTTGGAATATCTAAAACTTTATCTCGTATTTTATCTTTATATTACTGGCCAGGACTTCGTAAGGATGTTTATCGATATGTACGTAGATGTACAGTCTGTCAAGCTAATAAAGCTCCTAATAAAGCAACACCAGGTCTCATGGGTGATTGCAGAAATGTAAATTTTCCATTTCAAATGCTTTCAGCAGATCTCTTGGGTCCTTATGTCAGATCTAAACAAGGTAATCGCTATGTTTTAGTTATGGTAGATTGGTTTACTAAATTTGTTTTTGTCCATCCCATGTCTAATGCTACTTCAAAGAGTATTATTAAATTTATCGAAAATCAAATTTTTCTTGTTTTTGGTGTTCCTCAAATTTTTGCTTGCGACAATGGTCCACAATTTATCAGCAAAGAATTTAAACAGTTTTTAAATAATTATGATGTTCAAAAAATATTTTATAATCTTAGATATCATCCGCAAGCTAATCACACTGAAAGAGTAAACCGTGATATTGTACGCTGTATACGTAGTTACATTCATGAAAATCATAAAGATTGGGATACATGTATATATAAAATTGGCCAAGCCATTAGAACAGCTGTACATGAGGTCACGGGTTACTCTCCAGCATTTTTGACATTTGGTAGAAATGTTCCTGTTTCTGGTTCTTATTATGGTAAAATTCCTAAAGAAAACAATAATTTACCCTCAGTATCTAATAAAGACCAGTATGTCAAAGACTTGCAAGAATTACCTACTCTTTTCTCTAACATTCAAAATAAAATTAAAAGTTATCATCAGAAAAATACTATACATTATAACATTATAATCTTAGAAAAAGAGATATTTCTTTTAGAGTCGGTGATAAATTGTGGAAAAAGAATTTTACATTATCTAATGCACCTAATGATTATACCGCTAAATTTGCTCCTAAATACATACCTTGTGTCGTAAATAAAGTAATTTCAAAAGTATCTTATAACTTAAAAGACATGGATGGTAATGACCTTGGTAACTGGCATATTAATGACTTAAAAGAAAATTTTTGTGGAAGTGACGAAGAATCATTTAGTGATTCCGAATAATTCTACTTGTATACACCTAAATTTTGGTGTATCGTTTTTCTGCACCCTACACCTTATCGCAGAATACGATACTTTGGGTTAGTGGTGGGCTCGCATCGTTTTTCTTTACATTTTGGATTCTTCAGCGTAAAAAAAATATTCTGTGTAAAACTATTCCAGAATATATTAATGACAAATAAGAACTTGTCACACATATATGTACATGTCACTTTTTATATCTTATATATAATTTTCATTATTTCATTTTTAGACCCTTATATCTTATCTTCATATCTTCTAGGACATCCTGTACTTTTTGACCAGTACATGATTGTTCGAAATTATCTTTAATTTACCTTATATTTATAAAAATCCAATAATGATTTCTCAAATTTTGCAATATTATTATTACTTAATTTATCTTTTCTTAATGGATTTATTGCATATTATTTTCTTACTTTAATTTAAAGTGACATGTTATTCAACTTTTAAAATACTGGTGTATACATTTAACTTTTTGACTTTTCTTTGGATATTTCTATCGTATCATTTTTTCTACAATTTGACTTCTTATATATGGATCTACAAATTTTGTATTTGATTAGATATAGCTATCTGATGACTTGGTGAAACTTGATGGATATATATGTATATATCTATATCTTTGACTTTTCTTTATTGAGAAAATTTACCTAAAATTTAAATCTTGCCTGGATATAACCATTATCTTACAATTTCGATTTTCTTATTGAATTTGTATATCTTGAAAATTTCGATTTTCTTATTGAATTTGTGTACCTTGACAATTTCGATTTTCTATCGAATTTGTGTATCTTATCTGATTTCTATCTATATTCATATAGAAGATTTTTCTCAATTACCTGATTTTGACGTTTGAAAATCTCGATGGTGACTTTGAATTAATAAACATGAGCTTATTAATTTGGATTATAGGAAGTTCTCTAAGGTAGACTTGCCTATTGGCAGTAATCTGATTGCCTCTCTTTTTTGTTTTTCCAGGCTGTGTAATGTTGGGTGCTAGTAAGTGCCAGAACCTTAATTTATTCCATTTTATGGTACCTTAATCGGCTAGGGTGAGTTTATGGGGGGTCGGTTACTTGCCGGTGGTTTGAATGGGCTGTATTTCTACAGTTCCATTCACATAGGGATTGCCTTTATGGGGGGGCTGACTACTGTAGCTCATTCTTCCCTACGTATCTCTCTGACAGGTCGCTGGTAGTAACATTTTACGGAACACCTGCTAAGTATTTTTGTTTAAATCAGATTACTTAGTTAATTTCAGCCTGGTGGAGCTATATCCTATTTTTTTTTTTTTTTGGTCATTTGGACTCTCTAGTTTTAGGACACATTGGTTGGATTTATTGTGATTGTTCCAGGAATCTGTTAGCTGTAACTTTGCTCAAGGCTAGAGCACGAGGTCTTCCTATGCATTATGAGGTTGTACGCAACTCTAGCTAGGCTCATTTTAATATTTGAAGTTTCTTATAACTTGTGAGTACATTACTGTGCTATGTATCAGCTGATCGTGACTTGGTTACCTCATAATAGGCTAACTTATGTTTTATCTTTAAGTATTAGTTATAAGTATCTTCTTATTTTTCAGATATTTATTGACACAAAATTGTCTGCATAGAATTGTTTTTTATTTTTGTCGATTATCGAATTTCTAGTTAACCTAAGGTTGGGATATTTTCTTGCATATTAGGTTTTTGATTAGAGTCATTTCTGCAGTGTATCTTTTAAAGTAAGCTTGTATACCGAGTTAGTCCTTTGGATTGATGGAAATCAAACCTTGTGGGAAAGTGTCACCCGTTTTGTTTTGGGGATAGATATACCTTAGCGCGAAATGAGGCATAGGCTTTTTTCATTCTTGGGGGGAGGCATTGGCCTGACCTGGTGGATAACCATGCTAACTTATTTTGTTTTCGGGCGCTAATCATAAATATTAGCTACCTAAGCATTGTAGAAGTGACAAATTTAAAATATCTGTATAACTTTCTATATAAAGTTTCCTCAGAATTTTCTTTAAAAAAAAAAAAAAAATTTCTTGTATTATTGACATTGGATTTATTTCAATTTTTACCTTTCTAATAATAGTACAATTATTAGACAGAGTTTTTATTACACTATGCATTTAACTTTAACTTTTTGATTCTCTTGTAAAATTTTTTAGGTTCCTTATTAGTGAAAAATTTGCTAACAAGTTACCAAATTTTTCTTACCGGGTTGAGGGGGTTTATAACGAAATAAACAGTCATTTCGTTATAATTGGATTGCATTTATAAATTAAAAAGATATTTTAAGATGGGTATCGCCATCTCTCGGTCGATCTGGTAACTGACGCTTTTGTACCAATTATAGATTGTCGATTTTCGGCATAGAACTCTATTATCTAGTTATAATTTCGCAGTTACCGACTTTTAAATCGGAATCAAATTAAAGATTTCTTTAATATGTTAAATTGTAAAACAGCGTACTTTACCGGGATTAAAACATCAATTTTTGACGATAGAAGTGGACAAGTTGACCGAAAAGGTACAGCCACTTCAGCTGGGTCCGCCATAGTGGTTAGGTGAGTGTTTTAATTTCTTAAAAATTTCACCCATGAAAATGTAAGTAATCCTTTCGAATTTTATCATATGTTCAATATCACTGATATACCTTAATATCAGGAGTTGGTTTAGCTAAATATTTTCATATTTGATTGAAAGATGATGATTTAAACTTGCATTTTCATACATATTTTTTTTTTAAACTGAGTAATATCCGAAAGGAAATTTAATATTGAGTTCTCTAAGTTTTTTTAGGCGTTTGCCACAATATTTTGGAGGCTTAACCTCAATATTCCATAAATTATTATTCTAGTTTTTCATATTTTTATAATTTTATCGAAACACTCACCACATCTATGGTCGCTGAAAGTCATTTTTATTGTTAATTTCATATCTACGTTATATTGATATTTACCTGTACTGGCTAAGGCCATATGGATTATATTTTTTTAAAATATTTTGTAATTAGAGTACAAAATATTGTTTTTTATTCTTACTTTTAAATTTATTTTGATTTTATCCCTCTCACCTGATTTGATTTTTAGTGCATAGATATACTTTTTCTTTTGTGATTTTGTTCTTGAGTAACAGGAAAATTAAAATTTGTTACCAATTTTAAATTTTAGTTTATTCTAGTTGATATGGTATTTAACTTCACTATAACATAGTTATTTTTAAGGATTTAATTGTCATAAAAAAAGTTTGTAATTATTTCTGAAGTTGAAAGTCACTATTCTGGTCTAAAACTTTAAATCATCTTTACATGTAATCACTGAGGCTGACAGATTACCACGCCAAGCAGTTCTGTGGTCGAGTCCTCCGAGATACCATTGAAGTCCTGAAGACAGAAGAGGCTAACCAAGGGACAATCCAAAGCCTACAGGCGAAGAGGTTCCGGAGAGGCTAATACACAGTTCAGGCAGTTAAGTAGTCAGTTGTCAGCAGATGTAAAGACCAGAGTACAAAAAAAAACCAATAAAATCCTTAAACTTTTAAAATCTATTTATAGCTTTTAGTATAATTTTTATTAAACTGTTTATATATTTTTTAGTAGTTTTTATTTGCTGTGAGATGGCGCCATATAAATTTTGGCCAATAAAATAAGAGGTAATCCACACTAGCCGAGCTAACTTTAAAACTTTTTGACCAGCTCCAACTTGGTCATTGCTCTCCAAAAAGTAACAAAAAAAACTTTCTCCAATAAAGTAATTTTTGCGTTACAAACGTTTTAGAGTCCTAGCTTCGAAATCCGCTCTGCGCATGGGCGAAAATGTCACTCTGATTTTCTTAAGGTACACCTCTTTTTCTTCTAAGTCGAGGTCGCTGATTCCGTTTCTGATACTAGTTTTGCAACATCTTAAATAAATTTCAAGACACAAGTCATAACCTAGTCTAGACCCCTTTCTAGCCGCAAAACTTAAACCATGCGGTACAAGTAAAACCGAACCGAGTCTTCACGCATTGCCCCACACTACTTTACGGCAAACCCCCACCAGCCAACGACCTCATAGAAGATATAAAAGCAAGCTGTAAGCCCGAAAACCCACAGTTTGTTTCGATCTCTCTACCAGAAACACCAGAACAGTTCGTTTCGAGCTCTCTACCAGAAACACCAGAACAGTTCATACCGAGCTCTCCACCAGAACGCAATTCATACCGAGCTCTGTATTAGCAACACCATGAGAAGGAGTTCAAATCAAGCCTTCCAAGGAGGAACACCGGAGAAGAAAAATACCACAGGGACCGGATTCTGCTTAGGTAAGCCATCCCGCTTATTATTGACCGAACCGTCAAATTCGACGTATCAGAGAAGAGAAGTACATTCCGAGCCTTCCGACAAAAATTACCAGCGAGGAGAGGACCGTCGCCAAAGAAGACCAGGCACATAAGAGGACCGCTATCGAAGAACATACTGAAACTAAACCGATCCGATCCGAGAAGTAAATGCAAGTCTTCCGCCCAGACACACGCACAGAAGCCGTTGCAGAAAGGCGTCCGGAAGCCAACCTGTACCAACCACCAGACACAAAGCAATGCCGTCACTATTCGTAAGGTTTTCTTATGCCCGTTAGCAAGAAGGTAGTACCGAGAAAAATTTCCAACCAGTGAGAATTAGAAGTGCGTCCTGAGCCAGAAAACGGGAGCTCTTTTATCGCCGTCCACTAACCATTAGAGGCCCGTACCAGTACCTAACTGAGACCCAACATGCTACAGGAAACAGAAAAACAAAGTCCTGAAACGACTGAAGCAAACTTAACAGAACCGTCCAGATTGGCTTTGTCGCAAACTGATCTCAGTGACACCCATGTGAGCTGGGTTTATCTACTAAGGAAGGAAGACCTAATTACCAAGCTAACGAAATTCCACCTAGATACCACCGGAACTATACATGTATTGAAGAAACGTCTCATAAGTTTTATCCGAAATGGACAGGCCACACCAAATCCTCAGATGGGATCTTTTAAATATCCCATCGTCGCCACCACCGCCATGTTGAATCAGACCCTAATAACCACTTCTGTACTGACATCTTTACCGTCTGTGTCTCGCATCCGATGACTATTCCAGGAATGTCACATGTTGTACTGCCACAGTCAACACGTTCCCCACCGAAAGTGCGAAAATGGTACATTTCATTTAAGGGAAGGACTAATACGGTGGATCTCATTGAGCGTCTGCAAGAGATATGCACCTCGAAAACATCGATATGGATAGCTTGTTACCGTGATTGCCCGAGCTACTGTAAGGAGAAGCCGCCCTGTTGTTCCGACACAACCGACAACTATGGCAGTCGTGGGTTATATTTCTGTCCGACCTTCGCACCTTCTATTTTCCGTTCAACTACGCCGATAACCTGGAAGCTGAAATAAGTGGCCTTCAGAAATCAAATGATCCAGCCGAAATATTACCGATATGCAGACCCTCATACGCCGGCATGATAACATTAAACCTGGCGAGGAACAACGGTTGCTTTACCGAAACCTGCTTCCCAAATAGCGACAGTACATCCCTAGAACTAACATCACTGATATACCGTCTTCCTCGCAGATTGTGAGAGAAACCGAGCTACTCCTGGAACAGCTGAAACACTCCCGTTCCAACCACCAAGCTGCAACACATGACAGAATATCATTAGCCAGCAGTAACCGCAGACCACCTACCGGAAAGCCAGCACCAACGCACACAATCCAAAAGAGTCAAATTACGTCTACCAGAAGACCACTGGGCCGTCCCAACCTGAATCGATTACAAGACGAGATATGCTGGAGATGCGGAAAACCCGGACACTTCCGAATCGACTGCCTAGGGACACCAAAGCTGTTCTGCTTAACATAACAAACACCGCTTTTGCATAGATTTTCAAAAGGTTAACGCTGTCTCTCGTAAAGACGCCTATTCACTACCGTATATTAATGCCACATTGGACAAGCTTCAAAGGGCTCGGTATATCTCCAAAATCGATCTCAAACAAGGTTACTGACAGGTTCCACTTTCAGAAGACAGTAAGCCCATCACCGCATTCACCATTCCCTGGATGGGGCTATTCCAGTTACGAGTCATGCCATTCGGGTTGCACTTCGCTCCTGCAACGTTTCAACGTATTATAGGATTAGACCTTGGCCTTTTCTGTTTTGCAAATTTGGATGACATCATAGTCTTGGGAGAGACCTTTGAACAACATCTCAATAACCTGAGTGAAGTTTTCCGCCGTCTTCGACGTGCTAACTTAAAACTGAACCCAGAAAAAAGTCAATTTGGTCGCCATTCTCTGTGTTACCTAAGACATCTTGTCACTGCCAATAGTATCTGTACCGAGCCCGAGAAAGTTTCAGCTATCCTGGAATTACCGCCTCCCACTAACTTGAGAAGCTTAAGGAATATCCTGGGTGTCGCCTCCTGGTATCGAGATTTGTCTAAAATATTTCGCAAATTACCGCTCCCTTGAACCGTCTCTTTAAGAAGAATGTCCGGTAAACCTGAACATCAGAACAGAATGCGTTTACCAGCTAGAGACTAACCGAAGCCCCAGTATTGGCTCGCCCAAACTTTTCCAAGTCATTCGTCTTGCAGACAGATGCATACGGTAATGGACTAGGTGCAACACTGATTCAACATGGATCTGATGGCGACCATGTGACCGCTTATGCAAGTCGCAGTATAAAAGCCAACGAGAAGAAATTCTCCGTCACCGAAAAGGAGTGCCTCGCTCTTGTATGGGGAGAAGAAAAGATGAGACCTTATTTAGAAGGGTATCATTTCACCGTTGTTACCGACCAATAGTCCTTTCGATGGCCTCATTCCATTAAGTCCTTCAGGAGGTTAGTACGAAGGAGCATCTATCTTCAACAGTTTGACTTCGAAATAAAATACCGAAAGGGTTTTTTAAATCGAGTGGCTGACTCATTATCACGAGACCCAGTCAACACCAAAAACTACGAGGAAATATCCGATTCGATTTTGCTCCTCGAAGAATTGAGAAGACTGTACCGTCTCTTCTGGTATATGTCCGATCTCACTGAAAATGAGATGACCGACCCGTGGAAAGTTTGTGTTCAAAGTCCGCTCGCAAGACCATCCTAGAGTAATATCATGACTGAGCCAACGCTGAGCACCAAGCACACATAGCGGAAACAACCGCCCGTGTTGTTTTTCGATATTACTGGCCAGGAATGTTACGAGATATTGCTCAATATGTCCGGAGCTGTTCATCCTGCCACCGACATAAATATTCCCAGCAGCAACCACCCGGTAAGATACAACCTTCGAAAAATGACCAACCACTGGATACTGTAAGTAACGATTTAGTTGGACCCTTGCCTCGACCAGCCAAAGGAAATAGCTACATTGTCTTTTTCAAGACCGTTTTATGAAATGGGTACAGTGCAGAGCCATTAGAAAAGCCAACGCCAAAGCCGTTAGTCAAGCTTTCTATGAAGAAATCCTCACTGGCTTTGATTGTCCACGTACCGGGCAAGTTTTCATAGAGCTTCTTCAAGAAATGGGCATATTTCACCTTTTAACAACACCGTACACACCGCAAGCCAATCTCGTAGAACGCACCAACAAAACCATTAAGAAAATCGTAGCCCAATTCTGTGAAGCTGATCATAGGAAATGGGACGTGCATCTACCAGATTTGGTCTTTGCGGTTAATACTTCCAAACATGACTCCACTAGATTTTCATTTGCTATTCTGAACTTTGAACGAGAACTGGACCCTCCCAAGCCGTTTTACAGAAAGTCAACAGATGCAGATCTCACCGAAACTACCAAAGCTGATCCGCCTCAACTCGATTTACATACCACAAGACTCAAGAAATTGAAAAACCTCTGAGCTAGTTCGTGTTAATCTTGAAAGAGCTTTTTGGACCCAGTCATTACTACAATTCTCGTCAGCGTGAGTGAAAATGCCATGTGGGGAATCAGGATTTCAAACGCAAAAATCCGCTTTCATCCGCTGTAAAAGGGTTTGCCGAGAAATTAACACCTAAATACTCGGGTCCCTATACCATTATTAAAAAACTTTCTCCGGCACACTGTAACATTTTATTTCATCACTAGAAGTTAACCGATAAAAAAAATATAAAATCCGTCAATCCGTGTATTTTCAGTTCATTTTGAAAATATTGTATTAAATATTGGACTTTGGTACTGTGGCGCTTTCTATCGATAGCCTGCGTATAGGCAGGTGACTGCAATGCAGAAACCGCAGAAACTCTTGCTTAGGGCGAGGTAGTTTACTCGTCGTTGTGTAGATGGCGATCACAACGGATATATAAGTGAAATGTGCAAATAGCGTATTGTCGGTTGCATACGGTTGCTGACGCAATTGATATTTACGTGTTTTTTCTAATTGCCCTTAGAAGAATTTCTCCTTTCTTTGATTTAGTCTGGGAACAATTTGATTAATCAATTTACCTAGGATTTAGTTTCTTTATTTATTCCTTGAGACATTAGACTCGTTTATTAGGGAACTATTTGTCATCAGTGATGATGTACTGACCTATCCCTACCGCTACCTTGACCTCTGGAGACGGTTTCGTTGCCGCGAAAGAAAATTTCACTTCCTTTAAAATAAACGTTGGGATTTTGACAATTTACTTAAAAACATTGATTCTTTATTTTGGTGACCTTCTACGTTGATATTATGTGAAGAAACATTTTATCTCTTGCGAGGATTTATTTGCAGTAACACTTTGGCGTGAAAAGTTATAAAACAGAAATTTTGGAAAAACCATGACCGATGAAAACCTTTTTCGACCTAATAAGGCAAGCTAACCCTGATTTATTTTTACATAAAGAGTGCTACATTCAATTGTATTCTTTTTATGTATTTGGCAATATTTAGGTTAAATACTAATGGCTAGTTTGAATATGTTTTTCATCCTGCCCCTAAGGTTTTTCATAAAAAATATATTTTTTTATGTTCTACTTAATTTTTACTAAGAAAAAAAATACAATCTCACAGACCTATTTTATTTCGTGAAATTAGGTTATAGTTATTTTCTCTTGCTAGAGATGGAGCCACTTATAGTCGTCCTTGAATTGAATTTAAACAAAGTAATTATAAATTTTATGTTAATAAGTAATGTAAATACTAAGTATATTAAAATTAATAATAAACCGTGCTTATCTGAAGGTTTATTCCTTCAATACAAAAAAAACTGAATCCTCAATTCACCAATCTAATTTACAGTGTACATAAAGTAAATAGTATTTAGCACATAAGTGATATTCTGATGTTCTTTTTTTTTATTACCTATAATTCCATGCTCAAATTAAGGTTACAAGTAAATATTCTTAATAAACAACTTTATAAGAGTTTAAAAACCTATTTAGCAAATTGTATAAATGATTGTTTGTGTTATTTAGGTAATTTAGATTTTCCTTTTTCTAAACCTTTAGTGTTGACATTTTGCATTAATGTTTACCGGGCTTAAAGGGTGATTTATATATTATGATTCCTAGTTATTTGGGCTGTACAGTGGTTAATGTAATATCAGTAAATAAATATGTTGCTTATCTTTATATAATGCATATAACTTAAAGGGGTTGTAGTTGATATTATTATATATCGAAGTTGGGTTGTACAAGCATAGTATTCTGAATTTCATTAATGGATTACTTAAATATATATGTAATTTTATGAGCTTAATTGAAACAAAGCTGGGAAAATATTTCTATATTTTTTTGTTTTGAACCCTGTACGTGGTTCTGAGTAATTAAACTGATATATATATATACCGGGTGTTCAGTTAAGGGCGTACACTATCTATATCTCAAGAACCCTTGACTGCAGCCAATTGGAAAAAAAAAATTCATGACTAAAATGGCAACGAGGAATCGTCCAAAAATATTTTTAACTTTGCAAATTGGCCGTAAGGGGGCGCAACTGTCAAAATGAAAATACAAATTTAAAATTTGAGCAAAATTACTAAATTAAGATATAAGTTTTATAACGTCATTGGAAAGCTGAGTCAATTTTCTATGAATTCGCTTTAAGCCAAATTTTCATTGGGTTAATAATAAGGGTGGGGGAAACAAATGTGTGTTGTCATATTTAAATCGCTATATCTTGTACACTTCTTAACCAATTTTAATGAACAAGGTGTCATATGAAAGATAATTTTTACATCTCTTAATGGACTTCTGCAGTGATATAAATTAGTTTTAAAAAAAGAAGTCAGATGGCGCTATCCAATGTGGTTAGAGTTTTCTTGAAATTTTTCTAAAATTTCAAATGGATCGGTATGCTTTACCTTATAAATTATAAAAGTGAATTATAAAATCTACATTTTGGCGAAAACCGCATATCGAAATCTTTATTCGTTTCGGAGTTGTTGCTAAATAACTGGTGATAAAAGAAGCAAAAACAAAAAAATCGAGTTTTATGAAGTTAGTATCTGACAAATAAATGATATTATGGAATTAATTAAAGCATGTTAAAGGTTTACTTAATAACCAGATTAAAAAATCTTAATTGAACTAATTGTAAGTAGTAATATTTTTATTTGCCTTCCATCACACTTTATCCAGGCTTTGGACTGGTCCAAACTTTAGCAGATTATTAAAATTTGGAGCGTGTTTAAAGGCCAACGGGCCATAACAAAGCAGAATAACATAACGAGTAACGTATGAAAAACCTTCGTGGCAAAAATACGAAGAAACAGGTAACGAGTAACAAGAACAAGAACAAAATTTTCAGAAAAATTAAGCATTTATGGGATATGTTCAAAATGTTTTCCATCATTCTGAATACAGCGGTACAGCCTTTGTTGTGTTGACGAGACAGCAGTTTTAATTTCCGCCACGGATATGCTGTTTATAGCCGTTCTAATTCTCTCGATCATATTTTCTCGCGTTGTTGGTCGAGTTTTGTAAACGAGATCTTTTATTCTTCCCCATAAATAAAAATCGAGACAAGTTAAGTCCGGTGACCTGGCTGGCCAAAGAAATAAACTTCCTCTTCCAATCCACCGGAAAGGGAACTGCTGGTCAAGGTAGTGACGCACTTGGTTTGAAAAATGGGCAGGACATCCATCGTGTTGAAACCACAAATTTCTTCTTGTCGCGAGGGTCACGTTTTCTAATAACTGTGGCAGCTCATTAATTAAAAATTGAAGGTATAATTCACCATTTAGAGTCCTATCAAAGATAAAAGGCCCGATAATCTTTCCTTCAACAATTCCGCACCATACATTCACTGTCCAACGATGTTGATGGTCGACTTCACGCATCCAATGAGGATTATTATCACACCAGTAATGCATGTTGTGCAAGTTTACTCTACCATTGCTGGTAAATGAGGCTTCATCTGTCCATAGTACTTTATCCAAAAAACGGCGATCTTCCCTTATCATGTTGAGAAGCCAATGACAATAATTTAAGCGATTGTCGAAATCCAAGTCTAGTAAAGCCTGGTGCAAAACAATATGATATGGATGCATGTTAAAATCCATCAAAATTTTATGAATGGAGCCAACTGAAAGTCCCAAGTCCCTAGAAATTTCGCGAATACTAGCATGTGGATCAACATTGATATAAGCTAAAACGTTTATGATATTCGTCTCATTTCTGACTCTGCGATGCCTTATTTGAGTCGAAGTTGGTTGAACTCTGCCAGTTTCTCTGAGTCGTATTGCCAAACGAGTAAACACGTGCCTGGAATGATGCGTCCGATTAGGGTACTGCAAAGCATACTCCCTTGAAGCTCTGGCTGCATTTCGAAAGCACTCAAAATACACACCTAACATATCAAATGCCTCTTCATTTTTAAACGGCATTTTTACTTTAGTAACGGAAACAAGAAGTAAACTTTCTTTCACAAGACAATAAACAAACCAAAATGACAGTTACTGCTTTTATTGCCATGACAACGAGGCGCAATGTGTCTGTTGTTTTTCACGGCTTACTGTGACAGTACAAGGAGGCAAATAAGAAATAAGAACGCAATACCTCATGGTATGACATTGCTTACAATTAGTTCAATTAAGATTTTTTAATCTGGTTATTAAGTAAACCTTTAACATGCTTTAATTAATTCCATAATATCATTTATTTGTCAAATACTAACTTCATAAAACTCGATTTTTTTGTTTTTGCTTCTTTTATCACCAGTTATTTAGCAACAACTCCGAAACGAATAAAGATTTCGATATGCGGTTTTCGCCAAAATGTAGATTTTATAATTCACTTTTATAATTTATAAGGTAAAGCATACCGATCCATTTGAAATTTTAGAAAAATTTCAAGAAAACTCTAACCACATTGGATAGCGCCATCTGACTTCTTTTTTTAAAACTAATTTATATCACTGCAGAAGTCCATTAAGAGATGTAAAAATTATCTTTCATATGACACCTTGTTCATTAAAATTGGTTAAGAAGTGTACAAGATATAGCGATTTAAATATGACAACACACATTTGTTTCCCCCACCCTTATTATTAACCCAATGAAAATTTGGCTTAAAGCGAATTCATAGAAAATTGACTTAGCTTTCCAATGACGTTATAAAACTTATATCTTAATTTAGTAATTTTGCTCAAATTTTAAATTTGTATTTTCATTTTGACAGTTGCGCCCCCTTACGGCCAATTTGCAAAGTTAAAAATATTTTTGGACGATTCCTCGTTGCCATTTTAGTCATGAAATTTTTTTTTCCAATTGGCTGCAGTCAAGGGTTCTTGAGATATAGATAGTGTACGCCCTTAACTGAACACCCGGTATATATATATATATATATATATATATATATATATATATATATATATATATATATATATATATATATATATATATATATATATATATATATATATATATATATATATATATATATATATATATATATATATATATATATATATATATATATATATATACGTAGGAAGATTTTCTTTGGTTTTTTTGGCCTCAAGTTATTTTTTTGGAAAAATTTATTTTTCGGCACTAATTTTCATTTTGTTTATTGCAAACGTTTCGGCTAAATGCCTTCATCAGTGCTGTTTGACTGAAACTAAAAACAGTACTATTTTATATTATGCGAAGTCAACATTTTTTTTTTTTTAAATGTAGAGACAAAATGTTACATATACTTATAGACACATAATTAAAAATAACCTTTTTTTTTTTTTTTTTCTGCATATAATAATAATTCGTTACGCTAACTAAAATTCCTAGTAATTTATACTTTCAAACTCACCCAAGAAGGTAACTTCCTGCATTCAGCAAACCAAAAAAGAATAAAATTTTTGTCACGTCACATTTAGTATACAGTATTAGACGCCAACAAACATGTAAAATTTTTATTTATAAAACTATATATACGTGGCATGTTAGTCTACCGATATATTTTGACTGGAATTGCACCTCGTTTTGAAGCAGTTGCTTGTCTTTCTGATTGTTTTTACTGAAGCAAAAAATTGTATATTGTGTTGTTGTTGTTTTGGTGTATAGCATGAGGGCCTTTAATTATACTATTTGTTATTATAATCAATTGGTAATTACTGTATTTTTTTTCCGTTTCACTTAACTATTTTGTAAAAAAAATTTTTTTTTTTTTCTTATTTATTAATCAAGGAGAAAATTTCGGAACATGATAATTATTTTATTACGTTGTGATATATTTGGTTTAAATTTTTAATTTCAGTTCTATCATTTATTGAATTTTTATTTTGCTTAATATAGAGCATTTCTAAGAATTCCCTTTTTCTTTGGTTGGTTTCCGTTTTTAATATTTTTGTGTCTTCATATTTGAATTTATGGGATGTTTCATTTTCGTGCTTAGTTAATGAAGTTTTATTTTTTTTGTCATATTTATGTCCATTTAGGCGGTTTTTAAGGTATTGAGTAGTTTGTCCGATGTATACTCCTGGGCAATCATTACATGGTATTTGATATATAGTGTGTGTTTTTTGACTGGTTGGGGTTGGTGTTTTAAGACAAGTAAAAAATTTCTTTTGAAAAGTGTTGTAGCTTTTGTGGCATACGGTTATGTTTTGGTGTTTGAAAATAGTTTGGATACTTTCTGAAAGACCCTGGATGTAAGGAATAGAGAGGAATTTTTGCATTTACTCTGGTATCTTTAGTTTTTTCGTTTGGTACGTTTTGATTGGGATTGTTCATTTGCTGTAATCTGGAGTTAAATATTGAATTTATTAATTTTTTTGGGTAAATATTTTGAATTAAGATGTTTTTTGCCTTTTGTATTGCCTGGGATTGATAAGTTAAATTACTCAATTTTATTGCTCTATCGGCAAGACTGATTATTACCGACTTTTTTTGGTTCATTGGGTGTTGCGAAAAGTAATTTATGTATCTGCCAGACCACGTTTTTTTTGTGTACCATTGTGTTTCAATAATATTGTTTTTATTATATAATGTCATATCTAGGAAATTTATTTTTGAGTTGTTTTCAGTCTCGATGGTGAATTTAAGTTTTTCATGGAAGTTGTTAAAGGCATTTAGGATATATTTACATTTATCTTTTGGAATTAGAGTTATGCAATCATCAACGTACCTGTAGAAAAATGGAAGTGATATGTCTAGTTGTCCGATTACATTGCTCTCTAGTTCCTCCATTACAGGCCCTCATGCTATACACCAAAACAACAACAACACAATATACAATTTTTTGCTTCAGTAAAAACAATCAGAAAGACAAGCAACTGCTTCAAAACGAGGTGCAATTCCAGTCAAAATATATCGGTAGACTAACATGCCACCGTAGTTTTATAAATAAAAATTTTACATGTTTGTTGGCGTCTAATACTGTATACTAAATGTGACGTGACAAAAATTTTATTCTTTTTTGGTTTGCTGAATGCAGGAAGTTACCTTCTTGGGTGAGTTTGAAAGTATAAATTACTAGGAATTTTAGTTAGCGTAACGAATTATTATTATATAAAAAAAAAAAATTATTTTTAATTATGTGTCTATAAGTATATGTATGTAACATTTTGTCTCTACATTTAAAAAAAAAAAAAAAATGTTGACTTCGCATAATATAAAATAGTACTGTTTTTAGTTTCAGTCAAACAGCACTGATGAAGGCATTTAGCCGAAACGTTTGCAATAAACAAAATGAAAATTAGTGCCGAAAAATAAATTTGTTTTATTTTGCCAAAAAAATAACTTGAGGCCAAAAAAACCAAAGAAAATCTTCCTACGAATATATTTTAAATGGTCCAGAAACTCACTCTAAGAATATATAAGCAGAATGGATGAAATACTGCCACCGACTGAACAATATGAAACTAACATAACTCTAAGCAACGACAATATTAAAACCCTCTCTAAGAACTATTGTAAACTAGCTAGCCTAAAGAATAGAAGACAATTTTTACTAAGATGTAAAACTGAAAACATATTTCCAGCATTTTTAAACATTAAAATTAACCACA
This sequence comes from Kuschelorhynchus macadamiae, assembly GCA_030620095.1. NCBI lineage: Eukaryota > Metazoa > Arthropoda > Insecta > Coleoptera > Curculionidae > Kuschelorhynchus > Kuschelorhynchus macadamiae. Next base: position 220,489 of record JAUTXW010002854.1, on the reverse strand, counting down.
TAGAATTCTCATCAACTAACCTAAGAAGGAAATTTCATGAAAATATTGTAAATAATTTTAAACTCAATACGTTAAAATTACTAATTAGCGACACCATCATTAATATAAAAAACATCGAAACTAAAATATCTCAAATCAAAAACCAATTACAGGAAACAACCACCGCAAATAAATTTAATGAACTCTTAAATATCGAAAATAAAAAATATGAAGCTTTATTCGAAAAAATTAAATTAAGAAACATAAACAAAATTTACTTGTTAAAAACAAAAAAAAATAAAACAAACCCAAAAAAAATTAATATACAAAAAGAGTGGCTAGAAAATCTGACTGAGACGGAAATTCCGGAATATGCAGTAGAAATTCTAAGTTTAGGTTCTAATTTTGCGTATCCAATTACAAATTCCAATGAACTCCCTGTTCCTGACATAATATCATCTGTCGAAACATCAATCAGTAACCTTATTAATGATGAAAAAGATACAATAAGGGCAAATTGTTGTAACACTCTCAAAACATATCAAAATAAAATAAAATCTAAACAATATAAAACAAAACATAATAATATAGACCAAGAATTAATTAAAAAAATTAAAAAAACAAACACTTTTCTGAAAAATCATCCAAATCTAAAAATCGTACGCCCAGACAAATCAAATAAAACGGTTATCATGGATACAAAAGAATATGATAATAAAATGCAATTACTTCTGAACGACACAGATACATACAAAAAAATAAATACAGATCCAACAAATATTTTTCAAAAAAGAAACAACGAACTTGTTACACGGTGGGAAAAGAAAAACTATATATCACCTAATTGTGCTAAGAACCTAAAAATGTATAATGCCCAAACACCAAAAATTTACGGTTTGCCAAAATTACATAAAGATGGAATTCCAATGCGCCCAATTATTTCGTGTATACAATCACCATTAAATAACCTTTCTAAATTTTTAAAACAAATTCTAGAAAATATAGTCAACAAAAGTACCACTTACATTAAAGATTCATGGGATTTCAAAGAAAAAATAAATAATTTTCAAGTACCTCAAAACCATATTTTAATCTCACTGGATGTCATCTCTCTATACACAAATGTACCAATTGATTTAGCCCTCCTACTTATAAAAAATAAATGGAACGAAATAAAAAAATTCACGGATATACCTCTGGATGAATTTCTAATAGCCATTGAACTAACTTTAAAATCCACATTTTTTGCATACAACAATAATTTTTATAAACAAATAGAAGGTTGCGCAATGGGTTCCCCAATATCAAGTGTAGTTGCACAACTAGTAATGGAGGAACTAGAGAGCAATGTAATCGGACAACTAGACATATCACTTCCATTTTTCTACAGGTACGTTGATGATTGCATAACTCTAATTCCAAAAGATAAATGTAAATATATCCTAAATGCCTTTAACAACTTCCATGAAAAACTTAAATTCACCATCGAGACTGAAAACAACTCAAAAATAAATTTCCTAGATATGACATTATATAATAAAAACAATATTATTGAAACACAATGGTACACAAAAAAAACGTGGTCTGGCAGATACATAAATTACTTTTCGCAACACCCAATGAACCAAAAAAAGTCGGTAATAATCAGTCTTGCCGATAGAGCAATAAAATTGAGTAATTTAACTTATCAATCCCAGGCAATACAAAAGGCAAAAAACATCTTAATTCAAAATAGTTACCCAAAAAAATTAATAAATTCAATATTTAACTCCAGATTACAGCAAATGAACAATCCCAATCAAAACGTACCAAACGAAAAAACTAAAGATAAAAAATTCCTCTCTATTCCTTACATCCAGGGTCTTTCAGAAAGTATCCAAACTATTTTCAAACACCAAAACATAACCGTATGCCACAAAAGCTACAACACTTTTCAAAAGAAATTTTTTACTTGTCTTAAAACACCAACCCCAACCAGTCAAAAAACACACACTATATATCAAATACCATGTAATGATTGCCCAGGAGTATACATCGGACAAACTACTCAATACCTTAAAAACCGCCTAAATGGACATAAATATGACAAAAAAAATAAAACTTCATTAACTAAGCACGAAAATGAAACATCCCATAAATTCAAATATGAAGACACAAAAATATTAAAAACGGAAACCAACCAAAGAAAAAGGGAATTCTTAGAAATGCTCTATATTAAGCAAAATAAAAATTCAATAAATGATAGAACTGAAATTAAAAATTTAAACCAAATATATCACAACGTAATAAAATAATTATCATGTTCCGAAATTTTCTCCTTGATTAATAAATAAGAAAAAAAAAAAAATTTTTTTACTTAGTTAAGTGAAACGGAAAAAAAATACAGTAATTACCAATTGATTATAATAACAAATAGTATAATTAAAGGCCCTCATGCTATACACCAAAACAACAACAACACAATATACAATTTTTTGCTTCAGTAAAAACAATCAGAAAGACAAGCAACTGCTTCAAAACGAGGTGCAATTCCAGTCAAAATATATCGGTAGACTAACATGCCACCGTAGTTTTATAAATAAAAATTTTACATGTTTGTTGGCGTCTAATACTGTATACTAAATGTGACGTGACAAAAATTTTATTCTTTTTTGGTTTGCTGAATGCAGGAAGTTACCTTCTTGGGTGAGTTTGAAAGTATAAATTACTAGGAATTTTAGTTAGCGTAACGAATTATTATTATATAAAAAAAAAAAAAAGGTTATTTTTAATTATGTGTCTATAAGTATATGTATGTAACATTTTGTCTCTACATTTAAAAAAAAAAAAAATGTTGACTTCGCATAATATAAAATAGTACTGTTTTTAGTTTCAGTCAAACAGCACTGATGAAGGCATTTAGCCGAAACGTTTGCAATAAACAAAATGAAAATTAGTGCCGAAAAATAAATTTGTTTTATTTTTCCAAAAAAATAACTTGAGGCCAAAAAAACCAAAGAAAATCTTCCTACGAATATATTTTAAATGGTCCAGAAACTCACTCTAAGTATATATATATATATATATATATATATATATATATATATATATATATATATATATATATATATATATATATATATATATATATATATATATATATATATATATATATATATATATATATATATATATATATATATATATATATTTTTTTTTATTGGGGCTAAAAGTTTAGATTTATTTCATATTTTAGGGTTTGTTAGCCAGGGTTTAATTCTGGAATTGTGAATTGCGGGTGAAGCAGAAGCTTTGATCTATAGTAGGCCATAGTATTTTGTACGTGTCCTGATTTCCTGATCTGGAGATGTCTTCGTTAATTCACTTTTCCATTTCTTCTTCGCAGCAGTGCACCTTACATTATAGTTTGACATTTCAAATCCGGGCCATTGATTGATGTTTAGGTAAGTATCATAGTTTTAGAATCTTCTGTATTACATAACTCATTGGCCTGCATTGATATTGTCTATCGCTCGTCAATTCTATACCTTATTGCACTTTTATATTTCTTTTGGGCCTAAAAGTATGCTTTAATTTTTTTATAATATATTTTTCTACTGCTGGTGTGCATAAGTCATGATTATTGGCCTGTCATCACAATTATATACCTTTTATTGGTCATGATAACTACATTAATATCATATTGGTTCTTATAACACAATAATCTATTGGGTTTTGTCTACATTCAACAGCACATGTGTGACATTGTTTTTCTTAACATACTGTGTAGCAGCAACGTGTGATCACACCTTAAGGTTATATTAAGCTTGAGATATAGCTGTAGCATAACTTTAACCATTTTCTATCGAGGTATATTATTGACAGGTAATACTGCATATGTATGCAATGTTATATTGACTTCGTTATCGTGTATTTGCTGATTGCTTATGTAGTGATATTTATATTTAATTGCCTGCTGAATTTGAGAACTTCGTATAAAAATAAAGATAAATATTTGGTGTAATCTAATGGGCGAGCTGTAACATTTAATGTTAGTGATTAAGGGTATTCAGGTTTAATGTAACTTATTGTTTTTTTATTTCTCGTTGGTCTTCTACATATTCTTCCTTTTACTCTCTTACTATTAATTTAATTTAAATTTGATTCAAGTCAATTAATTTACATAATCCTTATACATTTTCACTGATTTTTCAAATTGGATGTAACTACAAATTTTTTGGTAAAATAAAAACAAATAAATATCTCATTCATTAACAGTTATAATTTTGCAGTCTATTTTCTTACTTTTATAACACATAAGCTGATTAAAAGTTTTAAAGCATAATAAATATTAGCCACTAATGCACCTCCTTGTTTAGGTGACTGATTCTACTGAGCATACCGTATACATGCCTTACATTACATCTTATAATAGTTAATATCTTTGACTGTTATTAATAATTTTAATATTCTTATCACATTTTTACGTCACTTATTTCAGCATATGAGGTGGGAAAACTAATCTGATGGCTTATTAGCACATTATTTTTTCATATTCACTGAACTTCTCTTAAGGTTGATTGTTATATTTTATTAATATTTTTTTTATTGTAAAATCATTTTATAATTGCAAAGCTATTTTTTTTACTTTGAGAGGGATGCTAAATCCACTAAGATTTATAATAAATCTTATTTGTTGAATATGCTTAGTTTTATTTTTGGTTTTACTTAGTTAACTTGATTGATTTTATCACAGTGGTATTGAGGAGTGGTACCAATATCATCTAGGGCACTTCACAGTCGACTGGTATAGAGCTGTTGGCGCCCCTAAATATAAGTCGAATCCAGATCTCCCTGAACTGCCGGTGATTTGCACACTAACTTTACTGCCTCTCTCCCAATCAACCACTTGTTAGAATTTAATACTTTAAATTATCTTAAAATCTAAAAATGCATACTCTCTGCTATCAAGCAGAGAAAGAGTGAGGCAACAACTATGAATAACCGATCTTTTTCAGATGCCGAAACAACGCCAGGGAGAACCACCGAGGAGCCAAAAGCCCGCCAAAGTGATTGTCTTCAAAGACGATGCGAAGGCTGCAAGACAAAGGGCCACAGTTAAGTGGAGGAAGTTGAAGGCCGTCAGTACCAGGTCCGGTAGCAGCGGATGAGACACTACCTATCACACTACAGAAGGCACCTCTTTGTCAGACGTACGACACTGGTAACACCGTCACGATGGCCCAAGCGTTCGACACCACTGCATCGAACAATCAACCAGCCATTACCCGCCATCAATCGCCAAAATCTGGCGTACAAACTTCGCCTCAATTACCACCCGCTGACCTGGTAGAACAAATATCATTGCCACTGCTTCCACCGCCACTGACAGTCTCAGAGCCTCTAATCTCTGCATCTTCGCGTGCCAACACAACCCCTCTTGCGGATCTCATTTGGTATAACCCAAATCCTATCAATTTCGGCTACACTGATACTGCAACTCAGAAGACTAAATAGTCATTAAAGTTCGATTTACCTAACCGAAATGTTATTAAGTTTTGTACTTCAGTGAAATATTTTTATGTTTTTGTATATTAATACAAGTTTAGATTAACCTACCTGTTTTTTTTCTCTTTAACCTAAAAGTTTTCTCCGAAAAATTACTTCCGTTTGCCAATAAACCAGGCCTCACAAATCTTATTTTTTCAGCTATCTCGCATTTAAGCACCTGAAATGAACAGTCTCGTTTTGGAGATCTCACTGGAAGTTTTGGACGCCGAAACCGAATGTACCCGCGAAACCGACGCCCCTATGCAGGAAAATTCCTCCGCCTGCTGCTCTCGTACATCTACCACTGCTCCAGTCACCCCTTCCAACGATATTATTGCCCGAAACTTCACCGCAATTACCACCCGCTGACCTGCTGGAACAAATATCATTGCCACCGCTTCCACCGCCACCGACAATCTCAGAACCTCCAATCTCTGCATCTTTGCCTGCCAACACAACCCCTTTTGCGGATCTCATTTGGAATAACCCAGATCCTATCAATTGCGGCTACACTGATACTGCAACCCAGAAGACTGAATAGTCATTAAGGTTCGATTTACCAAACCGAAATGTTATTAAGTTTTTTTTCTTTAACCTAAAGGTACTCTCCGAAGAATTACTTCCATTTGCACCAATAAATTAGGTCTTACAAATCTGATTTTTTCCAGCTATCTCGTATTTAAGCATCTGAAATTGATAGTCCTGTTTTGGAGATTTTTGGAAGCCGAACCCGAATGTACCGGCGAAACCGACGACCCTACGCAGGAAAATTCCTCAGCTCCGGACAATATTTCCGGAAGCGGTCCTGATCCTCGCCCACGAGGAGAAGCAACCTTAGTTCTCGTTTTTTCCGCTTCAAAAGGTACGCCTACGTACGATGACGACTTGGAGACGGTTAATCCGCACCATGATCCGTTCAGCTCCTCATTGCCGACTCACGCTGCACGACCGCTGTCCAGAAATCCTACCCGTACTGCACAGTTACCATCCAGAATTTCTGCCCGCACTATACGATCACCGACTAGGAATCCTACCCACGCTACACGACCCTCGACCAAGACTCCTTATCCGGTGTATTTGTCAATAGAAAAGAACTTGTGTTGGCGGTGTGGTGACCCTGAACATAAAAGAGAAGATTGTACTAAGAAACCAGTTCTATTCTCTTTCTGATGCGGGAAGGTAGATTCCCTTTCACGGGACTGTACTTGTCAACCCCCGACGCTAGAGAATTCCGGAATAGATCAAGGCTCTTCATCGACTAGAATCACAACAACCGGTAGCCACGCCATTCGCATCGTCTCCACTGAGACACAAGTCTGTCGACATTCAATCCATTACCGACCCTGTCGCACTTGTAACTGCCCATATTGAAGATTAAGTCACGCAAGTAATTGGTGAGGTACCAGGAAAAAGCCTGAGGATCCACCTGTAACAAGGTTATAAAGCGGTTATTTATTTTATTATATTTAAAAATATTTATTTATTTTATTTGTTTATTTGAGGCCTAGCGGCCAGCCCTGTCACAATACTGAAATTAACTAAGATTTGATAAATAAAATCAGGTAATCTGTAGGCTTCTTCGTAAATTATAATTTACAATGTTATCAAATATAATCGATAGTACAAATTGAATTAAACATCTTATCTCACCAATTCTACGACCACTTAATCTCGAACAATAGCAAACTGCAACAACAATGGTATCTTCTTCTTGAATATATTTATTTTAACTGGCAGATGATTTATTTAAATAAAAGATTTGTTTTTTTTTAAACAACTTAAAAATCTATTAACAAAAGTAAAGGAAATGAAATTCTGTGTAAAAATAATATTTAAACCTAATAACAAAAAAAATTATTTAAATCTAGAAAATGGGGGAATTATCTTAAAATCCCCAACCTTAATACAAAAGAAAAGAAAAGAAAAATCTTTAAATAAACCGTAAATTTAACTCTTGAACGCCAGTTACTCCCCAAATAAATCATAGAATAAAAATGAAATATCTTTGAAAATTCCTCAACTTTAATATCCCACTGTATACGTAAAGCCCCATAAACCACCACAAAAGAAGAATTTAAAATCAGCTATAAAAAACAAAACTCTGACACAGACTGACTTTTAGCCTTCCCGTAAAATATAAAGTTAGCCCAGCTATTACTAGATCCACCCCTTAGACCAATACCCTCTTTGATTTTATTAGTCAGGACGAAACGAGTAAAGCTATGAACGGTGAAGCTTAAGTTCCTACTCTATACTTTAAGTTCAGAACTTCATCTTAGAGACACGAGGTGTCACCCATGATAACAAAAAGTGAATAAATCGATTAAAATAATATTCCCTTCAATTTTTGGTCCTAAGGTTAAGTATACAATTTAATATATATGCCTGTACCAACTTATCCACATTATGGGTCCCTTTCAGTTAATCTTTTCTATAGGAAAAATTATGCCCCAAGAACATGGCTGTTCGGTAATGTTCCTATTATAAAGTACTCTATTGTATTTGTAACATAGCAAATTGACCATTCATTATCATTGCATCGAGCCAAATAACATGTTTCAATTAATATTTGCATCAAGGTAAATGAAACGGGCCAAATAAAGATTCACATGAGACAGGGTCATATGGGACCATGAACTCTCGAAAGGAAGGCATAAATTGTAACCACTTAAGAAAGTTTATCTATACATAAATCCGTCTATACAGTCTAGAAGATAGCGTTTGAGATATATGATATTTATTATTTTTTTAGGTTTTAAAATTCTCGAAACTAAAATTAGATAAATCCACTTATAATTCTTTTGAAATAATCAAGTATGTTTAAGCGTTAACGTGAGAACTCCACCTTTGACCAGCACGAACATTTGGAGGGGCCAACAAATCAGTCGATGACACGGCAGCAAGCAGGTAAGCCACCACTACTTGGATCTAATGGAGTGACCAACCAGCATCGTCTTCCCTCCTCGACGCCCTCAGCCGTCGCGACGCACTGCCATGTCGCCAGGTAATATTATGTGCTATATTGGTATACACGCACGCACGCACGTACATATACACACACACACACCCACGCACGCACGCACGCACGCACGCACCCACACACACACACACACAAACACACACACACACACACATTCAAAAATTACAGACTCACCGTTCCCGTCATGTCTTATAACTAAACACACACATACACAACACATATACACACAAAGGCTAATCTAAAAGATTGCCTATATCGTTACCCTTGGTAAATAACCTGGTAAGGTATCGCAGTGTAAGTATGCCGCACCACATAGCTCTTCTCGCGCACGCGCATTAATGAATGGGAACCGACATTGGTTCCTATATTACCGTTTTTCATAGAGTCGCCCGTTTTAACCGATCCTAATTCCGTCCGACCGCCACGATCTCCAAAATCACGTGACTGCTGCGCTCGCCATAATCGCATTTATTAGTTTTTCTTTCTCTGAGGCATACATTCTCTTTCTCCCTCTTTTTTATTAAGGTTTTACATATGGTTTACTTAAGTGGCTAGGCTTAAAATATTTATGTTATATGATATGAACAGGCATAGGATAATATCTTTGTTTTCCACGTAGGTGATTTATTCCTCTTTCTATCCCATCTACCTTTAGTTATACTGTCTGTCTTGAGCATTAATCTCTGGTTAACTTTCTTCTGTGTGCGTTTGTGGGCCCTTTACCACAGAAATCCAAAGGGTGGCGCCCGAGATTTAGCCGATGGATATTTAATGTGATACAACCGACCGACAGATATTTTCCGAAGATCAACGAAGTACTGGAGAGCGTCACAAGATATTAATGGGTTTTTATATACTAACTTTGCATATCAGTTAAAAGCTAAAGATTCAATAACTGTTGCCAGATTTTGTAGATAATTTTACCTTAAGATATGACATCCCCTCAGAGATTGCTACTGACCGTGGTACCGAATTTATCTTTTCTACAATGACTAAAATTACTAATATCTTAAAAGTTAATCGTATAGAGTCAACTGCTTATCATTACGAAGGTATAGGCGCGTTAGAAAATTCACATAAAATCCTAGGGGCACACCTTCGAACTCAGACAATTAATAACAATGACACTTAGAGTGAGTGGATTCCATATTGGGGTTTTTCTTATAATACAACCGTACATTCTGAAACTAGATATACTCCATTTGAACTAGTATTTGGACGAAAATGTCATATTCCAAGTAACTTAAATAATACTATCGATCCTATATGTAATTTTGATAACTATCCCTTAGAGCGAAAATACAGACTACAAAAACAAATGATGGCACGAGAAAAAACTTAATTCGATCCAAATTAAAACAAAAAGAAGTTTATGACAAAACTTCAAACCCTACTACTTACAAGAAAGGACATATGATTTCAATTAAAAATGAAACGGCTCATAAAATCTCCAGTCCCTGTTTTTTTGGGCCAATATTTGGTGATAAAGGATTTATCTCCCAATGCGAAAATTAAAAAAATAATAATAAGGATATTATTGTTCATAAAAACAATACTTTATATTGTATAGTTAGTTAAGAACAAGGCAATATGTAATTAATTTAGTATGGAAATTCCTAGAAGTATAGTATGTTTTATATGTATTCTATTTCATATGTATTTTATTTTATATTTCTACGTGATATTTAATATATATCTATTTAAAAATATTTACTTCAAAGACCTAAATAAAACCAAAGTACATGAATTACTTTTACTAAGTATTTTGAAAATTTCATAGTTTTTGGTTACTTGGATCGTGTTCATGATTTCGTAAGTATTTGATACTTGTACTTCAAATACTTTTTATAAGTACTTCTGACAGCTCTGATTTTCGATAGGTTTAAGCTTAGCAGACTGTAATTAAGCCAGTTATTTACTTGGCTTATACCATCTTCAGCCCTTTGGTAAAGATCTTGCCAACAAGCGCCCTCAAATAACAGTGTCATCTGCAAATGAAATAATATTGCAGTTATCTAACATCTGACCAATTTTATTAATATAAATTACGAAAAGCACAGGACCCAGAGCCGTGCCGTGTGACACCCTTGATTTAATGGTTTTATAACTACAAATTGAGGTGTTTACTTTTGTTTTTTATTTCCTATCTGTTAAGTAACTTTTTAAAATATCCAAGGGGTCACTTTTAATGTCAATCTCCTCCAATCTGCCCAATAAAATATTATGCGAAACCGTATCAAACGTTTTTTTAAGATCAACAAAAATTGCCAAACTTTTTTTATTATTTTGGAACGAATACATAATACTTTTAGTTAATTGAAAAACAGCATCTTCAGTGTTGTTTTTATTTTTAAAACCGTATTGCTCAAAATATAAGTGATTCTTTTTCTAAAAAGACAATTCTAGATTTTAAACATTTTTCGAATAGTTTACCAACATTATTAATTACTGAGATTGAACGATAATTGGTTGTAAGTTTTGGATCCTCACCCTTAAAAATTGGCATTACTATGGAAATTTTCCAGTCATTAGGTACGATGTAGGTTTTAAAACTTACATTTATTATATATAAGAGTGGATCTAGAATTTACAAGTGTATGCTTTTTATTACTTGGGAAGTTAATTTATCTTATCCTCGACAAGAATTATTTTTAAGTGAGTTTATGTGTTTAATTAATTTGTTTTTTAACAAATATCGTAAATAAAATGATTTGCAATTAATATTGGTTATATAGCTTTTATTAACATCTCGTCCAGTAATACTTTTTTGAACGTTAGTGCCAACATCAATAAAGAAATCATTAAAAATATTAGCCACTTCATGGTCATTGTGAATGAGATTACTATTATGTAAAATGTCAATATTCTCCTGCTTATTGATTTTTTTTGTCCTAGTAACTTCGTTTATAAATGTATTTTGGCATTTTTTACAGTTTTGTTTAACAGATTTCTATATTTTTGTAAGAATTTAAGAGTTCTTGACAGTAGGATTCGCTTAAGATTTTCTCCTCTTAATGGATTGTATTATTCCTATAGTAATCCACGGTTTTATTTTTCTGTTTGTACTATTTAGTTTTACAGTAAGTAGATTAATTAATGTATTTTTTAAGCTTATTTATAAACATTTCATTCATTTTTTTTATTTATTTATTTTATATTTATAAAGGAATTTTGAGCTAGGAATGATGATACAGATATGCTAATTTATGTATAAACGTAAAATACAATAACTTATAATATAATGCCAACAAATTTAGTGGGTAGCCAATATTTTACAATAATTATTTACTTGTATAAACTTAGATGCAATATCTAATTTTCATTGGACTTTTATTTGCAACTCATTTAGTAATGAAGGATCCTTTAAGGTCTTATGCAAATGCGTATGATAATTATTTGTTATCACCACGAAAATATAAGTTCTGTGTCTACGCGAAATTTTCAAAATAAAGGAAACTAGCTGGTTGAAAATTGAAGGATTGTGGTTATATTTCGCATAAGTCTCATACTCGCTAATATAGTAATGGAGCATCTAATATATTCTGTAATTACTAGTTTATGTTTTGACATTTCACTACTTCAAATATATTAGGATGATACTATTATGGCCATTTCAGCATACCAAGTTTCTACATATAGCCGAATATTTTAGTAGATTGAAAGCACCGTTTGTGGCCATTAACAATAAAGTAATAATTGACAATTGTCAAACCCATACAACTAGCGCCATTTACTTAAAATTATACAGTCATAAAATTACACAGTTCGTAAGTAGTAAAGCTTTATTATTTGGAAAATAATATTAAATATTTTTTCTATCTTATATAATAAAAAAGATATTGTGCAGTTAAAAAACAAAAATTGAATAAACATTATGGAAAAATTAAAGTGGCCACAAATAGAACATTTTTTCTCTTTTTTTCTAATTGTGACCATCGAGTGGCTAGAATTGGGTCAGCTAAAAATCATTTGCAATTTTTATACTAAGTCTGATTTATTCCAATATATATTTTTGCTTCACTAAACCGTCACAAGCGTAAAACCGTCAAATCAAACACGGATTGTATGTTGGCCTGTATTTAATGGTATTTTCTAGACAAAGACAGCATTCTAATCTGACAATAAAATGATCGCGCCAATAGCTATGCCAGGTTTTGAGGGCTTTTTGCGTTTCCCTGGCAACGCTTTTTATAGAGTGGAGCAGAAATAATACACATTGGCATAAATATGGTTGTTTTTTTGAAAAATGATTTTTCTTAATTACGCACTGTTACGATTTGTCATTATATAAGCTTTATGTTTTGGTAATATCTTGATAAAATAAAGTGCGCTTAAATTCTTCGTATGGTAAAAATCAACTTACGCTGGACTAAATAGTTATTTGGCTTGAATTTATCCACAAATTTCTAGCGCTTAGTTTACATAGTCATTTATTCTTCCTAGGGTTAAAAATGGCGTCTGGCAAAAAAGTCCTGTTTAAATATTCCGAAGAATCTATGCAACCTGCCCTTCGCGCCATCAGGGAAGAGAATATGGCTGTTGCAACTGCATACAAAACTATTTAAAGTGACAAGAACGTCAGTTAGGAATAGACTTTCCGGAAAAACACCGGACAACTGTCGTCGAGTGGGACCTGAGTCTTGTCTTGGATCAGAGTCTGAGAAAAAGTTAGTGAAATGGTTATTAGATTCGGCATCTAGGGGATTTCCCATAAATCGAGAAAGACTTCTATATTCTGTTCAGAAGCTTGTAAAAGAATTAGAAATGTGAACCCCTTTTGTAAACAATGTGGAGAAAGTGGTTTGATGCTTTTTTGAAAAGTAATTCTGTTGTGAGCAGAAAACATTCAGAATATATTAATAAAGCAAGAGCAATAGTAACAGAAAGAAGCACTAGATAATGGTTTTCTGAAACACAGGAGCTCTTAGGACCAGATTTTGAAATTCTTAGTGATCCGGATAGAATTTTTAATATGAATGAAACCGCGATTTTTTTATCTCCAAAAGGTAACCTTGTTCTTGGCGAAAAAGGTAAAGGTGTATATGATATTACCTCTACATCGGAAAAAGATACTGTTACAACCCTAATTGTTGCCAGTGCCATCGGACAACTTGCTCCCCCACTTACTATATTTAAGTTTCAACGACTTCCAAAAACTTATGTTGCAGCCGCTCCAAAAAACTGGGGAATAGGTATTTCTGAAACTGGGTGGATGCAGAGCAAACAGTTCTATGAATATTTTGCAAATATTTTTGTGAAATTTTTATCAGATCAAAATATTCAGCGACAAGTCATTGTTTTTATGGATATACATACATACATACATCTCATTTGTCTCTGAATTTGAGCAATTTTTGTCGCTCTAATGGGATCATACTAGTTTGTCTTCCTCCCAATACAACACACATTCTCCAGCCCATGGATGTATCTTTCTTCTTTCCTTTGAAAGCAGCATGGAAAAAACTAGCTAAGAAATGGCAGTTAGAGTATGATGGAAAAACTATTCAAAAGAAAGATGTACCAGCTGCTTTAAATTCAGTTTTAATTCACAAGGACTTTTCCAAAACCATACAATCAGGTTTCAGAGTATGCGGGTTATATCCTTTTGATGCAAATGCACCAAACTATGACAAATGTGTCAGGCGCCCAAAACCAAATGACCTATCTGAGCAAGAATTAAAACAAAAAGAAACGCAAAATATAGAGCAACTTAAGGTCCTTGAAAATCATTTAAAACCAGAGGTGTTTTCAAATTTTGAAATAATATTTTCTAGTTGGAATGACTGGGAGGGAGAAGAAAACTCCAAACTGTACAAGATCTGGAAGAGTACTAAGGAAAAGACAGTTAAAATCAGTGCGTTTTCAGATGTTTCATTGGATAAAATTTCTACCCAGGAAATTAACTTGAATCTAGATTCAGAAGATGATGTAATAATTTTTGACTTCCCCTACTTTTCTACTGATAAGGAAGTAAAACTCACTGATCAAACTCCAAAAATAAAAATAATACAAAATTTAGTAATTAAACCTATAATTTTACAAAATGAAAAAGACGTCTATAATTTGGACGTTGTCTTTAGAATAAACGAGAAGAAATGGAATATAACAGCGATGAAAATCAGTCTAAAAGCAAAAATAATGAGGACATGGAAACTCAGTGCACTGAAACAGAAAGAGACAAAGAACCATTCATGACCAAAAATAAAGAAGAAAGCGTCGGTATACAAAAAGATGAAGAATTGCTAGCAGATAAAAGAAATCATATAATTGAGGAGGGTTCATGCAAAAGCAGACATGTCCATTTTTAACCCAAATCGATTTTTTTTCGGAATTATATTCTCTGGTTTAGTCTCTAGTGCTGGCTTGCATCAGATCCTAACAAAACAAGACAGATCCTATATGAAATACCATTTAAACCTACCGAGTTCAATCAAAACAAGACATATCCAAATGAAATCTGAAACTAAACAAAACAAGACAAATCCCATTACAAATATTCTTTAAGTTTACAGTTTCATATTAAAACAAGACATATCCTCACACAATTTTAATGCATTTATATTTCCTGTTGTCCCTATTAGAGTGCGCTATTGTCGCTATTATTCACATGTTTATTTAGTTTGCGGTTTACCCAGACAAGTAATGCAGTTGGGTTAAGTGTTTTAGTAAAGTGGTTTGTTGTCTATGATAATAATGGAAACTACAGTTGGTACTATCAACGTAAGCAGCAGAAAGAAACCTCAGAAAGAATTAAAAAGAGAACAGGAAAAAAGGTAAAGGTAAGAGTGTGTTCAGAAGTTGTGTGTGTTGTATTATGCTCATTCAAAATATTATTCTAGGTATTCGAATGATGATCCAAACTTAAGGCGTTTTGTACGGCCTTGCAACCACAACACGAAGGCTTACATGTGCAGTTTAGCAAAGGCCCCCGATATAAAGAAAGCCAGAGACAATTTTTACCAGGAACCTTCTAAAATAGTCCAAGATCAGAAGTTGTGTCATTTAGTATCAGTTTTGGAGCCAAAGAGACGTCGACCTAAGGAAGGGGTCTTGCTAGAAAACAGAAAAACCAAGTCAGTTCGCGTTATTTACTTTTTGCGCATATACAGGGGAAATAAAACTAAGACTCTCACAGTTTGCAGAAACTTTTTTTTAGCAGTGTTTGACATTACAAAGAATCGCTTAACTGTTATACACAAGATTATTACAAACGGTGAGTTTTTACGGGAACTTCCTGCGAGTGAAAGCCATTATAACAGAGGGAAGTCATGTCGGGTTTATGTGTCGTGTGACCTTAAAATCAACAAACTTATTAACATGTATAACGCCAAAAATCCAAATTTCAAAACATCAAAATCGATGTTTAAAAGACTTTTTTACGGAGAGTTCAACATAGGATTTTCTTCGCCGGCTTCAGATGTATGCGGGACATGTCTCAATATGAAAAATGCCATAAGACAAGGAGGTGAGAATAGAGCCACTCTATTAACAGAATTAAGGATTCACAAAATTAGAGCAAACACTTTTTACAAATTGCTTAAAGAAAATCCTCAAAATAGCATTTCTTTTTGTTTCGACCTTCAGCAAGTACATCCATTACCAAAAACTCCTATACAGGATGCCTTTTATTTAAGACAGATCAGTTTTTACACCCTTTGTTGCGTCGACGTTGATTCAAAAGAACCTTTTTTCTATACCTGGTCTGAAAACCAAGCTAGCCGCGGATCAACAGAAGTTGGTTCAGCTCTAATAGCCCATCTTAGGTCCCTAAATCTAACTGATATAAAATTGCTGAGGCTTTTTTGTGATGGTTGTGGGGGCCAAAACAAGAACTCCCACATTATGCATCTTTTGGCTTATTGGTTAAAAAATGAAGCTCCACAAAATGTTGAAGAAATCATAATACATTTTCCAGTAAGAGGACACTCGTACCTTCCAGCAGATCGTGTTTTTGGTCGTGCTGAAAAACTATTTAAAAAGCACGTCGTAATTCATAATCCCAATGAATACAATAGTATTTATTCCCAAGTTGGAACAGTTCGAGAGTTGGGCAAGGACTGGACTCTTTATAATGTCAAAGAGCTTTCAAAAACCTATAATAATTTTTATAAAAAAATTTGTGTCCACTAAAAATACCATAATAAAGTATAAGGGATGCCAATATTTTCGATTTGAAAACGTTATGCAACAAAACTATTTAAGTTTCTCGAAACGGGGACGCAATGAAAATAACCGTTTAGAGGAATTACCAATGGGTAACCTAATTACGACAGAAAAAAAGAAAAATGTAATGACACTTTTGGAAAAACAATTTAATAGCGCAGATATTCAGTGTGCAAAATCTACCTTTGTTGGAATTTTTTAAACATATTTTGGAAGACGTTACCGACCATTTGGGGGAGCAAGAAGAAATGGAGGAAAATTATGATGAAACCTGTGACTGCCTTGAAGATGACAAGGAATTGCATATTTAAATATTATTTGTATTTCGTTCTGTAGTGTTTAAAATAAAACATATTAAAACATATTAGTTTGTTTCACTGTATTCAAACAAAGTCAGACATCTCCACCCTGCGTTCAAACAAAACTAGACATATCCGTTGTGTTCATGCAAAACTAGACATATCCAATTTTTTTTGTAAAATATCTCCCAGAGACAATGTTTTTGTGTAATACTCTTTCGTTAATAAATTATTGGAATCCTTTTATATCGATCTAGTCAAATCGCTTTTTTTTAAATTAATCAGTTTTTTGCAAAACAGTTTTTGCCGATTTTCTCGAATTTGTCATAACTGGACATGTCTGATTTTGCATGAACCCTCCTCAATTGTGAAGAAAGAGAATAAAGATGTAGAAGAAAAAAAGAAGCAACAAGAAATATAACAGATTGAGGAAGCATTATCAGAGAGAAAAAAAATATATTATGTACAATTGACGACAGCAAATACTTACCCAACAACAACGTGGATTCCTAAAGTAACCAAGAAAGATTCCAATGAAGATGTTAGATTCCTTAAGAAGAGATCTGTCAGTGAGGCACTAAAGGACTTGTCAATTTATCCAGAAGACACGTTTAACAGTCAAGCTGCAAAAAGAAAAAAAATGCGTCTACCTTCAATAATGACCCATAATAAATGGATTGAGCTGATGGAGGCCAAAGAGAAAAATCCAAAAAATGAGAAAAAGAAACCAACTGAGGGCAAGAAGCCAAAATTTATGAAAATAAAAAAAAAACAAAAGTAATAAAAAAGAAACAGATGAAAAACAACTAAAACGATGTGACATTGCTCAGACCTCAACTGCCTTTAGCGTTGGAACATTTGTTATTTTAAAATACGATAATGAATTTTATCCTGCGAAAATTGTTCAAATAGAAAATAGTGAATATTTCTGTTGTGCAATGACGAAAAGTGGTGGGAACTGGAAGTGGCCAGAGAAAAATGATTTACTGTGGTACAAACTTAATGATATTTTAATGAGAATTGAAGAGTCAAAGCAAATCAAGTCAAGAGGAATATATACGGTTCCTGAATTATTAACATTGATTTAATAAGACATAAGTACCTATTTTAAAATGTTTCGTTTCATATTTTTAATTTAAAATATTTTTAAAAATTTGTTTCCGTTTGTTTTTTAATTTTATAATAAAAATTATTTTAAAATATTTTTTTTCTATTTTTGAGTATCCAGGTTTCTTCCGCTTTAAATTACAGTGGCCATAAATGGCGCGCCTGGTGGCCATAATGTGGCCACAAATGGTGGAAATCGATTTACAGCAAAAAATGTTAAATAATTTGATAAATGCGTGTCTATTAAAAAAATAAAATCAAATTTCTGTAAGTTTAACATCTGTAAAATTGAACCTACGTAATTTTAATTAAAAAATCACATAAATGCATTTTTCACAATTTTTCAAAATCTGAGAATTGCTAAAAGTGACCACAACTGGTGCTTCTGCCCTAGTTACCGCCCCAAAATTCGTTTTACTATTGAACGAGTAAATAATAAACTCCCGTTTTCAGATTTAGTTGTCATAAACTTTTAAATCATTTGCCAGACCACCCCCTTAGTCAAAGATTGTCTATAACGAAATCTCAGAAAGACAGGATTTTAAAATTAAGTGGTCCACAATTTCATTCTGGAAACATTAAGTCATTTAAGCAAAAACTATATCGTAATTCTTATAGAAAAAAGTGTGGCAATATAATCACTAACAACAATTCTCTAAATTAAAACAATTTAAGACAAATAACGCAGACAAATGTTGATATAACATTAATTAATGTATGTGTGAACAGCTAAAAAAGGTTTTAAGCGAAGAGAATATAAACACAATTTTTTTATCATTTAAAAAGGGTTGGTAACTTGTTTGATTCAATGAAAGATAAATTAGAACAAGGATTGATCAGTGAAGTTGTTTATACAATTCCTTGTTTGCATTGTAATGCTGTATATGTAAGGCAAACCAAACAACTTCTGAAGAACCGATTAAGAGCATATAAAAGCTCGTATAACAAGAGTTGTAGGAACAGATAAGAAAACACGGCTTTGGCTAAGCACCAATTTGAAACGATGTACAGCTTAGATTTTGAGTCGGTTGAAATACTGGACAAAGAATCAAATTATTTAAAAAGAATGATCAGAGAAATGATATGTATTCAAACAAATCATACAGCATTTAATAAATAAAGGGAAACAGTTAATATATGTACAATTTATTTTGTTATAATTACTAAAATAAACCGTAAACATTAATCTTCATACAATACTTTTTAAGGCAAAAACGTGAAAATCTTACGATTTGATCTTTTTCTTTTATTGAATTCCTATTTAATGTTAAAATTAAGGAATAAATGATATTTAGATAGCCCTTTTAGTGTCGTTTTATGCTCTGTGCGTGCCATTGCTGTGTGGAATTTTTAAAAATATAAGGTTTTTGATATAAAATGCTCAAATTAGCACTCTGTGGCCTGTATAAATTCAGATTTTACTAAGTAAGGATGCTTTTCCAACTATGTATGTATTATTTCTGCAGAAAATGTGATATTTTGGGTCCCATATTTTATTTTTACAGTTGTTTCTTTTTACTTTTTCTCCCATTAAGATAATCTACCAATAGTAGGGTAATATTTTAACTTTATTTAGAACTTCTTTTTATTGTTTAATTTTTGAGTGTAAACGTAATAAAGATAAAACAAAAATGTTAATGTCTTTATTTTTAAGTGTGCTATTTTTACTTATTGTAACCTTGAAAAAGATCTCAAATAAAGATCAAAACGGCGGCGTGGTGAAAAACTTTTATTATCCTATATTATCCTAAAAACCATCAGAATTGGTACAAGAATTATCGGAGGATACGATTTTACGATAAATGAAAATATAAACTATACTGTTGTCAAATAATAAAGTAATAAGAAATACCTATGTTTCAGTTTTATATATTAGACATTTGTTGAATAATAGGTAATAAAAAATTATAAGGTTCCAAAATTAAAAATATAGATATAAGTAAAATACCAGTACAATATCAAGCACATTTTAATTTTTTTAATTACTTAATATGTATTATTATCTAAACATTTAAAATGAATTACTTAATATAAATTATTCTCTATAAATATGTAAATTACTTCCCTTATAAAACTCCTATTTACATCTATTTTAACCTTAATGCTTACCGTCATATTTCATCTACTTCTTGGTTTTTGTATCACTGCTCGAAAAAACTACTTTCTGCAAAAATGTATGTTAAGAGACACAACTGCCCCCACTCTTGTAATCTCTTATTGATAGTGACTAGCGCGTTCTAACGAGTAATTGAAAGTAGCCTGAAAGAGTTACGAGAAACTGCGTTGCTCGTCCGCTGGGTTTGCCGTTAATTTAAATTTCCTAGTATAGAAAATTCCGTTTTGTCCCTTTCGCCCCTGTGAATGGCTGTTGTCAGTTCAAGTGAACGGCGACTTTTATTTGTTTTTTGGTATCTGCGATTCTAGTAGAAAATTATACATTGCGTTAGCCTTCGGAGAGAAGTGCCACTCCTAAACTCCGAATTACTTACCGATTGGTAGAAGCATCAATAAATCCGGGAATAAAAAATGTAAGTTTTTAATTTCAAATTAATTTTATGAACGAGGGAGAAAAACGAAAAGCAATTATTCTACTCATTTATTGGGTTGTATGTTATGATTTAAATAGTATAGCGCTTAGAGGATATATTGTTTTTAGATTTAAATTACTAGAAAGTGAAAGAAGAGAGAATTTGAAGTTCAATAAGTATTACGTAATAAATTTAACCATTCTCGTGTTTATTTGTCTATACATTTTGTTGATATTTATTTTTATTCTGGTACAAATTGTGTGCTACCTTATCTGAGTCTTTTCGTTACATCATTTTATTTCAGAAAGCACAAATATTTATTTAATTAACTTAGTAGTGGAATAAAGCTTTTAGTGCCTATGGAAAAATAGTTAATTTTTTGTTTTATACTAGTTAGTAAATAACAGGTAAACGGCCCTTCGGTATTTAAATTTTCATACATTAAGTTACACAAAAAAGAAATGCCATTAGACTGCTGTTTCCTATATTTTAGCATCAGCAGTAGTTCTCTCTAATAAATATTTTAATACAATATTGTAATTTTAAGCCATTCTACACGTAGAACGAAAAAGCAAAACGCTTTAATTTACTAGAATGTAACGAAACAAACAAACATAAAAATAACAACACATTTTTAAGCGATTAATCGAACCTAAATAAATCCCCATTATTAAATCATTATTAGGTCATAAATTAAAATCGCAAATGTTTTACCTGTATAATATCCGCAATTGTAAAAACGGGTTCGTGTTCATGTATTAAATACCTACAGTTGTGTTTATATTTTTTAAGATCACCTGATGAAGCCATAGTATTGGAGAAACAATGTTCATGTGTTTTTTGTAAAATAAATAGTGGACATTTTAAACAAATGGTTTTCGTTTAATGATTTTCGTGAGAAGGCCTGACCTAATCAATATGTCTTTATGTTTCAATTCAACTTACCAGCTTCTAAAATAATCAGTTGTGCTAGACTATAATTCGAAACCACCAATGTTGTCCATTGCCGTATTTTTTTACTCACTACAAAACCGGCCTTGGCCTCCAATATAACCAATATTTAGAAAAATCTCGCCGTTTGCTTAATAAACGTTATAGATTTCTCGAATTTTTTATGGTCTCAATTGCTTTGTTATATATATATATATATATATATATATATATATATATATATATATATATATATGCTGTTGGCAAGCAACACCGAAAAATTCTGAGTAAAATGTATTATCTTTACTTACATTATTCGTTTCATTCGACACGAGAATAATTTAAACTATAAACATGTGAATTTTACGTAACCTCTTGGTTAATTTTGCGCATATTAATTTTGTTTAATTTTTTAGTTCTCTGAATAATCTGAATCAAAACACACAACAGTTTTTTGATTTCGGGCAGTAAAGATCCCTGAAGATGTCTCCTCTAATCGCAGGCCAAACGTCAGAAAGTATTTCCCACGGTCTAGCCTAAGAACGTTGGTAAAGGTACCAACGTTTTGCTTGTTTGACGCTAGCAGTGAAAGCTTGCATACTATGTTAATAAAAATGTTCGATGCCAGTGCGTATTTTAAAAAATCTTTTAAAATATTGGTTCAAAATGTAATAAACAATGATTATTTCGCACACTTTCGCAAAAATTTTCATGTTGACTTTTAATCGTAAAACGGCACAAAATGGTCCCCTCTATATGTAGCTATTTGAATATTATATTCCCATGCTAAGACGTGCTGCACGAACTTTTATATCTTTCTCACTAATCCCCCCCTTTAAGTATTTTAAAATTAAACTTACGCGATTCAGTAATGTTTGAACAGCCGTGAAAGGTAGATGTTTTGTTTCGTAGTTAATTTAGGATTGTGCCTTTTTATTACTGAAAGTCAGTTAAGTATTCTGTCGTATTTTTTAGAATAAGAGTACTATATTAGCAATTATGTCATTTTATTTTTAAGCATAAGTTAATAATATGGCACTTTTTGTGAATATTTTCGAAAAAATGCTCTTTTTTATTAAAATCTAAAGAACTATCATAGTCAAAGTTAAGTCCCTTTATTACTAAGTATGTAAAGAGAAGCAAGTTTTATGTCTTAACACGTCACCTTATGATTAAAAGTATAATTTCCATGACTTCTCTTCTCTCTTTTGCAGGTTTAAAGGTATTCGGAGCCGAACTTTTAGGTTATATTAGCAAATACTATGGGAGAAAAAGGAAGAAAAATTTTAAGGGAGCTGAATATAGAGGTAAATGGAAGGTTTTTTAGTAAAAATATTCTATTAGATTTCTTTCTACTATTTTTACATTCTTTTCAGTTTCCCATTCTAAACCAGCAGTCAGAGTCAAAAAATGAACATGCTCATGCTCTGAGAGTGGTCGAGCTATTGGAAAATTCGAGCGGAAGGGAGCAAAATATACTCGAACTAACACTCACTAGCATATTATAATTTAGGATAAAGCTAAGGAAAATGGACAATCTAAACTACTGTGCAAATGCATTTTTTTTAAATTCAACCAAAATTTAATTGGAATTCTGGTAGTTGAACAACTGGAGGAGATGAAATTATGGGAGCAAAGTACAGAAGGGGAGATCATGCAGGTAGCGTAGCATGTTATAGTTGAGGATGTTTAATATAAAAAAATCTAAACTACTGTGCAATTGCATTTAAATGATTAGAAGTTGTAAACAAAAAAGTCTTTTTTTTTTACATTTTTTAGCCTTATGTTTTTGAAATAATTTTGTTTAATCAAAGTTCTAAGGGTTTCTTTGGTATGGTATATACGAGGGGTAAAACAAAACTAGTTTATTTCACAGGAAGTTTGACAAGGACGAGAATTTGCAAATCCGGAGTTATTTTGATTTTATATGTAGCTAGTTAATAAAAAGGTTCTTCTTGTAACTATTCTTACAGTCTTTTCAGTTTCCCACTCTAAAGCAGGAGTCATAGGCGAGCCTGGCATTGAACGATCTGCCGTCAGCAAAAAATAAACATGTTGATAGTACTTTGAGACTGGTAGTTGAACAATTGGAGCAAGTACAAGAGCAAAGTACAGAAGAGGCGATTATGCAGGTGGCGTAGCATGTTATAGTTTAGGATGTTTAATATAAAAAAAATCTAAACTACTGTGCAATTGCATTTAAATGGTTATAAGTTGTAAACAAAAAAGTGTTTTTTTACATTTGTTTAGCCTTATATTTTTAAAATAATTTTGTTTAATCTAAATTTTAAGAGTTTCTTTGGTCTGGTATATACGAGGGGTAAAACAAAATTAGTTTATTTCACAGAAAACTTGATAAGAGCTAGAATTTGCAAATATGAAGTTTTTTTTTGATTTTATATGTAACGTCTTAGTAAATATGTACTTCTCTCAACTTTTTAAATAGAGTGTTTAATTTAAAGAAAAAAATTTTGAAAAAAATTAGCATCTAAAGAAAATTTTAGTGAAAAAAAAGAATAAGTATATATCAAAATTTTGAGGAATATTTTTTTTTCTAAAAACTCATTTACTAAGTAGGCACCATATAAATAAAAATATTTTTAAATTTGCAAAATCTCACTCTGACAAAATTTGTCTGACCAAAACTACTTTTATATATAACAGACCAAAGGAACTCTTACAACCTAGTAAACAAAACCATTAACATATTAAAAATTTCTAAACTATTTTGTTCACAAGTTATAGCCTATAGGGAAAAAAATTAAATTTAATTTAAATCTAGATCGACTAATTTTACATTCTTTGCAGCTTCCCACTCCAAACATCCAGTCCAAAGCGAGCTTCAAATTGGACGACCTATCTTCAACAACAACTAATCAAGTTTCTCTAGGACCAGCAGGTGAGTTTTATGTTGAAATGAACGACACCATGCCCACAAGACTCCGAATTTTTCGCAATAATACTCTACATAACCAATTCCCTCTAAATAAAAGTGATTTAGATAATAGCGATGCGGATCCTACGTACGATAATGAAGCCAAAAAATCTGGCAAAAAAACAAAAGCTTTCTTTTTTGACCAACGAGCAGCAACTGATGAACTGCCATCTGATTCTAATTCTTCTAAAGACGAAACTAAATATAAAAGAAGCAGAAAATGTTCAAGAGATCCCACAACATCGAAGTAAAATAGAGCCAATTTTTTGAGAAATACTGGTCAAAGCTCAAAGCTAAGAGAGTGTTTCCAGGCAGAGAAGTTAAACCTCCGTGTACTGAGAGCCGACTTAAATGCTACGAAAAAATAGAAGATTTAAAAAAAACTGAGATATTTAATGCTTTTTGGAAGCTTTCCAATATATCAAAGCAACGCTTATTTTTACAGTCCTGTATGAAGGAGGTTTTTGTTGTTCTGTTGTTTGTATAAATATACAAATGCAGAAAGGACAAGAAATAGCAACAAGGCATTTTATCTAATGACTGATATATCGTAGATTCGAGTATGTAAGCTTTTTTTTTTAAATACCCTTAATATAATTGATCGAATGATTCGCACTGTAGTAAGTAAAATAGACAAGAATGGATTTCTAGAAAACGATTCACGTGGCAAGCATGATAGTCACAAATGCGTCGACCTTCAACTTCTACAATATATAAAAAATTATATAAACTATTCCTCGAATAGAATCTCATTATGTAAGGACAAATCCTTCCAAAGAGTTCATAGATGGAGGAAAAACTGTAATAGATTTGTTTAGAGACTTCCAAGAATGGCAAATAAAAAATAAAAAACCTTTCGGAAAATATTGTATCTTTTATAGCATTTTTAATAACGAATTTAATATAGGTTTCCATCAGCCAAAGAAAGATCAGTGCAATTTTTTCTGATGTTCGAAAACGCAAATTTAGAGGAAAAGGAGCAAATGGTTGAATCATACAACAGTCACCAAGAAGAAAAAAGGCTCAGTAGAGAAGAAAAACGTGCAAATCGTTAAACTATTAACAAAAATCGGAAAGTAGTAGTTTATGAATTGCAAGCTGTTCTCCAGTGTCCTCGCGGAGATACTTCTGCGATCTACTACAAATCCAAACTTAATAATTACAATTTCACTTTGACTGAATTATCCCAAAAAGAACCAGACGGAAAGGGTTACGACCGAGTACACTGTTATTTTTGAAACGAAACCGGTGCCAAACGAGGAGCCAATGAAATTGGATCCTGTATATTGAAACATTTACAGGAAATATCCGAAAATAATAATGAGGGCTGTGACGTATTTTATTCCGACAACTGTTGTGGCCAGAACAAAAATAAATTCATCGCTACTCTTTACTTATATGCCGTTGCAAACCTTAACATAAATAGTATTACACATAAGTATTTGATTAAGGGTCATACCCAAAATGAAGCAGACAATATTCACAGTTTAACTAAAATAGAAATTATAAGAAATCTGAAATCCGGGCCACTATATTCTCCTCATCAATATATAACCCTAATTAAAAATGCAAAAAGGACGCCTCCTCCATTTTTGGTTCATGAACTTGCCTGCGAATCAATCTATGACCTAAAAAATCTTCAGGAACAATGGGGAAATAACTTTACTCAAGATAAGGCAGGTCAATTAGTTGGAATGACATTAAAATCACGAAATTTGAAAAAGAAAATCCCTTGATGTTTTCATTTAAAACGTTTTACAAACAAGAGCAGTTTGTTGATGCTGTTGTAAGGAACAAAAAGAGAAAATTTATTCCCATAAAAGATATTTTATTAACTAAGGCCTATACTTGTAAACAAGAGCTTAACGAAAATAAGAATATATAAGAAAATAAAGTTCCTTTAATGTTAAAGTTTTTGTGCCAAATATGTACATTGTATCTTTAGTACCTATTCATTATTGCTTAGTGAATCTCGTTTAATAATTGTAACTGTTTTATTTCATTCATTTTTGTTAATAACTAATTAAACATGTTTCAAAGTAAATTGTGTATTTTTTTAACAAACGACGTTTTTTAGAAATATAGACGAAATTTTATTACTAAAGTGATATAAATCGTTTTCTGAGGCAACATTTATCTAAATATTTTACATAAAAAGAACATTTTTTAGAAAATGTTACAAAAAATAGTATTTTTTTTAAATTAAAAAAACATAATTTAATTTTAGTTCATTTAATCTTTTGTTTTTTAAAAATAAAATTGCACAATACTGGACCGCCTTTCTTTTTGCCTCAGTTACACTATCTAGCTAAGCTTTGTCAAATATTGCTTTACTATTATTTACATTGGCAAATAAAGCTAGCAAATAGTTACCTAAATTTCGCCTAAAGAGCTGTCGAGTAGACAACTAAGACCAATCGTTTTTTTGCGATTGTCCAAAATTACGTTTTTGGTTTTGTGTCACTTTATTATTGAGTGTGCGATTTGTATTTTTAATAAAAAAGTGGCGTTTTTAAAATATTAATAGGAACCTAAATGTTGGTGCAGGAAAACCTACGTAATCTAACAAAAGATTAAATATAACCTAAAACCTAGCAGATCTCATTTTGTCAAAGAGTAGTATCAAAATCCTGTCCGGGTCGCTAAAATAAAAAAGAAAATAGAATTTAAAACTTTGACATGTTATATCTCAACATCTAGTTACAGGATCAAGTTGTGACAATGGCCATTTTTATAAGAAGTGTAAGAGGTCAACTCACAACAAAATGGACTCAAAAGGAACACATTGCTTCGTATGAGGTCTTTCCGAAATTTCTAAGGTATCTTTAAAAAGATAAAGGTATCCAACCTAATATATTTAAAAACCGCAAAAATAGACTCATTTTGTGGACATATAATATATAGGGTGTTCCATTAAAAACATAAGTTGAATTGATGATTTGATCTAGTTATGAAATATTTTAAACTTTGATAACCCCAAAAGATAATAGAGTAAAAATCCTACAACTTTGTATCTAAGTTTTTCCTATTTCTAAAAATACTGCGTAGAAATATAATGAATAACCCTGTAAATATTATAAATTGAGATATGTTTCACTTTATATTTCATAGAAAATTGTAATTATGAGAGAGGCAACATTGATAAAAAATTGGTACTACCCGAAACTTCCCCGTTATGAATCAATCTTTCCTTTTATTAGGAACTAGCAGAATACCCGTCGCGGCTTCGCTCGCTCAATATATATGTCATGTATGTGTTGATACAGTTTGTGTTATTGAAAATAGAAAGTTCGGAACACAATTTTTCCAAATGGCTTATTCGTACGTTATACGTTATGCATCTAGTGTAGTATTGTATTTAGATACCTATACGTTTCTACTCAACACAGACAGTTGGCGTACTGGTAGGACATGTGGCTTCCAGGCAAGAAGTTCTGTGTTCAAATCTTGCTGAAGCCAATTTTTTTTTATTTTTCAATGTTTTTTCTTGTTTTAATTGAAGGTGTGTCAGATAAATCATTTAGCGAGAAGGTTCCATTAAAAAAAAATGCAAAAATACTATCAAACGCACATAAAACTCCGATCGTAATGCCTACATAAATTATTGTGGAAACATTGTGTAAGCTGCTCGTAGACGCAAGTCGTTTCAACTACTTTGAAAAAAATTATAGCATTGAAATAATTTAGTGCATTATCTGCATTCACAAAGCACGTCAAGGTAAAATTTATTTATGAAATGGAGGAACGATCCGCGTCAAAATAAAATTTACCTACAAAAAGAATAAAAGATAATTCAAAATTATTTCAATACTTCTTTGTACACTACATTTTTTGTTTCCCCATCCAGTGATAAAATAATTAAGCTACTCGGCGAACTCACTCTTGAGCAAGCTACATAAAATTGCCCATGGGAAAAACAATCCTCTCTAAGATCGACTCCAGCTACTTTCAATGATTGTCCTTGCGATTTATTGATTGTCATAGCAAAACATACTTTTATAGGAAATTGTGTTCTTTTGAAGGCAAAAGGATAATCAGATGGAATTAAAGGTATGCGTGGAATAAATACTGATTCCCCTTTTGCACAACCGGTAAAAATTGTAGCTTCTATAATATTTTTTCCTAACGATTTTACGCGCAACCTGGTACCATTACATAATTTAGGGGGTTAAGATTACGCAATAGCATTACGGGAGTACCTACTTTCAATTTTAGATTATGTATCGGAAAACCTGGAGGATTCAATGAATTAAGAAACTCAACCGGACAATTTACTGCATCATCGACTTCCTAACTTTATCAACTGATTTAAATTCATATTCTTCGCCAGCAATTGTTTTTAGTAAAGCATCATTAATAGCTGCGGCACTATCATTTCTCGGAGTCAAAATGGCCCTTTCTGCTAACCAATCCATAGATTTTTCATTTATATTGACAATATCTGGATATATCTTTGAAATTAATTCATCAAGACTTTTGACAACAATACCTAATTTGCCAGGTATTATAATTTTATCGTTGGTTTCGGGATAGTCACCATTACCGATTGTCATAAGAAGTTCTGAAAATTCGCCAGCAGATGCATCTCCTTTTAAGTGGACTCGCATATTTTTTGAAAGGTGAAGTTTTGTGGTTAGAGTCCATAATATAGACTTTTTTATGCAAGCCTTTACTTCGTCTGCTCGCGTCCCTCTCGGTACAACAGGCAATGTTTGGCGAAAGTCTCCAGCTAGTAACACAGTTACTCCACCCATGACCTGATCACTGTCCCTAATATCTTGCAGAGTTCTATTCAATGCCTCGAAACCGCCTTTGTGAGCCATTGTACTTTCATCCCAAACAATCAACTTGCAATGTCTAAGAACCTTAGCCATGTTGCCTTGTTTGGAAATGAAGCACAGTGGTGTCTCTACATTTAATAAATTCAAAGGCAATTTGAATGCCGAATGGGCAGTTTTTCCACCTTCTAGCAAGGTGGCTGCAATACCAGAAGATGCGGAAGCTAGTGCAATTCCTCTTTGACTTCTTACTTTGGCCAGAAGTGAATTAATTAAAAAGGTTTTACCAGTTCCACCTGGAGCGTCCAAGAAGAAAATTTTTCCTTGTCCCGATTCGACACTGTTGAGCACTTGTTTGTAAACTGCTAGCTGTTCAGCAGTGAGATTGGTTTCATTACATGAAACAATCTCTCCAAGTACCTCTGTATCATAATTAATTTCTCTCATATATTCTCTATTCTCTAAATCAACATTTGACCTATTCGGTTGTGGTAATCCATAATGTTTTAGGCTCTGACCGCCCAAGGATAATACTGCATCTTCAATGAGTAGCAAACATTTGTTATAGATTTCATTCCTGAGATTTTCAGCCTGCTCATTGTGCTCACGCCGGATCAGCCTAGTAATGTCTTCAGAAAAATCTATTTTATATTTCTCCCATAATTTGCAAGGATCTGAAAGCTGACAAAATATTAACATCACGGAGAATAACTCTCGAAGCCTGAGCGGAGTGTGGCATAAAGCAGCCTCTTCTAGAGCTAGATCGTGATGCTCATCGCTCTCAAGCAAACCCAGTTCTCGACATGCGGCCTGAAATGTAGGAAGAATTACACCATTCACTGATTTCAAATGCTCAAATGACGTTGGGCCTCGAACCACATGTAACAGCATACGCAAATGATAGCATTCAGTATTATTTGGATGAATGGTGTAAACTCTACCTAAGGCAGAATCTTTCTTGACTCCAGGCCAACCTTCAACATCTTGTCCACGCTTTCTACGAATAAAATTTTTATTATTCCAGACATAGTATGATGGAACCTCGTAATAAAATAATGTTTTGGCAAATTCATCTCTTTGACATAATTCAAAAAAAGCCAATAGAGTAGTACTCGGTGGATTAGTAATTTTGTCCAATACATTATCTGTTGTAAAATGTACTCGCTGCCCATTTTCCAAATGGACGGCAAGGTTTACAACTGCAGGATATCTCTCATGGATCGAAAAAGATAATATTCGCCATACTGCCTCTGAGCTGCAAATATACCGGCCAGTTTCATACTGTTCTATTTCGTCAACTTTATCCACATTTTTTAACTTGAATGCTGCCTGATCAGATCCTTTGTTTACATATTTACAAACATATTTAATTGATTTAACTGAATTACAAAACTTTATATTAATATGTGCATTAAAAGTTCGCGAAAGAACGACATTATAAGGAACCACCCACTGATTATCCAATATTTTTCCATTTATCTCAACAGTATGCCCACCGTCTTCGGGACTCCTTCTTCTATATAGTGGATATCCATCATTACCAGTTTGTGTTTCGCAAATCAAAGGACGTGGGTATCTTTTGGTACAAAAACCATCTTTCATACAGGGAGCACACGGATTTAAAGAGCCGCAAGGCCCATGAATCATATTAGACTTAACAATATTAAATAATACTTGGTCTTCTATTGGATTAGGAATTTCGGCACTAATGATTTTGTCGATATCATTGGGCGAGATAGGTGTGACTAACCATACTAAAATATGTGCATGAGGGAGACCGCGTTTTTGCCACTCAATGGAACACATACGACATCTTACCTCACCGAATAATTGACCTTTGACTATTAAATTCATTAGTTTATTAAGTTTTAATTTGAAAACTCTAGTGATAACATCTTGACGGTCATGACTTTTTTGCCCAGACTTTAAATTATCTTTGATATCTGTCCAATTAGAATTGCATGTAAACGTAATGAATAAATGGGGACGTCCATAATGTCGAACATAGGTCATAGCATCTTGTGTTTTTTCATGCATATACCGGGGACCGCCTGTGAATGATGATGGGAGAATTACCATTTGTCCAAGTTGATTCAAGTCTGCGTCCTGTTTTCGAAAAGCGTCTTTAAGGTGTATATAATTTTCGGCTCTAAGCTGTTTTTGATTATTTCGAATATAATTAAGTCTTTCAGTTTCAATTTTTGCATACATGTCAACAAAAAATTGATTCGTCAAGGTCCTATAAAGTAAAATGTTATTAAAGTCATCTTCTCTCACCATCATTCGGTATGCATAAAAGCTCGCTGCGGAAACTTTTTTTGTTAGGGGCAATTCAGTTTTTGGGTCTACCTGCGCGATATCTACAGAATATCCATCTTCACCTCGACAAAACATAAGAGGATATTGCAATGCGTCATATAAACGATGGAGCTCACTAATACGTTGTAATTTATTATCGCGACTTTGCAAAATAATATCTCTTTTCTCAAACTGTTGGCCTACTATAACAATAGCGACTTCTTTCGCGACAGGGGCATTGAATCGACCTCGATGTTCTCCTGAGGGTTTCTTATCCGCATTTACAATAATTTGGAATTGATCGCAATTAGAAGGAACTTTGTCTATCGCAGTTTTCAAATCTTTGATATACACGTTTACATTGTGTAACATTTTTTGTAAGATATTAACTAACCCTTTTTTTACACCAAGTTGGTTTTGACAGCGTAATTGAGTTTCCGTTTCGTCCTCCCCTACAAAATATATTTGTAAAAACTTTGGATTCGTTTCTGGGGATGGTAATAAGCTACCAATCAAATGGTATACCTGTCCTTGAACTTTGAAAGTTGGCATGAAGCCACTTTCCACCACTCGATTGGCCCCGAATGATGTCATTTGGAAACATCCATTATATTTTCTTATATATTGCATAAAATGTACATGATCTGGATGATCGCCTAAGAGTAATTCTTTTAATGGTTCTGGTGGAGGTTGAATGGGGGATAATTTCACCTTTCCTCCATCGCAACACATGCCTTTGGATTCATCCTTCCACTTGAATGCATTGCAATGCTCGCATTTATGACACATAGAACCTATAGACACCATACTATCATTTTCATAATCTATGTTTGCATCATAATTGAAACCCGACATGAATTTAACCTTCCAAGGCTTTATTCGCCTTTCTACTCTTATACCTGGATGACTTGCTTCATATCTTGCTTGGAGCAATCTACGACTATCTGGATTTTTTTCTTGATGCTTTCCTACAGTTGCTCGATGAACCTCTGGGTTCTTTTGCTGATATCTAGCTACACTTTCTCGATGAACCTCGGGGTTCTTTTGTTGATATCTAGCTACACTTTCTCGATGAACCTCGGGGTTCTTTTGATGATATCTTGCTACGCTTTCTCGATGACCTTCTTTATTATTTTTTTGGTATTTTTGTGAAGCGATACGATGAGCTAATTTTTGTTCCAGAGTACTTTTAAGTTTATACTTTTTATTGGCCATTGTAGTCTGACTTTTGCGCACTCGAGATGTGCATCTAGACCGACGTTTACGTTTTTTTATTTCATCTTTATTATCTGAATTATTCGCTGGGGTTAAAGTATTCTCAACAGATACATAATTTTCCGAGAAAAGTACAATATTTTGGGGAGCCTCTGGTGTTATTGGTAGGATTTTGATCGGAGAACTACTATTAAAAGAAGAAAAATGCAAGTCATGGGAAGTATTATTAAGCAATCGGGGAAAATTCAATAAATCAGCAACTTCAAGAACCTCAAAATGACCTCCAGAAAGTGAACCGTTAAATCGCATTCGTTTTATTGGAAAACCCGCACGGCCGCATTTAACATAAAGCTGGCCACCACGAAACACTTCAAAAACAAAAGGATATATTTCTCCAGCGGCCCATACTTCGCACAATCCCCCATAAGTAGAAGGTAGAGACATATCACGAAAGTATATGTTTGCACAGGAGTAGGTTTCCTCCCTATTATGATAAGTCATGTGTGCGAATCTTTGCCAATTGCTCACAACATGATTAACTATTTGTTGTCTGATTTCTTGCGCATGTGCTTCATTATTAAACATTAGATAAGAAATGGAACGAAAAAGACACGCTCCATCACCTAAAATTTGCACTATTCTGTGTGGAATTACCACACCGTCGATATTGATATTTTCCATAATATTATCCATTATTGATCATTAATTAAAATAAGCAAAATCAAAGCATATAATGATAATAACCGTAACCTAAAACATAACCACAGATAGAGTAAAAAAACCCAAACTAACAACTAACATAGAAACAAAAGTAACAAAACCAGAATGCCACGTCCACTCATTCGAAATTTCAAAATCTAATTAAACCTCAAAACACTGAAACAGATAATATATTAATATTACCACAACACAAATAGCATAAAAATCGGATACCGATACCGCGTTTTCAATAATCTGAAATAATAATCCTCTTATCCTTATCTCTGGTGTCTCTGCTTCAAACCAAATGGCTTAAATGAGAATATAATACAAAATTGCAGACGATTTGCTTATTTGAAAGGAATAAAATGAATAAAAAAGGTTATAAACTACTTGGGCCGCCATCTATACACAACTGTAGTTAACACATTACGCATTCACCATTTAATCCAGAAATTGCGGGTCCGGCTCGTCAAAAATGCAATTTTAAACCTTTCTAATTGGAATTTCGCAAAATCCTTTCTTATTGTTCACCTTCAATTTGTTAGGAATACGTGTACAAAATTTCATTTCAAAACCTTTAGCCGTTTTGGCTGTGCGTTGATCAATCAGTCAGTCAGGACTTCTTCTTTTATATATATAGAGATAATGAAAAGTGGTCTAATTTAATTTTGCACATAGTCGTTTAGTAACACATTATATGCCCTGTTTTTTCAAATATTTTTATTGGGTGCAATTTTGTTCCACAATCCTATCAAAAAAAATTGCACTGATCTTTCGTATCTATATTTTACCAGTTTCTACCTATGCTACTATTTAAATAAATTAAATATGTGGTTTTATACCAATTTATTAAAGACCGCCTTTTTGTTCCGTCATATTGAATTCACACCAGTTTATCTCTATATCACATTTAATTTTTGTGCTCAATTTGAAGTCAGTTGAATAAGAAAATGTATTTACGATGTAAACATTTTATTTGGACGTTATTTTGTTCCGCCATCTTGAATTCGTACCACAATTTTACTAGTTTATGTCCATTTCATAACATATATTATTTGTACATAAATTGAAATTAATCTAATAAGTAGTTTTTCAGGTTGATTTTTTAAATATTTTATTAAAAAAATATTTTATTAAACGTTACCAGTTCATATATAACACTTAATTTTTATGCAAAATTTGAGGTAAATTGAGCAAATTGTTTTTTTAGTAATATTTTTAACGTTTCACCAGTCGGATAAGTATTTTTTTAGCTATACCGCGTTTAGACCGATAGGCAGGCCGACTGATAGACAAACCGACTCACAGACAGACCGACGAAATTGACAAAAACGTGTCTTTTAACAACTAGGGAGCCTAAAACACGAAGATCTGTAAAAACCTGGGAAGGTGATTTTTTTCAATTTACGAAGGAAGTAAAAAAGTGAGATTTTCATTTTCTTAGGAATAGTGTAATATATTACAGTTTTTACCAGACTGCGCATGCAAAGGAGGGTAATGTGTTTAATAGTCATTTATGTATGTGTCCATCTACGGGCTAAACGCCGACAATAGTACCACAAATAAATATTTTAATAATTTATCCTTATAGGTATTGAATTAAAAACCTAATTAGAAGATTTTAACAATATACACATTTAGTAAACAGGGTATTCCAAATATAAGCAAGTATTTCACGTTCAGCACTGTATCATCTAATCGGTTGACCTTAAGCGAAAGAAGTAAATACCACTAAAGAAACGCTCCCTCGAGAAACCAGTACAAAAATCAGCCCTATCGGTGGTCAGACTGATTTATGAGAAATTTTCCTACATGTGCACGAATTTGTTTTGCTTTGTTTTATGTTTTTCATACCGACGCATAATGGAACTAGCATAGCAAGTGTTGGATATTTGATTTCACGTAATTTTTTGACCACTTTCACATCACCGATTGCTTTGAATTTTTTATTACTCTTATATTTATTATCCGTATTATATAAATCGGGTGAAAACACCATAATAACTGCCAAATATTTTGATATTTGTCTGTTAATAATTACAAAATTAAAGTGGCGGATTCATGACTAACGAAGATATATAGATATAAGATATAATATTCTGTCAAAGATTTGCCATTTCAGTAATATTTCTGATTATAAGATTATACTGCTGGAAATGAAATGATTTAAAAATTTGTGAGTTTGTTTGACATGTGACCTAGAAATGAAAAAAAAAATAGTTTGCCGCCATCTATAATGTTATTTTTAAATGTTTTGAGATTATTTGTTGAGTGTAGAATGACAGAAAAAAATCTTTTTGGGCTTTTTCGCAATTAAAATGTAACCTTGCAAAATATCTAACTTTAAGTTAATTGAAGCAAGCAAACTGCTATGAATCTATAAAAACTATAAGATAAATAACACAATTTCTTATTTTTGTTTATTAGCATTGTTTACGTCATTTATCGAAACAATCCACGTCTAATCTACATGTTGAGATACGTAATTTTAATAAATATTTGGTTCAATCAATTTAAAGTTAGATACTTTTATTCAGTTGTGAAAAAGCCAAAAAAGAATTTGGTTTGTCATTCTAAACGCAATAAATAATCTCAACCCAATTTTATTGCTAAAACTGAAATATTTTGGATTTCATGAACAAAGCATTAAACTAATAGAAAATTACTTGTTAAAGAGAACTCAGAGACTTTCTCTGGGGGAAAACTTACTGAATGTGTGGGAGTGAAGCATGGAGTACCCTAGGGTTCTAAACTGGGGCCCATGCTTTTTCCAATTTATATAAATGACACTGAAACTTCAACAGAAAATAAATTTGTTGTTTTTGCAGATGATATAACAGCTATCTTAAAACATAGAAACATAAACTCTCTTACTGAACAAATGAATCATTCTTTATTAGATTTGGAAAGGTGGTTCAACACAAATAGACTATCCCTTAACATCAGTAAAACTGAACAAATTATATTCAGATTAAAATAGATGATACCATTCTCGATAAAAGATTTCAAACCGACATACTTCTGGGAGTTCATCTAGACAGTTCACTTGTGTTCAGCACTCACGTAGAACAACTATCACTTAAATTATCTAAAACTCTTTTTCTATTAAAGAATTTAAAAAAGACAGTTACAAAAAATGTTTCACTTGTGACATACACACAAGCGAGTAGAATTTTTAAATTGCAGATAAGGACTGTAAGAATTCTTAACAATCTAGAATACAGAGCAGCTGTAAAAAACGTTTTTATTACTCTCAAGATATTAACATTACCTTCTTTGTTTATTTTATCTTGTCTTATTTATGTAAAGGAGAACCTTGATTAGTATAGTATAGTAGTAACCAACATTCTCATAATACTAGACATAGGCAAGACATAAATATAGGTTTTTTAAGATTAAACAGATCATGTATCAGTTCAAATAACATAGGTCCAATACTTTATAATAAACTACCAAAGCATTTAAGAAACTCGAATGAAACTCAGTTTATTAAGTCAATTAAACTATATTTACTGGGAAAGGCTTACTATGGTGTACAGGAATTTATTGATGACAACTGTATAATTTAATTATTAATGTAGAACAAAAGAAGTTATTTATTAGGCTTCGTACCAATAATTATTGTGAGTGTTACAGTCAATATTCTATTTTGTGTTTTTTGTATTTATAGCATGAATAAATTCAGATTTTAGTATTTCAACAAATTTAAAAATAACGTTATCGATGACGGCAAATTATTATTTTTTTCATTTCTAGGGAACATGTCAAACAAACTGACAAATTTCAAAAATTTAAAATTAATTATCTTCTAGTACCCATGTTTCCGAAAGAATGAATGTATTTAACTGCTATGTGTCTATAAAAACTTAAAGTGAATGACCATTTCTTATTTTTACTTAAATAATATTGTTTACGTTATCTATCGAAACATTCCACGGACGGACTAGTCTACACGTTGAAATATGTAATTTTTTTAAACATCCGCTTCAGTCAATTTAAAGTTAGATATATTTTTTCAGTTGCGAAAAAGCCAAAAAAGATTTTTTTTGTCATTTTAAACACAACAAATAATCCACACCGAGTTAAAAAGAATAATGTATTAAAACAAGTATGGCGGCAGTTCAGCTAAAGACTAATTTTTCAAAAGATGGTTTTTGAATAAGGATAAGGATTTCTTTCTGTGTACAAGATGTAGGGTAGAAGGATGCAGTTTAAACTGTATTACATACAGTTTCACTTTCGACCTGTATTTAAAAAACTAGGGGGGGAGCATGAAAACTTTTATTACGGCATCGTAAGATATACAAAAAGTAGTAAAAGTATTAAGAAAACCGCATCCTTCTGTCTTTACCTATAACGAAGATCCAGTGCAAAAGTGTAGAAAATGGGACAGAAAAAAAACATTTTACAGACTATGTCAATAACTAAAAGAAATTTAAAAAGGTATGATAACAATTTTTTGGTATTAAGGCATCAATTATCTTGGCTAGAACAGAACAATAAGTCATCTCATTTTGCTACAGTTTTCTAAAAGTTAATATTAATTAAAAGAATGAATTCTCATTTGAACTAGAAAATTAAAAACCGCCTGTGAAATATGAAATGCAACGGGTGAGACACCGACAACACTAAACGACAATTTTAGTTTTAAAATTACACTCCGAAAACTATAAAATAAATCGTAGCATGCTGTCAAGGCTTGGCTGTCCGAAAAAGGCAAAAAAACTTTCATTTATCATAACTTTTAAAGTCTGTCTTTTTAAAGGCAACAAATAATCTGAACAACTATATCAGTACAAAATGCTTTAAATAATTAATGTATTGTTAAACATATAAATCTTGAATGCTCGTGTAACAGAAAAAAACTTATTTATCCAGATTTATGTGAGGCTGATACGCGATGCAAGAGACAGGGACCCGCGATTTTCAATCCCCAGCGAATACGTTTGCTTAGAAAAGAAGGAAAATTCTTTTATGACATCTATATAAGTATAAAAAGGTTTCCAATGTTCGAGAAAAATTGCAAAAGAAATAGATTTAAGCCATCTGAATAATGTATACATTTACTAAATTCCAAAAAAGAGAATCGTGCCAAAGTTATCTCATTTTTATTAAGAACGAGTTTTTTTATTTGAACTACTAAGTGTAAAGTGGAGTGAACTGAAAATAATTATCTTAATGTATAATATTTATATTGATTAATATTTTAGATCTCGAAAGGATAAGGTATCTATTTGAAACCAATAGATTACCTCTGATAATTGCATCGGATTCTAATGCTCATCACGAAGTCTGGTATTATGGATATTTACAAACAAGAGGAGAAGACATTGTTGAATATTTTAATAATTTAAATTTATATATTTTAAATAAACCTAGAGAATTTTATACGTTTTTAGCTGCAACTGGACAAAGTAATATTGACATGAAGATAGTATCTAGTAACAACATAAGACGTATACCTGAATAGACAGTACATGGAGAATCCATTAGTGACCATGCATTATTAACTTTTAACTATAAAATTCCAAATTCGAAGAGAATGGAGATGTAATTTTGATACTTGTTAAATCGAAGACTGATAC
The DNA here is from genome assembly GCA_030620095.1 of Kuschelorhynchus macadamiae. Classification (NCBI taxonomy): domain Eukaryota; kingdom Metazoa; phylum Arthropoda; class Insecta; order Coleoptera; family Curculionidae; genus Kuschelorhynchus; species Kuschelorhynchus macadamiae. The sequence continues at coordinate 181,461 of JAUTXW010002854.1, read as the reverse complement.
TAACAATGTTCTAGTTATGGTTATAAAATGGCATGATTGAAATAGAGAAAAATATAGTGTGGGAACCGAATATATAAAAAAATTAAAAATCACGCCAGAACTCTTACCAAACTTTTTAAGACTGCACATAAATGCTTCCTGAATAGGAACATATTTACGAATAAGCTTATCTTGTGAAATGTAAAAATTATCCATTTAATGAAATTGACGAAACGTTCAAGAAGAACATATCGTATGGAAAGAGATGAAGAACGTAAGCCAGAACTCACAGTTAGTTACTTGGGCAATTGTGAAAGACTTACCCTGGTATTTATAAACGAGCGCACAGACGAGACTCTACATCTGATCACTGGAGAGTACTTTATGGGGTGGAGGCTTGGCGAAGCGCCAGTGTGCATTTCGTCTAGCGGGTCGCTGGATAAGGGAGGAATGATAAAACTGTTCGTAGTTATATAGTTATGTACCGTTATTTATACAAAACTTATTACTTACAAGCAAATAATTTATAAAATACCACAAAATCATTAACCAATACATTTAATAAGTTTTAAATTTTTTTTTAACTAGTACCGTTTAAAAATAACACAAAAAAATGTATAGGGCATGTTTCACATCGCTAGGGCCACACTAAACTATGGAAAAATGTATCTCTATACAAATGTGTCGGTATAAAAAAATTAAATAAATTTGACGTATTTCAACGTTTTTCGGACTATTGTTTAATTATTTTTTTACAAATTTATAATAAAAAAATGTACGCTTATAATATGTACACTTTTTAATGTCAAATATGACACAAATAAAGTAAATTGTCCGCGTTTCACCTCAAAAAAAATTTTGTTTTTGGGTACCCTTCTAGACTAATCCAAAATAAAAAAAAAACATTGTTTTTATATTCTGAAATAAAAATATTTTCGTTTTTGGAGAGCAGTTTCGTTCCAGTTGGCGTCCATACATTAGTCGATTTTCTCTAAATCGTGCTATTAATGGTTATTTTTTATTTTGAATATTCTGAAATAAGAACATCAACGCAGTTACCCTAATACTCCACTGGTCTAGTTAGCCATGATTCCGGCAATGTATGAAGCTATTCTTTTGTTTTATTTGACGTCAAAGTTGCGTTAGAGTAAAGTAACAAAAATTGACATGGAGGAAGACAATCAAGGTATGAACTAGCTATAAACTAAAAATAATAAATTTAGTGGTTACATTGGGAGTATAACCAGACAATAAACCAATTAGTTTAATTTTTACGCCTAGATTTTTGCACAAAAAAATTCATTTTGTTATTTTTTTATCTATTTTTTCAATTTCACATAGTTTTTTTTTAGATTCTATCTTGTCTTTTTATATATTGTAGCCGAAAAAACGGTATTCAAATTTGCCGGGATTTGCTTCCTCTCCCAATAAAAACGTTTTAAAAAATGTTGGTTTAATATCTTCAAATGCACTTGTATTTAATAAATCTCCTATATAATGATACAAAAAAATATAAATTTAAAAATAATTTAAAAAATAATTTGGTGCAACACTTATTTTGTTGTGTATAAATAGTAAATATTGGTATCTGTCTGAAATAAATTAGGAGTGGTTTTGGAGGATTAAATACTTAAAAAATTTTAACTTTGCCTCTCCAACAAAAGATCTAAAAGAAATGGCGATATAGTTTTTGTCAAAATGCAATTACCAGGGAATCTCTGGTAAAGAACTTTTTCCAGACCTAAACCAACCGGCTTCGTCGTTGAGCTACAGAGAATTATTTGACTTTTTCATAAATTTTCCGGAAAAAACCTCGCTACCAAATTTACTCGATTGCAAACAAAAGATAAGTGTTTCTCAAATAACAGAGAATGGATACAGACAATATAAAAAAATCGGTAAATTTCCTTTACCCGGAACTTCCCTCGTTTTTGTTGCGAGTAGTGAAGTGCGAGTGAAGTAAGACCCAATTCATTTCAGTACATAGTCACAGTAAATATGTGTTAGTTTTATTGGGTGCCATTTTGTTCCATGATATTACATTTCTACCAATATTTTATCAGTTCCTTTCTACCTATGCTACAATTGACTTTTGGGCATAATTTAAAATAAACTGAATAAGTAGTTTTAACATTATCAAATACCGCCATTTTGTTACGTCATGTTGAATTCGTACAAGTTTATCTCATTTTCACATTTAATTTTTCTGAAAAAATTAAAGTAAATTAAACAAGATTTTTTTCTGGCCGCCAGTTTTACCAGTTCATTCCTATGTAACACTTGATTTTTGTGCAAAATTTGAGTTAAATTGGAACATTAGTTTTTTAATAATGTTTTTAACACTGTTTCACCATATTGGATTTTTACCAAAATGTTACCAGGACATCTCCATATGACCGCTAATTTTTAAGTAAAATCTAAAGTCGATCTGATAAGTAGTTAAAGCTATGCCGCGAACTCACAGACAGACGCTAAAACGTGAAGATATGAAAAACCTGACAGGGTGATTTTTTTCACGATTAAAAGTAAAGTTATGAGTGGTCGAAACACACTAGATTTTGAAAATTGCTGTGAACAAACTAGAAGATAACAACGACATATCTGCGAGAAAACTTTCCGCTACAACAATTGGCCTTCGCAGCCCAAATGAGTTATCGAAAACAACAAAAATTAGAAGCATCAAAAGTAATCAAATCAATGTATAGAACAAAAAAACACATATACTAAACTGACTCCCGATAAAGAAGTTTCATTGTTAATTGAAGGAAGTTTACCAAATTTCAATACGCATTGTTAAAGAAGGCATACAGTTATACGTAGCCTTCGTATGAAAAAGAAAAAAATGTTACCTGAAAACATAAACGTGTCTGAAAGTGTAGCAGAGGTGTCGATCCAGTCATTTTTAAATCATACCAGCCAGAGATGTATCTATATTCAAAAAGATGTACTAAAATTCATAGTTAATAGGGGTACAATGTTAAACTTGAATTTGACTTTAAATGGGGCATTGACGGCTCATCCCGTCAATTGCAATGTAAACAGCGTGCAATATAAACAAGGTGCGTCACTATCTGATTCCAGTTTTTTTTTTTCATTTTTGGTACCGATAAGACTAAGCGTAAGTGAAAAACCCAACGTTATAATCTGACAAAACTGCAGGCCTTCTTCCATTACGTTAAAGCCATAATTTAGATTTTTAATCAAGAATTAATTTCCTTAAATATCATATATTTAAAATTTTTATTATTACCTAAGAAAGTTATATAAAGTTTACATTAAACAAATCTTGAAATAATTTTAATATTATATTTATAAAACGAAGTATAGTAACCTGACATTGACTGCATCACATTCAAGTACAATCGATAGCGAAATTGTTTGTACTTATTTTGTGTATATAGTTGTTCGGAATTGGAAATACAGTAATATCGAATCGTATAGCATTTTATACTTATTTAAATGTACTACAGCACACAAACCTACAAAATCCTTCTTGCCTCATCAAGACCGTAGGGATAAATAATCCTCTTTACATACAGATGTGTATGTACAACTTACACGGAAAATATACCTTTTAATATATACATGTGCATGTTTATTTTCATGTTATCGTATGCATGAGCATGTCCATATATCACATTGCATTTTCTTCCTACCTGATACTGTTAAAATATACATGTACATGTAAAACGGACCTTATGAAAAATATACCTCTAAATTGAACGTGTCCATATACAACTTACTCATTTACGTTCGCATGGACATGCCCACTGATCAGTATATAAAGGTCCAGTATTGCCAATCCCTTTCGTAACTATGCATTCCTGAAGTGAAGGTCAGAGAATGCAAGTATATATATATATATATATATATATATATATATATATATATATATATATATATATATATATATATATATATATATATATATATATATATATATATATATATATATATATATATATATATACCAGCTGTCAACGAATCTATTAGACAGGCCATAACTTTTATAGTATTTGATGTATCAAATTGAAATTTGGTATAGGTAAATGGTACATAAAAAGAAGAGTTCTCGCATATTTTTCACGGTTTCACCGGAAATGACTCCAGTTTCGAATTTTTAAATATAACACTCTGTATGTTTTTGCATTTTTGGATATCTGAGATAATTCTGAATCAGAATGTGAAAAACTTTTTACGCCTACATGATTTTTTATAGCCATTTTTAAAATTGCATCTAGGTGGCCATGACTGGACGCAAATTATTGTAAGGACCTAAAGTGATGACAGAATTAGTGATTAGTGTGATAGCTAGGAACAAGTTGATAAAATCAAATTTTTGTGTCTAACTATTTTTTTTTTCAAATGGCGACCCTTTTTAAACAGTCACTTTTTGAAAACATAATTTTTTTTGCGAATCTAACGGTACTATCTTTTTTGCGATTGGATTAAAAATAAACTCAAAAATTAAATATTACTAAGAAAAATATTCGGTAATAAATTATTTACTTCTATCAAGTGTGCCATAAATAGCCATGCTGGATATAAAGTATTTTTTTTTGTTTTGACAGTGACACTTAACTATTCTTTCTGAGTAGACATAAGATTTCCTTATTTTTCTTCATTTTCAGTATTATTTTTGTTTTCAAAAGTCAAAATAATGTATACTCAAAGTGAGAAGCCGATATATTATTAATATTTGGAGAATGTCAATTCAAGGAATGCTGCTGAGTTGTATGCTCAGAGATACCCCGATACGCTACACCTCGTCGCCGATCTGTTATCGAATTGCGCTTTCTTTTATTGTTTCTAACAAATTTTGAGCCATAATGTCTTCAAGGGTAGTAGTAGTAGTAGCGAAAATAGTGAATATACTCCTGTCGATATTACAGGTATGTAATAAACTTAAGATACGCTAATATTAGGTGATATTATATTGCACTGTTTTATTTATGTTCTTTCGATAGCTGAGTCCATAATCCTACTCAAGAACGTGAGATTAAGTTATGGACTTACTATATTTTGGACCTATCGTTTTTTATTAGTAACTAGGACTTAACATATTTCATTAGCGAAAACAAGCAATAAAAATTCCTGTTTTTTACATTTATCTTGCTTGTTTAGTTTAATTGTTTAGTCGACTAGTACCACTCCTATAATCCGATTTTTTTAGATCAAATAGATATTTTCAACCTTTATTAAAGCAACAAAACAGAGGACTTATACATTTTTTGTCTTTACAGGAGACGCAACTATTAATTCAGAAAAGGAAAGTCGTATCGAGATTATTAAGGTTTTTCCTAATTACGTTATCAATATCACAGCAAACGGTAGCTATATCACTATTCAAAAGAAACGAGGAGGCGGTCTTTTGTCGTCTGACAAGAGACGTAGGCATATATCCAGCAACAAGATTTCAGCTGAAATTCGAAACACAATAAAAGAACACATAGCACATTTTCCGGCATACTAATCTCCTTATTCCCGTGAGAAGTCAGAAAAAAATATTTGGGGAATCATCTTAATATCACTGGAATGTATACATTTTATCTAGAATATTGTCATGAAAATAATGTTCCAGAAGAAAACATCGGCAAAGAATGGTTATACGCGGAAGTGTTCAACTATGAATTTAATTTTGCATTTAAAAAACCAGACCTTGACACTTGTAAGGAGGCAGGAAGCCAGGTTCACATATCATCAGTCCAAGAAAACTATGAAAACCACTTAAAGGATGCAAGTTGGCGATACAAAATTAAAGCGGCCGACAAGCAGAACTCAAGGGGAAATCAAGCAGAGAGTAGTCATGGTTGATCTACAAAAATGCCTTCCCACCCCAGAGCTCCACAATTCGCAAAGTTTTTACGGCTTGAAACTTTGGACATATAATCTAGTTATTCACGACTCAGCGGATAGAGAGCTTACTGCATGATGTGGGACGAAAGCATTGCCGGCTCTCAAGTACGCATCATACTAAAAAATTAGAAAGAGAAAAAATGCTTAATTTAAAATTAAATAGTACGAACTATGATGCAAAAATTACCATTTCCTCTCGAGTGAATTCCGATCTACTTTGTTGAGTGCATAACCTAATGACATCTCATAATGATTTTCGTTACGACTTGTTTCAGTTTCAGATTTCTTCTGATACATTTCTCTCTCTGGATGGGAAGCTTGGTCATCATGAATCAAAAATTAGTCACATACATTTTCTTGAGATCAAGACTTCAGGGTTTCTTAAGGCAAGTTAAAAATAATAGCTTACTAATACGACGCGATAACACGACAGCAACCGCATATATTAATAGAATGGGGGGCATTCAAAACTCATCACTACATTTAATGGCTGAAAAAATATGGCTTTGATGTGAAGAACATAATAATTTTGTTAAAACTTCCTATAATAGGAAAACTGAAAAGCAGACACCTGAGACGGAATGGTCATTAGCGTCATATGCATTTAGGCAACTTTCGTGTGAATTCGGCGAACCGGAAATCAATATTTTGCCTCGTATAAGAATATAAAATGTAAAAAGTTCATTTGTGGCCACCGGATGCATTTTCTTTTACGGTAGCTGCTTTTATTGTCAGTTCGACGGGCTATTTCTATTACGTATTTCCTCCCTTCAATTTTTTCAATTTTATAACTTATAGCTTAAATCAGCTTTAACAACACAATATTTTTAGTATGGATAGTTGTTAATTTTATTGCACTATGCAAATTTTTAATTTCTTTACTATTATAAAGCGTATTATGCATTTAGCCAAGGCTTGAAAATTATTTGATAGTTTTTTTTATGCAGTGGGTATACATATATTTTACTTAAATATACTAGTTATTTACTGGGGGTTTGGGAAGAGTATTTCTGGAACAAATTCTTTTACAGATTGGATTTACTAAAAATTTTAGAAACAATTAATATGAGTAGTTTCTTACACCGATTAAAAAATAATATTAAGCAGTCATTTTCTTACGCCATGCTGAATTCGTACTGAACTTCTGCCAGTTTATCCTTATAATACATCTAATTTTTGTGCAAAATTTGAAGAAATTTGAATTAGTATAAAAATTGTATAAGTTGTTCTCTATATCTTATTTAATTTTGGCGCAAAATTTGAAATCCATCGAATAAGTGATTTTTTTCACACCTACTTAAATATTTTGTTTCGTCATCTTTGATTGGTACTAAAATTTTACTAGTTAATTCCCATGCAATCCTGTGCAACATTTGAAGTATACGAGATAAGTGGATTTTTTATCCTTAATTTTTTATGATGATGGAAATAAAAACTATTATTCTTTAGCCTACAATGAGAACAAGCAATACGTTAATGTAAAGACTTGCTTATCTAGAGCAAAATAAAACATAAATTCGCAAGGAAAGAATGTCATGTTTCGAAAAAAGCCATAAAATATAAAATGTCATATTCCCTTAAATTATTTTTTGTTTCTTGTATTTAAGGCGATGTAGGTTTTGCCTGAAATTTATGCACCTCTGGGATTTCTAACTAAATGTTCTTGTCAGCTTCCTTTCTCTTTTTATTAGATAAAAGATCGCACCCTTTTATATGAGAATCCTTGAGGGCAACTTTCGTTCGATACACTGGCAAAAAATACAGTGTGTAAGAAGATCTGACAACTGCTTGACTGGTTTGTGGAGATGCTTTTTTAGTAGTATCTCACATGCATTATCGAAAGAAATTTGACGAGCTCATTTTACGTTAACAGAAATCCATCGTTCTTTTATCGATCGTCGACACAGCTTCTATTAACTTTTTATGGCTCTATTGTTGTTGCGTGTTGTGACCTGCCCATCGATATTTCCAGCATATTTTTATAATTTTATGTAAAGCTTGTTGCAAATTAATTTTTGATATATTACAGGTAATGTTTATGCTCGCAAATAATGAGATAAAAAGAATGCCAACATCTTGCCACCCTCTTTTTTGTTTAATAGCAGGGTAGTATTCAGATAATATTTCAAATTACGTTTGCCAATAACAATAGCTTAAATAAATCAAATAAAGACAGATAATCACTAGCGGAAAAAAATGAGAACAGGTAGCAACAGTCCGTATGCAAACACCAATTGCTGAGGAAGAGGGGTTCCTTGAAGAGCGCTAGTAGCTCAGTGGAACAGCAGGCTTCCTCGGATAATCGAGGTACTACTCCTCGATTAACACCATATATATATATATATATATATATATATATATATATATATATATATATATATATATATATATATATATATATATATATATATATATATATATATATATATATATATATATATATATATATATATATATATATATATATATATATATACATATATACATATATATATATATATATATATATATATATATATATATATATATATATATATATATATATATATATATATATATATATATATATATATATATATATATATATATATATATATATATATATATATATATATATATATATATATATATATATATATATATATATATATATATATATATATATATATATATATATATATATATATATATATATATATATATATATATATATATATATATATATATATATATATATATATATATATATATATATATATATATATATATATATATACAATATATATATATATATATATATATATATATATATATATGTATATATATATACATATATATATATATATATATATATATATATACATATATATATATATATACATATATATATATGTTATATAAGTTTTTACCCAATGTCACCTTCAAGTCACCTGTGTCTTAAGTCCTTGTTTACCAAGATATCAAGTTACGTTCCCAAACGAGATAAACAGTAATGGAGCCGCACGTCTAGCAGACTCAGCACCTGAAACTTCATCATCGGAACCCAGTAGAAGATTCTCGTAATCCTGAATCAGCAAACAAGGAACATGTAAAGGGAAGACCCGGCCTAGCAGCGTCAGTTTTTACTCACTATTCATTCTTTTAAGTTTATATAATACTCTAAGTACTTTTTGTTGGGATCTATAGATCTCCACCCTTTGTAACAATTTTAAGTAATAAATATTTTTTTTTAAAAAGTAAGTTGTGCAAAACCACCCGTAACAAATTGGCGCCGTGCGTCGTTCGGATCTGAATACGTTGCAAGAACACGTGTATACTAACTGGCAACGGTGGACTCCAGTCCTTTGATCAGAAGAGCCCTTCGTCCCTTGGCGTCCTCACTCGACAGAGACCTACGGGTTAAGAACACCTGGTGAAGCCCCTGGTAGCGATCCCTGTTAGAGAACAAGACAAAAAGGAAGCAAATATTTCTACTACTACTATAAGTAAATATTGAATCATCTATCTATTTACATATTTTTATCGCAAAAGGGCAAAACATATTCAAGTCTAACTAAAACTGTTCGACTTTTCAATATATTATCAATTATACTGCTAATTGATATCCTAAGTAAATATCAAGAAAAACAAATTAGTCTAGGAAAATACACTAAAAATCTAGTTAAAATATCAGATTATTCAGTTATTCTGTTCATTGAACCATATTTCTAAAAGAAATAAAACATATTTAACAAATTTAAATTTTCCTTGTGCTAGTTATACTGTTAACTGACACTAAACGTTATTTAAGTTGAAAAATAACATCGTAAGTATATCATAAAGTTAATAAATTTAATTTTATGCATTTTGAACAAACTTTTATATTCATACAATCGGCAAAAGTATGCCGATTATACTGATAATCGCCAACACAGAATTTTCCTATTTTCCTTTTTGCACATAATATACAATTTTGTCATTAATAATAATACTATTGATTATTTTAATTTCATTCTATTTCGGTATATTGTATATTAAATGCCTGATAAAAATACAAGTTCAAGTGCTGAGGTACAACAACAACCGGTACAACGTCAAGCTCAAGTTGAAGTTGAAGTTGAGCCCTACAAATTATCAGAAATATTTTCTATTGTCCCAGAGTATGATGATGACCAAATATTTTACAAACTCTTATAAATGCTTATGATTATACCTATAATATGTCTTAACGTGGGTAACCAAAAACAATTAGTCATTCACATAAAAAATAAATTAGGAGGTAAAGCAGCGCAATTAATAAGCTCTAGAAATCTATTAATGTATACTCAGATAAAACAACTTTTAAATTCTCAGTTTCGCCATACTAGAGATTTATCCTCTCTAATTTAAGATTTACAACGAATTAAACAATTAAAACATTTCTTATCTTTCCTAAACAGATTACAAACGCTAAACGCAAAAATGCACGCGAATATTCAAAAATCTAATCTTTTAGCAGAAGAAAAACGCGCACAATTAATTTTAATTGACTCAATGGCATTAAGTACTCTATTAATAGGTCTAGATCCCCGGATAGGACACATATTAAGAGCAAATAATCCTCAAAATCTTCTTGAAGCTCAAGTACGAATTAGGCGTGAACTCCAATTATCCTATTTCGAAACACAAAAAACCCCTAAACCTAATTTACCAAAAACCAATCAACAAATAAGAAAGACCGGAAATTTTAATCCAAATCCTCAATTACAGCGTACAAATTATTCTTTTAATGAACCATTTCCAACCAAGACCAAATATTTGTCAAAATACAAATAACTTGCAAAAACCACATTTTTACCCAAACCCACAAAGAAATATTTTCGATCCAAAATTTAATGACCAAACATTATCATAGATCCCGGATAGGACACATATTAAGAGCAAATAATCCTCAAAATCTTCTTGAAGCTCAAGTACAAATTAGGCGTGAACTCCAATTATCCTATTTCGAAACAAAAAAAAACCCTAAACCTAATTTACCAAAAACCAATCAACAAATAAGAAAGACCGGAAATTTTAATCCAAATCCTCAATTACAGCGTACAAATTATTCTTTTAATGAGAACATTTCCAACCAAGACCAAATATTTGTCAAAATACAAATAACTTTCAAATACCACATTTTTACCCAAACCCACAAAGAAATATTTTCAATGCAAAATTTAATGACCAAACAAAACTCCAATATACCACTAATCAATCAAATCAGAATAACCAAAGACAAACAATTATTCAAAGAAATCCACATTTTCAAAATAAGCAAAGAGCCCATTTCGTCGAACCCCAATATGAGTATTCTGAAAATAATTACTATAATGATTATGAGTATAGAAATTACTCAAACGAACATAATTATTCTAATCCTAATAATGATGATTATGATCAAACATTTGATCACAATCCCCAATTCGATCAATTTAATCAATCAACTAATCTCAATAATTATACTAACACAAATCAATATAATCTAACTGAATACAATCAAATTTCTGAAAACCAAAATTTTCAATTTTACCCCGACCAAAACCATCCACTTTTCAAAGACAATTTGGAAATAACAGAAATACAAAATCAAATTCAGACATTAAATCTAACCCCTCTTTTGACTACAAATACCCACAAAACAGAACAGAAATTTCTCTAAATCCTCTCCTTGCAGTAAATTCCACACACTTATACTATATTAAAGATGCAACGAATACTTTTAAATTACTTATCGATACCTGTACAGATATATCAATTTTCGAAGAAAACACTGTAACAAATTAAACAACGATTACCTGAACAAGTTTCTATACAAGGAATAACAGACGAAAAACTTTTAATTACTGAATTGACTAATAAATTTTAATGACGAAAGCCCTCATAAAGTACATATGTATAATTTACATATATAGACTTTGACCGTATCATTGGCCGCGATTTCTTAGAACATTATTAATGCACTAATGATTTAAAGAATCGACAACTGATAACTAATTTCAAAACTTTGCCGTTATATCGAATCGAAGACGAATTTCCCAAAATCCAAAAAACAAATGACATCAAAAAAAAGAAACGAACTTTCAAATGAAAATAAAATTAGTATTGAAGGCAGAACAAAGAAAGTGTTTAAATTAAAGTGTAATTTAACTAACACAGACGCTATTTTATCAAGAAATAGAAAAGGTACATATCCCTAATGCCCTAGTCCATGTTAACGAAAAAGGTGAATTTATAACTTCAATAATTAATACTAATGCAATTCCTAAAACTATCGATTTTTCTGAAATACAAATTGAACCCTATCTACCTAACCTAACAAAAGATTGTCTAAACTACAATTTATCTGAAAATAAATTTCAAAATATTCCACATCGTTTTCAAAACATCAAATCCCAACTTAGCACAGAACATCTTAATGATGAAGAATGTTAATTAATTGCCAACCTTTGTTTAGAATTCGAAGATATATTTTATCTTAAAGGAGATCATCTTACATTCACTAATGAGATCAAACATCAAATCGACACTAACAGTGCCAAACCTTTTTTTGTCAAATCTTACAGATACCCTCAAATACACAAAGAAGGAGTGAAATCTCAAATAAGAAACATGTTAGAACAAGGAATTATCAGAAGTTCCGTTTCTTCTTGGTCATCTCCAGTTTGGGTTGTTCCCAAAAAACTTGACTCTTCCGGAAAACAAAAATGGCGCGTAGTTATCGATTACCGTAAGCTAAATGAATGCACTATCGATGATAAATAACCTTTGCCTAATATTTCAGATCTCTTGGATCAATTAGGAAAATGTCAATACTTCACGACACTCGATCTTGCCTCTGGATTTCATCAAATTGAAATAAATCCTAAAGATATTCCTAAAACTGCTTTTAGTGTAGAAAATGGTCATAATTCATAATGGACAATATTCTATTAGGTATCTTAAATGAAAAATGTCTTGTATATATGGATGATATTATCGTCTATTCTCCTACTATTCATGATCGTATTCTAAGACTTACGTATTTAAACGTCTAAGAAACGCTAATCTTAAAATCCAACCTGATAAATGCGAATTTTTGAGAAAAGAAGTCGCATACCTTGGACATTTAATTACCCAAGAAGGAGTAAAACCCAATCCAACAAAAGTTGAATGTATTCAAAGTTTCCCTGAACCAAAATCTTCCAAAGATTGCCTATGCCTCAGGAACCTTATGTGACGCAGAAACCAGATATTCTACTATTGAACGAGAGCTACTAGCAATAGTGTGGGCAGTCAAACATTTCCGACCCTATCTTTTTGGTAAAAAATTTACCCTTATTACAGATCATCGTCCCCTTAGCATGGTTTTTCTCAATTAAAGACCCTGGTAGTAGACTAGCTCGATGTCGTCTTAAACTCGAAGAATATAATTACAAAATAATTCATAAATCCGAAAACATAAACAAAAAAGCAGAGGCATTGTCCAAAATTAAAGTTAATCACTTCCAAGAACGTGTAAAAATTCATTCAAAAATCTTTGCCAATAACTGTGACTCAGATGAAGAAATCGCAACAAACGAATACGACGAAGAAACAATTATTGATGAATACAATAAATTTGTTAATCTCTATGAAACTAAATCTTTAATCGATTATTTAAAAATTGAAACTTCTAACAATCAATTACTAGACAAATCTCAAAAAAATATAATAACTTTCTTTAGACAAAATAAATTTGAAGAACTTCATAATAAAATAGTAGATGACATTTTTTAAGAAAATTCTAATTCAATATTTTTTGTAGTAAAACAGTAAAAAATCGAAGATATTTTATAACTCCCCTTCCATTTGACCCTGAAATTGTTGCTTAGCGGATATTTTATATAATTTACTTATGTCAAGACAAATTTGACATCGAAACTACATATTATGTCGAAAATAATTTTGAATTACCAATTCTCAAAACATTTTCATTTATCTTTGCAGATAAAGATATTAAATTAACCATTTGTCAAAACCCCTGATCAAGATGAAATTCCCCAAATTTTAGACCACTCTCACAATGTAAAAACAAATTTACATCGTGGAATAAATAAAACGTTACGACGTATAAGAGAAAAATACAATTGGCAAGGAATTATTAAAGACGTAGAAAACTTTATCAAAAAATGCGAAATATGTCAAAAAGTTAAAACTTCTAGGAAAAATTTTAAAAACCCTCTAGTTATTACTGAAACCCCTAATACACCATTCGAAAGAATAAATATTGATTTATACGAATATCCAACGCAAAACTAAGCCTTAACTATCCGTGATGAAGTCACAAAATTCACACAGGCATATCCAATAGAAAATAAAACTGCAAACACAATTGTCAATACTCTCTTAGTACTTTTCCAACACTACAGAATTCCTTTACGAAGCCATTGTGACTATGGCCGTGAATTCGACAATATACTTATGAAAGATCTTTGCGAACTATATGATATTAAATTAACATTTTCAAGCGTAGGACATCCCCAATCTAATGGTTCTATCGAAAGATTTCATGCGACCCTAAGTCAAATGGTACGAGCCAATCTAAAAGAATATCCAAATGAACATCCTTTTAACGTACTCCCATATGCTGTTATTTGTTATAATAACACAAAAAATCACTCAAACTCATGGTTTTATACCATTTGAATTGATTGTTGGACATACTTCCTCTAGACCTCCTGAAACAATTTATAACGAGAAAAATCTCATCTCCAAATATGTACGTGATTTAAGCAACCGAATGCAGTATATTTATAAAACTGCTCGAGATAGAACCGCTCAACAAAAAGAAAAAGAACGTTTCGATCAACACGTATCCCAACAACAATTACAAATCGAAGAGAAAACATTTAACAAAGATACCGTAGAAATTCGAGAATCAATAATGGACATGTCTGATTCAATTAAGTTCTACTCAGCTCAAGTCGCTTCTTAGATTTGTGTGAATCACTAATGGAAAGTTTTACATTTGTTGAAAACTCTTTAAATGGCATATTAAATGCAATTACTTTTGCATGCTTAAGAACTCTTCATAGTTCAATTATTACACCCTTTGATTTAATCGAATCTTTAAGGCATATATCACAATCATTGCGAAAGAATAATAATCTTCTATTACCAATATACACTTCAAGTGTAGCTCAATACTTGAATATTACTGAATTACAGGCTTATCAATTGAATTCAAGAATAGTATTTGTTCTTAATATGCCACTAGTAGAACCAGAAAAATACACTCTTTACCATTTATATTCAATACCAATACTGGATAGTCGAACAAGTCTTCGTCATGTTCTTTTAACAACAACTAAATACATTCCGCGAAATGATTATTCATTATTATATATCATCGTCCAGAACTTGGAATCATGCAAAACCATAGAAAGTAAAACGAAGATTTGCTCCAACATCCTTCCATATCCAATTGACAGTGATGCTATATGTGAAGCTCAACTCCTGAAGCAACTAAACCATCTTCCAAGAACATGCCAAACTTCAGTTGTCTTCGCCAAAGAAAACAATGTTCAAGAACTCAGTCAAAATCTATGGTTGATTGCCGTTTCAGACCCACTACCTGTCACGATCAAATGTGAATCCAAAGATGTTATCACCGAAATTATCACCAACAATACGTTATTAAAGCTTCAACCTAACTGCAACGCATTTATTGGTACCACAAGAGTCCATACCCAATGTCACTTACAACAGTCATCCAGTAATCATCCCTTACGACTGTTGTAATAATTTTCCTGAGAAAACTCATCTTCCGGATCTAAAACCCCTTAAGCTAAACAAAATCAATGTAGAAGATTTGAACATCGCTCAATATAAATTAAATCAATATTCAGATGAATTGGACAAATTAATACAGCAGCCATTCGTCAATAAACATATTCATTGGTTCACAATATTGACCATCGTCCTGATCGTCAGTCTACTCATGCTGTACATTTTCTGTAAATGCCGAAAAAGAAATAGAAGCCTAAAAATTGGAATAGCCACAGCCAATGATGACTATCCACCTTCTCCACCAAGAAATAAACCAGAAGCTTTATTCATAAAACAATGGAAGAAAATACTTCCCAAAAAGGAGACCAAGTATTCGCCCTGGAGAACCAATAGAAGAAGACGAAGCAGTAGAACTTAACGTCAACAAATAAACAGTTTTCTAAAAGTTGTTTCCACGCAGCAACTTTTATCTAAAAGGGGGAGCTATTATATGAGTTTTTACCCAATGTCACCTTCAAGCCACCTGCGTCTTAAGATGTCCTTGTTTACCAAGATATCAAGTTACGTTCCTAGACGAGATAAACAGTAATGGAGCCTCACGTCTAGCAGACTCAGCAAAGATGATGCAATATTACGTTACCAGTAAACAGCACCTGACACTTCGTCATCGGAATCCAGTGGAAGATTCTCGTGATCCTGAACCAGCAAACAAGAAACATATAAATTATCGGCAGCCACTGTGATTCGGTCACGCAGATCTTCAATATTCTGAACTGGAGTACGGTATACCTCGTTTTTCAAGTATCCCCATAAAAATAAGTCCAGAGGATTTAGATCGGGAGACCGTGGAGGCCATGCAATTGGTCCACCCCTACCGATCCAGCGTATCTGCTGTACCTCATTCAAAAAATTACGAACTTCTAAACGAAAATGCGGAGGTGCCCCATCGTGCATAAACCACATCCTTGCTCGGCCGCCAATGGCACATCTTCAAGAAGGACCGGCAAATCATTCCGAAGAAATTCCAAATACTTGTGACCGTCCATGCGATCTGGCAATATGAACGGTCCAATTAGACGTTCATCGACAATACCTGCCCACATGTTTAAAGAAAAACGATGTTGGAAGTTTGTCTGGACTATTGCGTGAGGATTTTCAAAGGACCAAACGTGTGTATTGTGAAGATTGGTTATACCATTACGAGTAAAAATTGATTCATCGGTGGCGAAAATATCAGCTGTAAAACGGGCATTTCGAGCATTTTTTTGCAACAACCACTCACAAAATCTTATTCTGAGGGGGTAATCTGTGGGTAGCAACGACTGTCTGGACGTGATAAGGGTACAGTTGGGCTTCATGTAATATGCGCCGAGCTGTCGGATGTGAGAATTCTGGTACCTGTTGGGCTAACCTCATTGTGCTTATTCCTGGATTTTCTTCCACAATATGCAAAATATCTTCTTCGGCGTTTAAAACGCGTTGTGGGCGAACCTGACCCCCATCCACCCCACATCTGGGGCGCAAATCTCCACTAGCACGTGCACGTAAAACAATTGAAGTAAATGTTTGTGGATGTGGTATGTGCCTATTCGGAAATCGCGAATTTTGCTCTGCTTCTCCGTACGCTAAAACAATATCCACTAACTCCTCATTACTGTACACATGTGCCATTTTTAATAAATATCGAAAAACATAAACTCGCAAAATACTTTTTTTAAATTCACAAAAATCGACCGTTGTTCATTCAGATCACTCACGATACAGATTAAACATTATTTACATGTTCTTATCAATATGAAAAAACAAAAAATTCCTGGTATTTTGTTTCCTTTAGTGGATTGGTACAACATTTGCTACAAGAAATTATTAATGAGTGTTGTGATATCGCAACGATGTGCGCAAAATACAGATATTTATTTTTCATTTTATTATTAACACTCAGAATTATAACTTAATATCTGTAGGACTTTTATTACATTTTTTTTTAGAAATCAACTTCTTTCGTAACAGTGCATATGTGGTTAAAATTTCGTGGATAACTTGTGAAACACCCTATATATATATATATATATATATATATATATATATATATATGTCGGTATGTACAGGGTGGCCCACATAAGATGACCCACTCATAACCTTATCTCATAATCTGTACGAGATAGGGAAAAAAGTTTTATACAAAAGTTTCTTGGGTTTATCTAGATTTTTTAAATATTGTATTTTTATATATACAGGGTGTGTCATTTTGCGTTGACAGATGTCAACTTTGTTATTTTAAATGGAACACCCTGTATATTATTATGGATTTGAATAGCTCTCTTAGAGACGATTTCAACGATGTATTATAAGATGGGCCTACGAGGCACCGTTTCGGAGATATTTACGATCATCATCAATTTTTGACATACTTTCAACTTGTTGTATCGCTGGTATTTATCAACTTTTTTGTTTCATTTTTGTGCAGGAAAAAACATAATTTTATGCTTTATTGGACGTGTAGGTAAAAATATTGAAATTGAAAAAAATGTTACAGTGCTGTCACGTTTTGCGTACCATCAGTTTTCTCAAGATTTTTAAATGCAACCCCCTATATTTTATAACGGATTTAAATAGAGCATCGAAAGACGATTTCAACGATATATTATAACATAGGTTTACAAGTCACGGTTCCCGAGTTTTGGGGATTTTCTTCAGGTATCAATTTTAATATTAAACAATTTTTACTAAACATAACATAAACTATTAAACATGACATAACAAGAACAAAGACAAAAAAATAAACATTACTTAAATTAAATTTTCTATATAACCACCTTCCTGTGCTATACAAGTTGTATAAATAATGTCTAATTTTTTTATTGCCCTACGAACTGCTCCACTCTCATTGATCAAATGGATCTCTTCCATTATTCTCCCCCTTAAATCGTCTACGTTATTAACTTTATTCTTATACACTTTGTCTTTAATATTTCCCCATAAAAAAAAATCTAGTGGAGTTAAATCGGGACTCCGAGCTGGCCAGGGTATTGACCCAAATCTGCCAATCCACATTGGAAATCTTTCATTTAACCATTCAATTACAGGTCTTACGGTATGGTACGGCGCACTGTCTTGTTGAAATACAAGACCATCTTTAACTTCATCCGGTAATTCATTAATAAGAGGTTGTATTTCATTTTGCAACAAACTGTGGTATCTCTGTCCGTTAAGAGTCCGATCATAAAAAACCGGCCCAATCACTCGGTCCTTTATTATTCCGCACCAAACATATACACTTTGATGTCCCTGCTTTCTGATGGCTTTGATTTTATGTTGATTTTGCCTTGACCAGTAGTGGCAGTTCTTTCGGTTAAATATTCCCGCGGTGTTGAAAATTGCTTCGTCAGTGAAAAGAATGTCAAAAACCGGTTGTGAATTTGAAAGGATGGTAATCGTTGATATTAAGTGTTCTCTGAATACTTGCTCGGCTAATATGCGGTATGTCCCGTGCGGCATCCCTTTGGGAATTTTCATTGCTTTCCTCAAAATATAAAAGAACATCAAGTTGATTTTCTTCTGTAAGAACTGTCCTAGGCCGGTTTCTTTTATTGTTTATCACAACGCCATTTTCCAGATCTCGTGTAATTCTTACGAAGATTTTCTTACTTGGAATTCTGCTATTTGGATACAGTCTTCTATACTCCCTTAACGCTAGTGCGGGACTCTTATTGTTTCTAATGAAGCACTCATATAAATTTAAAAGTTGTTGAATAGTGTAGTTCGACATAATTATTTCTTAAATTTACTAATTTAATCAAGAAATGCAACCAAGCTGTCAAATTTCATGCAAATAATATTTCGTTTGTTTCCATGGTTTTGAAGCACAGCCTACTTAAAATTGTTGATAGGGTTGTGGAAAGGTTGGTAAATAATTGTGAGAGAAAAAACACGAAGCCAATACTTAGCTTGATGACGTTTATTACTCGACTGACTTTCAGACGCTCTATATAAAAACGAAACAATAAAAATGATTAGTAAGAAAAGACATTTTGCGGCACCATTATCGACACAGTCGCCTTGGCCGTCTGTTTCGGTAATCGCTAATCATAACATTGATAAGGCTTATTTAGTATATGGGAAGGAAACATAAAACTTATTACTATTTATTTTGAATTTTTACCTGTTAAGCAAATTTCCTAAATTTACACTCTTTATTTCTCGAGATCGTAATATTGAATTCAGTGTTCCGATCTCATGAAATAAAGATCTTTGAAGATGCTTCATGCAATCTAAGGTGAAACGTCGAAAAGTGATTCCATTTTGACACGGTCTGATCCCATGGAGCATGATTTTTTAAACCATATAAGTTCTGTTAGGAGAACCAAGGCTCTTTTCTTTAATCTATAAAATTATTTTTTTACCTAAGCTGAACAATGTTACATGAAAAAATATTATGTAAAATATCCGGTCACAAAATACCTATCTGTACGGAATTTCAGGTGAAAGGTATACCAAAATAAATCATAAAAATGCAACCAAGGTCTATAAACTTCTGCCATCATTCACACTGAACGGTGGGGTTTGCGCCTACCTTTGTACCAATCTATTCTATAAAAGACCTCCCAATCTTGAATCGAACAGATCCAATATCCCGTGGCTCAAACTCTTCGTTAAAACACATTTGTTGCATGTCTCTATCTCTCTTTTTCCATCTTAGACAACTCTCTCAATTAGGTCTTCGACTTTCTTTCTGCTGAGGTGGATCTGAATTCTATTTTTAATATAGATTCACACTATTTTAACAAAAATACACATTATGTATTTAACTGATTTTAGAGAGTTTTACGTTTGATCTGGAAAACGGCGTGGTAATAATTATTCAAAGCAATTAGAAAATCTAATTTAGATATTCTTTAGCATATAATATTAATTTTGTTGTCTTCGTTCATGTCATGTCACGTTTAATAGTTTATATTATGTTTTAGTAAAAATTGTTTAATATTAAAATTGATTCGTGAAGAAAATCCCCAAAACTCGGGAACCGTGACTTGTAAACCTATGTTATAATATATCGTTGAAATCGTCTTTCGATGCTCTATTTAAATCCGTTATAAAATATAGGGGGTTGCATTTAAAAATCTTGAGAAAACTGATGGTACGCAAAACGTGACTACACTGTAACATTTTTTTTCAATTTCAATATTTTTACCTACACGTCCAATATAACATAAAATTATGTTTTTTGCTGCACAAAAATGAAATAAAAAAGTTGATAAATATCAGAGATACAACAAGTTGAAAGTATGTCAAAAATTGAAGATGATCGTAAATATCTCCGAAACGGTGCCTCGTAGACCCATCTTATAATACATCGTTGAAATCGTCTCTAAGAGAGCTATTCAAATCCATAATAATATACAGGGGGTTCCATTTAAAATAACAAAGTTGACATCTGTCAACGCAAAATGACACACCCTATATATATAAAAATATAATATTTAAAAAATCTAGATAAACCTAAGAAACTTTTGTATAAAACTTTTTTCCCTATCTCGTACAGATTCTGAGATAAGGTAGTGGGTCATCTTATGTGGGCCACCCTGTACACCCAATATAATCTAATGTAATATGCCGTATTTATATTTTCATCCCTTTCACGTATATGAATATGTAAACAAATTAACCGCTAGGAAGGTGGTTTAATAACTTAACAAGTTGGTAAGTTATCAGTTAAACTTCAAGTAGCGTCCTTTATCTCAAGAGTCACACAACGGAAAAATTGCTCTAATAAGGTACAATCTCTTGTTTATCATAAGGCTTAATGAAGGACTCTGATTCACAAAACTGTAAAATCATACTAAAGAAATAATAAATTTGTATGCATTCTGTTTGATAGTCATTCAAGAGTTCAATTAACCATAGAAATGTATAAATTATTTCTTGGGTACCGATACGCCCATTATATTCTACAGCAATAGAGTGTCTTCAAGACCATCAGTAACGTGAAACAAATGTATAAACATAAGAAGAAATTGAGTAAAATTTGACTAATTTTTATACAAGTGATTCTGGTGTAACATTTGTTATGTTACTAAATATTGCTTTTTGTATGCAACAAATTGTTACAATATATTAGCTATTAATATTCATGTATTTGCCAATGTAACAATAAGTTAGTTTTAACGAACTGGATGTGGCCGAATAACTGAGTAGTATGAAGACCTTGATTTTATTATTGTACTGTACCTAAAATAAAACTAAAATTCAATATCAATATGGGCCTGACCTCACTTTGTTTCTGAGATACAGGGTGTTGAAGATTTTTTATTTTTTTGGTTAATTCCAAATTTCTTCAAAACGACTGTAGCAATGCGAATGAAATTTGGAGGTGGAAAGTTATTTAAACTAGCACATATTTCGCTGGGAAAATGCTATAGGCATGTGTGTGGGCTTTCGCTGCAATAATTTTCTAAAGAAAACATGTTTAGTGTATGTTAAAAATTACATTTCGATATATTCTTTATTTCGATATCCTTTATGAGAAACATGCAATTTAATTACGCAGTGTATTAAAGATCTTTTTTTCTTAAAATAAATTTTAAAGGTCCTTAGTTTAAATTATTTACCTGAATAAGATCACAAATTCGAGAATTTTGGGTTACTTTTACAAATGCCATTTTAATGAATTGTAAAAGTTCTTCAAATATTTGTACTGGCGTCTTGACTACGAGCTCCTTTAAATGTCCCCACATTATAAATGTCCAAAGCAATCAAGTCGTCAGGAGATCTTGGTGGTCATGCTACTGGACCACCACACTCAATCCATCGATGCCCCTATGTTTCCGAGAGGTACTTCCTAATATCAACAGCAAAATGCGCTGAAGCTCCGTCGTGTTAAACCACATTCTATTTCTCATTAACACAGGCACTAGCTCGGACAGATCATTCATTAGAAAATTTAAATATGACACATGATTCAGTCAGATTCACACGCACGCCCCTGGTAAAACTGCCTGCGCATTTTTATCAGTGAAAGATGTGCTAGTTTAAATAACTTTTCCCCTCCAAATTTCATTCGGATTACTACAATCGTTTTGAAGAAATTGGGAATAAACCAACAAAATTACAAATCCTCAATAACCCGTATTTTATTAATATGGACTTTTATAGTTTTAATTTTGGGTCGGAAATCTTTTATTTTGAAACACCCTGTAGCCATTTGGATTATCAATGAAAGGTTTGCACTGAGATTTAACTTAAAGGTGCTAAATTAATTTAAGTTCAATTTTTGTAAAAGTACATTTTTGAAAAACATCATAATTTTATTTTGTGGTACTAAATTTAAGATTGGGGTATGTAGGATCCTTGTTGTCATATTAATAAAGTTTAAAGATAAGTTATTCTACAAATCCAGAAAAAGCAGTATTGCCACACATTCTAGACTAGCCTTTAAGGAAAAAGCACTTATAATGCACGATGAACCACTATATAATTCGTTATCTATAAAAAGACATAACCTCGAAAAGACTTTGACTTCTAGCATTAAGCATAAAGATGCATTAACCTAAACGCAACTAGCAAAATGGATGACTTATAGGAAGAATTAAAAGACATTTTACTGAACTTAACCAACCCATCAGAGTGATTACTTGGGAAGACCGTACACAGTCGCCAGACGGGCTGCTAACCATAAGTAGTAGTTGGATTTATATTACTTTTTACTTGCTATATTTACTTTTATTATATCATAATAATATCAATATTTCCCTTTTGTCATATTTTTGGCGCAGGAAGTATCTGTTTTTGAGTTCAATTGTCCGTAGGACAGAGCAATTTTATTTCGCCTACTCAGTATTATAAACATATCGACAAAAATGTCTTTTTTCAAGAATATTAAAATCTATGAAACTTTCGTAGTGTTTGTTAAGTGCCAAATTTTTTTGGAAATAGCCGTAATATTTATGGGTATCTAAAGTGAAGAAAGTGTCCATATTATCTCAAAAAGACCTGGTAAGAATAGGTTACGTGTTTCGCCTTTTTTTGTTTTGTTAAAAATGAAATGAAGCTCAAAATTAAACACTTCATTAACGCAGGTAAGGATGGGGCTCTTTTTAGCTTTTGTTATTTCCATCTTTTCCAAAAGATCCAACTTCTCACCGTTAGCGCATTCGTGAGTTATATTTACATTTTCAGATATGGAAAAACGCAAAGGCAGATTTTGTATTAGAAATATCTGTATTTTGATGTTTTGTAACCAAGCTGAGGTGTTCCTGGATCCTTGTCGAAATTTTTCTACCCGATTGTCCCACGTAAACAGCAGAACACTCTCCACAATGAAGGGAATAAACTCCAGATTTCTCAAGATTATCCTTTTTGTCTTTGATTCTAACTATATGTTGTTTTAAAGTATTATTTATTTTAAATGATATGGAGATATTAAGTTACTTAAAAAATGTAGCTAAATGTAGAGATATATTTCCAAAATATGTTAAAACTCTGAATTTTTTTTTAATAATTAGATTATTATGTATTAAGTTATAAGAGAGTTTGTATTTGTTCATAAATTTATAAAAAAGTTTGTTGAATGTTTTCATTGGGAAACCATTGTTTCTAATAAAGACAAAGAAACTTTGGGCATACAGGCTGAAAATATTATTTAATCTACCGACATTAACAACAAAAACATTCTAAGGGCAAAAATAATAACTTTCTTAAACTCTAATAGTGAGATTAACAATAAAAACAAAAAATTTAATAAAGCTAACCTTAACATTTTGAAAGCAAAAATGAAAGATAATAATCTTTTGATTACTAAGGCTGATAAAGAGGAGTCCTTGTTATAATGAAAAGGTCTGATTACATTGAAAAATATTAGAGTTCTTAAATACTGACGAATTTTAATATTTGTCAAGGGATCTCACCAATTCCTTATTTGCTAAAGTGAAACAAGTTCTGGATAAAACCCTTGTCGCGCTTGAATATTTTAACATAACAAAAGAAAAGCTTTATCCAATGAACTTCACAACACCACTGTTATATTGTTTGTCAAAAATTCACAAGGAGGGTACTCCAATTAGACCAGTGGTTTCTTTCATAAAATCGCCCGGTTATCAACTTTCTTCTTGGCTAAATACTATTCTAAGAAAGGTCACTGAGTTGAGAGTAAATATTTCACCAAAAATTCTATAGATTTCGCCAACTACTTAAAAAGATATCCTTACCAGCAAATGCAAGACTTGTGTCTTTATATGTTAAAAACCTTTTCCCTAGCATTCCATTAATTGAATGCATTGATTTAATTGAAAAATTATTAAGAAACAAAAACTTACCGGCTGTCTTAATATCTGATCTCATTATATTGCTAAAAACTGTGCTAGAACAAAACTTTTTTAAATTTAATAATAGATATTTTCGACAACGTTCTGGCTTGGCAATGGGTTCTTGTCTTTCACCATTCTTGAGTGAAGTTTTAATGAACAACTTAGAAAAGAAAATAATATATAGCTCGTTTTAGAACATGTGATAAGCTATAAAAAATGCATGGATGATATTTGTATTGTTTGGAAAAGTAGTAGTCAGGAATTGTTAAAATTTTTAGAATTTATCAATTCTTTGCACGAAAAAATATTCTTCACTATGTAGAGTGAAACTGATGGCAAACTTCCTTTTTTGGACCTTTTAGAAAAATTAGAAATGATAACAAAATTAGTTTTGAGGTATATAGAAAACCCTTCTGTACTGATAATATCATTTAGGTTACATCTAACTCACCATTTTCTCATAATTTGCGGCTTTTAATTCGTTTTTTTACAGACTTTTTAAAATACCACCTATCCCAAGCCGCTTGTACTAAAGAATTAGATATGATAACAAAATTAGTTTTGAGGTATATAGAAAAACTTTCTTTACTGATAATATCATTTAGTTTACATCTAACTCACCATTTTCTCATAATTTGCGGCTTATAATTCGTTTTTTTACAGACCTTTTAAATTACCACCTATCCCAAGCTGCTTTTACTAAAGAATTAGATATAATAAGCGAAATTGCCTTAAACAATGGTTTCCCAATGAAAACATTCAAGGAACTTTTTTATAAATTTATGAACAAATACAAACTCTCTTATAACTTAATACATAATAATCTAATACAAACAAATTCATATTCATATACACATATTTTGGAAATATATCTCTACATTTAGCAAATTTTTTTAAGTCATTTCATATCTCCATATCATTTAAAACAAACAATACTTTAAAACAACACATAGTTAGAATCAAAGACAAAAAGGATAGTCTTGAAAAATCTGGAGTTTTTTCCCTTCATTGTGGAAGTGTCCTGCTGTTTACATGGGACAATCGGGTAAAAAAATTTCGGCAAGGATCCAGAAACACCTCAGCTTGGATATAAAACATCAAAATACAGATATTTCTAATACAAAATCTGCATTTGCAAATCATTTGTTATCCTCAAAACATCGTTTTTCCATATTTGAAAATGTAAATATAATTCAAGAATGCGATAAAGGTAAGAAGTTGGATTTGGAAAAGACGGAAATAAGAAAAACTAAAAAGAGCCCCATCCTTACCTGCGTGAATGAAGTGTTTAATTTTGAACCCCATTTATTTTGTATAACCTTCAAACTTTTTCTGTCATGTTCACTAATTCTTCTTCTTTTTATTAATGTAGCATGTACTTTACGACAGTTAGTCGAGTTCATCCTGAAAAATCTCTTCTTTTTTCGTTTTTTCTTTTTGACCTAATTTACATCGACGTCTCTGATTGGTCATTCAAGCGTAGCCTTGTTTTGTATTTTATTGTTTCTTTGTTTGGTTATGTTTGTTTTATGTACTTGGTAAAATGTGTTTTGTTTATGGTAATATTATATATTATTCAATTGTATTTTCCGCTGTAATAAATATTCACTTTAGATCTGATGATGCCCGTTAGGGCGAAACATGCAACCTATTCGTAATTTATAAACTTATTTTTGACTGAGACCTAGACTTTGTGTATATTTTTTAATTTGTTTATTGCTTTATAAAAGAGATAGAAATAATACTGGCAAATTATAATTTCATTTAAAAACTCATTTCATTATACTACGTATAAATAAAACAAAGCATTCCAAAATGGGATCACTTTTATTCTATAAATTGGTATAATATGCAATTTTGTATTAAAAGGAATTCCTGGTGAATTTGTGGCTGCAGATGGATAGATAACGATTATTTAGGGATTAAAATCGAAGGATTTTTAAACTTACTTTTCTATTATTTTTTGATGTATATACTCTCTTAAAATGTCTATATATTGTATTTTAAAATTTAGCCGTTTTCGCTACTTCCAAAAGCTAGGGCAAAATTTATAGTAAAGAGTAAAAAAAGTCCCAGAAAGATAACAAAAGTAATATTTTTTCTATAACCAATACTAAGATAGTCTAGCAATAGTATAAACGAATATTATCTCTATTTAACATGCATATTGTACTATAATGAGCATTATTTACAATACTAAGTTATATCCCGAAACTGTCATTATTAATTATGCAGCAAGAACTAAAGGATGGAATCGGGTGTCATACAAAAGCAAAGAAAAACTATTATCTCATATTATGACATGTATATACTTTTGCAATATGCAGATTATAAAAGACGAGCCATCTGAACAAGATGAAGTAGGCAATATCAGTGTAATCAGGAAAAAAATGTGGAGTATACAAGATGTCACAGATATCAATACACAAAAACCCAAAATTAAAAAACTAAAGAAGAGTGATAGTTTAACAAGTGTTTCTACCAATCAAAAAGATCCTAATACCCTCAACATCAAAAGCTGCCTCAACACATACATCGTCTAGTGACCCTGAGATAGATGACGACTTAAAGAACCAATTCAGGTTTATTATTAAATTTCCAATACTATTAGACTTAAAAAATTATTAAAATATCACTCACATATGATCGTGAAGAAGAGGCATGCATTTTTGACCCAATAAATGAAAATCGGAAAAGCAATGTAGCATTAGTTGATATGAACCCCACTACCAATTTCATTTTGTATCACCATGTTGATGGACCTTTTCTAGATGAGGCAAAAGTAAAGCTCTTATATTTAACAAGAAGTCAAATCATGTCAGAGTTAAACATATTATACAGACAGAAATGCATACTCAACCTGAAATAATAAAAAATACATTATGTTCTCCTAGGTTACTTAGCACAGGACATGGGAAGAAGATTGGTTTAAAACAATACTAGAAACCTATAGTATAACTGAACTGTGCGGTAACATAACACAAATACATGAATAATCTCTTTTCTCGGTTGGGTGGAGCATATCTCTCCGGTGACAGTGACAAATAAAGGGAGAGAAAATATATCCGTGATGCCCATATATGCAACTGCTCAACACCACGAAAGAGATGAAAAGACAAAACTAATGTCAGGACCGCATCATGCCAAGAACCTCACAGACAGGATATATTTTATTACAATTGAGCTTCTACAAAAAAATTCCAAAAGTCAGGTTATATGCTCCGTTGTAAATAGAGGTATGAAGATTGAAACTTAGGACTAGTTAGTAATGGTAAGACAAAATTTGATAATAAAAGAAGATACCTGCTATGCATATTTTCAAAACTCTCTGTTCATCCCAATTAACATGACTGGTAAGGCCACAATTGACAACCCTACTATTAGCTATGGTACGAGCGGGGATCGAACCATTATCAGTGGTACGATAGAGCAGTTGGTTAGAACAAGATTTCATAGTTTAAAAACAAACTGATAATGAAGAAAGACCATGTAGATGAAGATATTCAATGGTATCAGCAAAGATACACCGAAAGTGTAGTGATGTTTCTCATAGGCAACTGAAGATATGAGGGGTATTTCTGAATATTGAAAAAGATGTACATGGTGAAGTCAGGAAAAGCCCAAGGTTCAGGATCATCATATCGACCTATTACCCTAGCGCCATGCTTGTTAAAGGCTTATGAAAGGATATTGAAAAACCGATTGGAAATTTGGTATGTTACTAGTTTTTATTAAAAGCATAAAACTAATCAGAACGCAAGACGCATTAAGGACTGACCAATCACGAAGACCCACGCCAAGCTTCGCCAGACCAGCTTAGTTAACGTCAGTGGATTTTCCAATATTCGAAGATAAGTTAAAAATACTTAGAAAAAAAGAGACAACAATGAAATTTGGTGGAAATGTATAACTTTTTATGCGCTTCTCGCCTATCAAAATTTCTTTCCGATATCTCAAGAATTTCTCATGGTTTCAAAATTAACCTATTTTTCAAAATTCTAAAATTAAATTTTTCAACTTCAAACTAACATTTTATGAAAGCCCTTATCACAAAAAATATTCTGAAAAAAGAGTCATCCAAATCCGTTAAGAAATAACAAACTCATTTAAGATTGAAATTTCATGATTTGAATTAAAAAATCGGTTAACACGACATACAAATCTCATAATTTGAAATAAACTTTTCCCATTGAGAATGGCAAAGGGCCGTAATGAAAAATTCAAAGAGACTATTGAAACACACATTTTCTGATAATTTCAGCAAGATAGCTCAATTCCCTAAGGAATTATCAACAAAAGAATATTCAGGTTTTGAGTCTACTTGTTCTTCGAAAGGGCCCCACCTCAATATCTAAAAAAATAAAACGGAAAACGTAACTCTTTATAAAAGTTTCTAAATCAAAAAAACTACCTCGTACCCAAATTTCAGCGTTCTAAAGTAAATAGCAAAAGTCAATTTTCTCATTTTTGGATGAAAAAACAAAAAATTTTATTTTAATGTATCGAATCCGGATTTTTACTAAAAGATAGCTCTTATAAAAAAAACATATTTCATAATAAACCCCATACCGAAAAAAATCACTTTCAAAATAGGAAACAGGCCTCGAAAGTAGAGTACCAGGTCCTACCGAAAACTTCCAATTACTGAAAAACTACTTGGGGAAAAATCGCAAACCACAAGGGATTGAATAATTAAATATGTTCAAATGTTTAAAAAGCATTTTAAGGCCCAAATAATTTTTTTAGACAAAATAAAAAAGTATTGGAAAAATTGGTGACTTTTCCAAAAAGTGACGCTCTTTATGTGAAAAATAATCAAAACTAAGTCTCCTGCAGGACTTTAAAGATTCTTAGGAGATGTGTTCTGTAGAAAATTTCGAGAAGGAATGAAGAAAATTGTCGACAGTTTCGTTCAACGGACTCCGCCCAGAATGGCTGTCATTAGTCTAGAGCTACAGGAAAGGAGTAACCGTGGTGTCGGCAGGAACTTACTCTAAATATAGACCGAAATTTTCATCTTTAGCAGATGGTGTTTTAAAATCGTTAGTGTCACATGTGTTAATAACTTGTCCTCCTTAAACACCGGTTGCATAATATCGTGCGTTTATTATATGACCCTCTTAGACAACCCACAGACAACTACAGGAACGTTCTCATCGTTGGAATTCGCCGAGTCTTTGTATCGAAAGGTTCCGAGTAGAGCTTAGATGTGAAGATCGTCCTCGGAGATTAGATCTGGTTTTCTTGATCTATGCTCCGTAGGGTGGTATCTGGAAGAAAAAATAATTAGCTGTCTAAATGCGCGAAGAAAATATAGGTGAGCCAAGGTCTCTGGTCTTTTGCTCATAAGCGTTTCGCAAGTCATAGTTCATCTCCTGATATAGATTTTCTTCTAAGTAACTCATAGATTTTTCAACGTAGTGGTTAAGTGTATTTGTTTAAAAAGTGCTTCTTGGCGTAGTTATCAGTGTTTTGATTTTTGTGAAATTTGAAACCTTAACATTTTTTTTACAACCAAAGTTTAAAATTTTGATATTTTGATATTTAATATTTTTGAATCTGCCTTTTTGACTATTATTACTGATCGTGAATTTACCTATTTGTGACTTTGACAATATTTCGATTTTTGACTTTAATATTTTTGCAACTTATTAGTGACTCTGTTATCTCTATTTGAACTAATTGAAGCGTTTTTTCCAAAAACAGCCCATGTCAAAAAAAATCATTTCTAGAGAAAACGGAAAAACTAAGAAAAAAGTTTATAAATCGTCAACACTGTTAAAATTTGTAAATAAAAAAATGTTAATTTTCAGTGTAATTTTGAAATTTCTAAGCAATTTAGGTTCAGAGATTATAATAAAAGTTTGTTTTACAAGGGCTGTTTTTGCAATAAAATAAAACACCTTCTGATTAATTTGATTCATCGTAATCGCAGAAAATGTGCAAAAGTTTTAAAAGTACGTATCAAATGCTTTCGCATCCACTACTATTATCCTCAGAATCCAAGTCGGCTCCACAGACTGAATCTTTATTCTTGTTAGAAGCAAATAATTTATAAAATGCTCGATTCTCCACTTTTGATAAAGTTGGGCATAAATCTTAGAGATTTTTAACTTCAAGGGTTCACTTCTAGGGTGCCAGGATATAGTGGTGTTAAAGCAAGTTCCTTTGGAAGCTTAGACTTGTTTCTGACCATCGATTTGGTCCATGAACCAGAATATGAATCTCTTGTAAATATAAATCCAGGATCCTCTTTTGAAACCTCGTACATCCTGAGTGTTTTTAGTTTAAGTGGTGGTTTGGGTACTCTAAAAAAGTAGGGTGCAACTACTTTCTCTATATTGTAAAGATTTGATTGAGTTACATTGACCACTTTGAAAGGCCATGGCTTGAAACTACAGGTCTTAATAATATCGTCCCATTCTCCAGGGAGTTCAACTGTAGTTTCTTCTTTTATTTTACTGATAATGAAGAAATCCTGGTCATTTAGCAAAAAAGAGTGACCTCGTACAGGAAATATGTGTATGATAGTTTTAAAAATGTTTAATACATGGACAATAAAGTACAGGAAGCGTACCATTGTGTAGTTCTTGTTCTGTCCTGCACACCCATCGCTGAAGATGATTAAAGTGTCGGTAAAATTTTCTAAATAAAACAAGTGAGAAGTAACATCATTTTAACCCTTTTTTCCCTTACTTTCATCATATACATACATTGACGCCGAATCGTTTGATAAATCATGTACACCAAACACAAAATACCACAACTGCCTGGCATATAAAACGGTATGGGGCAATGGCAAGTTCTGCATATAGTCAAAGCTGATTACAGTGGCCTTCTTTTCTCTTGAATCTTGTTTCTCCTTTCGTTTCAAAGCATAAAACGCTTCAGCTTTACGAAGGGGGGTTCTTTTTCCGCTCGTAGACTATTTCTTGTGTTTTCGTCTTGATTGGCTGCTAACTTTGTTGAATAGTATCACAAAATGTGCAGGTATCTGTTCTTGGCAGACCAAATTTAATTTTAAATTTCATTGCAAAAACCTTCCAGTAAACCTTGTACGATATATCGTCAGGTAATTCGCAAAGTACGTAATTCCATTTAGCAAAATTTTGCAGGAGAGCTAAAAGATTGATTTAAATGATAAATATTAACATATATGAGATAAAAGAATAGTATTTCTGGTGTGTGAGGCTTAAAACTAGGTTTTTTAAAAACATAATGGAGATACTTTCTTTGCCAAGCATTTCTTGATAAAAAAATTGGAGATACGCATTTTTCTAAAAACAACTTTCTATATTTTATTCTTTTACATAAAATAAAAACTTACACATGTTGACCTTTTTTGCTCACAACACAATGAATAACACTAAACTTTATCATTTGGTGACAACTTAGGTTACAAAAATATACCAAAGACAGAAAATACAAAGAAGTAATCTAACTAATCTATCGTTACGTTAAAAGTAATAGCAAATTCTTAAGAAAATAATGCGAAACCATGCAGAAGCTAAAAAAAAACTAACTTTTATGATAATAACTACGACATTGTAGGAGCTAGTTATGAGGTAGTTGATCGTAAAATGCATGATAGTCATGTTCTGAACTTTTTTTCAGCTCCTGTAAATGCTCATATTTTTCCTTTTTTATGGGGATTCTGGCTCTGTACAACGCAGGCAAGGTATAAAAGTCTATGCATTTAGGGTTTACAGGCAATCTGACAAGAAAAGTTCTCCATTCCAGTTCCGAATGTCTTAATTTGAAAAACACTTTTTCTTTAGTGTACTTAAGGGTCTTTAGGTCAACTACTTGAGGATCTTCAACTCTTTTTTTAGGTCGTATGGATGCAATAAAATTTATATTCCCTTCTTAAAAAAAATCATGTGATAAATACTCGACATTATAAAGATTCTTGAGACATGCTTTTTTGCATATCATAGCGTAATCAGCAGGTACATTAATTCTGGACTTTCCAATAATTTTTTCTATCGTGGAATGCACGCTGTCTGCCTCCATTTGGCTATGACCCTTCTGCAGGTACTTTTGTATTATGGTTATGTCTTTTTCAATTGCCAAGTTAAAAAGGGCATTAGCTAACACACAATTTCGATTTTAGGCTGCGCAGCCATCGCTATAAAAAATATAGTCCGTTTTTTCGTCATCAGAACCTGCTTCAATTTTCTTTCTGAGGAAATTTACTATTATTGTTGCAAACTCATTGGCTGTTACTCTCCCTTCTGTTTCATTCCACAAAAAGCATTTACCTTGCAGGGGCTTTAAATCGTAAATCGTGAAATTATGTACGATTAGTTTAGTTTTGTAATAAAGGGAGCTCACGTTTGACTTCAAAAGTAATACAGACTGCAAGTCCATAGCAAAAATTTCATTATTGGAATCTTTGTCATTAGCTTTTTCTTGACGTGCCTCGTTTTTTAAAATAAGGTGAAAATCATACTCTTCTTGCGAAATATTTTTCGTTTCAGAAGCTACACAAATATCATATCTGTCGTTTTTAGGCTGGTATAAAGATAAATTCTGCTAATCAAAAATTGTAGAAAAGGTAGCTCGAGACTTTGGTTGTATGTTATTTTCTTTACAAAAATCATTACATTACATTTAATCATTATTAATCTCTATACAGTTGTGATTGTGAGTACCATACTGATTTCAGGTAAAGCTTTGAAGTGTTTGCCCTGCAATAGTGGGACTCGAGTTTAGGCAATTTCTCGAATTCAGTAATTTTTTTTATTCCCATTCCACTTGCAGGATACTATATTATTTTTTCTTTAGCCCATTTCTTTATTGCGATTTCTCCAACATAGAGCTTACTCTAAAACAACTTTTTGCATACTCTGATTCGATTGTATCCAACTTTTAAATAAAACTCAGTATATGTTTGTCTCCTATAAATTTCCTGTTTCCCTCTTCGTCTATTTGTAGGTTTTACAATTAACAGTGTGTTGTAAGTTTTTTTTCTTACCCCAGGTCTTTTTCCAAAAATTATCAAATATTTCTTGCCTGGCATCTTCATTTAGTGTTGTCATTTCTATTTAACTTGCAGCTACAACGAGGTTTTAGTTTTTTGGCACGTTTTTCTACGTTCTAATTCCATGTACTTTTCTCTTTCCCTTGTACTTAAGCCCCTTTTCTCTGTTCTTGTAGTTTACTTATTTCCTCCATTTACTTTTATCTGTTTTGCTTCTTTTAGATCTGGGACGCTTTTCTGATTCTTCTGGATTAATTTCACTTTCTTCTGAAACGTTCTCTTCCAGTATCTGATTACTATCAGATCCTACTTCAGCATTTGAATCTTCTTCCATCTCTTCTTCGGAAAGCATGTAATCAGGGTCTTTATCCATTTCTTTGTCTTGACCAAGAGTTTCTTGCGTGCGAGAGATTTCTACCTTGGAACATATTTTTGTCTCTTCTATTATATCCAAACCTTCCCAGTCCAAGATGTATGGTTCTTACTGAGAAATTTGGTTAATAAGCATCTCTTCAGTTTCTCTAGCATATTTTCGTGGTCGTTAACAGGGCAAATGGGATGCCTGTTCAATGTCAATTTGTACTATAGTAATATCATCATCGTTGCTATTTTGTATATCATATGAAGAAGGAGCAGATATAACTGTATCTTCAACAAAGGATGTTAACTGAGTCGACACTTTCTTCTCATTTTCAAAAATAGAAATGTTTTTATTATAATCGTTATTAGATAAAGAAGGAGCAGGAATAATTGTATTTCCAGAGGGTGTCGGAAGATTCGTCCCTTTCTTCTCACTTTCATGATCTTGTCTGCTCTTTCAAGCTATTTCTGGAAAAGAACAGGTTTTCTTAGACTTCTAGGTGTTAATTAATTGATAATTTTTAAAGTAAAAAATCTCAATCAAGTTTTACGCAATTCCAATAACATAATTCTTTTAAACATACCGCTCCACGATGTAATCAATTTTAATCAAGAAATTAAGAGTTACAATTGAAGTATCTTATAATCAGTATTAAATTCTTATAAAATACATTTCACAATATACAAAAATTTGACAATACTTAATGAGAAAAAGATTTAGAAAACATTTCTGGTTACCGAAACTACAGATTTTTTAAACACTAAGCACATAAGAAAAAAATATATTATGTACAGGAAAAGTAATTATATTTTTTGTGGAAATATTCGTAACTCCCCTCAGATTTTGTTATCTTGTTTGGCGTAAAATGCGTATCTCCTAATGTAAACAAATAACGATTTAAATCATATTTAAATCAGGTTTTTTTAGGCTACTGCTTGCAATTCATAAACAATAACAAATAATAGAGTTACCTCTCTTCAAATTTTCTAAAAGGCACCCACAATTTAAGCAAAGATACAATAATTTCTAGGAGTGAATTAAGGAATACACGAGCGGCGCGGCGTGTCAAACAATGCTACCGGTGGGACATACGTATTTTGCCCGTCAACAATCTGAAGCTTGGAGATAGCTAACTTTCTATACCGGCTTCTGTTCGAAAACGGTTGATGTTTAGGACTTGGGCATTTTTCAGGCTTTAAATATGATATTGTAGTATTAGATGATGCAAAAATTTATATTTTAGAAAGAAATGGAGTTACGCACTTTGCGAATTACACTGACGATATGTAATTTATACTTTTCCAGAAAAAAGACGATACATTCGTTTTACTGTGAGTGTTTCAGGCAGATAATATTTGTGACGATTCTTTCGTAGGGATTGTCTAGCTGGAAAAGTGGTCCTAAATCAGATTTTTCAACTCCATCGAAATCTTAGTAGGCCTATTTTGGTGACTGCCCCTTTTGTCTAATGGTGCAGACCTAGTTTCAGATAGAGAGTCTTGAATGCGTCTAAGTCTTGCCAGAGAGATTCCGTGAAGACTTAAAAAAGTATCTCTACATAGGTATGTAGAGGTTTACATCGGAGAAACTATCAGAATTTGGTGATTTTAGGCGGATGTGTAGAAAAATGACACAGAATGGAAAAACTTCGTGTCCTCTTCATCTTCGATGAAATCATCTTGGCTACGACTTTCACCTTTGCGGGATCTGCGCTGTTTTAGGGCAATGTTTTAGTTAAGCCTGCTAGATGGCTGTCTTGCAGATTTTTTGATGGAAGTAAGTAGAACTGCTCTAGTATTTCGTTTCTTTCAGGTTCTGTGATGACACTGAAGCACTTGTATCTCTTACATCTGAAATAAAAAGATACATTTTATTTCCTAACTAACAAAAGACGATCGAATAGTTAGAAAATAAGCTCAACTTCGTTAGTTTAAGTGAAATACTTTGCATAATATATGAACGCCAAATGGGTCTCTCCCTGCTAAAATATCTAGGGTACTGTTAAAAATATCACCAGATCACCAGACACCCAGTACATATGATAATTTTCTATTTGATTTATCATTGTCGACACGCTCCCCCCCGTACGGAACGGAGAGGGTGGATACTTTTTTTTTAGTTGCATGTCCAAAGACACCAAGGTAATATTTGTTATAGTACCTAAGCTGTGGCCAAAGATCCTTCAGCATATTCATTCATGCATTTCAACCATCATTCATGCATTTAAAATATAGTCATTTTAAAGTAATGTTATTTAAAACATACTATATTTATCTTATAAATCATTTTAAGTCAACATAAGTTTACATTACTTACCTGAAATCCGGTCCAACTTTCTTGGCATCAACGTATTTGCCTTCATGATTAATGTGCGCTTCACCACGCACCTTTTTATTCTTAATCACATCCTCTTTTTTCAATTTCCTTTCACGTTTACTCGGTACAACAAGCACATCCGTGTCACTCATTTTACATCTATGTACATCTATCTTCGGCAAGATATAAACAGAAACTAAAGAATATATTTGCAGTAATAAATTTACCAACCTCTCCGCATTAGATTTCTAGCAAAAACAACCTTTGTCACTGACAAGGGATATTCTTGACGGAAAGGCGATTGACATGGGCTATTTTTGTGGAATCGCTAAATCTTTAACCTTCGTTTATTTGATACCAAGGCTGTTTTTGTGGAATATTTAATAGATATAAATGCACTACCAGTGTCGCCATCCCGCGAAGGTATTTTTGAATAAAACCTAAATTTATGCCATGGGCTGTTTTTGGGAAAACGCTTCAGTTGTGATCTACCCTTGCTTGAGCGAATCACTTTTACTTGTTTTTTGACTTTGCTAAAATTAATTGTATTATCTCAGTGATAACTCTGATTTTGTAAAACTAGTTTAAAACTTTTAATTATCATTAAAAAAAATAAAAACTTAATTTTTTGTAAAAAAGTAGATTAGGGTTTAGTTTTAGAATGCTTGGGAATACATTCTCTAAACTTAAACTCTCCCTTCAGAGACTTTTGGCACGTCAGCTACCGATCTTCTCAATCTCTCCTGAGTGAGAAGGACTGTTTATTTTAGGGGCAATTAGAACTGACCGTACATTTTTGATTTTTTATATTTACGTATTTTTATATTTATTATTGCTATCATAAACTTAATTATTTTTAAGATTTTTCTGACTAATAATAATAATAATTTTTGAAAAACATTTTTTCGCGAATGGAATCCCATGCGGCGTGATCCGGGTGGATTTGATAGAGCAAGACAAGCTTGATATAGAATATCTTTTTGAGTTTGTTCATTTTTGCATTTTTTAAGAATTTACTGATTTTTGCATTTAAGTATTTTTGCAGTTTTAAACTTAAAATATTTTTGAGTCTTTAATATTTTATTAGTCATATACCTATTTTATTCTATGTATAATAGCAGAAATATATAATTTCTGAAGGTGCAAAACGGCCTACAAGAAGAATTGCTTTCGATTATGTCACAGGGTACCCTCCTGCGATCATGATTTCTGGGCCTCTACCCTCATCAGGCAGGCTTGTACCCAGGGAGATCTGAAATAACAGATTGCTCGATATGACAAAATCGAAAACGAAACGTCTATCATACTGAAACAGTACTACAAGTTAAATGTAACATTTAGCACCACCTATTGGGGCTCCGGTGATTTCCGGCTGCAAACCCATAGGTAATTTAAATAGTATGCACTAGCACCATCATGCGGAGAGTAGATACTAAAAATCGATAAAAATGCGCTCTCACACATCTTTATCAAAAGTTCTTGGCCGGAAAAGATATATGTATAATAGCAGAAATATATAATTTCTGCAGGTGCAAAACGGCCTACAAGAAGAATTGCTTTCGATTATGTCACAGGGTACCCTCCTGCGATCATGATTTCTGGGCCTCTAATAGGTGGGCTAAATGTTACATTTAAATTGTAGTACTGTTTCAGTATGATAGACGTTTCGTTTTCGATTTTGTCATATCGAGCAATCTGTTATTTCAGATCTCCCTGGGTACAAGCCTGCCTGATGAGGGTAGAGGCCCAGAAATCATGATCGCAGGAGGGTACCCTGTGACATAATCGAAAGCAATTCTTCTCGTAGGCCGTTTTGCACCTGCAGAAATTATATATTTCTGCTATTTTACATATATCTTTTCCGGCCAAGAACTTTTGATAAAGATGTGTGAGAGCGCATTTTTATCGATTTTTAGTATCTACTCTCCGCATGATGGTGCTAGTGCATACTATTTAAATTACCTATGGATTTGCAGCCGGAAATCACCGGAGCCCCAATAGGTGGTGCTAAATATTACATTTAACTTGTAGTACTGTTTCAGTATGATAGACGTTTCGTTTTCGATTTTGTCATATCGAGCAATCTGTTATTTCAGATCTCCCTGGGTACAAGCCTGCCTGATGAGGGTAGAGGCCCAGAAATCATGATCGCAGGAGGGTACCCTGTGACATAATCGAAAGCAATTCTTCTTGTAGGCCGTTTTGCACCTGCAGAAATTATATATTTCTGCTATTATACATATATCTTTTCCGGCCAAGAATTTTTGATAAAGATGTGTGAGAGCGCATTTTTATCGATTTTTAGTATCTATTTTATTCTAGTTAAGTAAAAAGATATTCATTGGTTATTTTAGTTAATGTTAGCCAGTAAATTACTATTGTAAATTTTGATTTTTAAAAAAAGTGGTTTTTACCTACGACTTTGCAAATTTTAACAGTTGCTAGTGGTAGTTTAGTTAGTAAATACGAGGGATTTGCTAACCTCTGGTTTTAAAAAACTGAAAACATTTTCCAAGTAGTTCGTGGAAATTGCTTGTGAATTTTGAAAAACTTGTAAACTTTTAAAACTTAAAAACTTTCAACGTACAGAGTCAGTACGTATAACTGAACACTAATAGTGACAGTGCAAATAAGTGATTTTCTTAAACGTTCATTCGACTTGAAATTAAAAGGTAAACTATTTAGTATGGTGTAAGGACTTAGTAAAGCCTACAAAAGGTCCACGGCCGTAGATATCCAAATCCATTAGATGTCGCTCTGATCGATTGACATAGTGTGGCGTGGTGGTAGATGTTTATTAGGGAAACTATCTATAAAAAATACAATATTGTTCTCTAAAGTGTGACCTAACCTAACCTAAAGAACTCATCAACTCGTGTTAGTGTTTATCTCAGGTGAAAACGTTGCGGTATTATAAAAATTCTAGTGAAATGTTTCTTACTCGCACAGACATCGATGAAGTAAGAAGGGTTGTCAAATCTGAAGTTGACAGCATTTTCAGTGACCAATTTAAAAATCACCTAACGAACACGATCATGGCAACAATAGAAGAAAATTCGAACAACGAACAAAAAAACTGGAAGGAGACCTGAGCAGCGTAAAACTACAGCTTTCCGAGGTACTGGTTGACAATCAGCGTTTGCAATCTAAACTCGATTCCCAGGAGCAATACGCCCGAAATCAAAATGTACGCATATTTGATTGAAGAATAAATAACATCGAGAAATGCGATATCAAGTCATCTCATCGCGTCGAAGCCAAAAGTCCTCAGATGGATAGGCCTCCGGCTGTGTTAGTACAATTTGCGGGTGCTAACAAAAGAGCATCGCTGTTAAAAACTCACAAAATGTTACGCAAATCTCATAAAAGAGGATCTTACAAAAGTGCGTAACTACTCAGTGCGGCTATAAATAAATTCTCACAAAAACATGCGTGGTGCCTTAAAAGTTCTGTGCACTTGGATAGCATTAAATAGGAAGGTTACACAGGCTATAAATAATGTAAGTTTATAATTTGTTTTTAGGCAGATTTTATTTTATATACATTAATATTGGATAAGTAAACACTCTATAACAAGCTCATAAAGAACAAAAATAATTTTTTTTTAATTTCTTGGTTTGGTCTGATTGGTTCAGAAACTTTTGAAATTTTAATCTTTAAATCCTTGGTTGCCTCCACTAAAGTCATGTAATTATTTAAAAGCCTATTATTAGTATAGTAAGCTTTAAAAATATAAAATATTAATTATTGGTAAAAAAACACAAACTGAAAAAATAGGTATTCGCGTTGTAGATATTATTAATCTGAAAGGATTTAGAATTATGTTAAGTCTACCAAAGCCATACTATGATTTTATGTTTTTTTTAGTATTTCATTTTCTTGGCTTTATATTAGTTTAGTGTTTAAACAAATTACTATTTTATTTCTTAATTATTCTGATCTCTGTATTCCTTCTTTCTCGTTATTTCCTCTCCCAAAATGCTTTCGTTAGCACATTTAAATGTAAGATCAGTTCTAAATTTAAATTTATTGCCAGACCACCTGGATACTGCGAAATATGATGTATTTGGTATTTCGGAGAGATGACTGAGTCAGGACATTAACACTCACGAAGTTGAAAATGTCAATTATAATTCTGTAAGACAAGACCGTCCTACGAGAGGATGCGGCGTGGGTGTTTTTATAAATAAGCAATTAACATTTTCCATTTTACTTCAAAAAACTACAAACTTTTTGGAACAAATACGGATAAAAATAACTAAATTAAATAATATTATAATAATCGGTAATATTTACAGGCCTCCTAATTCAGACTTTAATCTATTTCTTAATCCCTTCGAAGATACGTTAATTTTTTTTTTTTCTGATAACGCAATTATTTTCTGTATGTGGGATTTTAACATAAATATGTACGACCTAAATTCAAACAATACAAATTCGCTTATCCATTCAATAGAAACGTTTGACTTAAAACAAATAATAAATATCCCAATATGAATAACCAATACTGGGCATTTTCTTTAGACCTAATTTTAACAAGTTCAGAGGAGAACACGGATATTGATGTTTTGGATGTACCGGGTGGTCGAAATTGGTCTGTTTTAACAGAGAAAACCTATTTCCTGACTAGATAGAGCAAAACTGACTTAGGTGTCATGGGCTCGATTTCTGAGAAATGTTTAATGGCAAAAACCGCCTGCCGATATTTTCACTGCCAACTGAGATATAGGGCGTTTTTCAATTTTCGGCCATTTTGAAAATTGTCCATAACTTTTTTATTTTGCGGAATATTAACATTCTGCAAAGACATTCTAAAGGCACTTTTTTATGTGCAATCCAGTGGCGTACTCAGATTTTTTCTATAGTTGTCCGTTTTATCATAAATAGGCAAAACTTTTTTTTTTCAAATGGAAATCATAGTTGGCTATAAATTATAAAAATGCTCGCGTTTAGCCCTTTTCAGTGATATAAAGTTGTAGGTACTTATTTTCAAAAATAACGAAAATATTAGGTGTTTTTGGTTTACATCGAAGTAGGCCTTGGAATAATGACGCGCGTTCAATATTTTGAATATATTGCTGTCAGATTACTGTAGTCTGGTGTAATTATTGCGTTTTGGTGTTATCTTTATAAAGTTGGGTTAAGTTGCTGACAAAATATGTTTGAGAATTATGAAAAGTATGATATGTTAAAATGTTACATATTATCTAACGAAGTTCCTGAAGCAGCTAGTGAATTATATTTTAATACATTTCCCGAGCGACGTCAACCGGATAACCGAATTTATCAAACATTAAAAAGTAATTTAGTAAATTACGGAAGTTTTAAAAAGTTAAGAACAAGACATTATGAACTAAAGGAAGAAAAGGAAATCCAGCAGCTAAATATAATTGGTGAAGTATTAGATCATCCTGGCACCTCCTCTCGAACATTGGCTAATATAACGAATGTTCCAAAGACCACCGTTTTAAAAATACTCAAAAAACATAAATTCAAACCGTACAGAACGAGAAGAGTTCATCAACTCCGTGAAGGGGACGCCGCTAGAAGATTGAGATTTTGTCAGTGGTATGAGCAAAAATTCATGGAGAATGAGAATTTTCCATTAAATATTATTTGGAGTGATGAATCTAGAGTAGATACTTCTGGTATATTTAATA
The DNA here is from genome assembly GCA_030620095.1 of Kuschelorhynchus macadamiae. Taxonomy (NCBI): domain Eukaryota; kingdom Metazoa; phylum Arthropoda; class Insecta; order Coleoptera; family Curculionidae; genus Kuschelorhynchus; species Kuschelorhynchus macadamiae. Next base: position 139,254 of record JAUTXW010002854.1, on the reverse strand, counting down.
GATATAATTCATATCACTGGTCCACTGAAAATCCACACGTAGTTGTGCAACAAGACCGGCAAGGTCGGTGTGGATTCAATATATGGGTGGGGATATTCCGAGGAAGATTTGTGGGACCTTATTTTTACGATGGAAATTTAACTGCAGATGATTATGTAAATATTTTGCGCACATATATTGTCCCTTTGTTGGAAGACATACCTTTAGCTGATGCCAGAAATATCTACTATCAACAAGATGGTTGTCCCCCGCACAATGCAAGGATCACAACTGATCTTTTAAACTTCGAATTTCGAGAAAATTGGATTGGTACGTGGGGCCCCATACCTTGGCCTGCTAGGTCCTGTGACTTAACTCCCTTAGATTTTTTTTGTGGGGAAGATTGAAGGACTTGATATTTAAAGGAAGAACCTTTCACACAAAAGAAGAATTGCAAGAGGCCACTAGGCAAGCTTTTGCATCTATTAGCCCAGTTGAACTAATAAATAGTTGCAACTCGGTACGCAAAAGATGCTTAGTTTGTATTCAACAGGGAGGGGCTCAATTTGAACAACTTCTCTAAATATATTTATCAGAAACCTATCTAACTAAATACCTAGATTTTCATAATTATTTTTTATTTTCACTTGTAGCTGTAAATAGTAGTTTAGTTTGTTAATTTTGTTCAACTTTGCTATGTAAACAAAAAAAAAATAAAAAAAATTAATAATAAATAATTAAAATAACGTTAGCTAGTGTTATTTAAAGTTGTGTTTAAGTTGCTAACAAACTATAAATCTTAACAATACATAATTGAGATATTGTCATCACAAATCAAAGCCTACTTCGATGTAAACCAAAAACACCTAATATTTTCGTTATTTTTGAAAATAAGTACCTACAACTTTATATCACTGAAAAGGGCTAAACGCGAGCATTTTTTATAATTTATAGCCAACTATGATTTCCATTTGAAAAAAAAAAGTTTTGCCTATTTATGATAAAACGGACAACTATAGAAAAAATCTGAGTATGCCACTGGATTGCACATAAAAAAGTGCCTTTAGAATGTCTTTGCAGAATGTTAATATTCCGCAAAATAAAAAAGTTATGGACAATTTTCAAAATGGCCGAAAATTGAAAAACGCCCTATATCTCAGTTGGCAGTGAAAATATCGGCAGGCGGTTTTTGCCATTAAACATTTCTCAGAAATCGAGCCCATGACACCTAAGTCAGTTTTGCTCTATCTAGTCAGGAAATAGGTTTTCTCTGTTAAAACAGACCAATTTCGACCACCCTGTACAGGTGTCTGATCACATGCTGGTCAGTTGTAAATTTAAATTAATGAGTAACACTAAAAAAATTGCCATTTTTTTAGTTGTAGGCGCTTGCGCGATATAAGCCTTCCCTTATTTCAGCGCGATCTAGAAATGATTCCCTGGCAAGATTTATATAGCGTAAATAATATTGATCAGAAAGTACACTTTTTAACAAAAAATATAAATAACATTTTTGATATCCATGCTCCTGTCAGGATAATAAAAGGAAAAAGTAGACCATATGCGCCATGGATTACTGACATTAGATTTATGCAGAAATTATGTAATAAGGCACTGAATAAATTTCGTAGGACAAAAAGGCAAGAAGATAGGGTATATTATCAGCAACTACGAAACTTAACCACTAACGCTATAAGAGCAGAAAAAAAGCCTATTTAAATTTTAAGTTCCAGAATTCCAATCTGAAAGAAAGATGGCAAGAACTTAAAAAACTTAACCTAACAAATAATAACCTTAATGACCTACCATATGCCCTCAGCGACCAGCAAAAAATAAACAAATACTTTATAGATGTCATAAACACGCAGGATTCACCTAGTTCTCAATTAATTTCTTATTATAATTCAAATAATATTTTTAATAATGCTGTCTTTAACTTTATTTCTGTTGGTAATAATTATATCATGGAAGTTATTAAACATATCGAATCAAAAGCTATTGGTAACGACAAACAGAATATAACTTTAATTATGATGTGCTGTCAATTTCTTATTCGATTCATTAGACATATTAATTCATGTTTAAAAAATTATATTTTCCTAAAGAATGGAAAAGGGCCAAAGTCATCACTATACCAAAGATAAAAAACCCTACAGACTTCGGACACTTAAGATCAATTTCAATTTTACCTGTTTTGTCTAAGATTCTGGAAAAAAGTACTCGAGAATCAAATACAAACTTTCTTACATACCTACAATCTATTACCTAAGAAACAGTCTGGGTTTCAACGCGGTCACAGTTGCTCAACCATACTTACTGATGTAACCGACGACATTTTCAAAGCTCTTGACGAAGGCACGGCAACTGTTTTGGTAATGCTGGACTACTCAAAAGCATTTGACATGTTGCATCATCAAATACTTCTAGCTATTTTACACTACATTGGTTTCTCCGTAGCCGTTAGTGCTATTATTGAATCATTTCTTACGGATAGAGTGCAACATGTAGAAATTAAAGAAAAACAATCAGATTCAATTAGGGTAACTCGAGGTGTCCCACAAGGTAGCATTTTGAGCCCGCTGCTATACTCCATATATATATCAACATTTGTGAAGTAGCTAAAATATTGCAACTACTATTTATACGCTGACTATACTCAGATATATTTGTCATTTTACCCTCATGAAGTAACAGAGAACAATCTAAAAATTAACCACGATTTGGAAGCAATTAATCAAATTTCCAAAGAACATCTCTTAAAACTTAATCCTATAAAACCATAGCTATGTTGTTTTCCAGTGATTCGGTTAGAAATCATATCTTGACCCAACTTGACTTACAATTTGCTGATTGCAATATTTTGTTTAAGGACGAGGCTCGTAACATGGGTCTAATTCCCGATACTAAGCTGAGGTTTAAATCTCATTTAAATTAAGGCCATGTTGTGCGATTTCTTTATACTATCTCTATTTAATTTTTGCGATATCGTTTATGGTCAAATATGGACAGTCGGGACATTCAGCGTGTCCAAAAATTGTATAATTCATGTCTGCGCTTTTGGAATTAGACGTCGGCAAAGGATTATCTACAAACTGAAAGAATTGGGCTACTAAACATGTGTTCTCGTCGTGTACTGCATTCATTGTGCTTTATTTTTAAAATAATTAAGTATGAGTGTCCACCATACCTTTTAAGAAAACTAACATTTCGAACACATGTGCACAGTTTAAAAATTCGACGTAAAACACTTTATAATATTCCCCAACATCGAAAAGAACTTTACGAAAGATCATTTTCGTACGTTGCTGCCTCTCTCATAAATAAAAACTTACTAGACTTTCGTGTAGTTGCGTAACTTTTAGGAAAAAGTTAAAAAACATTTGTTGTCCCCCTAAAAGATGGAAAAAAACGCATAATTTATAAATTTAAATTCATGGTCTAAATTAGCTATCAAAAAATTAACGTGCAGCCTCTATGTGTCTGGCAGTAGGGGAAATTCTCCCTGTATCTTCTCACTCTTTCTCTCTCACTGTTTCATCATGTCACTATTTTCTCTCTCTCTCTCTTTCTTCTCCTTTTCTTACTGTTTCTTCTCTTTTCAGTTATTTATTATTCAATCCTTAGGTTTAAATTAAAAATTTAATCAAATTTTGCTTTTCGACCACATTATTGTTTTTAAGATAGAGTTATCAGGCCTCAACAGCTCCTGATTCTCTGTTGGGAAAGCTGATTAAATGGCCTATTAGTGCAAGCTTAATTAAATACATGTACCTATACGAAATGCACGAAGTGCTAATAAACGTCTTATTATTATAAGTCAGATGTTAATATGTAAATAAAATTATTAAGATTTTTTCAGATTTTGTAAAACTAGGTTAAGGGTTAGGTATCCGCTTAAAAGCGTTTTTAGCAAAAGCTACCTCAATTTTTTGTCTGATCTATTCAGACTTTGATTTTTAAAAATGGGGTTTAGGTTTGTTAATATTTTTAGGGGGACTTTAAAAAACATACATTTGCACCCTATCTATCTACCGGCTTAAACACTGTTGCCTTGCGATGCCGAAAGACGACTAATTTTTTTGTCAATGGTCAGTAAATGTTTTCAAATAAAATGAAAACATTTTGAAGCACGTTCTTTGGAGTGCTGAAGCCAACTTTTTTAATAGGGGTATGTTTAATCATAAAACTATACACTATTGGCCAAGAGAAAATTTATACACCGCATATCCCAGAAATCTGCAAATACATTTCAGTATTACTATTTGGTGCGGTCTAATAGGCAGCAATATAATTGGACCAATATTTTATGAGGGTATTTTGACAGGCAGAAAATATGTTAATACACTGGAAGATTTTTTGGACAATTTTAACCTAGAAACACGCAATGAAATCTATTGCCAACAAGATGGAGCACTTCCCCATAAGGTTCGTGAAGTCATAATTTTTTCAAAATAGATAGATAGCAACAAATAGTCCGATTCATTGGCTACAGATCCCCTGTCATAACACCATTAGACTTTTTACTTTTGGGGTTATGACAAAAAAGAGGTCTATAAAACGAATGCGTACTTAAGCGAACTCCAAGATAGTATTAGACGCATTATAACATCTATCGCGGGCAGAATAGTTTTAAAACGCAACAAAAGCTAAAGAATGCTGAACAAAGTCGAGATATATTTATTCACTTGCAATAAGTTTAAATTGTTCTGATTTGTTACTTAAATAAAATACTAGCTTAAAACATAAAATACAAACTTATTTTAAAATAGCCTCCCTATCTAACAGCGAAATGTAGGAATAATTAGCAAATTTTTAATTTTAGGTTAGTAATGCATATACATTTTTTGTTTAGCAGAAGATTTGCTATGTTACTACAAGTTAGCAATAGTGCGCACTTAATTTGGTAACCCTATATATTTGTGTCACAAGTGACATATAATTTATAATGGGAGTGCTCTTATTTTTTCCAAGTGTTAAAAGATTAAACAAAAACTCGGCAAGTTGCTTTATTATTGATTTAGAGCCAACTGAAAAACTATCAGTAATACTTATATTTAAAGGTAAATTATTACTAGTTTTAAATACAACCTTGATGATCATGATAATTGGTGTATTTTTTGATACTATCTAAATTTCTCTAAAAATAAGAAACTTAAAACAAAAGCAAACCTTGGAAATGAAAAGATTATATTTATACTTTATCGCAGAGATATTTTGCTGTCTCGAAACTGAGTCCATTCTTTGCGTGTAAACAAGAAACCGCAAAAAATAAAACGATTTAACCAAAATCTTGGTCTTAATCTAAATTCAGTGCACATGCCGCAGTTTTCTTCGTGACAATGTGTTATGAAATTTGTAATGTAGGATGGTATATATATAAGAAAAAGTTGGATTTTTCTTATGAAATAAGTAAGGAAAAAATATGTTTTATATACAAGAACAAGTTTCTTCTATTCCAATTGCAATTTTCAAAAATTAAATAATCATATTTGCCCTCCTGTAAAGCAATTTGACACACACCCCGGTAATTTCGAACGTATTCGTCATTCAAAAACATGCGTTGAAGTTAGGGGTGGTCATTTTAAAGAAATGTTTTATTCGCTGTGCTCTCTTCTTCCACCACTTTTTTGTAACTTACTATATTAGCTCAATGTGTTAATTACCTAGTACGTAGGATAAATCATACATCGGATAAGTTTTTTTATCGAAAATGAACCAAAAAACAGCAAAAGTTGAAGATTTAGACTAGTTTTTTTTAATCCTCATATCTAAAAATTCTATAGTTTTAAAACAAACAGTGACGTCTGTGACGAAACGCTTTATCTCAGGGTTTAAATGGTAGTGGATTGCGAGTCTTAATAATACGGCACTTTTCCTCAATAATTATATTTATTATACTATATGTAATCTAATACACAAAAGAAATTACATAAGAAATAAGACGTTATAATAGTATGCAAATTTATGTAATACTTAGCAGTTGAAAACTTACCTAAATCAGGTATTCACTGAATACTGAAGTCTTAGAAATCGATCTAGTGACACAATCACCCGGGATAATCTAGAGTGAACCAAGCACATACGAATAAAGCAGTTCAAAGTTGTTTATTAAAAGGTAAAATAATCTCTCCATATATTTAAATATATGGGCCAGTAAAAAAACTACATACCTGAGCTGAATGAGCTCAACAGCAATATAAATATTTCATTTTAGTTTGGTACACGTCTGTAATTCAATCAATAAGTAAAATTAATGTTACAAAAAAATTAATTGAATACTGTCATAAATAGTCACATTGGTGACTTGTTTTAACCTGGCGATGGTAAGTCCAAAACAATTGCCATGAGAAGTGCTGCTTAGCGTCCAGTTATGGTAATTCCTCTGCTCACAGGGGTAACTAGTTTATGACTTTTAGTTTACATGTTTCCAAATTTAAGAAAAATATACAAGTGTGGTTTGTATTTTACGTCGTGTTTTAACCAGAATGTTAACCAGTGTCATCGTCACTGAAAAATAATACAACTCAATAAAAGGTATACATACGCGATTTTGTGGTTGGTTAGTAGACTTATAAAAGTAATAGACGGCGACATGATTTTAATCTCCTGGAAATTATGCAATCTTATTAAATTTAAAATATTAATTATAGCGTTTTACTTACCCATATAACGAAATCATAATTCTTTAGTAGTCTGAAAAAAAATGTTCAAATAAGTATCCCCAATTTACATTTTACAATAGATAGGAATTATTTGAAAATCTTTTGAACAGAACATAGTGCGCACTAAAATAACGAAGAGTTTTAATATTTTATAGTAAACTTTATTAACAATAACGACTACTATGCCTCTTTTAAAACCGAATTTTTAAGTCTGATTTATAAGAAAATTAAAAGTACATTACTTCGACGATACTGTCAAGCTAAGTATTTAAATTTTAGGTTAGGCCGGTAAATTCTTTTCTTTATGTGTTGTACTTAGTTTGGGCTGTTGATTATCTTTCATTTTTGCTTAAATAAATTACGCCTAAATACATTTTTTATCATTAGTCCTGCTTAAATATTCCTAAGGAATAAAAAGTTTATACTTATAGTAAATGAATTATTACCCATAAACCTGGTAGGTTATTTATCTCAAAAATAAGAAAAATATTTTGTTTAAACAAGAATCTGCAAACGCTTAAATTTCACATTAGAGGCTTTGAAAATGTAAGTACTGTTAGGTTTTTTCAAACAAATTAATTAAATTAAATTTTTAAATAAAATTTGGTACACGATACAAGTATAAAAAGTTCTAGAAAAATTTCCAAGGTGTTGTTCTTTCCGGATTGTAACCCTTCTAACTATTTGGCCTCTTATACTATAACTTGCTCCTTTTAAAAATTATTTAATTAACTAATTTTACATTTTAACTTAGACTAGTTGCGACAAGTCTCTGGCACAGTCAGTCTAGCTCAGTAGGTACAGAACCAGAGAATTACCAGAAATTATGGGGAACCGAGTTATTAGTTCAAAAAATTATTAAAAACTGTTTAAATTAATAAATATGATATTCTTCTATTAATTAAAAATATTTCTGTGGTACCTACAACATTCTGTATATCTACATCTTTATAAAAAACATGATTTTTGAAAAAATGAAGAAAGAAAAGCACACAGATGTGTTATGTGAAATAAACAATATATGCTATATAAAATAAACAAAATTTGTGCACATTTTACAACCCACCTACTTTGATTATCTAAAAGATTCTTTTTGTATTTATGTCTACGTAATAATTTAATTTTTTCAATTCCCCCGGAATTATATAAACGAACAACGTTATAGCTGAAAGGCTTCCGAAACAAGGCACTCGGAGAAGTCGCTACTCTTAGTCTATTTAACGAAGGACAAGGCGATCCCTAATGGAAGCAGGAGAATTAGGATCATTGATAATTTTTTTTTAAACCATTGAAGCCGACCATCTGGTGCTAATTTATTTATTCATTTACAGATACACTATTTTACAAAAGTTAAAAGTAAACTAAGTAATGGTTAACAAAAATTATTAAAACTAATTACATTGAAAACATACACAGGAATTTTATACATCCAAACACGCGGTACACAGTAAACGACACTTCTGAAAGTGCTAACTGAGCTATGGATTGGCCGATGATACTTATTGAAACTGTGTTTCATTCGATTGATTGGTCAATGCAAGCCATAATTTCGGGTGACGTTTTCTGGATAAAATAAAGAAATAAAACGGATTCGATGTATGGCATGTAAAGATAATTTACTTAGTAAATAGGTCCATTAAGTAATTTAAACAAGAAATATATATAGGCCTGCTTTTTGATTGTAAAGGGTGTCCCATTTTCGTAGGTTTTACGGGGTTTCCAGCTTATGAGTAGAGATAGAGAGATGCGGTTTTCGCGACACCGTGCTACTTTTCGATGAAACTAAAGAGGCCGCAAACAGATTTGCCCTAACCATTTTAGTTTCCGTGCTACAGGGTGATTTTGAAAATTTGTCATTTTCGGACACCCCCTGTAACTCAGCTATCGTAAAATATATTTAAAATGTTTCAACTGGTATTTATAGATTTTTTCACGTAGAATTCAGTGGCGTACTCAGATTTTTGCTGAGAGTCATAGTTTTTGACATATTGGCATAACCTACTATTTTTTAAATGGGACACCCTATATATTATTTTTTCATCTTATTCTTCGTGTCGAGAGCTTTTCAAAGACATACCATAAGTCATATTTATTTTCATAAATAACATGAAAAAATGCATTTTTCTTTAAACGGATTTATGGCATAGCAGATCAATCGAAATAAGAGAAGGTGGCTGTGGAGCCATGGAAAAAGTTAACAAATATTTATTAACGAAATAACAAAGTAACAGCATCAGAAAAAATTAGGAAGTAGGTAAAAGGTAATAATTATAATTTCATTAAAACTACAAATATTGTTCAAATTGTAGACCATTATGTGTCCTACAAGTGTGACAAACTTTAAAAATTCTTTTTAATGCATTTTCTATTGTAAATGACTGTCTTTGTAACTCTGCAAAAGCGTTTTCGGTGGCCATTCTTAGTTGTTCTAAGTTTTCGTATCGCCTTACATAAACCTTGTTTTCTAAATAACCCCACAAAAAGAAATCTAAAACTGAGAGGTCAGGGGATCATGGTGGCCATCGAACAGGTCCGTGTGTTCTATCCATCTTCCAGGAAAATGGTCGTTAAGCCAGTTTTGACTTATTCTGGCATTGTGGGCTGGAGCTCCGTCTTGCTGGAAATAAATCCTATTTAGTTGAGCCAAGGGAACATCATCCAAAATTCCTAATGCGTCTTCTAGGATTCGCACGTAACCAATCGAATTCAGATTTCCTTCATATATTTGGTAAACTATTTTTCGGTTGAAAATAAAACAGGAGACATTGAATCCAAATCTGCCCTGACGCTTCCTAGGAAAAATAACATGGTTGTTTTCTTGACTCCAAAATCGCGTGTTGTGTCTATTTAAAATCCCTGAACTAGTAAAATGTGCCTCGTCTGACCAAATAATCTTTTTTTCAAAATCGATATCTTCTGCCTTCATATTTATAAACCAATTGCAGAACTCCAATCTGCGCTCTGCATCACCAGGATGCAGATGATGCACAAGTTTGTATTTATAGGGTTTGAATTTGTGCTTTTTCAAAATTTTCTGCACTTTGGTTTTCGGTACACCCGCCTCTTCGTCTATTTTCCTGCAAGATGTTTCAGGAGCTGTCTGAACGAGGGCTAAAACGTTGACCTCAGATTCTTCGTTGTCTTTATTGTAAGTTCGCGATCGAGGCTTGTTAAAAGATCCATATTGGCAAAGATTATTTTTAATTTTTTGAAAAATTCTTTTTTCTGGTTGTCTTCTCTCGGGATATCTAATATAAAATAAAGCGAACCAATAAAGTCAAAATGCAGGAAGATAAAAAAGAACTAACCTGTTCAGATAAAGCTCTGCCGCCTGATCTGCATCTTCATTAGACAATATAAAACATGCGTTCACATCATATTTCTCAAAATATTCAAATTTTTGATTCTGAGCCATATTAAAAACAATAATTATAATAGACGTCAAGAAAAATTTAAACGCAATAATGCCAAAAATGACAGCAGTAATGGCTGCCTGATCATATTTTTGTTGGCGTTGCCATGGCTACCACAGCCACCTTCTCTTATTTCGATTGATCTGCTATGCCATAAATCCGTTTAAAGAAAAATGCATTTTTTCATGTTATTTATGAAAATAAATATGACTTATGGTATGTTTTTGAAAAGCTCTCGACACGAAGAATAAGATGAAAAAATAATATATAGGGTCTCCCATTTAAAAAATAGTAGGTTATGCCAATATGTCAAAAACTATGACTCTCAGCAAAAATCTGAGTATGCCACTGAATTCTACGTGAAAAAATCTATAAATACCAGTTGAAACATTTTAAATATATTTTACGATAGCTGAGTTACAGGGGGTGTCCGAAAATGACAAATTTTCAAAATCACCCTGTAGCACGGAAACTAAAATGGTTAGGGCAAATCTGTTTGCGGCCTCTTTAGTTTCATCGAAAAGTAGCACGGTGTCGCGAAAACCGCATCTCTCTATCTCTACTCATAAGCTGGAAACCCCGTAAAACCTACGAAAATGGGACACCCTGAACAACAAGGTCTTTATTCTGCTGAAGTCTTCTAAGTGAACTTTCATTTATGCTGTAATCAAATTGAATTGGATTACGGGATTTTGAAAAAGTAATGCACGAGCACTTACTAATATTTAAGATTAAACCATTTAAAATTGACAAGCGAGCAAATAGGTCTAGTCTCTAGCTGCAAACATTGACAATCCAGGTAAGTAGAGATATATGTAAATCTTTTAAGATCATGAGCATACATAAGAAAAGAATTGTGTGATAAAAAAAAACTTATGTCATTAACAAACGAAATTAATAATGTGGGCCCTGCAATTTGATTTGATATAAAATAATTAATTCTAATACTCCCCCTCTAAGTATCACCGAGCCCCATTGCCTTAAGTTTCGCCAGTACTAGACCATGAGTTACCCTATCAAAAGTCGTCGAAAAATCAGTATAAATAGCATCAACTTGATTTCCTCTCTCGAAGAGGTTCAAAAGGTGGTCCTTATAAGTCAGGAGATAAGCTATGGTAGCCCAAGCAGGCTGATAACGAACTTGTTCGTCCACAGTTACGCTTTACAATGCCAGGTCAGAGAAGAGAACACCAATGAATAAAAAAAAATTAGAATGGTCAACTGGATACAGATGAATATATAATTTGAATTACCAGATTTAACAATAGCTTCAATTACCAGATTTAAAAATAGGAGTGTAATGTATAAATGCTTCCAGAAATGTGGAAAAACTCCAGGATTCAGTGAGAGCTTAAAAAGAAAGTAGTGGTTTGGTTAATGTACAAACAAATTTATTTAATAAAATAGGGGTACCTCTTCGGGACTGGAGGGAGTTTTCGGATTAGACGATATTATGTTATTAAATATGATAATTAAATGTATCTTTGTTTCATTTAAATTTAGTATCTGAGAAAGATTAGAATATTATCCGGGTATTTCGAAGGCATCAGTGTACATAGTAGACAAATAAATTTTCCGCTTCCTCGCCATTATTGCTAACCCGGTTATTAAAAGCATACAATTTGGATATTTGCTTGATTGTTCAAAATTATTAACATACTTCAAAATTCATTTTGGTTGTTAATTAAATTCGATTCTAATCTGTGTACATAAGAATGATAACACTCTTGTTCCAGAACCCTACATTGCTCTCTAAGCCACGAAAACTTAATCAGTAGGTAGATTAGAATGCTTATATCACGTATGTTTAATTTTTTTATCAACGATAAATCGTCTGAAACCAGGAGAATGCCACTTAGAAATTTTTTTTATGATTATCAGTTGCACGTTTCATATGGCCAATAAAATTTATTAAAAACTACCTTAGTACTGAAATTCCCTCTGAATCTGCATTAACTATTAGGTATTATTTTATTATCGACGAAAAATCAGTACATTCAATTATATAATACCTTTTTAAACATTTTCGATTATGTTGAGAATGCTTATAATTCAAAGTTCATTAAAATCTGTTGGATTATCTATTGATATCTTCTATTGGTCTGGAAAATAATTTGCTTCTATATAGCACTTAAAAGTATGCGTAATATATTTATCAGTTAATCGGCTGCTGAAGCACTTTAACATTAAAGGAGATACTTCGTCAACACCGGTTGCATTGAATTTTAACATCATTTAGACATCGGTTCACTTCAGAGATACCCGTAAGAGTAAAATTACGTAATGTGTGTAATTATTCCAATTATTATTTCTCTTTGTTCTCTGAAATTTTTATAGGGCAGAACCCCTCTACTTCAAAAAAGTTTTTAAATTTGTGGTTTACCATGAAGCGTTGGGTTTTTGTAAATCTAGCTTCGTAAAAAGGCGCGTGCGCATCAAAACGTAAAGTAATATAATTATCAAATAATTTGTTTTTATTATTGATATTAGGTTCGTGCAAAATATTTTCTAGTTGCAAATTTTCCGAGCTTAACTAAAATTGATATATAATAGTTTCCGAAGCATCTATAACGAATAATTATTCCTTGTTAAGTATAGTATTTTTGTATGTTCAAGACGCATAAAACCAATTTATGGTCCGATATAGTATCAGCAGAAATAACTCCAATTTCACTCACCAAGGATCGATCGCTAACAAAAACTGCATCGAAAAGTGTAGAAAAACCAGCGAATACTCGCGTGGGCTCATTTATAATTTGAAAAAGATTATAATTGTCAAATAGTTTAATAAGAGGATTATTAAGGTTAAAAAGATTGACGTTAAAGTCACCCACGCAAAACAATTCATCAACTGTAGGGTATAGAATAGAAAGAATATTATCAAACTAAGAAATACGTATATTAAAATTGGTATTAGGCGGTCGATACAATACTGCGAATGCGTAGGTTTTATTTCTTAATTTAATTTTAAATATGATATGCTCTAAGCATTCTTTGATGGCAAAGTCTAAATGATATTCCATAGCATTTATACTTTCCTATACGACGACACGATCAACCTTGTCGTGCCGGAAAAATTGATAACCTGGTAAATGAAAAATATATCATATGTCATCACCAGTATTGTGTCAAGTTGCAAAATTACAATAGAAAAACCATGAAAACCTGTAAAAAGAGAACTTACGTTTAAATGTCCTCCCTTTATATTTTTACACATATTAGTTATCTAAAATCAAATAAAATAAACACCAGTAGGTATTATTAAAGTAGATAAGAATAAGAAAACAAAACAATAAATAAAAACAATAATAAAATAAGTCCCTATACAATAAAAAGTCCGTTGATAATCTAACAAATAGAAAGTCACTTAAATTATGCATTTTAGTGTCACAAATAATTATATAATTGAACCAAAAAGAAGAATAAAAAAAAACATTTTATTCTCAGATCACACCCTATCATAACTTTAATATTTGATAGATAATCTTGTCCCAAATTAGCCTGTGATTATTGTTTGTTTACACAGGAAAATATTCATTCATTCATATCTAATTTGAAGGTCACCTCTCATTAATATTACAATTTGACATTAGAATTAGATATGGATAAATGAACAATTTTCTAATAACATATATGCGATGTAAAATATCGAAAGAACCTAAAAGACTAAAAGGTTACAAAAACATGATGTGGAAGTATTGATTTAATTTGCAGCGGTTTTTTTAGACATTTTGCATTATGGCTAAAAGAGCTAGAACATTTTTTTGACGAACCACAGGACGAGACCGAAAATAACTCTCCCTCAAATGACAGTGAATTTTTGGAAGCAAGAAGTCGAAAGACAAACTGAATGTAGTGCTACCGAAAAAGAAAATTCTTCAGAAGCCGCTTAAGGGGAGGACCTATCTAACGGAGAGTTCTTTTTATTGGCAAAAATATATCAACAAAATGGTGTAGGAACAAATACCGTATTCCTCCAAAGCTAAGAAAATCAAGGTAATCAAAATATCCACTGGCGTCACCCAACGAGTGCATGGTATAATGAACGAAAGACGCTTTCTTGACAATTTTTGACATGACTATGATAGACAATATTTTCAAATACACAAATATGTATATTGATCAACTGAGTTCACTACCAATAGTCTAGCGATCGGGATTGCAAATATATGGACAGGCGCGAGTTTCTACATGGGCCTACTATAATTGATCGGTATCAAAAACTCGCACCAAGCTATTGTGAAAGAGATATTTTCTAGCGATGGTGGTGAATTTTTCCAAGCATTTGTCCACAACTACAGCATTTAATGTGAGCGAGTTTACAATAATTGATGAAATGTTGCATCCTTTTAAAGGTCGCTGCGGCTTTATCTCATATATTCAACAACAAGCCAGCAAAATAAGGGATACAGATTTTTGCTCTATGCGACGCCAAAAGTTTTTGCACCTCCAATCTAGGAATTTACAGCGGAAAACAACTAGATGGACCATTTGCAGCCTCAAATTCTCCAACAGATATTGTAAAACGTCTAGTCGCTCCGATAGAAGATTCTAACCAAAATTTGACAGTGGATAACTGGTACACAACGTACCAGTTATACCACTTGCCGACTATTTCCTTACGAAAAACGTAACGGTTTTGGGATTTTGGGTACATCGGAAAAAAATACACCTGAAATGTCAAAAGAATTCTTGCCAGGGCTAAGAAGTCTTGTATTTTTGGATTTCAAAAAGATTACATGACGAAGACGAAATGGACCTTGAAACTAAAAAGCCTCAGATTATCGTCGACTACAACAGTACCAAAGGTGGAGTGGACGTGTGTGCCGTCTACTCGGTTTCTAGAATAACATAATATCGTTCTGTGTGGTTTTTTCAGTATGATAAATTTTGCTCAACTTTGCCTGTCCAATAAGGGCTCATAATAATAAGGCTAATAGACAAGAATCATTGCAGGGATAATGGTATAAAGTCTGACGAATAGCTCATCGAATATTTCATTTCAGTTCATTTTTTCCCTTTTTATATTAATGTTATTTATTTTTAATAATCTGTTCAAGCGTATAGATGAATAATACTGTCTTGTATATTTTTACACTCACACATCAATTTGTCAACATATTAGAAAAGAAACAATCATTTAATAAAGTAAATCTTCATGATGTAAAATTTATAAGCGCTCGCTCCAGGGAAATATAGCGTGCGCCCGCTGAAAGGTTAAAGAAAGCCATATGGCCAAACACAATAACATATTGGAGACCATAAAAAAATGAACGTAATGTTGGTTGACGCCAGCAAAGTAAAACAAAAAGAAAAGACCGACAGACATTGGGAAGGAGACCTTTGTTCAACGGGAAGGACAGAGACTAACTAAAGGAAGAGAGATGTGTGTATGCATATAAAGTAAAATAGCATTTCAATGGTAAGTACTTTTGTGCTAGCAGAATTTGTTGTAAGTAGGGTAATACAGTTCCTTAATGACAGTCTTATGTATTTTCTCCTATCTTAATAATTATTTCCAACCATCTTCTTCAAAACTATGTTGATGTTGGTCTATTATTTATTCAATGAGTCATTTTTGCATGGAAAGATTATGGGCCGAATTTTCCGTTTCTTACTGAAACGAAGAAAGCGTAATAAAATTAAAATCTGCTGTAGAACAGTGGTCTCCGTAGAAAAATAGGCCAAGCTTAGGAAAGCGTAAACTAGATATTGTAACGTTGCAAAGTCCAGCTACGTATCTTAAGAACAAAAACTTACTGTCAGTCGCATCATAACCATACCGTTTTCTAGATATTGAACTATTTATGTTCGGCTTGAAAAGTGAATAAATATTTTTTGCAAACAGTGATCAAAAAGCTTAAGAAAATTTAGAAAGCTATTTGCCACACTTAGTTGCATATAAATGTTTTAGAATATAAAAAAACGTAGTGACTACTATGCTCAAATGCAAATCCTGGCAGGCAATATAGCCGGTATACAATGTGTCTTTAGTACTAGCTTTTGCACTATTATTGCTTGTTAAAAAAATTAAAATCAGAAGAGTTGAGGAAAGTTTTGGCCAACGAAGGAAAAGAAACAAGCCCTTCCGCTCCCTTCTCAAGCTAATAAAGATGAAAAGAATAGCTATCCTCCTGAATACGTTAGGAGGACTTAATATTCGATTGAATTATGTCAAAGATGACTATCGACTCCAGTAAACAAGTTGACAATGGTATAGTGGTCGAGAAAATAGATAAGAAAATGACTATGTATTTAAAAAAACTAATATTTATGTATACCTAATGGTCTCATTTCCCCTACTCTGTTAATAAATCGAAATAAAACACATTCAATGGTTCACATAGATAACTTTCTATGCAACATAAAAGCACTTCAATTAAATTTTACCGTCAGAAAATTATATAGTGTTTCCCACAAAATATTATTTATAGATAACGGAAACACAGTAATTTCCACTGTAATTCACAGACAAATGGTAGCCAATCATAAACCTAGGAAATATTTCGCTGTCGCTAACTCGGGTTGCATAAAAAAAGAACGTACGCCCCGTAATAACAGAGTCTCTAAAGTAATATGTATCTTATTTATTTTCTAATATGTTTCATTACTTTTAAGCAGAGTGATTAATAGCAGCGCGTTGACGAGCCGATTACGAGACACACGATAAATCTTATCTAACATAGTATGTTAATTATCCAATTCGCTAATCATTTAGTCGAATAGCTTTTCGACAAAAAAATGAAGAAATAATAATGAAATGCCATTTATATATTTTATAGTAAATACGTAATTGTTCGTTTACAAGCAATAGTCAATTAACTTTTTTATTAAGGTGTTTAAATAGTAGTCATTTTTGCGAGCATTATTTTATATCCCGAGTTAATTATTTAATAATAGCTATGTTTAATATTGTTAATATGTACATGTATTCTTTGAACTATTAGGAATGTAATAATTAAAAAACTTTTAGCACCGTCATCTTTATTTCAGGATAAAATGTATCAAATGCGATACATATATGTTATGTTAATGTTATAAAAAACTTTTTGCATGGGCTCCTTAAAGAACCCCGCACTGTTGTAATATATGATTTACTAATAGTACAATTTTGTTTCATGTTGCTTAAGAATTATTAGTATATAGTATCAAAAAATAAAACGATTTGATATTATGAGAATAGGAAAAAGTTGCGGCATCATATTTTTACATACACGTCCTACCAACTTTTAAATTTAATTCATGAAACACATTTGGCGATTGGAAGTACAAAAATAATTAGCACCGAAATAATGATTTATTTACATATATGTGAGACTTCGAAAGAAATCCAAATTGTCCAAAAAAGAACTTGTAGTTAAGACAATGGTGTCTCAAGAAATGAATTCAAGATGCTAAGTAGACTTAATGAACATTTAGTCTCAGCTTGGTAATGACTTTAATTTCATTAAAGTAGTACAGTTACACGCGCTAATAGGTAAAGACGCAATAGAAGTTGCCTGTATGTTGATTGACATATTTACTATATTTGAAGTCTCTATTATGCTGCAAAGTGACAACGGCCATGAGTTTAGCAATTTAGGCATAGAAGAAGTTTGTTTAATGTCGGTTAAACGTAAATAGTATACACCAAACCTAGGCATAGTCAGTTTCAAGATTCAATCAAGCGTGCGAACCAAGACATAGAAAACATGCTTTGTCAAAGGTTAGAAAGCAATAAAATAAGTAAATGGTTTGAAGGATTGCAATTTGTATAATCGATGAAAGACAGAGCTTTTGGCGAAGATAGACATTATTAGCCTACATAATTAACCTTAAAATAACTTATATATTTTTGTATTAATATACTCCGATTACTTCTGGATGGCTTGACCAATTTGGACGATTTTTTAACGAACTATTTAGGATAACATCGGGGTGGTTTCATAAAAAGTATTTTGAGAAAAAGTGTAAAAGGGCGGAATGACGACATTTTAAATCTTTTTGCAACTATAACTATGGAATACTTTACCATATTGTTTAAATGTTGGTACGAGGTGTAATTACGAAAAAAAAAAGCAATTTGAGCATATCTTAAAGTAATGGGTGGCCAACTAAGAATGGTCACCGGCTGTATATTGAAAAGCCTTCAACTGACAACTGTACCTATATTTTTATATTTAGAAAATTTAGTTTCGCTGCATTTTAAGCTTATATGATTTAATTTGTGGTTTACACAAAAAGAAGTAAAACTGTATGTGCGAAACACATACAATTACAACAATCTAAAAAATTTGTGGGGTTAACAATATGTTTAGCATAATAATTTTTATAATTTTTTAAGTTACAGCTAGATCATATTTTTTGCTTGGATGGTTTCATGAAAAAAATATTCCCGTATTTCAAATATCGGTGAGGTAAAAATTATTATTTAACTCCTTTATTGGTCAAATGAAATAAAAGTTAAAAATCTCGACGTAATTTTTTTAGCTATTTTACGTTTTCGGTTTTTAAATTCAACTTCCGGTTTACCCTTAAATAGCCGGAAACTAAATTTTTCGCTGATAATTATAATACATTTTAGACAGAGCTCTTTCTCCTGAGTTAAAAAATAAATAAATTTATACTAATATTCACTAGAATTTACGACTGATATAAAGGTCCATTACTACAACATACGTCTTAGTGTACACTTAAAAATGACTGTACAGGGTGTCATAAATTGAAGCCCCACTATTGGGATCTCCTAAACTATAAGACATACAGTCATTAATATGCCATTAAGAAAAATCTGAAAAAATTTATTTATTTGAAAAAATAATCGAAAATCAATACCACTTTCTCATTGCTACTTTTTCCCCTCTACCACATGGCACTTTTTATATACGACGTTTCGTCTGCGAACCTCCGTCATCAACTTTTTTTAAAATACGGACCTGGATTTTTTTACCCGTTTTCGAACGGCCTAGTCTAATAATTTCCTGTGGCCATACACTTGAATGAGACCAAAAACTTATCAATTTCCAAAATTAGATTCGAATAAGGTCCTGGTAAATATACGAAAAATATAGATTAGTCAGAGAACTTCATTTCTTTTGAAGAATCCAAGAATTTAAAAACGTCAGTAGAACAAACAAGTATTTTGTTATTAAATAATAGTATCTCTTCATTTAAATTGTTTCGGGAAAATATCGAAATTCCAAACCAGTTCCGGTACAAAATATAAAGATATATAGTTTTTTAGAAAGAAAGTCTGTGTGCTTGAAAGCGAATGCGTGTTATAAAACTGCCAGAAGTATTTCTTGAACGTTACGTCCCGTAATCATTTATGGGAAATAAGTTGTAATTTTTCATAAGTAGCCATGGACCAATTAAATCTTCGTTGTTTGTATTAATGTGATTTAGTTTGACAGTTCATGAATAGTATTTTCTATTTATGCGCCAAATTCCGTTTTCTTCTTGAACGAGATATGTTGCAGATTTATTATATTTCATACCGAAATTCGAAAATTTCTAATAAGCGGTCTAGACAAGAGTATCCTGAGAGAACTCAGCCACATTACACGTATTTGTTACTCTAGATAAACACAAACTAAACCAAGGAAAAAATACGGACTGTGTATGGAACTAGAAGAGGAGCAAGATATTTTAAATGCTTAAATGTTTTTGAATGTTATATCAAATAGGCAAATTATTAGTATGTTTTCTTAAAGGTTTATAATGTTCCTCGGTCCTCAGTCAGTGTGCAAACGAACAAGAAAAACCACGCATGAAAAGAGAACTGTCTTTTTGTATTTTTCTGAACATTCAAATTTTAACTTTTTATTCCTTAATGGTTAGTATGAAATGAATGTCCAATTAATGTGTAAAATAGGCGACCATGTATCCAAAAAACACGAAATTTCTTTAAAGCCCAGCTTTTTCAAATTTGATTTATTCTTATAACATTATCTGCAAACACTTAAGAAATGATGAATACTTTCTTGCAGCTGTTTTTGTTTTATATTTTAGCTTTTAATGACTATATACGTTTTTGTTGTTTTAAATTTTTTTGATAAAACGAAAGGTTTGTATTGATACAGAGCGGTTAATGCACTTATTGAAACCCCGTTTATGCAATATTTGGTTCCAAATACATCGGGTTTTCATCCGCACTAATTATCCTACCGCCACTTCAATCTTTGAAAAACCCTTTATTTTTATATACTGTGGATACTTTGGCCGTTTTGAGTTGTATTTCCTATACCTAAATTCAACTGTTTTAGAGAAAATGACGCTTGAAAATTGACATATTTGACCCTTTGAGATTATATAACTTCCAAACGGCTTGAAACAGAATAGATTTCACTTTCCTGTTTTAATTTTCAATTATCTATTTTGCCACATTAGTTTCTGATTTAACAGAAGTACCATAATTTGAAATATCCTGTTTTCAGAGGCAAGAATGTCAATTTTCAAGCCACATTTTGTTAAAAACAGTTGAATATGGGTATAAGAAATATAGCACAAAAATACTAAAAATGTCTTTCGAAGCAATCTATTAATTAGTTCTTTAGATATGTCTAATAGACCATAGAATGGTTTTTAATTGACAACCATGTTACATGTTTTAAAGAACATTTTCAGGGTGTATATATATATATATATATATATATATATATATATATATATATATATACATACTTTAAAATATTTTTTTTCTTAAACCGGTTTGCAAAATATTAAATAAATTAATAATATTAATAAAAATACCGATTCTAAAAATGAAATTAGAGCTACTTCATGTAATATTTTAACAAATTTTATGGCAAAAAAATCTATCCAAAACAAAAAAAATTCTAAATGATAATCCTAACTTAATGATTGTAGAACCCGATAAATCAAATAAAACGGTAATCATGAAAGTTTTATTACATTTTTATTTTCGGTCCCAGTATTTCGAAAAGGCTTTCAGATAAACTTTTGAAATTTGGTACCTTTTTAGAGCACACTTGGCGCTCTCGAACGGCACTAAACGGATGTTTGTTCGTTTTTGGTTATTGGCCTATTAATGAAAAAATAAATTTTTTCCGAGTTTTTAGAAGTAGGTCAACCAATCAAAAAAGTGGTGGGCGGAGCCCGCTTAACCCCCCCCAATATACTCTACTTTTGCCATGAGAATTTTTCTTTTCAATTTTTAAACCTCGTTTTTAAGTCAAAAACAAGTGTCCATTGAACGCCCTGTGGCATCAAAAAGGTTCAAATTTTCGACGAAAACAAAAAAGATTTTGAAAAAGCATCGATAAGAGCAAAAATTCTTATAGAACGATTTTTTCAAAAACGTGTGAGTAGATTATTCAATATTGTTAATTTTTTTTGCGGTTATTTTTTTTTGTTTTACAATTTTCCTGCTACAATAAAGCATTCTTTTGTTTGTTTGTAAAAATTAGTTTTATTGAAAATAGCCATTGAGACAAAATCAATGACGCGGCAAAAAGGTACAAAACTGCAGCTAAATGCTTCAGGAGAAAAACTACTATAAATACTGTATTTTTTTCTAAAAGCACACCGATGTCTCGATGTCTTGCCAGAATGTCGACTTTATAGAATAAAAATTAAAAAAGTTGTAATTTTTTGAAAATTCAGCTAACCACCAACGGTGCCCTTACTTTAAAGCTGAATATAGCCGAAGTTCTTACTTTTTTTCACACAAAAGCAAAACGGATTCAAAAACTTAAAAATATTTTCTACAACTTTCCAATCTACTATTTGCTTCTATGAGGTATCAAAATATCATAAAATCAAACTTGAAAAAATTTGGACGAAATTGGGCCGCTGTCGCTCGGTAATGGGACGTCGGGGAAAAACACGTCTATGGTTTCGGTCGTAGACGATAAATAGGCGCATCTTCTGGTAAAAACAAAATTTTAATACTGCTAATAATAAACTAAGCAGTGCCGTCCGATATGGGCACGTTTTTCGAAACCCCCTTGAAACACGATTCCCATCTAAAAAATCTCGAAAAATTATATATAAACCAGCAATACTGCATGGCATGTCACTTCAAACAAATAAAAAAGTAAAAAAATGGGGTAAATTTGGAGGTTCGATAAAAAATTTAAAGGAAATTTGAAATCAAAATAGCTAATCTATGCCAGAAATAGCGGGAAAGCCACCGAAATTTAAAAAAAAAATTATCCATTCATTTTTCGCATATTTCACTGATTTTTTCAAAAACAATGTTCCTGAGGAGAAAAATTTACTGAGCCCAAAACGGAAAGTTAAAAAAAAACACATCGAGAGAATTACACTTTGGTTTATACAAGACGAGCTATTTAAAACTAAAATTTGAACTTTCTGCCATCTTTTCGACCAATGCTTCACGCCCGGCCCTATTTCATCTAAACGGTTTATCCTAGGCGAACTTAGCAAATACGCCGAATAAACGCCTATATTTTCTCTAGAGATTGGTATTACATTCAGACCGATCGGTGATAAAACTGACTTTTGAGATATTTTTGAACTATTGCATGCACAGGTTGGCTTTTAGTCCTCGTAGGACGTATCGGAACCACTTGGGAAAAACAAATGAGCAGAACGAAAAGCTTCATATTTTTTCTACAAGGCATAAATTTATTTACATTTCTTTTTGTCCCATGTCAAAAAATTGGGTAAAATGTAGTTTTAAACAAAAATTACCCATTTTTATTTTGAAAGTTCTATTACTTGAAAACTTTTAAACCTATGGAGTTGTGTTTGACAAAACCAGAGTAAAGCGTGGGCAAAGCCGCTGTCACAATTAAAATAGTATATTTTTAGATAATTTTGATCTAATTTTAACGCCTCCAAAATGATTCTGTGTATTTTTGAAATTGGCAGATCAAAATTTGAAGTTTTTAGGAACGTAGCAATCTAAGGTACAAAACCTTCCCCATTTTTGTAAAAAACTTTTTTGATGAGTTGGAGTAGCGAAATGCTTGCCTGTAATTGGGTTCAGGATAAATGCATTTTTCAGTGTAATATAGGAAAGGATTTTTGACACTTTGGCACGTTTTTAGTATACGGGCTCAAACTTTCTAATTTTTGAGTGCATTTATGATAGTATATGTTTAAAATAGGGAACGTAATATAGTAAATACGAATTTCGTTATTATACTATTCGGATAAGTAGTAAAGCATATATAATGTTATACAGGGGCAGTAGGTATGTATAGAATATTTTTGATAATTTATTACCAACTTTTGGAACCCCGTGCGAGTTTTTATACGTTATATACCAGACAGGTAGATAAATTTCACGGTTAAGGCTCATAAATACATACAATAGTATTTAATACGGATTTTATTTACACTTGGCGGGAAAGTAGTAATATAGCATATATAAGTTATACAGTGGTTGTAGTATAAACAAGATTGGAATCACAGAAATATTCAAAAAAAATAAGTTGGGTTTTCTCGACATTTTAGTGTTTTTAGGTTACGAAAAAAAAAGAAATGTACGGATGTGTGTATGTAAAAAAATGAGTCAAAAATAACTTGACAACGACCAAATTGATTCGTTTCAAATACCCAACCAAAAATAGACTAGGTCAGTGTCTCACTCAGAGAATTAGAATGTTTTTTCATTATACAGGGAAGCCCAAAATTGATGAGGCAGCCCCCTGATAGAAAAAAAAATTCAAAAAACGGGTTTTACTATTTGATGAGATTTTTTTGACAATTTGGTAGGTTTTCAGTATACAGTTAAAGCATATATTATGTTATACAGGGAAAAAGGTTTTTTTTTGGTTGAAGAGCTGTATTTGTTTTTGCTAGTGAAGTGAAGGTTTGGGTAATAAATAGCCGAAATTTTGGTTTCGCACCAGTGAATTTTCAATTTTTTTTTGCTTTACTGAAATGTTTATAGGATCCAAAATATCGAATTGGGGTTTTCGATACTAATATATTTCATGTAAATTTTAGGTGCGTAATTTACAATAAAAAAAATTGACAGCTACAAAAAATAGTTTCTCCTTCTTGACTTTTGAACTGCTTAAAATGGTTAAATACTGTTTTTACAGATTTATCTGAAATCTAGTAGTATATTTTCTTTTTTTAATATTTTGACAGCTGTCAAAAGATCGTTCTTCCTTTGTGACTTTTGAACTCCTTAAAATTTTTAAATGCAGTTTGGAGATGTAACTTTTTGTGGCGTTCTTTATGAAAAAACATTTTTTCCGTAACTTCTAAAATACTCAAAATGTTTGAAATACGGTTTTCACAGTTCCATGTAACTTTTAGTGGCGTTTTTATTTAAAAAAATATTTCGACAGCTGTCAAAAAACCGTGACTATTTAACTGATTAAAATTTTTAAATACGGTTGTCATAGAGCTTGCGATTGCAGGAGCCAAATTTTCTAAGTATATATTCAGTGCTTTCTCCGATATGTCTAATAGGCCACCAAGTGTGAGCAATAAATAACCTCATAATAATCTCAGTGTCTATAATCCCTAAAATAAATCCTCACTTCCCAAAAACAAAACAACAAAAGCTATTTAAGTGTGGTTATAGCATTATTTTAACAACCCGATGCTTTCGAAATGTAAAGGCCTGGCGCAGAGCTGAAGCCACATTCACGCCTTCTACCTTTCCTTATTTCACGTTATCGGAAAAAGAAAGTACGAACATTTGAATTGTGATGTTATTCAATGATTTTATCACTGATATATAAAAGGGGTGTAAGAAAATTAACTATAATACGTATAATAAGGTATTTTATGCAATATTTGGCCTTTGGTAGTATTTAGAGTTGATGACATTCTTCAGTCTACGATGGAGATTTTCTAAAAAAGTGGAACCTCATTCCCTTTTTTTTTCTTCTTCAAGTTCTTCGAAGTAAAGCATAAGACTCAAAGAGTTATTTTTCAAATCTTTTCGATTCCCCATTAAAAGTAGGGATGATTAATCGAGCTTAAGCTCGGTTTAATTGGGTTGTGCATCCCACTAGGATGTTTTGTGGATCTCACTAAGACTTTGGTTTGCAAATTGAGTAGACCAATTGCGGATTGATTCGGACTAGGCGCCATAGCTTTATAAGTTGGGAAGAAGATCGAAAAAACCACATTGGAAACCGTCCCGAAATTACAAGGCAAAATCCGTACTTGATAGATGTTATTATATTTGACTCTTTAGGTATAGGTATAAAACTTGGTATGCAATTTTTATTTTATTTGTATAAGGGAGTAGATTTTAGGACACTGTTTGTCGAAATATAGTGTTTTTCTGGTTCTATTTCTAGTAATTTTCTTTAAATTATTATCAATTCATGTCAGGGCATAGGAAAGAGAAAAAGAGGGATTATTATATTCCTACCATACTAAATTAAAATATATCATGAAGGACATCAATAGAGATTGGTTTAATTAAACAGAGTGAATAGATTAGAATAGAAAAATCATTGGAAATTTATTTTTCTTGTCAATATATTTTTTCTTTGGTTTCCTAAATTTACCAAAAAATATTAAACCAGATGCAATATTTCGAAATACCCTTTGAAAACAAGAGAAAAAAACCAGATTGTTACATAAAATTGTCCTGGACAACATAAAATGAAGTGTAACATTCAATGGAATCCCTACATATTTTGTATCTAAATTATCATTCCGTTTGCAGCTTAAACTCAGTTCTATCTAGGACCGATAAAATATTGTTGAATGATTTATAATGCGTCTCGTCCATGTACTGCAACTAGATCTGCTCAATAAATTTATAATGGGAGCCTTGTATCTCTTGTAAGTGAAATATATTTCTATTCCACCTGAGACATTTTTCTTTGATTCGTATGCAGATCAAAGCATTGAAATAAGAGAATTACAAAAATAAAGTAAATACACTCATTTTTTATTGCTAAAATTGTCAACTAGTACGTTACCTTTTACCTAGTTTTGTTTAGTTTCTAGATAGATAGTATTTAATTGTAATATTTTTGTTTTTTATTTATATGTATTTCAATTCCCTGGTACAAATAAATCAGTAAAAAATGCAGTCGTTGTGTTCTGCCTCGATGTAAATTTCGTCCCCCTGTATTTTTGTAGTTTTTGTAGCTTTACTATTTTAAAAGCAGTTCAATAAATTTTAACTGCAAATAAATTTTTATTATAAATCAATAAGTACAACTTAAATTCCTCTTCTGTAATATGGATAAAATTGTAGAAATAAAAAACAAAACTCTTCATTCAGTTTAATTCGCGGCATTTCGTTGGTTGATTACGGACAACTATTCAAATGTACACTAAGAAGTATGCTTCATCAAAGATACATTATTCATAGGATTATGCACAAAAAAATTACTTTTATGTGGTTTCAGGCTAAACTGAAAGTTAAATTTAAAAACCGAATATATAAAATAGCAAAGAAATGTAAGTTGAGATTTTGAACTTTTATTTCTACTTAAGCATATGGGGGTAAAATTCAAAGGCCTCGTCTCCTCGACTAACTTATTTACAAAAATTTTTTTGTATAACACTATGAATTGTTAGTAATATCATTTTAAATAAAATAATAAATCATTCTCTAATACTTTTCACATAATTTTTACTTCCGCCATTTAAAAAATATTGAAATATTTTTTACCAAATGATCAAAACAAAAACATTGTCTGGATGTAACATAAAAAATATTAGATTAAAAAATTATTATCCTAAACATTTCGTTAACCTAACATAATTTTTAAGCATATGATTCGCACATACAATTTTACTTCTTTTTGTATAACCTACCCAATAAAAAAAACTTAGAATGCAGAAAAATTGCAAAATAAATTTCCTATAAATAAAAATATAGGTAACTTTCGTAATACAACTTTCAATAAAATAAAATTATTAAAAGCAATAAAAATTCCACTAAAATGAAAATAACTTGTGTTATCTTACGACTATTAACATATTACAGGTAGATTCATTGTATATAAATTATACATACAGCTAGCTTTACTCGAATGGTTTTTATCTATAGTGGGCGACTGAATAATATAAATCTTCTCCCTTATTTCTATATTGTTAAACACAAAATAGAAGATTACTAACATGAAGAAAATGATGGCTCTCGGGACCGTGTCAAGTTGGAAATGATATCCGACGTTTTGACTTATATTGAGCGAGGCATCTTCTGGGAGCTTTACGAGATCTGAAAAATGAATGAGATCAGAGATTCAAGCGGACATTTATCTCCGGTTGTGACCCGGTGTTAAGATCAGTTATCACGTTTATAAAATCCTGGAACTAACATAACGCAAAAAACTTCTTTTTCTTTTAGAATTTTATGCCCAGTCCGTATGGTGTTCAACAACACCAGATTGAATAATAACTTTCTTTTCAATAAAATGTCGAAAAAGTGCGCTAATATTTTAGACTATGAAATTAGGTAAAATATTTTTAAAGAGTATAATCCGCTACAAAATTGTGACAAAAGAGTGGTTTTGTTGCCAGTTTAATTACTGCTAATAAAAAAAATTAACACAAAAAATGACGAAGAAGCTAGCAGAAATAAAAGTTATTCAATTGTAAATTAAGAAATATCGATCATTTTAACAGAAGAAGGAGAACTCACTCCAAGCTATAAAATTGCGCAGTTTCAAAAGATACCTTTACAAATTGCGAAAGTGTTCATATGTCAATAAGTTAACAGTGTTTGATTTCTGCTCCGTTATTTTTGTCAAATTTTACAGGATTTTATAGTGAAAAAATAGTTACATTGTGCACAAAAACACTCCAATTTTATTCCTGTAAGTAAATACACATTACAAATTTCCAATACATTGCTCTAAACAGTGTAAACCATTTAATTATTATTTCATTCATACCGTTGAAAACACTGCCGCCAGATCTCTTTTTTATTCGTTGTTGACGGTTTAGCAACCGGCAATAAAGAGATTATGGTCGAATCTATGTCAACAACTGACTTATACGGCAAATTGCTGGAAGCCATAAAGCAAAGTGAAAAAAATACCAAGAGTGATCTAGACAAGCTTAGACACGACAATAAAAAGATTCTTGATTTGCTCGGCGACCATACTGCGGAAATTAAGAAGCTGGATTCAAAAATTAATCAACTTTAGTCTAGAAATTTGCAATTTGATAAAATCGAAAGAATAACGTTGTTGTATTTGGTTTGGAGAAAGAAGAAGATAGTGACGTATTAAGATTTGTGATGGAAAAATTTCAAGAATTACCTCAAGTGAACTTAGAAGACTGCGACATTAATAACGTATATTATCTGAAATCTAACAAGGTACCTATTAAAATTGAATTAGTGTCATATATTAAAAAAAGTCTTATTTTGCAATTGCAAAAAGTTAAAGGGAACCAACATTTATTGAATACTCTTGGCCGTTACGTGATGAAAATCCATGATACAATTTTTTATTTTATAAAAACAAGTTAAGTTTTTGAGATTTTCACTTATATATTTGTTGTCAACATGACATGTTTCGCATATACAATAGCTTCTTCAGATGTTAAGGTATAACTAAAATACTACAATGCCAAGATGTAAAAGGTAAACAACAGGTAACAAATATAGGGAAAAACTCAAAGACAGTGGTGTTACAATAAATGAAAAAGCTTAAAAATTATGTGGGTTATATATCTACGACAAAAGGACGGTTTAGTGAAATAAATTTAACAAAGGAGAGTTATTTAATTCTAATTGGTTATTTAGCAAATTACCTGATGATTTTAATTTGTTTATTTCTAGAAATTCAAGCATGTTAAGTTTTATGCCCTTATTTTCGATATGTAGAATTTCAAAATTATTATTAAATGAATAATGTTCAAGTAAAAGATGATTTGCAAAGGTTGAATCAGATTTTGTTTTCAAAGAACTACTTTTATGCTCTGTTTGTTAAACGTTCTACCTGTTTGACCTATGTACGTTTTTGGACAGTCACCGCAGGTTAATTTGTAGACACCTGATTGTTTTGTTTTACTTGTTCTGTCTTTATTATTTTTTATATATTTACCCAAACTATCGTCTGCCCTGTAAGCAACATTTAAATCCTGTATACGCAATAAAGTAGCGATTCGTTCAGAGGGTGATCCAATATAAGTTAAAACTTTATAAAACTTATTAGTTTGATCTTTAATATTAGGATATACTTGACTAATGGCTTTATTATATTGTTTCTTGGCAAGAATATTATTTACGAGATTTAGATCATATCCATTATTGACAGCAATTTGTTTTATTATGTGAAGTTCTTTTTCAAAATTAATATTTGACATTGGAATATTAATTAGCCTGTGAACCATACTATTATAAGCCGCTAATTTATGTTGATAGGGGTGAGTAGAGCTAGCGTGAATAGTAATATCTGTATGAGAAGGTTTATGAAAAATAGATAATTTTGAAATTCTACATATCGAAAATAAGGGCATAAAACTTAACATGCTTAAATTTCTAGAAATAAACAAATTAAAATCATCAGGTAATTTGCTAAATGACCAATTAGAATTAAATAACTCTCCTTTGTTAAATTTATTTCACTAAACCGTCCTTTTGTCGTAGATATATAACCCACATAATTTTTAAGCTTTTTCATTTATTGTAACACCCCTGTCTTTGGGTTTTTCCCTATATTTGTTACCTGTTGTTTACTACCTTTTACATCTTGGCATTGTAGTATTTTAGTTATACCTTATTATACCTTAACATCTGAAGAAGCTATTGTATATGGAAAACATGTCATGTTGACAACAAATATATAAGTGAAAATCTCAAAAACTTAAGTTGTTTTTATAAAATAAAAAATTTTAACCAATATTTATATATCCCATGATATGTGCTATGAAGACCGGCAAAGATACATTGTCTTGAGACAACACCAAAAAGCATTTCGATCCCAAAATTGCCGTACAATAATAAGGGGTAATTCGTTAATGGTTAACGACGAAGTGTATTCTGTAGAAACAGCTTCAAGAATTCTCACGCGTATCTTCTTATCCTCAAATCTGTAGTGATAACAATAGTGAATCATCTGCTTCTGTGGTCACAGACAGGAATAGCTTGCTACTGAATGAATTTCAATCGTCAAGTTCTTCCTCGCAAGAAACTCCCATTCCAAAGGAAATAGCAATATCGGATTCAAAGGAATCAGCTTCAAGAAAAACATCAGCAACAATTTCCCATGCTAACGAGGAACTCTCTGTTAAAAAGCTAAAGTCTAAAGTTGACGTCCCAGCTAAACCGCCGTTATCCTACCCAGGAGTTCTAACAAGAAATAAACAAAAACAATAGACTTTTTCAAAACCACGTAATGTTCTTGCCTAGTTTAGCAATTAACTATATATTTAAGAACATTAATTAATATCTTGTGATTTTTGTATATTATATGTGGCAACGCTGTAATTTTAGTACCTAATATAAATTTAAAACATACTTCTCTCTCAAGCAGCGTGAATAAATTCCAATGATTTTTTTTTGCAAGAATTTATTTCTTTTCTGTTTGTTTCGATTTACTGAATAATCGGTCAAGAATAATGTTTAAGAATAATATAGGGAAAGATAATTTATTGTATTTGTGAGCGTTCAGATACTGGATATACTTAAAAGCATAAGTTTGTATTTTGTTAGTTTTTTGTCGTGTTTTTGATGAGGCTGATCAATTATCTATAGCACAACTTAACATTAGATCGTTAATGCCAAAAATTGTTGATGTTAGAGAAATGCTTTTATCTCACATGTTCGATATTTTATGCCTGACGGAAACTTGGCTAAGAAATGCTATAACTGACTGAGTGTTATTACTATAGACGGGTACAGGCTATTAAGAAGGGATAGGCGTGTGGGGCGGGATGGCGTCGTATGTAAGTATATCAGTAATTTTTTGAGTTTCTCGAGGTATGACTGTGAGATTGATTCAAATTTTGCTTTTGAAAATATGTGGATTAAATTTAAGATGCAAAACAAAAACAATGTAGTCGGGGTTTTTTATAGACCCCCAGTACCAGTAAACTCTTTTTGTATGTATTGATGTATTTGATGAATATGATGAATATTTGGCATCAATTAGAAGTAAGTTTGACTATGTCATATGCTTGGGTGATGTGAATATTGATATGCTGTCTCAAAATACTGCGATATATCAAAGATTTGAGAATACTTTGAGTGGTTTAAATATAGTACAAATAGTTGATCAACCCACCCGAATATCACTAAATAGGATTTCTTTACTTGATGTAATTATTGTTTCGGATAAATCTGCTGTTGCAGGCTCGTATGTAACTCCAATGGATCTTGTGTCGGATCATGATCTTACGGTATGTACATTGCAATTTGGAAACAAAAACAAATCAGGACCTATTTACAAGAACATTAGAGATTTCAGAAACCTTCATCTAAATGTTTTCAAGGCAAGTCTTTCTTCAATACCTTTTAATGATATTTATAGCCGAAATGATATAAATGAGAAAATCGAATTACTGAATTGTTACTTACTAAGACTATTTGACGCCTGTGCTCCGTTCAGGACAGTACGAATGACAAAAAAATATTCACCGTGGCTAACAGACAATCTAAAACTGCTTATGTCGCTTAGGGCTCGACGCAGATGGCTTCGCAGTGGATCCAACGCCCATCATGAATACTATAAATCCATTAGAAACTACACTACTTTGGCTTTCAAAAATGAAAAAAAGGCTTATTTTACAGATAGATTTCGAAGAGCAGGTACCAATGGTATGTGGCGTGAGTTGCGCTCGCTGGATATTACGAGAGAGAAGTCGGACGTAACTCAGCAGCTAAAAGATGTTGAAAAATTAAACGATTATTATATAAATGGTATACCGAAACTTGTAGCTGATCGGGAAATTTTGGATTTCTATCACGGTCACACTGTGCAGGATCGCGAAATATTTTATTTTCAGCCTGTGTCCGAGTTTTAAGTTTTTAGTTAATATTAAAATGTTATTATTATGTTGCCCACAGATTTTACCTCACCTAACCCATATTGTGAATTTCTGTCTTAGTCGTTCTGTGTTTCCTGATATCTGGAAGGAGGCTATAGTATTACCCTTACCAAAGATTAACACACCAAAGAGTTTTAAAGACCTTCGCCCTGTTAGTATTTTACCAGCACTTTCAAAGCTACTTGAAAAGATAATAGACTCTCAAATTCGAACATTCGCCTTTAGTACTAACATAATTCCAGCAGTACAATCAGGATTCAGAAAATGTGATAGCTGTGAAACCACTCTTTTAGCTATAACAGACGATATTTTGCGAGCCAATGATGTTAATAAACTTACACTTTTAACCTTAATTGATTTTTCCAGGGCCTTCGATACCTTGAATCACAATATTTTATTTACCATGTTGCACTATTTGGGGTTTTCGAATTCGGTAATACATTTTTTTCGCTCTTGTTTTACAAATAGAAAGCAACGTGTTAAAATTGCTTGACAAATTTCTAGGCCGTTAGGTCTTTTGTCAGGTGTACCTCAGGGGTCTATTCTTGGGCCACTAATTTCCATTTTATATACGTCTGAAATAATTAAAGCCGTTAAATATTGCCAACTTTATCTTTACTCGGACGATACGCAAATGTATTTTTTTTTTCCACCGAAAGACCTTGTACCTTGTTTAAATAAAATTAACTCCGATCTGGATAGTCTTTATAATTCAGCGTTTAAGCACTGCCTTCAAATTAATCCCTCGAAAACATGTTTGTTGGTATTCGGTTCGACCAAAATGAAACAGTCACTTACTACAGAAATAAAAGTGAGAACGTACAAACGAGGCCAAAAACATCGGTCTAATTTTGGATACGGATCTTAAATTCCGAAGTCATATAAGCAGCTGTATTCGCGTTGCCTATACTAACTTAAAAATGATATATGGCGTGCCAAATTTTCTGTCCAAAAAAATCGAAAATTATTTTATGTGAATCTCTTGTACTTTTAATTTATTTTAATTTAATTTCGCTGACTCTATCTATGGCCCTTTCATTTATTCGCAGACGGCAAGAAGAATACAGGTTGCCCAAAACTCGTGCCTTCAGCTTGTTTATGGAGTGAGACGTCGGCAGCATATTTCACATAAACTAATCGAAGCAAATTGGCTTAATATGAAAAACCGTAGGCGCTTACACTCAGCTATACTCTTTCACAAAATATTACTTTTTAAACAACCTGCATATCTTTACTCTAGGGTCACTTTTCGATCTGACGTGCATACGTTAAATCTTCGCTTCAGGGGCCGACTCACACCTCCCGCTCACAAACACGCATTCTTTAGGTCATCATTTACGTACCAAATCGCGAATGTTCATAATAATCTCCCTGACATATTAAAATCGCTCCTATTATATTTGTTTAAAGACAAACTTAAAAAACAAATGTTAGATAATCAAAGCATTTCTCTAGCAAAAGTCCGAGTTTTCTTCCGTTTGCACTGTCTGAAAAGTTTTATTTTCCTTTTTTTTTATTATCTTTGTGTTTTTCTTCTTCTATAGTTATAATAGTAGTTTTTTAGAGATTGGCAACATTTGGAACTAGTTTAACTATTGCTGGTGCTCTTAATTGTGTATTATACATTATATATGTTTATCTTTAATTTTTTTTTGGCTTAAGATGAAAAACAGAGATCTTCCTTAGGGAGGCTCACCTGATCTTCGGCCTTTTTCCATAAATTATATAGTGCTTTTTTTATTTCTTGTAAAGATGTATGTATTAATTATGGAAAATAAAGACTAAACTAAACTAAACTAAAAAGAGCTATTGGTGATGATATAATCGAATAAGACTTGTAGTTTTGATTTCCAACAAGCTGTTCCCACGCAATTTCTAAGTACCGCCAACGTTGTTGTTAAAATCAGTTGTCTATTTACAATCTTTCGGTCCTTTATTCTACTTCTGGGAATTCTAGCCACTTCATGTGGCTCAAATAAACTACTAGAAGAGAAGACAATGAGGTGGCATCCCATTTGCCAGATTTATAGAATCGATTTCAGAAAGCATGAAGTACTAGTTTATTCTGACACTTGTAGTGGAAATAATAATAATAACAATTATATTGTGACTTTAACATTCCAGGATTCCACGTATATCCAACTCTAAAAGAAATCAACCATACGTTTTTAGTACTGGTTTACATATGCATGCAATTTTATAGTACGGCCCAAAAAATTGTAATTTGATATGCAAAAATCAAGACAAAGGCAGTAGTTAGTCAAGCCGGTAAAAAAATTAATCTTAGTACAAAAGCTTTTAGAATGCGGGATATATGTTGGATTCAGAATACAAAGAATATGAAAAGATTCAGTACCAGTTTAGTTTCTCGAGAGAACAATTTGAAGGAATAAGGTTCTTAAAGAAAGAACAAAACTAATGAGCGAAAAAAAGAAAAATTGGCTTTAAATTATCAACCTAATTGATAACGACGTACAAGAGTTTTACGCTTGATAACGATTAGACATACTACAATAGTCACACCGTTGTGAAAATATTAACACTAAAGACAATGGAAGTTCGATCATTAAGTTTTTTCTACAATCGTATATTATTTACCACTTCAGCATCACAAAAAGATATATTTTACTTTATTATAAAAAATATACTTATTCCAAAAATTCGAAATTTCTGGCACTTGTTAAAAACGTTCGCTTCGCCGAATTGCACATGTATTCTAAGAGGAGACGTGGATCTACAAGATTTGCTTGCAATTTTTTTTACCACTTTTGGTGCCGGAGATATGATACTGGAAAGTTCACCAAAAAAGTCAGCTTCGATGTAACATGAGAGCGGCCGCAACTCTAATTTTTTTTGACAAAACTTTCTGGAACGATGGTCGCTTGGGTCCTACAGAACCCTATTGTGTTAAAATTTCTTGAAAAAGTAACAAAAACAATTTTGAATTTTGCAATACATATTTATCTTTGTGTTCTTTAAGCAGTTCTTCTCGCTCCAAACAGGAACTGAGATTTTACAAAATTGTTTTTTCACTTGTTACCTTCTATTCTAAATTTGATTGGCACTGTTTTAATTCACCATCAACATACTAGATAGATCTGATTAATTAAATTTGTTATATTTTATTTTGTTTTAAAACGATATTTTAAAATAAAATAAAATATTACAAATTTAAGTTTTTATCTGATATTAATGACAGCCCTAAAATATTTCTTTCATCACATTTTTGTTTTTGCTTCGTCATTAAGAGCAATACCGATTCTAACTCAACATTTTCACGTTTTGTTAAAATCTGACTTGTATAATTTACAAAGTTAGTTAAGTTTGCTGTAATACTTTCACATTCTCTTATTTTTTCCATTAAAGCGTCAGTCAACTGCATTTCATTTTCATATAAATCCATGTAATAGGCCACCTGTTTAGAACATTCTGTATATAAATTTTAACTTTTATTATATAGAATCTGATAATCATCTCGCAGAAAAGTATAATCACATTCTGTTGTAGAGACCACATAATTTATGCTAATAACTAAATATATCAAAAAGCAATATTTAATAAACATTATGAGATATATTTTTAAGAAAACGTTAAATGTTATTCAGGCAGGGTTCTAATGTAAAATGAATAAAGACCATTATTACTTAATTATTTATGTATTTATTTAATGTCTTTTAATACGTCATTTTTCTATAAATACATATTTTCATTAAGAGCTTTTCCATTTTTATGCGTTGCATATAATGGCTGAATTTTTTCCAATTTAGAAAACGAGTCTTTGAAATTGTTGCATGGGCTTAGGGTATTTGTTATATTATGATAAAATAAACAAAAATCCACATTTTGATTAGCAAAATATTCACATCTGCATATATAATTTGGAGTAAGTCTTCTTCACAAAAGTAGAAATTGACACCATGCTTGGAAACCTCAAGTACTTTTACGTCACCATCTTCGTAAGTCATTTGCGTTACTTTAACAAAATCACCGCAGGTATAGGTCACATGATTTAAAGTTATCGTTGGCTCATTAAAAAAGTCACCAATTTTCTGCTGAACTGATTCCATTAATGCTTTCCACTAACTGGTATTCAATGATATTTTGGATGGTTTATATGGCTGAGAGAGAATGATTGCTGGACTAAACATTCTGGTTGGACTTAAACCACATCCAATCTCAAATGCATCTACCAGGTATGATGTATGTAAAAGATAAAACTGCTCCCTATTAGACGCCAATCCAAAATCCATTAAACATTTATCCAATTGTAAATTATAATTCTCGACTGAGAACGAACAGTTCTATGTGCCGTATTATTTTACGTATTTGTAAATTGTTGCAGCAAGTTCTACTTATGAATACCATTTAACGTAAATAATTCAAATAGTTTTTCCTTAATAGTACGAAAAACTCGTTCAACAATTGATGCCTTTAATACACTAAATGTGCTGTAATGATGTATTCCATATTTTTTCCTTAATTTTTGAAAGTGTGTATTGTAGTATTCTCTCCCTTGATCTCAAACAAGCTTTTTTGGAATTCTCTTTGAGCGTTTAAATATTACCAGCATGGCTTTGGTAACATCTTGACCGAACTTTGATTCTATTCTGGTTCATAGATACTTTGAGAAACAATCGATTACAACCAAAATGTACTTATATCCTTTGTTTTCCCTTACATACCGATCTAAGTGAGCAAGGTCAGTGGGAAAATTCTCAACTAAACCATACTGTATAAACCTCGTTCGCTTAAATTTAGATATAGCCGGTCTATGTAGTTCATTAACTACTTGTACTCTAGCATTAGTCATTTTAGTTTTGAGTTTTTTATTTTTTAATATTTCTGTTTCCATTTGCGTTGTTATTTGTACACGCTGTCAAACTATAATGGTATAACAAAGCATTAAACTCATATTTTATGAATTTTTAAATTCTAACTCAATAAGTCGACTTTCAAAATCACCCAAATCGATTTTATTTGACGTTTTGTTTCAATCAAATTCTGTTCGAGTTTATTTATAAGGTTAGCAGTGGCGGCGATTTTTGCAAACGGCACATTATCAGCTGAAAATTTGTCTACTTTATTATTGACTGTGATTATAGTATCTAACAGCGCCAGCGCTTTAGAATCTAAATCTTTTATAGTTACACGAAGCTGTTCTAACATAGAATCAACATATTTTTTATTTACATTGTTTGAGTTAAATAGATTAGTATTTACACCTTCTATATTTCTATGAAGTTTCTTTGCTGTAGAATCAACATATTTTTTATTTGATACACCCATCAAATCTAGTGGCGTAAATAGTTTAGTACCTACATCTTCTATAATTGTATGAATCTGTTTTGCTATGGAATCGACATATTTCTTGTTTGCTGCATCATTCATCTCTGTACGTTTTTTAATAATACGTAATATTTTATCTTCAAAATCATAGTTACCATCGATAGTTGGAGTTGGAGAGAAACTTGGATGAATATATTCAACCTGTTTCCTCTTATATTGAGTATTAAAGGTGTTTTTAGCTTAATTTATAGAAATTGAATTACTCCAAGCTCTCTGAACTCATCAACAATACTCATGATTTCATTCATATGATTCCCATTTCCAGCTTTTTGGGAAGCATTCAGTTTTGTTAATCTATCAATCAGCTCGTTTACATCATCATAATATACATACTCCTTAGGTTTTTTATTATAATCTAATAATGCAGATCTTGTCTTAGGTTGAACTTTTTTTAACTGACTGCTGGAGGGAGATGTCAAAGCACGTTCACGTTGTTTTTTACGTATTGTTTATATTTTTTGTGTTGACTCCTTTTATTTGAGATGTTTGATCATAATTTCTCCTGTGAACATTTGTTTGCTTTAAAATCTCCTGATATTGAGCTTCATCATGTCGTACAGGATAAATTGGGCCTTTTAAAAATAATAACTATTACAACCCTCGGGTACCTCTATAAATAATTTCTCCTATTTTAATGTCACTGTTCCGTAAAACATCAATATTTTGTTTACTCATTTTCCATAAGTTTGTAACTTTGTCATGTGTTAAACCATACGTATGATAAATCTTATCTGGTTTAGAATACATATTTATATACTCGCGTGCTATCTTCGGATATTGCTCCAGAAAATCTACATAACTAGGCGAGCGTTCTCTAATAGATTTTTCAAGATCGTTGTTTTGTTGTAATAATGTTTTAAGACTTATTTTTAAACTTTTAGTAAATAAGACAATGATTTTTTGTTTTAAAAACTGCGTTTATTTGCGAACTGTGCCTTCTTAAACTCATTATCTTTAACACCAGTTTAATAATTTACTATAAACTTGAAATTGTTAAACTATTTCAAGCCGGGTGCCATGTTGGTACCTTTAAAACCCGCAATTGATATTTGTGTTTTGTATCTTATTAGTTGGTCGTCATGTATACGCCATATAAACTATTTATGTCACATTTAATAATCGGCAACCTCGTACATCTCTCTCTTACATCTGGCATGGCTGACGTGACATGTTTAATTTATTTTTATTTTTAGCATTATGTAAAAATCGCAATATATAGGCTGTAATCTGTTGAATTTTATTAAAATTAGAAAAACGCGTCAAAAGAGATATGTCATTGATCGAGTGATATGTCAAGGTTACATTTTACTTTCAAGTTCTTTAGGCCAATCTTTCGATAAACTAACAAGCCAGGATGGACAGTGCCACCAAATATGACATTCCTTTAACTTCTCTGGTTTCAACCTCCTGGAAACAACACCATGACAAAACGGTCATAGAGTCTGTCTAAAAATAAGATTGGGAAACGTTTAATTTTAAGGAA
The DNA here is from genome assembly GCA_030620095.1 of Kuschelorhynchus macadamiae. Classification (NCBI taxonomy): domain Eukaryota; kingdom Metazoa; phylum Arthropoda; class Insecta; order Coleoptera; family Curculionidae; genus Kuschelorhynchus; species Kuschelorhynchus macadamiae. The sequence goes on along the minus strand of JAUTXW010002854.1, from coordinate 100,471 downwards.
ATCTTAACTTTATTTAGTAGTTGAGCAAGCAATAAGGCTCCGCATAGTTCTAGTCTAGACAATGTAATAACCTTTAGTAGGGCTAGTCGGAATTTGGAACAAACTAAATTAGTAGTAATGTTGTCAAGGTTGTCTTTACAAACTAAGTAAATACAAGCACCGAACGCAGCCTCTGTGGCATCACTAAAGTCATGTAATGTAATGGTAATGGAACTTTTTAAAAGAATAGGACGTGGTATTTGAATTAAATTTACCAGATTTAGATTTTCTGTAAAGTGTAACCAACTTTCTTGGAAGCTCTCTGGTACGGCATCATCCCATCCAACCTTTATTTGCCAGAGCTCTTGAAGTAATAATTTAGCCTTGACGATACAAGGACTTATGAGACCAAGTGGACCAAAAATTGTAGCTATATGAGATAGTACAGAACGTTTAGTGATGGAATGATTCAACGGAGGAAATGCTATGGTATAATGAAAAATGTCATGTTCAGGGTTACAGATGATTCCTAACGTTTTAACATCTATACCTGAAGATATTATGTATTAGCTAGGTTCACTTTTTAATGATTGGTCATTACTGACTTCTCTATTGAAAACTTCTGATTTATTTGATAGCCATTTTCTGAGAGGCAAACTGGCGTCCAACAAAACCTGCTCAACAGTAGCTTTTAAGAACTGAGCCTGCTCTGTATTAGATGCACCGCCAACGAAATCATCCATGTAAAAGCTGTTTAAAATAGAATAGCGAGCTAAAAGATAAATTTCTTTAGCATTAAGTCAAACTTGGTGTAGGGTTCGTATAGCTAAAAAAGATGCGCTAGCTGTACCATATGTTATTGTGTTTAAGTTATAATGATTTAAAGGGTCGTTAGGATGCTTACGTCAGACTATTCTTTGGAGATTACGCTGAAAATGTCTACGTTAATTTGTCTATACATCTTAGTAATGTCTAATAAATCTGGTTGTATCGTAGGCCCTACTTTTAATACACCATTTAAGGAAATTCCTGTGGAGGTTTTAGAAGAAGCATCGAATACAACACGTAAGCGAGTAGTTGAACTGGAATCTTTAGCGACCGCGTGGTGCAGTAAATAGTTATGAATAGCCTTAGGATTGTGAAGGTATAGATTAACTTTAGTCATATGACCGAGAACTTCATATTCCTGCAGAAAGGCCAATCGATCACGCAAGTTCTCATTGCAAGATAATTTTATTTCCATGGATTTAAGTCGTTTAATTGCAATAGAAAGTGATTCGCCAAGTTCCATAAAGTTTGCCTTTAAAGGAAGCTTAAACAAACATGGACCTGTTTTGTATTGCTGAAAATGTTTACGGAAATGCATTTCACATTCTAATTCTTCATTCGAAAACTTAGAATGTGACGAAGAATTCTGCTCAACTTGCTAAAAACGTTCAAGTTTGTTCGTAAAGAGGATTTAAATTCTGATTGAATAAGCAATTAAGTGGGCTTGACGAAGTTATTGCCATGTGATTTGCATTTGGCATTGTTATAAAGGACCCACTAATACCCAACCAAGTTTTGTATTCTGTGAAATCGGCATATTTTCACCTAGCTCGAATTTTCTTGAAGTTAGCAAAGAAAAGAAAATTGAATTACCAATTAACATATCTATTTTATGGGATTCATGAAAATGTGGATCTGACAAAGGAATACAACTAGGTATGTTTAGATTTGAAGGATTAAAATTAAACTGATGTAGATTTCCAGTTTTCCTGTCTAGGACTAGAAATGGTAATTGGAATGAATATGCATTATCAATAGATTTTATAGATGCATGAGTTTTTCGGTGAATGTTTAGAGAAGCTTGATTTATACCAGTAATAGGTATATCAATTCTCAAGAAATCTAGTCTACGCCTTTGAAGAAATTCAGATGTTATAAAGTTTGACTGAGACCCCGAATCAAGTAGTGCTCTGCATTTAACAGGTTTGTTGTCAATGTCATGAATGTAAACTTGAACAGTAGAAAGTAAAATCTGACTAATATGTGTTGTGTTTGATAACAATGTAGTGCTAGTAATTTGTGCTACTAGCGAAGAAACTTGCGAGAGTCTATTAACATTGGAATCTTTATGTTGCAACTACTTTTGATTGTTATTATTATGATTATCTAAAAGAAAGTGATTGGAATGTAATGCTGTATTATGCCATTTTTTACATGTTTTGCAAAGTTCAATATATCTTACCTTGGAAGCAAGAGATAGTAACTTCGAACATTTGTATATGAGATGTATGTTTTTACAAAAACTGCAAATTATGTTATCATTATTATTTGGATTTACGTTGTCGCTTGTAACAAGATGCGTATGAGGCTTAAACGACTTATCTTTAGAAGCTATATGTCTTTGGCTTTCCCTGGTTTCCAGGGTCTCAAGTATCTGAGCTTTATTTTTAAAAAAATCTGGTAATAATAATGTTAATAATTCTGGTAATTTATTTGATTTTATAGACCTTTCCCATTCACGTTTAGTATGATGATCTGGTTTATTAGTCAATAAAAATATTAAAATGGTATCCCAAGGACTAATAGGTTGCCCAAGAGACTGTAAAGCTCTTTGATAAAAATGTGTCTATTATCTTTTGTAGCATAAAATGACTTTCTTTTACTATGACGGGGGGCTCAAAATACCTTTTATATAACTAAATACAATAACTCGTTTATTCTCATATCGATCTCTTAAAAGTTACCAAGCTATATTAAAGTTGTCCCTCGTTACCTCGAGGGAATGAATTACCTAAATGGAATCGTTTCTTAGAGATGAGGGTAAGTAATAAAATCGTTGAATATTATTTAGTGAATGATTAGCAAGCACGAGAGCTTTGAAACCTTCATAAAATGGCAGATAACATTCATATGTACCACTGAATTGTGGGTTATAAAGGTACCAACATGAAAACTGCCTATTTTAGGTAGCAAAACTATATCAAATATTATTCTCGAACTAAATTGAATTATCGAGTTTTTTACCTTTTTTTGTCAAAAGAAAATAGGGAATTTCTAAGATAATGTTCTGTTAATATGGTTATTAACGGCCTATGGTGAACCGAGTAAATCAGAACCACCTTTTTTATCAAAACCGTTTGAAACATTTTCACTATTTCTCGCGTGTTTTAAGAATTCTACATTGCTAGGTTGTTTTTTTATTACGGCAAAAATAAGAGAAACTTACATGAATGAAAGATTCCAAAACCTGGTACTGATCCGCCTTAGTCCAAAACTGGTTTTAAATACAACTTATACGAAATTTAAATCAACATACCCTGCAGGGGTTGGACAAAAAAGAAACTTGTTGCAGCGTTAACATTTAAGAGCATTAATTACCCAAGAAACGCTATGAAACCACCAGAATAAAAAATATCAATTTGATATTTATGCAGACGATCGTCAATCATAAAATTTTAAAGTTGCCCCGTTACCATTGCCAACATAATGCAATAGAAATGATGTGGTCACGAGCTAAAAGGTATTATGACGTAGAAATTTTGAAAGCTAAAAATAACACCGCAAATAACGTCCTTCATGTATGATCCACAATTATATCAGGTGAGGTGGGGTAACTTTAAAATTTTATGACTGAATTTAAGAAAGTCATTCACATTAATTCATTTCTACTTAGGTCAAAAATCAGTCTGTGGAAGGTCGATCTGGCGCAGTTTAACGTTAAGATTAGAAGAAACTGTCGGAAGGTTTAAAGAATTTTGTAGACTAGCCGCATGATTGTAAATAATAGATTTGCCTAAGCCAACTAACCAAAAGTAACGCTCTTCAAAAGTTTCTCTCTCTAAGCTTTCACCCTTCTCATCACTAACTAATTTTATTTCTGTCTGAATCTTTTCAAATTCGTACCAGGCATCATCAAGTCTTCGCAAAACGCTCATCGATTTCACTGATTTTGCCGTGATTCACAACATCACCAATAAAAGTCTGAAAACGGGCTAAATGACCTTTAAGAACCTTTCCTTGTATCTTAAGTTTACGAAGTACCTCTGCGGGTCCAGCCATGCTTAATTTATTTATTTTTTTCGAATTCAAGGAAAGGAGAAAGATTAAAGAAGTGACAACAATCTAATGCCGCGATGACGCGACGTACGAGGACGTTCTAATATGGATGGAAATGGAAACGCAATTATGGTATATTTTTAATAAAAATGTGGCTCATGTTTTCAGCCGTGAAAAAAGTTGCTTGCGAGCGCCGCTAACCGCGGTCTTGGCTCACTGTGCTGACAATGGCTGTTTTTTTGAACTTTCGCGATTTGTCGACTCTATTTGATTACGCGGCTCGAAGAACTATGTTGTTTTGTTGTAATAATGTTTTAAGACTTACTTTTAAACTTTTATGTATAATAGCGAAATATATAATTTCTGCAGGTGCAAAACGGCCTACAAGAAGAATTGCTTTCGATTATGTCACAGGGGGAGTAAACTTTTAGTAAATAAGACAATGATTTTTGTTTTAAAAATTACGTTTATTTGCATACTGTTCTTTTTTAACAGCGTCACGTCAGCCACACCAGATGGAAGAGAGAGATTTACGGCGTTGCCGATTATTATTAATCTGTGAAATAAATATTCGATCGCGTACACATGACGACCAACTAATCACATACAAAATACAAATATCAATTGCGGGTTATAAAGTTACCAACAACTGTCTTGTAGTTCTTGCTTTGAGGTATTAACAAAGACCTCATCATCACGTTCTTGTTTTCTTTGGCTACGTTCCAACGTTACTGATAGGTATTTTTTCCTAATAGTGTTTGCGACATCAACATTTTTTCGTTTAATGACTTTATAATTTCTACTTAGAATTGGAGGCATGACTGTACGTTGATTACCTGAATTATATTAGATGTTTAGATCTGTAGATAGGGTCAACAGCCGGAAAACAGACTGACCTACAGATAAACAGATCGACTTACAGATACAAACAGACAGATTAATGAACAAACATATAGACTGGCAGATAAAGACAGACGGATAGACCAACAGACCGACAGATAGACTGCATGTATGAATTTTGCTTAATTTTAATAAGATGTGTTCTTATTAATAGCACATCGCAAACTAATTGCAATAATGTAATTTAGGGGATTATATAAGTATCAAATTTACTCCTGTATCTTCCCTTATTTATATCATCTTTCATAATAACTAAAAAACCATATTTTTCCTTCCAGCATTCCGAGCAAATACTTTTAAAAGTTTCTAAAGATATATCCGTGTTAACATGATCACTATAAATATACTTGAGATTCGTATCATCCTGCTTAAATAGTATAATCGTATTAGCGTTATCACGGATTCATGGTTTTGGTATTTTAGAATATGTTTGGCAAAGATAAAATGAATCAATATTATTTTGTCTCCCCATGCAAAAGTAATTTCTTATCCTATCTTGCTTATCACAGGCCACATCATTGAATATAAAAATGGATTTTGGTTTAGCTTCCTCGGGATCCATAACCTTATTTTGTCGTTAGATGCGTAATATTTTCCACGAACCTAAAACGTGTATTGTCCACGAACTTAAAACGTTGTTGTATTTTTGTATTTTTATTTTCATTCAATTATCAGTTTTAATATGTCTGAAAATTGTGAAAGTTGAGTTTAAACAGTTTGTTGTTACACCAGTTACTAGTGAAAGTGGATCTAGCGTTTTCGGAGGGTTTTTCATGTATATAATTAATTATTAATTACATCGATAAAATATATAAACAACGTGAGATGCATTCAGTGTTGCCACATATAATTGTACAATTCATTACTAAATACTACTATCAGTACAGTACAATATTCCGCAACAAGTCTTGTGACGTCATAATATACAAACGGAAATGGTAAAAATAGTACGTTTCATCTGTACAGTACAATACACTGCAATAAGTCTTGTGACGTCATAATATACAAGTGGAACTACATTCTTTTTTTGTTGTTCAATTCAAATCTAATATTATGAACACCTTCATTTGCTCTAACTATAAATGCTAATGTGTTTTTAAGGCCCGCCCACAGGATGAAGAGATATTTGATGCCCATTGCGACACATGCAAATTAATTTTTTGTAAAAGATGCGCGCGTGTTACAACTACAGAATGTCATTCCATTGCTCTGAGCCAAAAAAATATTGTTTTTCGTTGTCCTGGCTGCAGGCCGTTATTAGACGCAATCAAAAATTGACTGTTAAAGAAGGAAGCCCTTATTTTCAATTCACGGGAAGAAAAGGATGACATCGAAAAGGAGCTTCGAGATACAATTGAAAAGCTTTCAAATGAACTCAAGGCAAAAGATTCCTATATCAATCGTTTGAAAAGACGTACGCAAGATTTCGAGGACTCGATATTCACTGCTGACAAAAACAATACGGAGACGATTGGCCAACAGAAAAATAGAATTTCTACTCTTGAAGGTGACCTGTTGAAACTGAAGAAGTCTAATAAAGATCTTCTTGACCAAAGTAACAAGTTAGAAGACAGAAATAGCGATCTTAACTTAAAAATGGATGAACTGAACGACCTCAAAACAAATTTGCTAAGTATTATAAAGACCCTTACTGTAGAAAGTGAAGCATAAGCAAGCAACCTTAAGAAGGCTAACAACGAAGTTTTTACGCTTAAGGAGAACCGCATACATAGATCATGCACCGATAAATGAACTCAAGATGGCGATGGTATTAATACACTTGCAACAGATTTTGGTGACTCTTCTAACAACTCAGCCTTCGCCATCAGCTCGGAGCCAGAATAGGAATGGATAATTACTAAATATAGGCGGCCAGTGTGCCAGAGAAACTGCGCTAATGTTTAAGGCTAAGACGAATAATATTTGACATTAACTGCCAAACTGCTAAAAACTTACTTGTTCATGCTTGAATCAATCCGTGTCAACCACTAGGCAGGAACTTCAGTAAGAACGATTATATAGTCTTCTTCATGTCGGATTATAATGCTGTAAAAGGCCGGCTAATTATCAAAGAAGACATACATTTTTTGTTAACAGCTACGTAAAACACCAATTTAATTGTTGTTGGCTCTAAATACCACATTCGTAGGCCGGTCCTTAATGATTTTTACATAATCAAAATGCTCTGTTTAAACAGTGTCTCCAAGAAAAAAGTGGCGTGTTTGTACCACTAACTTGCGCAACAAAGAATGGAAATCTTAATTATGACATCAAACTATGATTTTATGACTTTCACAGAAACTTGGCTTGATAAGGGCATTCACAACCAGGAAATATTTACGTCGGATTATGTTATGTATAGGTCAGATAGGCAGTATAAAGTCTTGAACTGTACCAGAGAACGTGGAACTTTAATAGCTGTTAACTCAAGCATGACTTTGAAGATGCGTGAGTTCTAGTTAGAATAGATGGACAAACAGTAGTTCTTGGATGCGTCCATTTCCCTCTAGGTTCACCTCTAACGTCATATAAGAGTTTCTTACAAACAGTGGAAAGCATTAGAACAAGATATAAACAAGCAGAATTAATCATATCAGGTGATTTCAATTTATCTAAGACATAATGGATAATGGTTTTTTGATACTTGACCTTCTTTCTGATGCTGCAGACATCTTGATCACCGGCATGTTTCTGAATGAACTACACCAAATTAATCATATCCCGAACGAATATGGCAAATACTTAAATTTGTTTTTTTGCGATAATTTTTCAGACCTCGAGATTAAGCGTGCGCACATGCCTCTTAGCAATATTGTCCAGCATCATTTGCCTATGGAAGTATACTTTTCACTTACAAATAACCCCACTTTAGACCTTGAAACACACATCGAACACATGATCCCCAATAACATTAGACATTTTTGGTATTACGTTAACTCTCTCAAGAGGGACCACGGTAATCCAAAAAGTATGATTCATAACAATACCACAATACCGTGTTTATAATCACGGAGATCGCGGATGCATTTGCTGAGCATTTTAAATCTCTTACGTGGCTTATCCGGTAGACAAAAGCCATCCAATAGTTGAAACGGAGTGTGTCACACTATCTCGACACTCTTTTACATCCGATGAAGTGTGTCAGAAATTAAAAAATTTGGACCCAAGAAAAAGTATTGGATTCGATGGAATATCTGCCTTATTTCTTAAAAACTGCAGTTCTTCACTTGCAGGCCCCTTAAGCCAGATTTGTCAACTTTCATTTAATCGAGGCGACTTTCCAAACATGTGGAAACATTCCTAGATTGTTCCAATATTTAAATCTAGTAATAAAAAGGATGTGAAAAATTACACAGGTATTTCCTTGCGACCAATTATGTCCAAGGAGTTTGATTCCATAATAACCGATGAACTGTAAAATATTTCAAGCTTAACATATCATAGGATGAACATTCATACCTGACAAACCGCAAACAATCCGTTAAACTTGGAAATGTTATGCCTTGCGAAGAGAGTGTAACGTCGGGAGTTCCGCAGGGCTCACATCTGGGACCCATTCTTTTCTTGATCTCTATCAATAGCGTTACATCAGTTTTCCATAATTGTAGATGTCTCCTCTATGCGGATGACCTTAAACTGTTTCCTGCCGTTGGCGATTTAAATGATTGCCAAAGTGTTCAGGGGGAACTGAATGACTTTGTCAAAAGGTGTAATCTAAAGTTTATGGACCTTAATATCTCAAAGTGTAAAGTCTTGCGCTTTTCTAAGCGTAAAGTTCCCTTGCTGTACCAGTACTCTATTGACAATATTGTTTTAGACTCTGTAAATGGTGTTAACGACCTAGGTGTTGTATATAGTGAAGATTTAACCTTCAACAAACATATTGATAGCATAATTGTAAAGGCATCCAGAATGCTGGGTTTTCTACGACGTACCTGTATAGACATATGTGATATTAAGGCTATTAAGTGTGTATAATTGTCTGGTCCTTAACATTTTGGAGTATGATTCTGTTATATCGTGTCCCTTTTATAATTGTCACATTAAGCGTCTAGAAGCCGTGCAGAATAAATTTCTCAAGTTTCTGTTGTATGAACTGAGATTTCCCTATAAGGATATATCATATTTAACACGCACTCAGTTGGCGGGCATTAACACATTAGAATACAGAAGGCAGAACGCTCAAGTAATATTCTTATATAAACTTATAGATGGAAAAATAGAGTGCAGTCCGCTGCTGTCAAATATTTTTTCTGTATACCTTAAAGGCCTACCAGATCAAGACAGCTGTTTAGACCTGCTTTCCATCGAACTAATTACGGTAGCCACCGCTTCCCGGACATGCTAATGAGGAAGTATAAAGATAATTTTACTGACATTGAAATTATATTAAATGCACAATTACAAACCATAGTTAAGTAGATATTTAAATTAGTGGAATTGTATTGTTCTTATTGACTATTATTAATTGTAATTAGATTAGTTTATTCTTTTTATGTACAATTTGGGGCTTTTAACTCTGTGAGTACTTGTGATAAATAAATAAATACATACATATTTCACGCCTAATATTCGGTTTATCAATTTTTCTAAAAATTTCTTGCTGTAGTGATTTAGAATAAATATATATAATCCAATATCTTAAAGCGTTTAAGTCAAATAAAAGACTCAACGTTACATTACTTTTTCCTTAGCTGCTTGGCCCGCATATAATTGCTCTAATATTGTTTGGTAGAAGTTCACTATTGTGTTTTTTCAGTATTTTACTATCACTTAAATTAAAATTGCCTACATTTCTATTAAGCGACTGCTTTTCTTTCCGCATATTAGCCAGGTCTCATTATCAATGATTACTTTGAGTGGTGAAGGTCTTTTAAATAGCACAATTAACAAATTGCCGTTTGAACTTCACGTACCAGGTTATTCGTACTGTGGTCCGGGAACTAAACTTAATGAAGGGTTAGCTCGGAACGATTTACCAAAAAACTAGTTAGATGTTTATTGTAAGGTCCATGATATAGAATATTCCAAATGTACAACACATCAAGCTGATAAAGTTTTACAAGGAAGGGCTTGGGAAAGAGTCACAGCTAAGGACGCTGGTTTCGGTGAAAAAGGTGCTGCTTGGATTGTAACTGCGGCTATGAAAGCTAAACGTAAACTGGGATTGGGCTGTTTAGCTAACTCGAATGTCTATGAACATGTTGGTGGGAAGAAGAGAATTAAATTACCTAGAGTAATTGGGGTTTCAAAATTTGGAGGCATTTTTCCTCTTATTCCGATATTTGCTGGACTAAGTGCTTTAGGTGCCTTATCAGGTAAAGCTGCTGGGATAGCCAACGCTGTCAACAGCTTCAGGATAAACTCAAGGGAGCAAAAAGACATAATGATACTATGGAAGCTATCGCTTTGGGAAAAAATGGTAATGGTCTATATCTAGCAAAACATAAAACTGGGTATGGATTGTTTTTGAAGAAAATGTCAAAAAACTACCAATAAAGCTACCTAATCGTCCACTAACATACAGAGGTTTTGAAAGATATGCTAAACAGTTGAACATACCTAATTTTAGAGAAGTGTTTATGAGAAATTTTGGTGTAATTAACTTCGAAATCAAAATGAAGGATCCGACACACAATGGGTAGCTTATAAGAAAACTGGGAGAACTGTCATTTATTTTGACAGTTTTGGAAACCTAAATCCACCGAAAGAAGCGGTTCGACATTTAAAAAAATGTAAGATACTTTTTAATTATGATCAGTATCATACATATAACACTTTTAATTGTGGTTATCTTGTATTGTCATTTCTTTATAATAAAAAACTATGAAATCATCTATTTGTTTGATTTATATTAGTCATGTCTCAGATATTCACGCTAAAAGGTCGTTCTAGCTGTTTGAGCGTTAATATCGATCCTCCAATAGATCTTGATCCTAAATACACTTATTCCTTAGCACTTATTTAACTTAGTACATGGAATTCAATACCAAATATAGAGCCGGGGTGTAATACATTTTAATTTATAAAGGGAAACGAGAGAAAGGTTTTGGAAATCCCTATAGGGTCTTACGAAATTACCGATATTGAAACCTTTCTTATAAAAAAGTTAATTGAGAAAAATTCCCAGGTTGTAAACTTTTCCTTAAAACCTAATAACCATACACTAAAGTGTGAATTAAAGCGTTTCTACGATATAGAGTTCGAACCAGCAGATAGTATTGGTAAATTATTAGGATTTTCACGGAAACTGCTAAAAACTAATTTGTTACACCAATCATATATCCCAGTGAATATAATTTAAGTTTTAACTATACGAATAGAGTGTAACATAATATCAGGTTCTAATTACACAAATAATCCATCACATACATTATACGAGTTCTCACCTGCTGTTGATCCTGGATATAGTATAATTGTGGAACTTCGGAACCTAATTTATTTACCTGTAAATAAACAAAGTATTAATAACATTACAATAAATATCCTAGATCAGATTCTAACCCCCTTAATTTTAGGAAGAAATTATAATAAGATTAAAACTGAGAAAAAATGGTTTTGGTTTTTAATCATCAGGAAAAAGAAAATTATATATTTAGCGCTAAACATTATTTAAACTCAGTCTGTAATCGACCATAAATATGGCTATCGTGTCTACAGATATTTCGTCCGGTCAGCGAAGATGAATCGATTGTTCGAGAGGAGTGGCATACGTATCATCCCTTCACAAAGTCATTTAACTGTAACGATGAAATAGAAATTGTTATTAACCAGCAGGATGTTTTTATGGACATTAGTCAAGCTGAACTTTATATAGAAGCGAATATTTCAGAAGAAAAGACTATAGGGAAAACAGGATTTTGTTCACTAACAAATAATACAGGTGCCTTCTTATTTGAATCTGAGACCTACGAGCTAAATAGAAAGGAAATTGAAAAGGTTCGAGATCCTGGTCTCACTACTACTGTTAAGAGTCTCTTGTGTCTTAATGGCCTTGTAAGCAGAGCTCTTAACACCGCCGGTTGGAGCTGGCCATCAGAAGAACAATTACCATCTTTAATCAAACAAAGTGGTGATTTTAATATACTGACACCCTATATTTTCTCTTTGGAGTATTTTCCGATATAGGAACATAGTTATGGGTAAGCAAAAAATTAACTGGTGCGTGCCAGAAATAATGAAAATTGCTATGTCAACATGACTGGAGATAAAAAGGCTACCATATCGATTTCTTCTATTGAACTAAAAGTTCAACACGTTTATCCTAAAGATATCTATAAATTGAAATTATTAAAAGAAATTAGGAAAAACAATCCTATTTACATACCGTTTAGAAGTTGGGAAATTCAAGAATTACCTGCTCTAAGAACAACTAAAGGAGGCATTTGAACTGTAAAAACTATAACTGAGAGAGCTCCATATGTCATTGTAAACTTTCAAAAGGATCAAAAAGACAACTTTAAAAAGGATTGTACTTACTTCGATAATTTGAATATTACGGATGTTCGACTATACCTTACCTAACCTCTTAGGTTCAGAATTTATACCGATTTTCAAAAGTCATATCTAGGTAAAATCTACAGCAAACCATTATTAGATTTCGATAATTTTTCAGAAAGAAAGTTTGTTATCGATTGCTCCAAGTAAAATGAAACCCTTAAAAGCAGCGCAGTTGATGTTAAGCTTGAGTTTTAAAAAATTTTCTAACGACACCCGTGCTTACTGCATCATCGTGCATGATCGGGTTTTGGAATATTTGCCTTTAACTGGAACTGTAAGAACTCTAATTTAATCAGTTACAAACAAACAGTCTCCTTATAAACACACACAATGAAGTTTCTAGTATTAGATGTACAAGGATATTTTACACCTAATTTTGAAGTCAAAGAATTAGGTATATACGACGGAAAGGTAATGAAATGCTGACTCTTTTACCGTAAGACCTCCTATGGTTCATTAACTGAAACCATCAAACGAAACATGAAATATATATTTTATAATATTCATGGAATACATTATAATACAGGTCATACGGACTACAAGCATCTTAATGGTATACTCCAACAAGAACTTATAGACGTTGAAACAGTATATGTAAAAGGACACGTTAAAGAGGAGTTATTACTTAATTTTTTTTCTGATATAAAACCGAAAATATCCTCCCAATGTTATTAATTTAGAATTTTCATCACCATCGTCCTCATTATTAGCAGATGTTCCAAAATTAGTTCAGGGATCTATCTACTGTAAACATCATAAATTAAGTAGATGTTCCTGCAGTATTTTAATTTTTATAGTATAAAATGAGCACTAATTTAAATTTCATTTACTATCATAAGGCTATGAAATAAAAAATATAATTATTAATCAAATAACATCCCAGAGAGTAGGTGGTAAGGGTGCGCGCCACACACGCTTTAAACGCCGAAATTCATCATGACCGCTACTGCCGCGAGACGAGACGATCGGTGCCTTACCATGCACGCGCGCTGGCTACACACCATCCCGAAATCTATAACACTGCTCCAGTGGCGACGCTAAACGGACACGACTGACACATTGCGAAACACCACATAAAATACGACAGAGAGCACACACACGCGGTGACGTTAGCGACCTCTAGCGGAGATTATCTACACCACGTATACCACCACTGACGCTCCGGCTGTAGCGATCGATGATGCAGCACGACCGAACGCGCATGCGCACCACACCCCACACATGCGGACATTTATGCGCGATTTTAAAGTTTGACGTTATGTCACGTTTTGTGTCGCTGAAAAACCTTTGCTTATCTACTAGAATGCAAAACGGTGCATTTAGACTAGCTGCAAAAAAAATTAGTTTGACTTATAATAGGTTCATTATTAATTAAAAAGATATAACATAATTATTATGATTTTTGAAAAGTTGAGATAGACATATATCCTAAAAGGTCTGGTTTTCAAGATACAGGGGGCCAATATTTTCTTCGGGATTTTATAAATATTTCAAAGATCCTTTTGCCAATTCTGTTGAAAGTTGCAGTGGACGACTAATTTAGCACTAGCTAGATGATAATTATGAAGTCCAATTTCAATTATAAAAAAAATGTACACCTTTGACTCCATATTTTTTCCGATTAGGCAGCTAAAAATACCGCTTTTTGATTCTTATAATTTTTTTTGTATCTCGCATTGTTTTCGAGAAAAAAATAAAAACTACTTTATTACATGTCCCTGGACCACACAAAAATTAAACCACCAAAACCAGCAGAAACTGGGTGTTCCCGTTCTTTTTTGGATGTCAATAGTTTCTTGTCATAGAAAGTGCAATAAAGAAGTATAAACATTTTTATTCATAACAAAACGATTTTTCAAAAAAATTATGACACCCTGTATAGAATAAAATCGACATTTTAGTTTAAGACACATGTTATAGAAACATTTTCTTTTCAAATTGAAAGGGGAATACGTCCTTATAACTTATAATTTACGATAGTAACGATAAAATATAAAAAATAAATCAAGCAAGTCATGACAAACAATTGATGCTTGTTTATATCAAATATTGTCACAGATTAACAATCCTTTGGTAAAAATGGCAGGTTTATCATATGCTTATTATATTAATAAAATCCTTAAGAGAAAAAAACTGTGGTGTCACTCGAATGATACAAATGTTTCCTGAAAAAAACTGGAAAACAAGTACAGTAAACTGTTTTTTTAAACATTTATAAGAAAATAATGGCAATGTACAATTAAATTATAACCGGATTCGAGAAATGTTTGCCAATTTGGACGTTGAAACTGTGAAAAGAATTATTAAATTTGATTTAAATTTAAATTTCCAAAATATAATTGATAGACGAGAAGATATTTGCTTTACATCAACCAAAAAATTTCCAAAATAACAGAATATACTCGACAGCTGCAGAGTTTCAATGAAAGGTAAAACCAGCATTTTTTTTTTGTAGATAAAAATGTAGACAAATAAATTGTTATATGAAACAGAAAATATTTGTTATAATATGTGTTACGAGATGGTTCCCTATCTCCCACTTCAGGAAGTATTATTAACTACCTTCAAAACTGACCCCAAAATTGAACCCGACATGTGGCCGCCTAATAGTCCCGATTTGAATCCAGTGGATTATACTATTTGAGGACGGTTAGAAAACATGGAGTATAAGAATTACGATATTACCACGCTAGAAGACCCTAAAAATAGAACTACTTTTCGCTGGAATCGGTTTTCTCAACAGACTACTAATAATTATATTTAGCTTCGTCTCATAAATAAAGAAACGTAGTATCTCGCTTTCTTGCGTAATCTGGCCACACATTTTAGAGCAAAGATAAACCAATGATTCATCCTGCACTGTGCTCCTTGCCTTCCGATATAAACTAATCAGTCTCAATTTTTGTGCGTTATTGGCTACATGTATTGTAATAAGCTGTGCTACAACCTTCAGCTTTTTGTCGCGTCGTGAATCTTGAAAGTTAAAAACATGAATTCAAGGCGTTCTAGGAAAAGACATAGAAATCTGTTTAATAGTAATGAAAATGAAAGTGTTTCAACAAAAATTTTAAGGAGAATTGAACGACGTTTAGATAGACTCGAGAGAAGAAAGAGGTTTCGTTGAAGATCGTCATCTACTTCTTCTGAAAAATATTCTACATCTTTGAAGTCGGGTAGTGAAAGCGAACATATTGACAGGAATGCTTTTGATATTCAAGAAGTACAAAAAAATTGTAAGTACCTAATTGCTCATATAACAAAAGGAATTAAGTTTAGTTAAAATTAAAAGCTGTAGATTTTAAAAATTAAAATTAAAATAACATATTGTTTTTTGCCTAGGGTGGCAATACAATATGTGAGAACTATTATTACCTATGGTGGTATTTAATAGCTCTTATTATATAGCTTATTACCTAATACGGTAGTTCTAGATTTCAAAAATTAAAATAAATATACTGTTTTTGCTAGGGTGGCAATACGATATGTGAGAACTATTATTACCTAGGGTGGTATAATAGTTCTGTTGTTTACCGAGGATGGTAGCTGTAGAATTCAAAAATTAAAATAAATATATTGTTTGTTGCTAGGGTACGACAATATATAAGAACTATTATCATCTAGTCTGGTAGTTAATAGCTCTGTATTACTACTTGGGGTAAAAATAATCTTATTTTATTTTACCCTGATTCTTTCTCCCCTCTCCACATATGGGTTTGTTCTCAGGCGGATCATCGAGAGACGCCAATAACACCCATCAAGCTGATCAGACGGACAAGCCAGTGCCTGCTCCTCTTAAACAAGCTATAACCATCTTGGAGGAAGATGAAAAGCAAGAAAAATCCTTTTCCGATCCAATTCAACCAGAGATGGATACACGTTGGACTAAAATTTTGCAGTCGGGGTTGTAGACTCAAAAAGTGATTTGATTAAAAAATACCTTTCTCCGGAAAACTGTGCTGCATTGAATCCCCCAAAAATCAACGTGGAAGTAAAGAAGGCTCTTCCTGAAAATACATTTCGCCGTAACACTCGCTTATCAAAACTTTAAAGTCAAATAGGGGCCGCAACATCAGGTGTCGCTAGGCTTGTTACAGATATGCTGAAAGAAGGAAAGGGGGTAAACATGAAGTATATCGAATGTCTTAATGATATTGTTCGCTTACTTAGCGACGTGCATTATATAGAGTCAATTTCTCGCAGAGAGCTAATATCTTTGAAAAGGATCTCGATAGCACAATCAAGATGGCCAAGGACCTTGACAAAACTAGCAAACAACTTAAAATTCAGAAAAGAGTTTTGGAAATCAACCGTCATCCTCAAGGCAGGAAAACTTCAAACGTCCATCCTCAACGCGAAAGGGAACCTACCAGGCTGGACGTGTCTACCTTGTTCCCACCAACAAGAACCGGACGCCCACACAACAACGGTAAACACAACAGACGAAGAAACCATATCGCCGTCTGTCGGGGAGAATCGCCGACATAACTATTAGAGGTTAGTGGGTCCTGTGGTCGATTAAAACATTTTGTTGAAAGATGGAAACATTTTTCGATCAATGACCGAATTATCTCTCACATTAAAGGTTTCAGCATACCATTTTGTAAGATTTCTAGACAAAAAATTGTACCTTCACAGCATAAGCTGTCCTCCAGTGAAAAATTAATTACAGATAACTTAATTCAAAAATCGATAAAGAGGGTGCAATTTCAAGAGTTGACTCAAGTGAGGGTCAATTTATTTCCTCTATATTTGTAGTTCCAAAACTGGATAATTCTAATCGTCTGATAATAAATCTGAAATCACTCAATATAAGTACATATACGTGTCACATTTTAAAATTGAGGACTACAAAATGGTAACTCGTCTGCTTACATCAAACTGTTTTATGGCCAGTATCGATATTAAAGATGCCTATTATCATATACCTATAAAAAAAATTTCATAGAAAATACTTACGGTTTAGATTTAACGGGCTGTTGTTTGAATACAAAAACAAAGAATTTTACAATGTACTGTTTTCTATTGCATTAATGTTTTGCTGGTACTGAACCAATTTTGTTATGATGGACAATCTAAAAATAGCCCATCTTAATGTAAGGTCAATATTTACTGGGTTTAACGATCTTATTCAAATGGTGCAAGCGGGTAGCTTTGATGTGCTGGCTGTCTCGGAGACTTGGTTGTCTGGTGACTGGGATGGTAATGCTTTTAACATACCCCACTATAAATTAATTCGTAAAGATCGCTTAGGGCGTGGTGGAGGTGTAGCTTTTTATGTAAATTCAAAATATAAACCTGAACTTATCGACATTACCTGCGATCAGTCATCCATCGAACAACTTTGGATAAAGGTGAAATTTTATTCTAGAACCTTTGCTTTTGCGGTTTTCTACAGACCTCCGAGAACAAATATTCGCAGTGCACTAGAACAACTGGGCGACGTGGTGTCCTTTGTTCTGCCCTCCGTCGATTATGTTATCTGTCTAGGTGACATTAATGTAAATCTTTTAAGCCTCTGCAACCCTGTTAGCGAATGTTTCAGTGCATTTGGTTTTCAGCAGGTTATTGATGAACCAACACGTGTCACTGGACTTTCAGCTACTCTCTTGGATCCCATTTTTGTCTCCGACTTTGCGATTGTTGGAGACTCGGGCGTATTGGATGCAAGTGCAGTGTCTGACCATCATCTTGTTTTTTGTGAGATAAAGGTTAAAATAAACAAATTTCAACCTAAAATTATTTGTTATAGAGATTTCAGGCGCTTTGATTTTAACTATTTTTATCAGGATTTGTCTTCACTTCCCTGGATAAATATTATCCATGAACCATCTATAAATAAAAAAGTAGAACGATTTACAACAATGATATATTCTTTATTTGATCGACACGCTCCAATAAAAACAGCCCGGGTTACTAAGCCTAAGGCTCCTTGGCTTACCGAGGGCATTAAGTATGCTATGAGGGAGAGGGACGCAGCGTTGGCCAGATTCAGGGTTAGTAAATCTGTGAACGATCATGCTCGTTACAAACTTTTGCGAAATTCTACCTTGTCTCTGATTAGGAGAGCTAAAAAGAATTATATCAGTAATATCGCAAAAGAAAATAACAGCAAAAAGACATGGAAAACACTATCAGACTTAAATGTTAAACATAATAGTAAAGGTGCGATACCAGAACATTTAGTTGATACTGAACAAATCAACAAATACTTTTCCTCTGTTTTCCTTGATAGAGACTGTAAAGACCTTATTAATTACTATAACGCACTAGATTCAAATTCTGACACGAGCTTTTCTTTTACGATGGAAACAATTGAATCCGTTCATCAGGCCCTTCTTAGCATCAAATCAAATGCATTTGGTTGCGACAAAATTTCTCTGCAAATGCTTAAGTATTGCAGTCCGTTTATAGACCCTTTTATAACTCATTTAGTAAATGTGTGTCTGGAGAGTGCAACCTTTCCAGATGGATGGAAGTTGTCGATAATTCAGCCGATCCCAAAAACTAATGCGCCTGAGACCCATAGCGATCTTCGTCCTATTAGCCTGCTGCCTGTCTTGTCCAAGATACTGGAGACAGTTGTTTATCGGCAAGTCGCCGAATATGTGTCCCGTAACAAAATTATACCCCAGAATCAATCTGGGTTTAGAAAAGGTTTTGGTACGGCGGCGGTACTTTCCAGCATTCTGAATGATGTTGTGGGAGACTTAGACTCTGGGAAATTATCCTTGCTGTTGTTGCTGGACTTCTCAAAGGCTTTCGATACGATAAATCACGCTTTGCTGTGTGCTAAACTGAAATATTATGGTTTTTCGGAGGATGCATTGCAGTTTGTGCATTCTTATCTCTCTGGCAGATCGCAGAGGGTGGTGATTGGAGACATGGTCTCGTCTGTTACACCTGTTAAGTCCGGTGTTCCTCAGGGGTCGATCTTGGGTCCCCTTCTTTTCATTGTGTATACCGCGGATATTTTAAATAATATTAAACTATGCTCTTACAACGCATTTGCAGACGACACACAAATGAGATTTGCTTTTTATCCACAGGAACTTCATGCTGCGGAATACATTGTAAATGGGGAGCTCGCCGAGATTTATCGACTTTCATATTTACATAACTTAAAACTTAATCCTGATAAGTCTGCGGTTGTGGTTTTTGGAGGTGCACGTGCACGGGGGGCAGAGAAGACCCTTGCATTGCATGTAGGGGGCGTTAAGGTGCCAGTCTTAAATTCGGCTAAGTCGCTTGGTGTTCTGGTGGATAGAGATCTTAAATTTGTGGATCATGTTAGTTCACTGATGAAGAAATCATTTTTAAATTTAAGATTATTGTACTCAAGTAAGCATATCTTATCAACTAATCTAAGAAAGATTTTAGTAGAGTCTCTTGTCTTGTCTCATTTTAACTATTGTAACTTTGTATATGGCCCTTTTCTCAACACCAAGGAACAACAAAAAATTCAAAAAGTACAAAACTCTTGTGTCCGTTTTATTTTCGGTCTTCGAAAGTTTGATCACATATCACCCCAATTTAAAGAACTTCGCTGGCTCAACATGAACAACCGAAGGAATCTCCATTTCGCGGTCTTTGTCCGTCGAATTATGCTTACCTCTATACCAGCCTATCTTAGGGAAAAACTTATAGTAAGAAGTAGTATTCACGAACGAATTACTAGATATAGAGAGCTTTTGCTTATTCCTAGGCACGTGACTGCCCTTTTTCGGAGGGGGTTTGCATATCAGGCTGCTCACGTCTTTAATAAATTATCAGACCATTTTAAAAACATCTTCAATGTCGAATTATTTAAAAGAAAATATAAAGCATTTTTGCTAAATCAACAGTAATACCAACAATTGTTTGTGTGGTTATTGCTGGTTGGGTTTTATTCTCACTTACACTGGATTTGTGGGTCGTTTGTTGTTTCCTTTCCTCTCGTTTTATTTGTAGGTTTAGTTATGTATAACATATGTTTCAATTACTTAGCGTTTTGTCTTCAATTGTGACACTTATTTTTATCTCAATGTATTTTGTTATCATTAAGTATATATTAGTGGCACTGTATTGAGGGTTAAGTGTAAGAATAGCCCTGGGCTAAACTTCGCCTTCAGTGCTGCTGCCTATTAATTAAATTTATTTTATTTATTATAAAATTATATTGTACACAATTTTTTTTTTGTTGTTTCTCTAATAAAGACGTTTATTATTATTATTATTATTATTATTATTATTACAATGTTCTACCCTTTCGTTTAAATTGCTCGCCGTTAAATTTCACAAAAATATTAAAACCAATTATTGCTATGCTTAGAAAACTTACTTCTTCTGGGAAATCAGAGAAACAATGTAATGACAATATTACCGAAACTATAAGACTGCTAGAACACATGAGGTCTTTGATAAACTATAATAAAAGTAATCTTATTCCTGGTCATATTTGTTAATATTTGGGTTTCGTTTATAACACAAGTAATATGCTGTTCTCATTACCTGACAAAAAAACGATTTAAAATAATTGGTATGTTAAAAAGATTTCAGATTTTGAAACAATGTAAAATCCGAGAATTTCCAAAATTGACTCGTACTTTAGTGTCAGCTGCTCCTGCAATAAAATATAGTACTTTATACTTAAAGTTGTTTCAAAGAGAAAAGTATCATGCTGTGTTAAATTCTAATAATAATTATGATACAAAAATATATATATCGCCTGCTCAATCATGGGATATCTCCTGGTAGATTGATAAGATACAAAACGGATTAAATAATATTCATACAGATAATTTCAAACTTGAAATTTATACCGATGCATCAAAAACTGGGTGGGGGGCAGTTTGTAATAATAAAACTACTTCTGGTTTTTGGTCTGAACAAGAGAAAAAATACCACATTAATGTCTTAGAGTTATTGGAGGTTTATTTCGGGTTAACATGTTTTGTAAATGATATTTCGAATTGTAATATCATTTGCAACAGTCGACAATATTACTGCAATATCCGTCATAAACCGAATGGGAAGTGTTAAATTTCCTAATCTTAATAAAACAGCTCGGAAAATATAGTGCAGGTGTCAGAATAGAAATATTTACATTTTTGCAGCATATATTAATACTGAAGATAATGTTTATGCTGATCAAGCATCTCGAAAAACTCACAAGGAAACTGAATGGTCTCTTACTGATTACGCATTTAATATTATTATACATACATTTGGAGAGCCAAATATTGACTTATTCGCAAGTCGTTTAAATAACAAATGTTCAAAGTTTGTTTCATGGTTGAGAGATCCAAAGGCGTTTAAGATCGATGATTTTACCCTAAAGTGGACTGGTCTTAATTTCTACGCTTTCCCTCCTTTTTCAATGGTCCCAAGAGTTTTACAAACAATCATTAAGGACAAAGCAGAAGGAATTATGGTAGTACCCTTTTGGGTCTCTCAATCGTGGTTTCCCTTGTTTAAGTCCTTATTAATAACAGAACCGTTGATGTTTAAACCCACGAGCATGTTACTCTCTTTTAGCGGGATACCTCACCCATTAGCCAAGAGCCTTTCCCTGGCAGTAGGGAGATTATCAGCAGAGCGCTTTTACGAAGAGGAGTTCCTCAAGGCTCCCTGGACATTTGTATTTTCGCCATAACAGGATCTACTCTAAAACAATATTCGGTAGGTCTTAAACATTGGTGGCAGTTTGCCCTTTCTAATAAATTTAATCCCCTTGATATAACAGTTCCAAGAGTTTTGAGTTTTTTTATTGACCAGTTTAATAAGGGCGCCTCGTATGGTACGCTTAATTCCCGCAGGGCTGCTATTGGTCAAATAGCAAGCCCCGAAATAAGTTCTGATTTTCGTACGAAAAAATTTTTCAAAGGCATATTTACAAAAAAATACACCATTGCCTAGATACGAAAATATGTGGGACCCTAGTATAGTACTCGCCTATGTAAAAACCTCCCTGGACATTTGTATTTTCGCCATAACAGGATCTACTCTAAAACAATATTCGGTAGGTCTTAAACATTGGTGGCAGTTTGCCCTTTCTAATAAATTTAATCCCCTTGATATAACAGTTCCAAGAGTTTTGAGTTTTTTTATTGACCAGTTTAATAAGGGCGCCTCGTATGGTACGCTTAATTCCCGCAGGGCTGCTATTGGTCAAATAGCAAGCCCCGAAATAAGTTCTGATTTTCGTACGAAAAAATTTTTCAAAGGCATATTTACAAAAAAATACACCATTGCCTAGATACGAAAATATGTGGGACCCTAGTATAGTACTCGCCTATGTAAAAACCTTAGATAATAATGTTATTTCTCTAGAAATTCTAACCAAAAAACTTATAGTTTTATTGGCTTTATGTACACTGTGTCCCAGATTGCTTGTAATCACAGGGTTTCTCGGAAACCAGCAGAGATATAACTTTGCGGTTTTCGCAACCCTGTGTCACTTTTAGAATTGTGCTTTCGTTCCCGAGATTATGAAATAGAGATTTTGCGCTTTTGGGGGTGTATCATATTTCCCCTATCAGATAGAGAAAAGGTAAAAACTGCTATGGATAGATATTTTTACGTAGAATCCAGTGTTGTAGTCGCACAAATTTTTAGACAATCCGTTTTTGAGATATAGCCCAAACTTAGTATTTTTTAAATGGGACACCCTGAATTTTTTTATTCCAAAAAAATCGCCTTTTTTTCTCTTTAAAATGATGTATCACACTATGTACTTTTGACGTAAACTAAACCTTATAAACGCTATATTAAAAGAAAAACCTAAGTTGGCCATGGAAATATGGGTAGATATTAAAAGTGTCCAGAAGCAAAATTAAACAACATAAAAAATTAATATTTTTTTACTTAAATAAATAAACTTAATAATCTTGATAAACTTAATCACAATACTAAACAAATTCTACATAACTAGAAAAACTGTTCAAAATGGCCGCCCCCCTCACGAACACATAATTGGCACACAGTGCGAATTCTTCTTAGAGCATTCATCATTATTAAAGGTCTATCTTCCAATGATCTAAATGCCTGAATGGTTGCATTTTGCAGCTGCTCCATCGTATTGACTGGATTCAGGTAAATTTTGTTTTTTAAGTAAGACCAAACGAAAAAATCTAATATTGAGAGGTCTAGCGACCTAGCAGGCCACCTTACTGGTCCATTTGTACCAATCCAGCGATCGTGAAAATTTTCAAATAGAAATGGCCTTATAATTTGCGCATTGTGGGCAGGAGCACCGTCCTGCTGAAAGTAAATATTGTGCAGATTTGCTAGCGGCAAGTTATCCAATAAATCCGGTAGTATTTGATTTAAAATTGCTAGATATCTATCTGCTGTTAAATTATTATTGTAAATATGGAATGTAATCTTTGTTCCCAATATAAAGCAAGCGACGCTAAACCCAAACCTTCCTTGCTGCTGACGTTCTCTTGTTAAAAATTGGTTTTCCGTATACCAGTGCCTCTTATTATGCCTGTTAAAAATACCACTACAACTTATATAGGCTTCGTCGGACCATATAACCTTGCTACCGAAGTCAGGGTTATTTTGGGTTTTTTGAAGATACCAGTTACAAAAATTTAGACGCCTTTCTGCATCTCCAGGATGCAATTGTTGTACTACATTTACTTTATAAGGCTTATATTTATGTTTTCTTAATATCCTTTGCGTTTGTGATTTTGACACCCCCACTGTTTCCTGAATATGCCTACATGAATTCGCGTGATTGGCCTGAATACTTGCTAATACAACATTCTCATTGTTCTCGTGATTTCGTTTATTATATGTTTTAGCCCTGTGCTTTGAAAATGATCCATCATTAATTAAATTTAATTTGGCGAAAAATTGCCTTGTGTGGCTGAGGCCTTTCTGGATATCTACGATATAAAAAAAGCTTTTGGAAATAGTCCATAACTCAAAGTGGAATTGAAAAAAAATTTTGAAAGGAGGTTCATAATAATTTAAGCGCTTGGTGCTTACCTGTTAAAATATAAATCAGATGCTTGATCACTGTTTTCATGACATTCAATAAAACAAACCATCATATCATACTTATGACTATTTTCAAAATTATTCATTTCTTCTTAATATCTATTAATTTACCTGTTAGAATTATTGGTAAATCGTATGATAAGAGGATAAACACGGCAATATTTGATGTATTTAAGAAACAAATAGTTTTGATTTTTGTTTCCATGCCATATTTCCATGGCCAACTTACGTTTTTCTTTTAATATTGCGTTTATAAGGCTTAGTTTACGTCAAAAGTGCATAGTGTGATACATCATTTTAAAAAGAAAAAAAAGGCATATTTTTTGGAACCAAAAAATACAGGGTGTCCCATTTAAAAAATACTAAGTTTGAGCTATATCTCAAAAACGGTTTGTCTAAAAAAAAATCGACTACAGCACTGGACTCTACGTAAAAATATCTATCCATTGCAGTTTTTACCTTTTCTTTATCTGACAGGGTGTCCGAAATATGATACCACCCCCAAAAGCGCAAAATTTCTATTTCACTCTGTATCTCGGGAAGGAAACAATCTGGCACAAAACCGCAAAGTTCTATCTCTGCTGGTTACCGAAAAACCCTGTGATTACAAGCAATCTGGGACACAGTGTACTGGTCAACGGATTCAGATATTAAGTTTAATACAAATTAATAAAATTTCCATTCGTCCGGATAAAATAGAAATTAAAATTGTCAGTCGGATTAAAACTTCGGCATTAAATAAACCAGAACCGTTTTTTATTTTGCCATTTTTTAATGCGGATCCGCAAATATGTGTAGATACAACTCTAGTTAAATATTTAGAAAAAACCAAAGAATTACGAAATTCTTGTAAAGTCCTTTTTATTACCTACAAAAAACCACATCATCAAGCCACCTCCGAAATAATTAGTAGGTGGATAAAAAGTATATTAAAAGCAAGTGGTGTGGACACAAACCACTTTAAGCCTCAAAGCACTAGACACGCTTCAACTTCTTCAGCAGCTTGCGCGGGAGTAAGCTTTGATGCTATACGATTGGCAGCGGGTTGGTCAAAGAACTCAGAAACTTTTGCCAGATTTTATAACAGACCAGTGATAGATAACACAGAATTCGCTCAATCAGTACTAAAATTAGTTTAAATATAATATTTGTAGGTATCTAATTATATCTGTTAATAATTAAGTAATTAATAAGTTGTGAAGTTGTATTCTTACAAGAACTTTTACCATACGAATGGGTGCTACATAGTTAAGTGGTATTTTTAGTATTATTATTACTTGTTTTGTTGTTTTGATTGGTTGTTTGAGGTTTTTTCCCTTAAAATAACATTTTTCTGTTATTTTGTATTTATCACGTTAGTGAAAGTAAAAAGTAGTTCATATACATATAACGAACATCTGAATTTTATTACAAATATAAAATAGAACAACATGACCTTTAAACATCTACGTTTCTTTATTTATGAGACGAAGCTAAGTAAAATTAAAAGATCAAGTCAGTGACCTATATTTTTTTTATAGTTGGCATTTTTTACCCCAAGGGACGTCACTGGAGTTCATAATTATCATCTAACTAGTGCTAAATTAGTCGCTTATAACGACAAACAACACTGTCAACGGCAAAAGGATCTTTGAAATATTATTAAAATGCCGATTTCCTAAAAAAATTGATGTCATTGTCATCTTTTACTGTACAACTTTTCCACTTAAAATCGATCCAGGAATGCGCCCTTAAAATTAAGACATACCAAGTGACAGCCTAAATTTTGCATAGGAGCACTTTCAGCAAAAATCACAAGTTAAAAGTATTAATAATTGAGGGGCTTGGATTTGGGTCCAAGTGATTCTTTTGTTTTTTTGGAGTTAAGTGCAGATTTGCTCACCTAACGTTTGTTTATTTAGTGCAAAAGAGAACCAAATGATCTTATATATAAAGAGCTATTTATTGAGGAGAAGAAAAATCTTGTAAAAAAAAACAGAATTCTTTGCGAAAATAGGTCCAAGTGTACTTGAATCCCTTTTACTCTAAAATATTTTATATTAATGACAAAGCTATTATACTAGGTCCCATTATTTAAAGGCAAAATATTCTGAAAGAATTTTTTTGTGAATGCATATAAGGATGGTGTGATGGCAGACAATAGTGTTAGTGAAGGTAAGTGATGAAAATAAGATTTTGTAAAACAACGTCCTAGGTCATGTTATTCTATTTTTTCCGCTTTAAAGTGAAAACTGTTATAATCTAAATTACAGTGTTGCCAATATGTGTTTATTTTCTTTAAAATGTGGATAATGCGTTACTGTTAGATTTTTGCTTTTTGCAAGTCGCGTTTTAAAGTTTTTTGGAAAATTTAAAATAACAGAAAACATTAAATTACCACTTCCAAACTGATGAAGGTAGTTATTCTATTCACGGCACTCCTGGCAATCTAACATAATCGGAAGAAAGTTCCGAGTCCGAAAATTGGGCAATTCCCAAGCCATCGCGTAAACCAAAAAGACGCGAAAGTAAATAAAAAAAAACGTTTGCACAATTCTGGGAAGAAGTACATGGGACATAAACTGCCGCTACAAATGCGATGTAATATTTCGAAAGAAGACAGAGTTCGACTATTTGAACTTTAAAATTCATTTTTGTCATCCTTAAAAAAAAAGAAGTTTGTCGAATGAAAGTTACAAATAAAAATAAGAGTTATAGTACTGAAATTTGTATTTTAAATATGCGAGTATGTAAAATGTTTTTTATTAAGACGTTCGATATAAGCAACAAACGATTTAGAATCGTGTGTAAAAAAACTGACTTCGTTGGAGTTTGTGGTAAAGGTCGAAGAGGGCGGCAACCCACTAAGAAAATGTACCCGGATAAATGTAACCTAGTTATCGAGCACATAACCACGTTCCCAAAATACAGGAGCCATTATTCGAGGAAATCCAATCTGAACACGAGATATTTATCACAAGATTTAAACTTAACTATGCTATGCCATGAGAGATAAATAGTTCAAGTCAAGTCTTCTTATTATAGATTAATCTTTAATATCGAGTCCAATTTAAGGCTTCACTGGCCAAATTCTGATACATGCAGTAGATGTAACCATTATGAAAATATTATAGGTTATTCGTTGGAGGAGGTAAAGGTTAATGCCGCCAAAGGACAACAACCTATTCGCCACAGAAAGGCATAAAAATGTTATCTGTTTCGACTTACAGCAAACCCTCCCTGCATCCTTAATAACCACATCCAAGGTGTTTTACTTGAGAAAGCTACATCTGAACTTTTGTGTTTATAATATAACGACGGGAAATCGCAAAGGGTTTGTTTGGGATGGCTCAGTTTCGCCCAGAGGATCCCAAGAAACAGGTTCTTGCCTTATTCATTATTTGAATAACGTATTTTCTCAGCATATTACAAAAATCATTGCCTATAGCGATTCTTGTGGTGAGCAAAATAAAAACAAAGACATCGTTAAACTCTTCATGTTCATAGTAAAAGCAACTCGAATACAAGAAATCCACTACAAGTTTCTGGAACCAGGCCATACATTTATGGAGTACGACAGGGACTTTGGGATAGTAGAAAAAGCAAAGCGGAAAATTCCCCAGATGTTGTTCCGGAGTATTGGGTCAATGTTATTCAATTCTCTTGCAAAAAATGTACTGTGCATAAAAAGGCGACCAATCCAATACTTCTTTTATCAGAAATCGTCTAAAAGGTTTTCGTTTTCTTTCAAAGAAACGTTGTGTGAAGAGTTTCCATTTACAAAATGTATTTGTGCACTAACCAATGCTGGGCGTCCTATGCTTAAGGGTGAACATACGCCTGAAATTTCACACGATTTTGGTCGATTTTCTGGAACAAAATATGGCCGCACATTTTTTTTTTTTTTTAAATCCCAAACCAGTCTATAGTCATGTTCCTAAACTAGTCAATTATTATACTTTTTTCTTTTTAAAAAACATACAAAACGTATTTAGAAAGAATAAAGGAACGTCAAAATTTCATAAAAATGTGAAGTTTTAATTCACTTTTTTTTAATACTTAGATGACTAATATTTAATTATAAATATACCACACTTCAATAATCAACATTTTTCTAGGTGATTTCCAAAACCATTTCCTAATTCGTTTAAAAATAAACTCAGGATTTCTTCTACAAAACAAATTCCATCTTATTTTCTGAACAGCCAATACCGCATCTCAGTCTTTTGGTACTGCTATTCTTGTTTCTTGAAATCCGCATATTTTTTAACGGTATTTTTTTTGTCAAAACATTTGCGAGCAGGGGTGCATTCAAACATTTGGTGACGTTTTGCAAGTCAAATAGTAGTTCTTTTCTTTTCAACTTTTAGAGGTAATATAGTTACAGTATTTGGTTTTAAAAATTAATTAATATTTTAAATATAGAAATATATAGTATTTTTTACTTCTCTCGTAAATGGGAGGTATTGTAATCGTGAAAAAATCACTCTCCGAGATTCTTTCAGATCTTTATGTTTCAGGGTCCCTAGATGACGAAAAACATATTTTCTCAATTCCGTCGGTCTGTCTGTCTGTTCGTGGCGTAGCTAAAAAACTACTTACCCGATTGACTTTAAATTTTGGTAAAAATCCAATATAGCGAAACAAAACGCCGGCCTAGTGAAATGTTAAAAAAATTATTATTAGAAACTAGTCATCCAAATTATCTCAAATTTTGCAAAATCATCAAGTATTATGTTGGAACCAACTGGTAATATTTTGGAACGAATCCAAGATGGCGGAACAAAATGGCGGCTTAATAAAATATTTAAAAATTCAGCCTGAACAAACTGTTTAATCGTTTGATTTCAAAGGATGTTCCATAACTAATGTGGTATAGGGATCAAATAGTAAAATAGTGGTACTAATTCAAGATGGCCGATCAAAATGGGGGCCAAATAAAATGTTTGCAATCATGAAAAAATCACCTACTCAAGTTTTACACATCCTTATGTTTTAGGGTCTCTAGATGCCAAAAAAATGTATCAACTCCATCGTTCCGTCTGTCTGTCTAGCTGTCTGTCTGCCATTTCGCGGCATGGCTTAAACACTACTTACCCGAATGACTTCAAATTTTGGTCAAAAATTAAAGTTCATATGGGGATGACCTGGTAATATTTTGGTAAAAATCCAATATGGGTAAACAAAACGGCGGCCTTGTGATATGTTAAAAAAAGTATTATAAAAAACTTCTCATCCAGTTATTTTCAAATTTGGCAAAAAGTCAAGTATTATGTTGGAATCAACAAGTAACATTTTTTTGGTACGAATCCAAGATGGCGAAACAAAATGGTGTCTTATTAAAATCCTTAATAATTCAGCCTGAATAAACTGCTTAATGATTTGACTTCAAATTGTGTGTCATAACTAATTGTGGTATAGGGAACAACTAGTAAAATAGTGGTACTAATCCAAGATGGCCAAACAAAATGGCGGCCAAATAAAATGTTTGTATTTGTGAAAAATCACCCTCTCAGGTTTAACACATCTTTACGTTTTAACTTCCATAGATGCGAGAAATAATGTCTTATCAATTCCGTCGGTCCGTCTGTATGTCTGATTGACTTCAAACCTTGGTGAAAAGTTAAGGGTTATATGGCAATAACCTAGTAACATTTTGGTAAAAATCCCATATGGCGAAACAAAATGGCGGCCTAGTGAATTGTTAAAAAATTAGTAAAAAACTACTCATCCAATTTACCTGAAATTTTGCAAAAAACATCCAAGTATTATGTTGGAATCAACTGGTAATATTTTGGTACGAATCTAAGATGGCGGAACAAAATGGCGGTTTAATAAAAATTCAGCCTGCAAAACTGCTTAATGGTTTTTATAGGGATCAACTAGTAAAATTATGGTACTAATTCAAGATGGCTGCCAAATAAAATATTTGTAATCGTGAAAAAATCACCCTCTCAGGTTTGACACATCTTTACGTTTCAGCGTTTCTAGATGCCAAAAAATATGTTTCATCAATTCCTTCGGTCCGTCTGTCTGTCTGTCTGTCAGCCCGAGGCATAGCTTAAAGACTTCTTACCCTATTGAACTTTTATCAAAAATTAACGGTTAAAACAAAATGGCGCCCTAATGAAATGTTAAAAAAATTATTATGAAAAAACTACTTATTCAATTTACTTCAAATTTTACATAAACATCAAATATTATGTTGGAATTAACTGGTAAAGTTTTGATATGAATCTAAGATGGCGGAACAAAATGGCGGTATAATAAAATATTTAAAAATTTAGCCTGAACAAACTACTTAATGCATTGATTTCAAATTGTGTGCCACAACTGGGTGGTATAGGGCCTCAACTGGTAAAACTGGTTTTACATATCTTCACGTTTAAGCGTCCCTAGGTTCCAAAAAACATGGTTTTTCAATTCGTCGGTACGTCTGTCAGTTCGCGACATGGGTTACTTACCCGATTGACTTTTCAAATTTTGACCAAAAATTAAGGGTCAAATTGGGATGACCTGGTAATCTTTTGGTAAAATCCAATATGGTGGAACAATGATTAAAAGCTTTTGATAGAGTGTCGTTTACCAAAATGTCGACGTTTGCAACTTAATTGTTGCATCCTCAGGACACATATAAATCTTATATCCTGCATGAAACCCATATTATCAGTCTTTACATACTCCGTTGGTCTGCATATATTTCCCAGTTATTAAGTTGCTAAATGATTTTCGTTAATAATGCTCTTGTTATTTTGTTAGAGTGGTGTATTATTTGGGGCTAGGATCCAGTAAAAAAAACAAAAGTCTATTAAATAAAGTTTCTTCATAATAATTCCTTTAACATTTCACTAGGCCGCCATTTTGTTTTGCCACATTGGATTTTTACCAAAATATTACCCGAGCATCCCTATATGACCCTTAATATGGCTTAATTCTTGGTCAAAATTTCAAGACAATCGGGTAAGTAGTCTTTAATCTATGCCGCGAATTATCAGACAGACACACAGACCGACAGACGGACCGACGGAATTGATAAAATATATTTTTTGATATCTAGGGACGCTAAAACGTAAATATATGTAAAACCTGAGAGGGTGATTTTTTCTTGATTACAAACATTTTAGTTGGCCGCCATTTTGTTCGGCCATATAGAATTAGGACCACAATTTTACTAGTTGATCCCTATACAACAATTAGTTATGACACACAATTTGAAATCGAACCATTAAGCAGTTTTTCAGGCTGAATTGTTAAATATTTTAAAAGCCGCCATTTTGTTTTGCTATCTTGGATTCTTACCAAAATGTTACCAGTTGATTCCAACATAATACTTGATGTTCTTTGCAAAATTTCAGATAAATTGGATAAGTAGTTTTTTAATATTTTTTTTACATATCACTAGGCCGACATTTTGTTTCGCCATATTGGATTTTACCAAAATGTTACCAGGTCATCCCCAGATGACCCTTAATTTTTGACCAAAATTTGAAGTCAATCGGGCAAGTAGTCTTTAAACTATACTTCGAACTGACAGACAGACAAATAGAGGGTCGGACGGAATTGATAAAACCTATTTTTTAGCATCTAGGGACGCTAAAAAGTAAAGATGTGTGAATCCTAAGGAGGTGATTTTTCGCGATTACAAACATTTTATTTGGCCGCCATTTTCTTCAGCCATCTTAAATTAGTACTACTATTTTACTAGTTGATACCCATGCCACAATTAGTTATGGCACACAATTTAAAATCAAACCATTAAGTAGTTTTTTTCAGGCTTAATTTTTAAATATTTTAATGAGCTGCCATTTTGTTCTGCCATCTTGGAATTGTACCAAAATGCTACCAGTTGATTCCAACATAATACTACTATACAAAATTTGAGATAAATTGGTAGTTTTTCAATAATATAATTCTTTAAACATTTCACTAGGCCGCCATTTGGTTCCGCCATATCGGATTTTTACCAAAATTTTACCAGGTCATCCCTATATAACCCTTACTGTTTGACCAAAATTTGAAGTCATTGGGGTAAATAGTGTTTATGCTATTAGGCGAAATGTTAGACAGCCAAATAGACAGACAGACGGATCGGCGAGATTGATAAAACATATTTTTTTGTATGTGGCGACGCTAAAACGTAAAGATGTATGAGAGGGTGATTTATCACAATTACAAACATTTTATTTGGCCGCCATTTTGTTCGGTCACCTTGAATTTGTACCACTATTTTACTAGTTGATCCCTTTACCACAGTTAGGTATGGCACACAATTTGAAATCAAACCATTAAGCAGTTTTTCAGGCTGAATTTTTAAATAATTTATTAAGCCGCCATTTTATTCCGCCATCTTGGATTCGTAGCAAAATGCTAGATGTTTTTGCAAAATTTGAGATAAATTGGATGAGTAATTTTTTAATAATAAATGTTTTAACATTTTATTAGGCCGCCATTTTGTTTCGCCATACTTTTCGGACTTTTACAAAATGTTACCAGGTCATCCCCATATGACCCTTAATTGACCAAAATTTGAACTCAATCGGGTACGTAGCTTTTTAGCTACACCGCGAAGAGACAGACAGACAGACGGAATTGAGAAAACTTTTTTCTCGTCATCTAGGGCCCATGAAAGGTGATGATCTGAAAAGATCTTGGAGAGTGATTTTTTTCATGATGACAATACTTCCCTTTTACGAAGGAAGTAAAAAGGTAACTTTGTCAATGAATTCAATAAAAATATCCTTAACCCCAACCCCGTATATTTGCTAATAATGTCAACGAAAACTGGGCACCCTGTAGAATGTAATATAATAAAACTTTGTAGCCCTGTTTACCAGGTACTATAATGCATGTGTGGCAAACATATTTCAAAATTGGCCATTAAATACCTAATCTAATTTATTTTGAAAATATTTAATTTTGGTTTTTGATTAAAAATTTGCATGGTACACCTAAAATCTGAGTTTTGACAATTCAGATATAAAAAAACAAAAAAACTGTCATAATAGAAGATTTGTACTCAACAATGCCGGTCCTGCCTAGCTGCTTCGAAATAAAAGAAATTACATTGCGTTTAGCCGTTTAGCAGCAGCCCTATGTCTGGGTCAGTCGGTGCTTTAAGCCAGACAAGGACAGCTATAGTTTACTGACGTGAATAGGGAACAGGTGATCACAGTAGTAAATCGTCGCAGACGTAATCTGACGTAATACAAAGCTAAATGAAATTCTCTAGATTATTGAGATTTTCTGTTGCGGTTGTTCATTCTTAATTGGGAAAAGTCAAAAGGAGCTAAACCTCCAACTTCTTGACTATATTCCGCCCATATACCATAAATTCTACAACGATATAAAAACGAATCGAAAAAAAAGATATCCACTAAAAGTAAGGAAGCTACCGCAGAAGAGTCTTTAGGAGTAGCTGATCGACCATCACAAGAAGCCAACAATATCGAAGAAATCGAAATTGCGGATGTTGACTTAATGATAGTATGATACCTTGTTTCGAAATTAAATAGCTTTTTTAAGATATTGTGTAAGCATTTTTTGGCAGAACAGCTGAAATATATAATATAAATGGGGTCTAAGTACATTTTTCAAAAAATATTTGGTAAAATAATTCTTTTCTAAAAGTGTTCTTTTTTTTATTCCTTTTACCAGAAATTAATAGAGTGCATAGTCCCTAACAACACAGATTGAATTTTTAATGTTCAAATAACTTTACATTTAATTATCTCAAAACCCTAAAATTCGTATTTAGACTCCTTTTATTCTAAGAACCTGGATTACGTTATACCTTTTTATTATTAGCGGAGTATTTTCGTGCATTAGACGATCTAAAACTACTACAATATTTATTCTAAGTCAAATGAATGTTTTTTGCAAAGATCATTATAATCCATAAATAAACAAAAAAGTTTTGCTTTTTTTATGGATTTTAATGCAATTTTGCAAGTATAGCTAGATATTCCTGAACAATTATTAGACAAAGTAGAATTCGCTTTAGTATTAAAAACTGCTATTGATGTGTTAAATCCAGAAGTTTTTTTCCGAGGATGGAATTACTGATGATATAAACCCAGAGTCAACAATGTCATATGCTGAGTTTCAAGAGATCACTGGTAATGAAAATATTGGAGTTGTAAAAGGCTGAAAAAAAATTAACGGAGTTTATGCTTTTAAAGAAATGGTTTTGCACTTTTATCAATAAGAACGACGTCAAATGCAAGAAAAAAATTATACGCAGGAAAATGAAGACGTTCGAGTAGAAGGAAATGAAATAGAAATATTAGAATTCAACAATGAATTACAAAATTAAAAGTTACACTATGAAGAAATAAAAAATGCAGAACTTCTTACAGAAAATATACCAAGAGTTTTTGAGAATTTTGATGAACTTCCGGAGTGTCCAAAGGATAATTTTGATAATACAAATCAAAGCTGTTTTAAAACAAAAGACGTTTATATACAAAAAAAAAACCACTACAACTATTAAACTGTAAAACAAAAGTGGATCTTAATAATGGTCTGGGATCTTAATGTGGCCTGATACACCAGAAAAAACTGTAAAGATGATAGAAAGGCACAATACGAATCTACAATTTAAAAAAAAGAACTAAAACTGCCTACCCAACAAAAAAAAACGGATTAAAATAATGACACCAATCACTAAACAACCCTTGGTTTCTGATTCTATAAACTTTAGTAATCCTTTAGTAGACTTGACAAAAAAGTTATTTCCTGAAGTTACCGAGAGTTATTACCAAATTATCTAAGACATAGAAATTCCGTTAACATCACATGCATATCTTAACAAAAAAGTAAATGAAGGATTATGTTAGCATGCCTACTTAATATTACTTTTAAAAAAAGAAGGCATCAGGTGTCAAAACTGTTTTAGTATATCACATATATATTTTTTGATTCATCTCAAGTAAATAGCATGTTTTTGCTTCATATTTAATTTTTCAATTTAGTTATATTTGTAGCGGCTATAACAGGGAAATTAATTTGTTTTAACAAAAAAAAAACAAATATTTAGGGAATACTCCTAGTAAGAAGCCAATAACTGGTAGAGTTATTGGCTATTATGAAATTAAATCCTTTCTATATTTTTAGGCGCTGGAAAATTCAGAATATATACTTAAAATCTTACCTCAATCCCAAGAGATGCCTATTTTGTGTTCTACTCGTAGTAGCAACTATATTGATTTGGGTTTCATTTTTACGATTCTACTAACCGCTTCCTGTTAATTAATAACTCATATAAAAAAACTTTCACCTTCTTTGTTGTAAGGAATTTTTTATGGAACATATTTTGGAGTCGGGGAGAGCGAGCATATATTCTTATTTATTTGTGCAGATGCATCCGTCTTGCACCAAAAATATGTACCCCAATATCTAAAACCTATTGGTTGAACCATGGGTGATTTAGATGTTTCGGAAACTGAAATTAATTTGTTTAGTAATAAATCCTGGGAGAAATGTTAAAAATGGATTAGTAGCGGAGGGAGAAGAAACTTATGTTGTAAATACAAGTATTCTCAAGAAGTTTCGGAAGTTAAACTCGTTTTAATAATTCAAAAGCCCTTCAAAAATAGCAACCAAATGAAACATGTTACACGAGATTTGATTTCTAATTAATTAGAAGAAAAATAGCACATTTTTGAAGAAGAATGTCTGGAATAAAAATAAAGAAAAGTTTTAATATAGGATTAATATAAAATTTTTGATTATTCTACTAAGCACAAATTGAAGATGAGAAATGGTTTCAGTAGATAGGTAATTCCCTTTATTGATAGAATATTAAACAGAGTTTAGGAAACCTTTGTTTTAAGCGAGCGAAGAGAGTATTTAAAAGCCACACAGGTGTAGCAAAATTACTTTTCTAACGCAGTGTGTATACTATTTTTTTACATTTCGTAAAGGATATAAAGACTCGATAATTATTTCGCAGTTTTATTACTAGTACTACTTACTACACTCAAATTAAAAAAGTGTCACTAGCACCTAAGACGTTTAAAAAAGTGTCATTAACCGGAAGTTAATGCTATCTTCTAGTTAATAAAAAACTAATACAGGAAATGGCAAATAGTTTTTTTCTAAGTTAAACCGTTTAGTTTTTACAGATCCTCAAAATGGTGAAAATGTCAAATTTCAAACATTATGTTTAGTTTGTCATGAATTTTTGAAACAGCCTGTATATTTTAAAATACTTTCGGATAATGACCACTGATATACAGTATATATCTATATGAATTTTTTTTCTAACTCTTATAATAACAAAGTATTCGCTGTCATATTGAATCGGAGAAACCTGCATAATACGAATAAGAAATTAAAAAAAAATACACTATGATTCATATCTTTGGCTTCACAAATCCTCAAAAAGTTTGAAAAAATGTCCTGCTATAAAGGGCAATGTATTTCCATTGATTCCACTATATAGTAAAACGTTATTCGGCCCTCTCTTGAATTGTGTCAACTTTCTTGATTAATAATCAGCAACTAGAAATTCATTTAATGCACATAATCGATAAAAATACAAATAAATATAAGTTGAGTTCGCTACATATTTTTGAGACATCTTGTATACATAAATACCAATTTAAATCAGTTTCCCATTATAATATTCAATATATATTTTCTCCATGAACTATTTAGAAATAACATATATCTTTAAAAATCTGTTTACCATTTTTAAGCCTATCCAAGTTTGCGACAACAAAAAAAAAATAAAAAAATAGATTTTTTTTTAAATAATCCACGAAAATTGTAATTTGCTTAGATTTTTTAAACAAAAGTATATAAGATTGCTTTCTTCTAATTAAGTTCTCTCAGGAACTTCTTCGGTTTTGCAAAAAGCTTAAATCGTTTAGGCGCTAGATGTAGTTAAAATAATGATGATAAAATACTTCCCAAAGTTTGATCCCACCCATTTCAATAGCATCAGTAATACCGTAAAAATAAATGTTTTCTAAAAATTTCAAATAATTATTTTAATTTGCAATTACCCTGTTTGAAACGACATTTTTAGAAACTGGAAAAGAAAAAGGTTTTAATATTAATGGACGATAACCTGAAAATAATACAAAATGAGATATGGCGACTAAAAGATAAAAAGTGCGTTTTTCTACAACGACAAATAAGAATAAATAGGCCCCATCTAACAGAAGCTATATGTAGAACCATAACTTAATGGCTATGATTTAAATAACACTCTCCACTTCTAACTGTAAAAATCTCATTTTAAAAAAATGTTATTTTTTTTAAATAATTACAACAATAAAAGTTACATTAAACTACAAAAACAGTACTAAAAAAAATTGAGCAGTTCAAAAGTTACCGGGAAAAACAATTTTTCTTTTTTTAAATAAAAAACGCCACTTAAAGTTACATGAAACTCTGAAAAAAATATTTAAAAATTTCGAACAGTTCAAGGGTTAGAGGGAAAGACAATTTTTTTTGATGCTTTTAAAATATATTTTTTAATAAATTACGCCACTAGACGTTACATGGAACTGTGAAAACAGTAAAAATATTAAGTAGTTTGAAATTTCCGCGAAAAGCTAGTTTTTTTGACAGATTTCAAATTTTTTTTTTTTTCAGTAATTACGCCTCTAAAAGTTGTATCAAAATGCAAATTTTAAAAATATTGAGCAGTTAAGTTATGGGAAAAAACAATTTTTTTGATAGCTGTCAAAATATTTTTTCTAGTAAATTACGCCTTTAAAAGTTACATGGAATGATAAAAACATTTTTAAAAAAAAATTTAAAGCAGTTCAAATGTTACAGGGAAAAAACAACCTTTTTCCACAGCTGTAAAAATATCTTTTTAAATAAAATACGTCTCTAAAAGTTACATACAACTGTGAAAATCTTATTTATTGAAATTAAGCAGTTTAAAAGTCCATTTAGTTTTTTACAATCATATTCTATTTATTACAGAAAAACCCCAAATCGCTACTTTAAATTCTTGAAAATTTTCAGTAGAAAAAATAGCTGCAAAAACTAAAGTTTGCCTATTTATTACACAAAACTCCTAAATCAATGCCTTAAAGCGCTTTAAACCGATAAATGTTTCACTAGAAAAAGTCAATGCTTTCAAATCAGTTTTCTTTGGAACAGCTGAACTTCCCCTACGCACATACACACACAACAAAAAGTTTGTAAAAATACAAACAAAATGTCTCCGGACCGAAATACTTTTACTTCCCGTATAATAAATATATTGAAACACGTAAACATCCCTAAGATTACTTAAAAACGCGAAAACCCGTATTGAACATAGGTACATACATATCACAAGTAGACCAAAATGAGATATCCTTTCTTTTCTATCTCATTTGTGTAATTTTGTTTTAATAAAGTGTGTCATGAACTGAAAACAGGAAATATCACAAACGATCACAGCAACGCCAAACATAAACAAAACAGATTAAATGGTCGTTTTCTGCCAACCAAATTTAGTTTGAATACTCATGTTTAATATATGATTGTACGAAACATTTTCATTAGTCGTCTAAGAACATAACACGAACAGCGGCAGCAAAACTTAGAACTTGGCCTAAGTCTCAACGTTTATAAATAGTTGCCTTAAAGCACGTAACTTTAACTTTAGAACGGAAACACCAGCATCAATAGCAACTACAACTTTATAAATTCAGCTTTACCTGTTTTTATTATTTCTATTCTAATTACGTTCATTCGGTAAACAAAATTAAGCATCTAACATGTGTTGAAATGTCATACAATTTCTGTGGATGTAAGGATTTTATTCTACTTTATGGTCGAAATCTAATTTTACTGCCCCTCTGACCAATTGAGATAATGTTCACTACTAAAACCCAACACTCCCAGAGGTAAGGCTAAATTATAATAAAATTTAACAGTAATCAGGGTCGTTCAAAATGATCGAACGGAAATAAATAGTTCTTTACACGCAAATAGTTTTATACATTCTTACCTCCTCATTGATTTTGTCTTGTGGTAATTTTTCATGAAACATGAAAAGAATTTTTTCTTCTATCTATGCTCTTTCAGAATCTTTTTTGTTTTTGTCGAAAACTCGAAACATTTGATCAGCAGAGGCCGTTTAATAGACCCTTGTTTTTGACAAAACAAAATACTTCCCAAAATTTCATCCTGCTTTTCAAAAGGAATAATAAGATCATAAAAAGGGAACGTTTACTAAAAATTTTAAATCAGTATTTCAATTTTTTCGACAGTTATCATATATCATACGACACTCTAAGAAAACTAGAATTTTTCTTTTCTCATTAATAGCCGGAACACTAAACCGATATGGAGATCCGTTTAGCACCGTTTGAGAGCCCCAAGTGTGCTCTAAATCGCACTAAATTTCAAAAAACTTCACCTAAAGCCATCTCCGAGATATAACGACCGAAATTTAAAAAGTGCAGTTTGACACGACGACGCCCACGACGGAATAGGGAATTTTGAAAATGGCACGGACAATAAAACTTTCGCCGAGTCGAGCGTCATAGCAAGATCTGGATTGAATAGAAATTCTTATCGTCAGAGTACTTCAAAAAGTGAATCCAGCGTAACCATTACAGCGCAGTTCATCGTCACCGGCGAAGTCCGAACGGTCTTCATTACAACCGTTGCCTGCTGCCTGTCCATAATTCAGAATATTTATATATTTAAATCACAAGCCGAATTTTTCTCCAGCTTTGCCAGCAGCCTATATGGAAATTTTTTTAGACTCTCCACCAGTGATGCCTACAAGACTTTGAAAAATCTTGTCTTGTCTCACAAGAAAAGTGGAATGTCTCGTCTCGTATCGCCTTATGTCTCACAAAGATCTCGCAAAAAACTCGCAAAATTTGTGTTTCCTGTCTAAATGAAATACACAAACAAGATCAGTTCTAATTTTTATTTTAATGAACAAAAACATAATAATCTAACAAGATAAATAAAAAACAAAATAAAATACAGAGAAAAATGCAATCTGTAGTCCAAAATATTATGATAGACAAAGTTATTCTAAAGTTAGTTCCTAACATAGTCAAATTTACAGTAAAATGATGATTATTTTAAACTCTATGGGAAGTACCAAAATCTAAAAAATATTTCAGACTAATCAAAATTTAAAACACAGATTTAAGTACTGGCATCTGTTCTTTAGAAACGTTTAGTATGTCGTCCTGAGGTACACCCTGTATATGAGGACATGATGCTATAAAATTAACACTTGTTTATTGTTATTCATGGAAAATATAATTGGAAACACTTAAGTCGCTTAAAATCTTCTAGATGACTTTAAATTCACTCAAATCTACGAAGACTTGAAAGTCACCCAAGTTAATTAAAAACTTTAAAATCTTATTAAGGACAATTCTCCTAAAATCTACAAAAAAAGATATCATAAGTCGTTTATTTAAAACACAGATTTAAGTACTGGCATCGGTTCTTTAGAAACGTTTAGTATGTCGTCCTGAGGTACACCCTGTATATGAGGACATGATGCTATAAAATTAACACTTGTTTATTGTTATTCATGGAAAATATAATTGGAAACACTTAAGTCACTTAAAATCTTCTAGATGACTTTAAATTCACTCAAATCTACGAAGACTTGAAAGTCACCCAAGTTAATTAAAAACTTTAGTAGTATAGGTGGCGGGGTTCTGGGTCCTTTGTGAGGTTATGTTGTCCGATCCTTCAGAGGGGGGCCCCCCGGAGCCCCGTAATTTTAGTAAAGACTGCGCCCCAAATGTGAAAATAAGACGTACTGGGGCCCCATTTGTCAAGAAAAAAGGTAGGTTATCGTGGGTCCCCCATAGATGGCGTCGTTCTGGGGCTTTTATTATTAAAGACTGCGCCCCAAATGTGAAAATAAGACGTACTGGGGCCCCATTTGTCAAGAAAACAGGTAGGTTACCGTGGGGCCCCCATAGATGGCGTCGTTCTGGGGCTTTTATTGTTAGAGGGGTACTG
The DNA here is from genome assembly GCA_030620095.1 of Kuschelorhynchus macadamiae. Taxonomy (NCBI): domain Eukaryota; kingdom Metazoa; phylum Arthropoda; class Insecta; order Coleoptera; family Curculionidae; genus Kuschelorhynchus; species Kuschelorhynchus macadamiae. The sequence goes on along the minus strand of JAUTXW010002854.1, from coordinate 59,128 downwards.
TGTGTGTGTGGGGTCCCGTATTTTAGTAAAGGTTGGGCCCCATGTGAAAATAAGCCCCGTATTTTAGTAAAGGTTGGGCCCCATGTGAAAATAAGACGTATTGGAGCCCCCTTCGTTAGAAAAAAACAAAAAGGTAGCAACTAGATTTTGTAGAGGGGCTCCAGTGCCCCATTTGTTTTGACCAATCTATTATAGGTTGATGTTGCCCCCCTGTGCCCCTTATAGTACTGTTTTTGTTTGGACACATCTTGGTTTGTGTGTGTGTGTGTGTGTGTGTGTGTGTGCGTACATTGACATTTTGGGGGGCCCCAATCCATGATGTGTTGAATGATTCATATTTGTGGTTATGTTCTATAGTAAATAATAGTTGTTTTGGTAATTCTAGAAAATATTTGAGGTTACGTTCTACTTTAGTAGATATTCGTTGACAGATCTGATGTAAGTCAAGGCGTGCCTATTGTTGCCCAGTGTGGTGCAGAGTAGTTATGACGGAGGAGAAAAAAAAACAGCTTAAATATTTTTTATTATTTTTATTTGATAACACTAAACCTTTCAATATACATTTTATTTCTATATTTTTCATCAAAAATTTTAGATAATAATGTTTCTGAATTCATGATTCTTCTTTCGAAACGAAGTCTATCCAAATAGGCCGATTGATAATTATTTTTTCGAGCTTGGTTATATGCAAAATTCCAAACTACTAATAAATGTACAGTATTTTTATTCTCGTTAAATGTGACAGATTTCTTCATGGTATTTTTTTTTATCTGGAAAAAAACGAAATTATTAAGGTGGGTGGGGAAAGGTTATAAAAGGTGTACATTTTGTAAATTTTAAAAGTATTATACGATTACTGTTGTTACAAATTAGGTATCAAAAACAAAAAAAAAATGGCTTGCTCTAAAATGTGGGCTGATATTTCTGGCTTTCCTGATCTACCTTACAGTTTTATGATATATTTTCAAGAATATTTACAATGGGATATAATATCACGAAGACAGAAATTGGATACTGATTTCATAAGAACTTATTTGACGAAACTAAACTGGGATATCATATCAGAATACCAAAATTTATCTGAAGAACTTATTAGAGAATTTAGAGACTGGGTCAACTGGGATTCTATTTCGAAATGTCAAACTTTAACTGAAGATTTTATCAGAGAACACAAGAATAGAGTAAACTGGAAATTTATAATTAAATATCAGAAAGTGAGCAGAGAATTTTTGAATAAAATGAAGGAATATATTGAGAAGCAGAGCGTTGATGAAGTTGACGGATGAAGTTTAGAATAAAGATGTTTGTCTCCTAATAGCTACTTATTTGTAAATTATATTTTTGTTTTTTTATTATTAATAAATAAAACTACAATGAAATGAATTATCTAGATTTATTTATTTGTAAATTATATTTTTGTTTTTTTATTATTAATAAATAAAACTACAATGAAATGAATTATCTATTTATTTTATTTGTTATTACCTTACAAAAAAAAATTATGCTATATTGGTTATATCTATCCAACTGTTATGTTTATTATTAAATCCCAGCCACTTTACGAAGACCTTATTGCCTTTGCGTCTTAGAACTTTTTCAACTAGATAAATATCTGGGTATTTAACTCTCTGCAACTGAAGTTCGTAGAAACCTCCTTGAATTTCTTGACCGGTAGTATCTTGTAATAGATAAGTTACAGGATTTGTAAGATTTACTTTTCTTATTAAAAATATTTCAGTAGACCAGTTAGGTTGATATTTTTTGTCAAATACACCTCTAAATTTGGAGATTCTTACATGATCACCCACACTAAATTTTGGCTTTGATGTTAACTTAATTCTATTATAAGCAGTGTTTAATAGGAACTGTTCATGTTTATGTGTTACTTCGGCAGGTTTTAAACCAATCGTTCTATGTTTTCTATTATTGTAAACTTTAACAATGTCACTTAGAATGTTTATCCATTTATATGATCCTTGAATACTAAATTGTTTCCACATAATGCCTTTAAGTGTTCTGTTCACTCGTTCAACAATAGATGCTTTTTTTTCACTATAAACTACATAATGAATTACGCTATATTTTTGCATTAATTTTTTCACTTCTTTTCCTATAAATTCGCCTCCTGAGTCTGTACAAAGATGAATAGGTGTTTGGATTTGAAAAACTTTTTCCAGTGCCTTACTTACTTCTTTAGCTGTTTTTGACCTCAACGGATGAGCCCAAACATATTTGGAAAAACAATTAATTACAATTAATATATATTTATAGCCGTTATTTTCGTTTTCATATTGTTTCATATCAACTAAATCTGCTTGCATAAGATCCAATAGAGACTTTATTACAACTCTACGTCTTTTGAAGTTTATTCTAGCAGGCTTGTGAATTTCATTAACAATTTGCTTTTTTATATCAGTAACAAAGTTGGTCATTCTTTTTTTTTATTTTTTTTTCTTAATACTATTCTATAATGTTGGCTTCTCTTAATTCTTCAATAATGGAGTTGATTTCGTTTGTGTGGCCCGTATTGCCAGCAATTTCAGAGGCAAGTAATAATTTTAGTCGCTCGACTAACTCATTTGGATCATCCCAAAATACATAATCAACTGGGTGATTTGAAACTTTCATATACATTCCCTCTCCTTCTATATTTTTTTCAGGTTTATTTTGCTGTTCTAATATTGGTTCGATAATTTTTTTAAATTTTTCATTTTTACTTGATTTTGTATCTCTTATTGCATTTGTTTTAAATAAAATGGATGCATAATTTTTTGCATCCTCTTTAGTGTACACAGCTGGTACAGTTTTATTAAATAACAGGCCGTATAGACCTTTGGTGCCTTTGTACCTCTTGCCTGAAATTAATAGGTCGGGTCCATCAAAATTAATTGTTCTATTACCTATTGAAAATCTTTCAATATCATCTTCAAATTTTACACGAAATTTACCATCAGAATTTCGGTTTTTTGTATCCTTAATAAATTTTTTCACGTAGGCCAAAGGTAGACTATGGTATTGTTCATAATAATCCCTAAAAGACTTTTCTTGAATAGTTTTATTTAAATTATCTTCATATTCCCTCTGTTTTTCAATTTCCGACTCTTCCAGTTCCATTTGAAGATTTTTTAATAGATTTTTTCTTAGTACATTAGGTTTGCTAGTTGAAAATTTAAATTTTCCCTTTCTTCCTGGCACAGTTTGAGGGGACAAATAAGGAAATGTTCCCTTAGGGGTATTTTTGTCTTCTAAAGGGGTAGAGGTTGGTAACGGAACTGGGGGTTCAGACAATGTAGATTTTTCCATTTTTTCATCATTATCCTCATCATCATCATCATCATCATAACATCATTATCATAATCAGTTTTTTTTATGTAATCTTTTACATCAAGATCCTCATCATCATCATCACTATAGTCATAATCTTCATAATTATCATATTCATAATTATTATCATCTTCTTTTAATGTAGCTTTATTTTTTTTTTGGGGGGTAAGAGGGTACGCTTGTACTTCTGATATGACATTTTTGCTGCTATTAGTTGATAATGGTTTAAGTTTACTTTCAATATTCACCAGATGTTTAGTAAGAGGTTGAAATAAATCTTCATGTACTTCCTTACTGTGCTTTAAAACATTTAATTTATTTTTAATATTTTTTCTTGTGGTAATTAATTTTCTTTTACTAACTTTAGAGCTCATCTTCTTCTTCCTCTTCTTTAGACGGTAATGGTTAAAATGAAATAAAATGATTTAGACACAGTTAGATGTATATATAGTTGTCAAAACAGAATCGATATCGTCCATTTTTTAAATTACTATCTTTAAATATGGATAAGAATTTGAAAGGTGTTTTCCAACAATAGGAGCATATATTTTTGAAATTATCAAATGTCATATCTGTTCCCACATGATCCATATAAATATGTTTTAAATTCAAATCATCTTGTTTGAATAATATTAAAACATTAGCATTATCCCTTATTAAATGCTTCGGTATTTTTGTGTAGGTCTGACAAAGATAGAAGCAATCGATGTTATTGTGACGCCCCATACTGAAATACTCTCTAATTACATCCTGTTTATCACATGCCACATCATCGAATATAAAAATAGAGTTCGGTTTTGCTTCTGAAGGTGAAATTATGTTTTCACCGTTACTATAAGCATAATAGTTTAGACCTTTGATTGGTTTTAATAATTTTTCCAAATATACATACTTCGGTTGATATAAAGATTTTGAATAGAGATAAACGTTTTCAAATTTTAACCCATTTGGATGTTCAAGTAAGCTTAGCATTGTATTCGTTTTACCGCAATTACTGGGGCCTGAAATGATACATCGTATGGTGGATGGTAATAATACACTATGTTTGTTTTTCTTATTTTTATCATTAACATCATGATTATCAATTTCCAAGCGTGTTTTTTGCTTTACAACTTTTTTCATTTTTTTTTTTTTTTTTTTTTTTTTTTTGACTGTTGTTGTGAAGGTAACATACAGAAATACCATATAAAAGTTTTTAACAAAGCAATATATACTTAGTCTATAAGTTACAGTATACATGATCAAACATCATGAAATACTATGTATATGATAAAAATACTTCTAAAGGAAAAGGTCTTTTAAATACATTAATCAATAAACTTCCTATGGAACTCCATTTACCTGGGTATAATTATTGCGGACCTGGAACAAAACTTGAAAAACGTCTAGAACGTGGCGACCGTGGAATAAACCCGTTAGATGATGCCTGTAAAGAGCATGATATAGAATATTCTCAGAAAAAAAATCTATCAGATAGACATAAAGCTGATCAAGTATTGTTGGAAAAGGCTTTGAAAAGGATAAGTGCATCAGATGCAACGTGGAAAGAAAAGGTTGCAGCTTTATTTACCTCAGGTGCTATGCATAGTAAAATCAAGTTAGGGATGGGTGGGAGAAACGTTTTAAATGATAAAATAGATAATAAATTCAATAGCAATCTTCAGTTGTCAAACAGAGTACAAAAGAAAAACATTGATAATCGTAGTCTTTATCAAAGTATAATCATAATGGAACGAAGTATAAAAGTTATGGAAAATTATTTAGAAAAAATGAAAAATTTGTTGACAAAAATAGACAGTAATAGTAGTAGTAGTAGTAGTAGTAGTACACAAAAAAGAAGTCAGTCAGGAGAGAAAAAAAAGAAACAAAAAAATAAAAGTTATGATCAAGAGAATATGGAAAATTACCATGAAAAAAGAATTCGTCAAAAAATGTTAGAATCTAATGCAGCAAAGAAGAGGAAATATATGAATAACGGTTTATCTGAAAATGAAGTTAGTAAAAAAAGGAAATTCTTTGAAAATAACATTGAAAATGATCTGCAGAGAGTATCATCACAACAACAAGGACAACAACCACAACAACAACAACAACAACAAGACGGATCAAGAAAAGCACCTTTGAAACGCAAAATAAGTTCCGATGAATATGATTCTGATTATGGGAAAAAATTAAAGGTTGATTTAGACACAATTCTAATAAACAATAATAATAATAAAAGAAAATTTGGTGAAAGTAGTGATTCTGATGAAGTTTTTTTCTTAAATAACCACTCGACTAAAAAAATCAAGAAGTAAAATTTTGTGTATATATAATACTGTAAATGAAAGATGTATTTAGTTACTTACAAGTATTTTAGACGAATAGTAATATGACTAGAGTAGGTAAAAAAAAATCAAAACACTTAAGTAGAAAAAAAAAACAGTGTAAAAACAAGATGAAGGTGAAAGTTAAAGGGAAAAAAAGAATTAGTTTCCAGTGCGTAACTAAAAAAATTAAAAATAGTTTATTGAAACATGCACCTAAAAACATTAGCACTGTTCTGAAAATAGCTAGGAAAACATTTAAAGATGAGAAAAATCAAGTGAAATCACCAAAAGTAATTGCAATTCCTAAAACTGGAGGCATTTTACCCTTAATTCCAATATTTGCAGGACTTAGTGCTTTAGGAGCATTAAGTGGAGGTGCAGCAGGAATAGCAAAAGCAGTAAACGACGCACGGGTTGCTAATCAACAACTGAAAGAAAATCAACGTCATAATCAAACTATGGAATCTATTGCAATTGGAAAGGGATTATATTTGAAACCCTACAAAAAAGGCATGGGTCTTTTCTTAAACAATAATGATGCTATTGTAAAAAAAAATCTTGTAACTCTCCCAAAGCATGCATTAAGTAATATAGAGATAAACATTTATGCAAGGAAAATGAAGATACCACATTTTAGAGGAGTTTTCATGCGAGATTTTCTACCAAACCAAATTAGAAAATATGAATCAGGAGTGATAAATTTGGATAACTATTCCGGACCAGGAACTCATTGGACAGCATATAAGAAAGAGGGAAAAAATGTCCTATACTTTGATAGCTTCGGAAATCTACGGCCACCCTTAGAAGTACAAAATTATTTCAACTCTAAGCATCATTGTAATATCTTCTATAATCATTCTAGATATCAATCATTTAATTCTGTAAACTGTGGTCAACTCTGTTTAAAATTTTTAATAAATTCTAAACTTGATAACTAATAAATATATTGCAATAATAACATGAAGTTTATTTATATTAAATTAGTTGCTTTGTAGACATCATGTCGTACACATTTACTCTGTCAGGAAATGAATCAAGCCTTTCTACAAAATACATCCTCCTATTATATTGGATGAAAATAATGAATATGTTCTGGGTTTGATAAATTTTGAAAGCTATAATTCAATTCCAAACGTTGATAGTAAAAACAATATGTTTTATTTCGATGAAGACAAACAAATTGAAATACCAGAAGGATCTTATGAAATTTCCGATATAAATAATTATATTGGAAACTTCATTCAATTAAATTTTCCAGATAGAAAGGACCCTGTAACAGTTAAATTACAAGCTAATCATAATACATTAAAAAGTGAAATCAAATGTAATAGACAAATTGATTTTAGTAAAGCAAATTCTATTGGTCCTCTACTGGGTTTTGATAAAAAACAACTTGTACCAAACAAAAGGCACACATCAGATAAACCTGTGGATATATTTAAAGTTAACGCTATTTGTGTAGAATGTAATTTGGTAACAAATTCTTATAATAATGGAAAAGCAGTTCATATTATTCATATGTTTTATCCCACCTCCTCTCCTGGTTCTAAAATAGTAGAAAAACCATCAAATGTAATTTATTTACCCATAAATTCACGTTACATTGATGAGATAATACTTAAGGTAACCGATCAGTACGGTCACTTGATTAATTTTCGAGAAGAATTAATAACAATTCGATTACATTTAAAAAAAGTATCCTAAAAAAAAAATGGTTTTTGTTTTTTCGACAAATCCTTTTTATCCGAGTGATATAAATCAAGAAGATTATGATTATGCTAACACTGCTAACAATAATAAATATAACCTGTATAAATACGAAACAAGCAATGAAAAAAGGCTCAGTTCCAGAGATCGATTGAAAGAACTAACATCTGAAAATAAAAAGCTGTTGGTATCTTTAGGATTTAAGATAAAAAAGAAAAATCAAAATTAAGAATAGAAATTGTCTAATTCATTGTTTTATTCGAATAGCAATAAATTTGCATCGAATTTGGATTCTAGTTAAATGTGAGTGTGGATATTCAAAGAGAGAGAAATAAAAAAGGAAAAAGGATGAGTTATAATATATTAAAAGTGAATGAAAATGTATTACATGATGACTCAATAACTAATTATCAATTTCACACTCATCTACCGTATTCATCAACAACTCTAAATAATAACGATGAGATAAGGATACCCATACAGACACAAGATTTGTACACGTTACCAAGTCAAAGTTTTTTATATATAGAAGGGAAATTAGTGAAAGAAGATGGTACTTTTTCAAAAAACGTTAATTTTATTAATAATGGAATTGCACATCTTTTTGAAGAAATTCGATACGAGCTAGCAGGAGTGGTTATTGATAGAGTAAGAAACCCAGGCATAACTTCAACCATGAAAGGTTACGTATCCTTTACAAAAGCTGAAGTTACATGTTTAGAAAACACAGGATGGATAACCGAAACCGAAAATTCGTCTACACTCCTAGATGACAAAGGAAATTTTAACGTATGTATACCTCTAAAAATGTTGTTAGGCTTTGCTGAGGATTTTCATAAAATTATAATGAATGTACGTCAAGAATTAATTTTAATTCGTAGCAATTCAGACTTAAATGCTATTTATGTAACCGAGGACAAAAAAGAAAAATATAAATTAATTCTTAATAAAATACTATGGAAAATGCCTCATGTAACAGTTAGTGACAGTCAAAAGCTACGGTTGCTAAAACAATTTGAAAGCAATAAAGACTTAAACATTGCGTTTAGAGCGTGGGAATTGCATGAATACCCTCAGTTACAGACCACAAAAATTCATACTTGGGCTGTTAAATCTTCAAATCAATTAGAAACACCCAGATTTATTATAATAGGCTTTCAAACTAATCTTAAGAATAAACTAACAAAAGACATGAGCTACTTCAATCACTTGAATTTGTTAAATCTAAAAGTCTATTTAAACTCTGACGTATTTCCATATGATAATCTAAATTTAGATATAGAGAACAATAAATATGCTATTATTTATAATATGTTCGTGCAATTTCAAAAATCCTACTACTTAAAAAGCAGAGTAGCCCTTTACTCAATCCTAAAAGTTTTAAAAATAAAGCACCTCTTGTAGTTATTGACTGTTCACGGCAAAGTGAAGATATACTTAAGGGCGGAGCAATAGACATTAGAATTGAATTTGAAACCAATACCGCTGTTCCAGCTAATACCAGTGCTTATTGTCTAATATTACATGACCGTTTAGTAAAATATAATCCGCTTACGAGTACTGTCAAAGTATTTTGAAAGAAAGAAAAAAACAAAATGTATATTCTAGATGTTCAAGGATTTCAGTACAAAGATAGTGGTTTTATATGTAAGGAGATTGCTATAATAAATATTAAAAATGGAAAAATGTTTCACCGTTATATCGATTTAAAACATTCATTGAATTGGTTTAATAATTCAGTTCAAAATCACATAGAATGGACAACTAGAAATATTCATGGTTTAAGTTGGAATAATGGCCCTTCTAATTTATATTTACCATATGAATGTATCTCTTTATTTATAAGAAATGTCATTAACAAGAGAAATGTAACAGTTTATGTTAAAGGGCTACAAAAGAAAGCCTGGCTAAGTAAACTTATTTCTAATAATATAGTTGATTTATTAGAATTAAATTGTAAAAATTTAAAAGAACTAAGGTCAGAATATTATAATATATAATACCATTGTAAATATCATATGTATAATTATTTAAAATGTGCTAGACAAAATGTATATTTATTAAGAGATTGGTATATTATTAATAAAACGCTTTAGAGAAAAAAAAAATGAGTTTTATTTACAATATTTATAAAAAAACTTACATTTTAAAATCTTTGTGACTCTTCAAAATCCGAATCGTCCAATAATAATTCCAAAGGATTTGATATTTTTGTTTTCTTTGCAAGTTGATGACTTGTTTCGCCACGGTTGTTTTCTAAAGCCTCCTCCTCTTCCTCGACTTTTAATTTAAATTGATATTTTTTTGCTGCATCTTGGAATAATTGTAAGTCACTAGGGTTATCAATTTTAGTTTTAATATACTGAATCGGTAAATTTCCAAATTTTTTTAATAATGTTTCTGTTTTGGGGGTATAGGATAGCTCTATGAATATTTTTTCATCGTCTGCCAATGAAATCTTTTTGACTCCAAAACTAAAAAAAAAATAAAATGTTTTTTTAAGCAATTTGGACCAAAGCCATGTAAGCTTCTGTTCTCTGTTTACATAATACTTTTTTTTTTTTTTTTTGGAACTATGAATAAAATAATAAATATGGTCTTTTTTACTCAAATTAAAAAATTAAATAGACATATTTAAAGAAATCTAATTTAAAAAAAAATAGTTAATGTTGTAGCAACAAAAATATCTAATGGAATAAGAAGAAAACATAAATGGACTTACCTGAATAATTCTTTCATTACAACAAATGCCATATCGGTTGGGAAATTCATTTTATCGATAGACTTTACTATTATACTAGCCGGTACATTAGACATGTTGTTTTCTTTAAACTTAGAAACAAACTGAATAAACTGAGCTGTAAAAATTAAAACACTGTGGTAACGTTTTTAATTTTAATTAGTTTTTTTTCTGAAAATGATAAACACCCATGATTATTGTGAATATATAATGACACTGCAATTTGCATTGGAAATGATAATAGCACCAATTAGTTGAAAATTATTGGAAAAATAAATACTTAAAGATAATGATATAATTATAGCATAATTTATACGTTAGGAAAAACCAAGGTTTTTCAAGCCTACGTAATTATTTGATAAATACTGGAAAATACCTATCAGTAATTAGCACTGCTATTCTTGTTGTTGTTGTTAATGATTAAAGCATAATTTATGCTTCTACGTACGAAATAATTAAACAAAAATAACGTTGCAAGTTTTGTTAGTCACGATAATTATACCATTAACTTTAAGTACTAACCATTTTTTTTTCGTATTCATTTTTCCAATAATTGTCAACTAATTGGTGTTATTATCATTTCCAATGCAAATTGCAAATTCGCTGATGTCATTAGTAATGCATTTAATGGTAAACATACATAAGATATAAAACATTAAGTGTCTGATCATTTGACTAGTTAAAGCATACAGTTTTGTTAGTAAATTTAATATTTAAAGGTATTCAGTTAACAAAACTACAGTTCCAAAAAAAAAAAAAATGGCAGAAAGAAAAGTTTTTGTCAGTAAAGAAAATAAACTTGTTGTTTCCATTAAAAGGCAAGATGTTTTAGAAAACGAAGGGGAGAATAACACTCAAAATGTAAGTTTGCATTAAATATTTTTTATTTTCCTTCATCTACATTTTGTTTGCTCCCCCCAGTAATCTCCAAATGTTTTATATATATATAAAATATGTCACTTATATTTCTTTAGATTCTTACCATCCAACCTACAACATCAGCTAAATCGCAAACATTATTTCAAACAAAACAAGAGGAAGAAGAAATAGCCAACAGTATACCCGTAAATATTTTTTAAATTATTATTTGTTTGCTATCTATTAAAAAAAATACAATATATTTAAATTTATTTTTTCTTGGTAAATAAGCTTATGAAAAAATTATTTTCATAACCAACAGTAAATCTGTAAATATTTTTTAAATTATTTGTTTGCTAGCTTTTGAAAAATTATTTTTTTAGAATATAATTTCCGTTTATAAATTATTGTGGTAATATACATAGATTTATTTTTTCTTGGTAAAAAAGCTTTTGAAATTTTAGACAACAGTATATTCGTTAATATTTTTTTAATTATTTGTTTTATAGCTTTTGAAAAATTTTTTTTTAGAATATAATTTCCGTTGGAAATTATTGTGATAATACCAATCATTGCCATCAACAACAACAACAACAACAACAACAACAACAACAACAACAACAACAACAACAACAAGACGGACTTAATCAGGGTGAAGTAATCGAAGAGCTAGATTTAGTGAATGAAGACGTTGATAGATGCTTTTTGGACTGCACATTAGATTGGTCTAATAACTGGCTGAAAGTACACAAAGAAAATTGTACGTCCATAGTTCAACCCTTAAGAACTCTATGCAACGGCACCAATTCGGGTAAAACATTTTTATCTAAAAACTTATACGAGTGTATTTTAAGAAAACATTTTTCAAACTTGTATCATGTTAAAAATTACGTAACATGCAACAGATATTATCTAATTTGGAGTAGTTTAAACTCTTTGGGGGCTATATTATGTGATGAATGTTTTAACGTAACATTAAAAACTAACAATTTATTATACAGTTTGATAGAGTATGTAAAACCATTAAGTGCATATACTGTCCACACCCATGATGAAGGGCATTATCATTGCTCGTGGTGTTTTATGGATACGGTTTATCATAAAAATATATGTGAACTATATAGGTGTCATTCTCTGAGATCAGTTTTTGAAATTTGGCATACAAACTGTGCATAATTTAAAAACATGAATACTGACATATTAGATAATATTTTAAATAGCGCAATTGAAAAAGTTCAATTAGCGTGTAGAATAGTTAAAACGTTAGATGAGTATAAAAATTGGTTACAACTTGTAAGAAAAACTATTTTAATTGTAAAACAAAGTATTAAAAATAAACCAAACTGCATTAAAAATATTTCGCGCATTGAAGCGAGCTTAGCTCTTCTAAAATATTATCAAAGTAATTTAAAAAACCAAAAAAGAATTAAGTTTAGTAAATCACTGAAATGTAGAACTTGTGTCAAAAATATAATATGGCAAGATGTTGAATCATGTTTTCAAAATAGAATTAAAACTGGCGTAATAACAAATTTGAATGTTAAAGAACCAAAAGATTTTTTTAAAAAGGCTTATAAAATTTTTGCTTTAAAAATAAAAAGAGAACTTAAACATTCTATACTGAAAGTTAATGCAATATTTTCGGCGAATTTTGTGAAACCTCAAAATGCTCAAACTGAAATAAAAACATTTAGAACAAGAAATAATATTATCGATAGCAACACTAATTTAAAATCTTGGTATTTAGAACACATTCAGAATAAGTTATTATCAAAATTGGAAGAATTTCAAGAACGTGACAGTGGATTTGCGTTATACGAAATCATTTTTTTAAAAATTAATATTAATCAATATCATCCATTAGTGGGTGGTTTATCAACTTATATAGAAATGCCAAAATTTATTAAAAATACAAAATCTGTTATCAATATAAAAAATAACGATGAATATTGCTTTTTATGGTCAATAGTTAGTGCATTATATCCAGCTCCTCCTACTAAGAGTTCTAGTAAAACAAGTTCTTATCCTCATTTCAGCCTACTAAAAGAATTAAAATATAACGATTTAAAATTTCCACTTCGAATCAAAGATGTGCCTAAATTTGAAACGATGAACCAATTGTCAATAAATCTATACACAATTGAAAAAAATAAAGTACTACCAGTTAGTTTAAGCAAAAAAAAGTATCACCGCGTTATAAATTTATTAATTATACCTTTTGATAACGACGACGACGACGACGACGACGACGACGACAACTATGATGACGATGATGATTTCAACATAAACGAATATGTAAAAAATAGAATTTTTCACTACGCTTATATAAAAGATTTATCAAGATTAGTTAATAAACAAATAGGTAATGTACGTAATAAATCGTGGCTTTGTTGTCGATGTCTAAATCATTTTAAATCTGAAGAAAATTTAAAAAAACATTTATTAGACTGTGAAAATTTTAAAGAAACCAAAATAACTCTTCCGCATATACCTGATAATATTTTAAAATTTAAAAATTTTAAGAACAAAGAACAGGTTCCTTTTGTAATTTATGCTGACCTTGAATGTATTTTACAAAAACATATAGATAAAACACCTACAAATAAACAAAGAAAATACCAAAAACATATTCCGTGCAGCATAGCATTTTATCTAAAATGTTCATTTAATAAAGATTTGTCAACTTTTTATTGTAAAACAGGTAAAGATTGTGTAACTTCGTTTGTTCAAGAACTTAGAAATTTATCTCACAAGCTTTCTGATATTTTTTCTAATTCTTTACCAATGAAACCTTTAACAAATTCCGAAATCAAACAATTTATCTCTGAAACACATTGTCACATATGTTCTCAAGAATTTAAAAAAAATGATTTAAAAGTAAAAGATCACTCACATTTAACAGGTCTATACAGAGGTGCAGCTCATGTTAAATGTAATCTGAATTATCAGGATACTCATATAATACCGGTAGTTTTTCATAATTTATCTGGCTACGATAGTCATTTCCTTATAAGAGCACTAAGTACTGAAGTAAAAGGTAAAATTACATTACTTCCGGTAAACAAAGAAAAGTATATTTCGTTTTCAAAATATATAGAAAACACGAACATTTGTTTCAGGTTTATCGATTCCTATAGATTTTTGTCAACTAGTATAGAGAAACTATCTAGTTACTTACCAAGCAATAACAAAATAATAACTCAAAGTTTTTACACTAATAGTGCGGATTTTAATTTATTAACGCGTAAAGGTGTTTTCCCCTATGAATATTTAGACAATTGGGAAAAACTGAACGAAACCTGTCTACCACATATAGATTGTTTCTATAGCTCTCTTAATAATACGAATATATCACATGAAGACTATCAACATGCTTGTAATGTTTGGAAAATTTTTAAAATTAAAAATATTAAAGAATATTTAGAACTGTATCTTAAAACTGACGTCCTATTATTGGCGGACATTTTCGAAAATTTTAGGAAATCATGTCTTCAAACATATAAATTAGATAGTGCACATTATGTCAGTGCCCCTTCACTTGCTTTTGATGCATTTTTACATTTATCAAATGTGGAATTGGAATTATTAACCGATATTGATATGATTTTATTTTTAGAAAAGGGTATAAGGGGTGGAATTTCTCAATGCTCAAATCGATATGGTAAAGCTAATAATAAATATATGGGTAAAGAATTTGATCCCAATAAGCCCAATATATATTTAATGTATTTTGATGTAAATAACCTTTATGGGGCTGCTATGAGTTTACCGTTACCCGAAAAAGATTTTCATTGGGTTGATTTTTATCAGGAAAATACAACCATTTCAAATATATCAGATGATGGAATTTACGGGTATATCTTTGAGGCAGATCTCATATATCCCAAAGAACTCTCTGATTTTCATAGAGATCTACCTCTTTGTCCGGAACATTTAATACCACCAGTCTCAAAATCAAACATTCCAAAATTATTAACAACACTTTTAAATAAAAAGAAATACATTATTCACTACAGAAACTTAAAGCAAGCTCTTCAACTCGGTTTAAAAATTGAAAAAATTCATAGAACTCTTAAACTTAAACAAAGAGCCTATTTTAAGGATTTCATTAATTTAAACACAGAACTTAGGAAACAAAGTAAGAATGATTTTGATAAAAATTTTTATAAACTTATAAATAATGCTAATTTTGGTAAAACAATCGAAAATGTTCGCAAATATAAAGATGTTAAATTAGTTACCAAATGGTCTGGTAGATTTGGAGCTAATTACTATATTTCACAACCTAATTTTCATAGTCTTACCATTTTTGATCAAGATATGGTAATAATTGAAATGACAAAATTAAATGTAAATTTTAACAAACCAATATACACAGGTTTTTCAATACTTGACTTATCAAAAACATTTCTCTACGATTTTCATTACAATTACATTCAAAGAAAATTTGGGGAAAATGCACGCTTACTATATACCGATACTGACTCATTATTGTATAGTTTTAATGTCGATGACATATATGAACATATCAAACAAGATATTGAGAAATTTGATACATCAGATTATCCCGCCAACAATATTTTTAACATTCCTCAGAAAAATAAAAAAGTTTTAGGGTTAATGAAAGATGAAAATAATGGTTGTATTATGACAGAATTTATAGGGCTTAGATCAAAAATGTATAGTTTTAAAGTTATTAATCAAAGTCCCATCAGCGAAGATTTAGTAAAAAAAGCTAAAGGTATAAAAACGTCGGCTTTAAAAGCTATAACTTTTGAGGACTACTACCAGTGCTTATTTAACAATAAAATTACTGAGTGTTCACAGAAAATAATTAAATCTATTAAACATAATGTATATACTATTGACCAAAGAAAAGTTGCTCTTAATGCTTGTGATGATAAACGCAAATATATATTAATTGTAATTAATTGTTTTTCCTTGTTTGGGCATCCACTAGGTCAAAAACAGCTAAAGAAGTAAGTAAGGCACTGGAAAAAGTTTTTCAAATCCAAACACCTTTGATCTTTGTAAGAATAGAATTTATCTTATAGCGTATATTTTTTTATATATTATTGTTGAACGAGTCATTAAAGGCATTTGTGGAAACAATTTAGTATTCAAGGCATATAAATGGATAAACATTCTAAACATTGTTAAAGTTTTTAGAAAACATAAACGATTGGTTTAAAACCTGCCGAAGTAACATGTAAACATGAACAGTTCCTCTGCTTATAATAGAATTAAGTTAACATCAAAGCCAAAATTTAGTGTGGGTGATCATTTCTCCAAATTTAGAGGTGTATTTGACAAAAAATATCAACCTAACTGGTTACTATTTTTAATGAAACTATCCTGCCTATTACAAGATACTACCTATATAATTTTATTATATAAATATATGATATTTATCTAGTTGAAAAAGTTCATCAATATATAAAGTTTTATATATAACAGTTGGATAGATATAACCAATATAGCATAATTTTTTTTTGTAAGGTAATAACAAATAAAATAAATCTAGATAATTCATTTCATTGTAGTTTTATTTATTAATAATAAAAAAACAAAAATATAATTTACAAATAAATAAATCTAGATAATTCATTTCATTGTAGTTTTATTTATTAATAATAAAAAAACAAAAATATAATTTACAAATAAGTAGCTATTAGGAGACAAACATCTTTATTCTAAACTTCATCCGTCAACTTCATCAACGCTCTGCTTCTCAATATATTCCTTCATTTTATTCAAAAATTCTCTGCTCACTTTCTGATATTTAATTATAAATTTCCAGTTTACTCTATTCTTGTGTTCTCTGATAAAATCTTCAGTTAAAGTTTGACATTTCGAAATAGAATCCCAGTTGACCCAGTCTCTAAATTCTCTAATAAGTTCTTCAGATAAATTTTGGTATTCTGAATGATATCCCAGTTTAGTTTCGTCAAATAAGTTCTTATGAAATCAGTAAAAATATTTTCGTGAATTATATCCCATTGTAAATATTCTTGAAAATATATCATAAAACTGTAAGGTAGATCATAAAGCCACTATCAGCCCACATTTTAGAGCAAGCCATTTTTTTTTTGTTTTTGATACCTAATTTGTAACAACAGTAATCGTATAATACTTTTAAAATTTACAAAATGTACACCTCTTATAACCTTTCCCCACCCACCTTAATAATTTCGTTTTTTTCCAGATAAAAAAAAATACCATGAAGAAATCTGTCACATTTAACGAGAATAAAAATACTGTACATTTATTAGTAGTTTGGAATTTTGCATATAACCAAGCTCGAAAAAATAATTATCAATCGGCCTATTTGGATAGACTTCGTTTCGAAAGAAGAATCATGAATTCAGAAACATTATTATCTAACATTTTTGATGAAAAATATAGAAATAAAATGTATATTGAAAGGTTTAGTGTTATCAAATAAAAATAATAAAAAATATTTAAGCTGTTTTTTTTTCTCTGCACCACACTGGGCAACAATAGGCACGCCTTGACTTACATCAGATCTGTCAACGAATGTCAAATATTTTCTAGAATTACCAAAACAACTATTATTTACTATAGAACATAACCACACACACACACAAAATGTCAATGTACACACACACACACACAACCAAGATGTGTCCAAACAAAAAAAGTACTATAAGGGGCACAGGGGGGCAACATCAACCTATAATAGATTGGTCAAAACAAATGGGGCACTGGAGCCCCTCTACAAAATCTAGTTGCTACCTTTTTGTTTTTTTTTTCTAACGAAGGGGGCTCCAATACATCTTATTTTCACATGGGGCCCAACCTTTACTAAAATACGGGGCCCCACACACACACACACACACACACACACAGTACCCCTCTAACAATAAAAGCCCCAGAACGACGCCATCTATGGGGGCCCCACGGTAACCTACCTGTTTTCTTGACAAATGGGGCCCCAGTACGTCTTATTTTCACATTTGGGGAGCAGTCTTTAATAATAAAAGCCCCAGACCGACGCCATCTATGGGGGACCCACGATAACCTACCTTTTTTCTTGACAAATGGGGCCCCAGTACGTCTTATTTTCACATTTGGGGCGCAGTCTTTACTAAAAATACGGGGCTCCGGGGGGCCCCCCTCTGGAGGATCGGACAACATAACCTCACAAAGGACCCAGAACCCCGCCACCTATACTACTAACTTTAAAATCTTATTAAGGACATTAAATTCTCCTAAAATCTACAAAAAAATTCATTCAAAAGTAACTTATAATTCACAAAGACTATAAGTCCGTATACAAATTTTTTGGAGTTATCCTCGACCTTAATCCATCACGGAGATATGCAAACCACAATGTTCAAATAAATTAGCTAAGAGACCTAACCGCTTCTTGTTATTTTTTGTCTAGTATGTAGCGTGTGTTTTGTATTTTTATTTTATCTTTTAATATGTATTTGGACATTTCACTTTATTAATTAACTATAAAGTTATTAATATATATATATATATATATATATATATATATATATATATATATATATATATATATATATATAAGTAACTATAGAGAGAGTTAATTGTATGAACATCGATATATTAAGTTTTTCATTTATTTTAGATCTGATGATGCTCGCAGGGGCGAAATAGGCGTGTCGTCTTTTTAATATTTGACTGATACTTAGACTTATTGATTCTATTTTTGTATTACCAACTTAAACCAACCCAAACCAAAAAACAAGCTCTAACCGTCTTTATTAACAGATCTATAATTAAATTTTTATAAATTAAAAAAAACTCCTCTAAAGAAAAAATTTAATGACAACAAAAAGAATAAGAGATTTATTTGTCCGAAGCAATGTTATTGTAAACACAGACTGTTCGGTATTATGCTGGTTTAAAAAATATGTATCAATAACATTCGCCATAGTTAGAATATTTAATTAATATTTGGCATTTTTATCTGCGATACTTCGAGACTTTTGCGAGACTCTCGTGCGAGATTTGAGTCGAGACTTTTTGAAAGTCTTGTCTTGTCTCGCAAGGAAAACCAGGCGAGACTCTCGCAAACGAGAATATCGTGGGCATCACTACTCTCCACCCATAGTTATGTTACCACTACCGTTTATTTATTTTTATTTTAATGTTCACTTAACTAAATGACGATTAAAAATAGATTATTTAAGGAGCTGTCGTGCGGCACGCGGAAAATTCTTATACAGTTGACACCTACTAAAGGAAAATAAGAAAATATCCGGTACACGACGAAAATTTTCCATATTTTTTAAAAATTAACTGTTACTTCATCCTTAACAGTTTTTATTACATTTGCTCTTAATATATGTCAAAAGTAAATCGGAAAACAACTTAAGATGGGAAAGCATTACCCATTTTTCCCACAGGTCCCGATTTCGACACCTAGGCTAAATCAGAGAAATACATCTGATTCATCATTCGTTGTGTGGATTTGGGTTTGTAGTGATTTTGCCTTTAAGGTCCCGGCAGTACAAGGTTATCTTGTTTGGTTTACCAATTGTTATAAAGAGGGTTATTAGAATTTGCGTTTTTGGTTCTATTTGATTAGAAAAATTATATTACTCGTTATTGGATTATTATTACGCGATGATTCTATGTATTTTAAGATTTAAAAGATGAAATTTATCATAATACTATCGCTAATAAAAATATTTATTAATAAGCTCGTAAGGAAGTAACTTTTAAACAAACATCGAATTTCGAGTGTACATTTCTTAAAAACCCTTATAGACCTAGAACCAGCGAAAAAATAACTACATTATAAAATACCAAAGGTTTTAAACGAGGAGTGGTAATCAGTTACCAATCTTCAATAAAAGTCACTCGCCTGCCAGCTGTCAGTGGTCGCCTGGAATAACTATGACTTCGGAAATTTTGAAAAACACTACTCATATATTTCATAATATGTCGCTGTCAAAAAACTCTATTATCCTTACGCTAAGATACCAGCTACAATGTTTTTAAGTAAATGTTTATCATTTTGCGTATAATAAAAATCAAAAAAGAAAACGATAAAATCGGGGATATTATAGAAGAACTGAAAACTATCCAGGGTCAAAAAATGGATAAAATTGACTTTCGGAAAAACGAATTAAAAATTTGGACGACCCACAGACGGGCAAAATTTCAAAAAGCTGGCCAGAACCCCAATTCGGGAAGATTGCCATTTCACACTTTTACGCGTCTAGGGGCTTTAATAGATCATTGGGCTTTTTAAAATTAGAAATTCCGTAGATGGCGCTCTTCGTTGAATACGGTGACAATAGTTGAATGTTAAATGTTGTTCGCGTAAGTGTTTTTGCGAAAAAATATTGGCTGTTTTTGTGTACATATTGTAGACATTATAGTGCTCAAAGTAAAATGGATTGTACTCCTGGTGGTAAGTAGTATCTTTAGCATGGGCGCCGCCAGGAACGGGCAAGGGGGGGCGATTGCCCTCCCCTGGATTATGCCTGAACTAAAAAAATTTCAATAAACGATATTAAAATTATCATTTTTAGGAAAAAATAGGTGAATACAATATTTATTATATTAAACCTAGGACTGGCTGGAATTTACTTTTGCCCTTCCAGTGCATTCTTAGAAGCATGTTCGCGAGCACGGCCATTGCCGTATTGCCGTAAACAGCAGTTGCGCTGAAGGTTTTGTCGTTTTGTGTCTAGACCTCACTACTAGGACATAGTAACTAGGTATATATTATTATCGTCGAATCATTGTTCTTTTTATTTATTAGGCTGTACCTATTGCCCTAGAGTCTTCAACTAGTTTATTTAGTACCAGATTTTGTTAGGCAGTTAGGCACATAATAATAGGTACCTATACTACAAAAACAATTTATTTAGTGGCACAGGAAGAATAGTAAGAATACTTATTACTTTTGTGAAATTTGTGAATCTTTGTAAGATTAAGGTAAGTCAAAAACTACCCGTGATCCCTGATCCCGTTAAACTCCGTGCACTTTGCAATTTAATTTTACGCGCAGCTTGCAAAAATAATATTATGTTGCTTGCTGCTTTGATAACACCATTTTGAGTAATTATTATTATTTTTGTAGAAACAGGGACCAATTCTACCCAAATATGTTTTGATACGTGTTTTGCTTTTGACCTACTCTCAATGCTCGCTTGAATTGCATAGGTACTGCTAATATTTTATCCTCAATTTTATCAAGGTCTGTCTAGGATCTTACTCCTCAACAGACTTTGCCTCAACTGTCAATGGCATTGCCGCGTTGCGATGAATGCGATGGCGCTTTTGGCCCGCTCATTTTGAAGCGGACAGCGGACGTGAGTAAATTGGACAAAAAATTTTTTTGTTAATAATTTGACAAAAACTGTTGATGCATGATCGTATTGGTTTGATACTTGCACGGGTATGCAATATGCTCGAAGACAAAAGATCGGCGGAGAGACCTTGTTATAAATTGATTGCTTACTTAGGAATTTTTATTATTTTTTTATAGAAAACGCTTTCGCTTGTTGCGAAAAATTGGTGACACCTATACCGGGTGTCCCTGAAAAGTGGCTCAGGCTCACCCTTATAACTTTTTTATTTTTTAAGATAAAAATCTTAAATTTGGTATGTAAGTATACGACATTAATTCGGATTGATTCACATATTCAGTTGTCATCTGTCACTTCCGGTTTAACCGGAAATGACGATAACTTTTGATTTTTAAATAGCAACACTGTTTTTTTTTTCGCGTTATTTGACAGAAAATATGTTTATAAATACAATGACACATCAAATGTCAATTTTTGACAGTTCCGCTTTAAATAATTTTAATTTTAAATTTTGAGTATAAAAGGTTAATTTTGATCCAAATGTCATGTTTGGGGTACCAAAATATTCGGAAAAAAATGCTCTTTCCGAAAATCATAATGAGCCACCCTTGTTCCATTTGAAAAAAATGAGTTATGATCGAAAATATGATTTTGCAATCTTTAAACCCTTCAGAAAAGCAAACAAAAAACTTTTTTGGATAATATCTATTTTTCTAAGGTTTCTTGATTAAGAAATAGTAATTTTATCATAGTCATGGCACTCTAGATTAAAATTTAAAATTAAATTATTTTAAATTAAAAATTGTTAAAATTTGACATTTGAGGTATCATTGTATTCAGAATGCCATTTTCTATCGAATAAAACCAAAAAATACCGCGGTTCCTATTTAAAAATCAAAAGTTATAGTCATTTCCGGTCGAACCGGAAGTGACAAAAAACAACTGAATACGCAAATTAATCCGAATTGATGTCATATACTTACATACCAAATTTCAAAATTTTATCATTAAAAATAAAAAAGTTATAAGGGTGAGCCACTATTGAGGGACACCCGGTATACAATGATTCCTGGTTTTTATAAAACTCGCTCTTTTCAGTCATGATTTTTGGTCAAAAATTCTCAGGAACCCACTAAGAAAAAATTGGAAGATATCGAGTGTCCTCAAGCTCAGCCAAGCACTTCAGCTGGGTCTTCATCAGTTCCAGGACCAAAGGTTGAATCTGATGTTGAAAATCAAAAAAACGATCTCGATCTCGGTATTTTTTTAGATTTAGAGAACATACCCACCGATGTAAGGTTCGAAGTTCTGAAAAATCCGTATAGGCCCAAAATGTCATATGATTTCAAAAACGATGTTAGTGAGAGTCAAAAACAAAAATCAAGATATTTCAAAATGGCTTGGTTGGATCAGTACGAGTGGCTGGTTTATTCCCCTAAGTTGAAAGGCGCTCTCTGCAAATATTGTGTGTTATTTAAACCAAACGTTAAAAGAGGGCTTCTAGGATCTTTTATAGTAAAAGAATTTAAAAATTATAAAGATATGCATGCCTGTGCCAAATCACACCAAAATTCCGAGTGGCATCGCAATTCTTGTAGCAAAGCAAATTTTTTTACGAAAACTACGTCTGGACAAATGTCAACAGTATTCGAACAGGTCAATACTGCCGAGAAAAATGAAATTGAAGCAAATAGAAAAAAAATTAGCACCAATAATTTCGTCAATTTTATTTTGTGCTACACATGATATTTCTCTAAGGGGAAAAGAAGCATCTGGAGGAAATTTTCAAGATTTATTGAAGTTTCGGTTAGAAAGTGGTGATAAAATATTAGAGGATCATTTGGGAAATTGTCACAAAAATGCTAGATATACATCACACGAAACACAAAACGAACTAATAAACATCGCTGGAAATGTTTTACAGAAACGAATCGTTGACGAAATAAATAATAGTGCTGGGTTTTCTATTTTAGCTGATGAAACCGCAGATATAGCGGGCATTGAACAACTTTCCCTCGGAGTACGATATTTGGATAAAAGTAACAATATAAAAGAAGACTTTCTTGGATTTGTTGCTTTGAAAAAAATGGATGCTAAAACAATAGCAGAAACTATTATGTCGAATTGCACACAGTTTGGCTTGGATATGTCTAATTTGTTTGGCCTGGGATTCGATGGATGCTCTACCATGTCTGGGAAAGAAAACGGGGTGCAGAGATTGATTCGAAACAAATACCCTTCTGCGACGTATTTTCATTGCTCTTCACACAAGCTGAATTTGGTTATAAATGAACTAAATGCAGTTCAGCAAATTCAAAATGCCATTGGAGTGATTAAAGAAGTTATAAATTTTTTCAGAGAGAGCCCAAAAAGGCGCCAGTTAGTTGCTAGCATCCCTTTACTCTGTGAAACGAGATGGACTGCAAAATATAAGTCGCTTAGGCTATTTTCTGAAAGAATAGTCGACATTCATTCTGTTTTACTGAATATTACGAACAGTTCAGAGGTATTTAATGTGCAAACCAGGAATAAAGCAAGTCAGCTGATAACTGCCAGGTCATCTTCACATTTCATCGTATCACTAATAATTATAGCAAGATATTCAGCACAGTTGGAACCAATCGCCAATATATTGCAAGGCATTTCAATGAATTTGTTTGCCGTTAAGAATCATATTGATGGCTTGATAAATTCGTTTCAAAAAGATCGTGAAAATTCAGAAACTAAGTTTTCTGTCCTATTTGCTGATGCTTCAAGCCTAGCACAGAAGCTCGGAGTTGATTTAAAAATGCCAAGAATTATAGGAAGACAAACGCAAAGGGCAAATACAGAAGAATATTACAGAATTTCTATTTTTGTTCCTTACCTAGATTCCATTTTGACATCTTTGAGGACCCGATTTTCGGATGATGCTAGTACTGCATTCTCGATATCTCTTTTACATCCCAGGAATATAAAGCAGAAAAAGTTACTGGAGAAAAACATGATTGTTGCGATTTGCAAAAAATATAGAGTTGAAAATTTGGAGGCCGAATATTCCACTTGGATTTCAATTTGGGAAGATAGAGAAGTTCCTGAAGACTTGGATTTCCTAGAAATAGTCGATAAAGAGTGTGTTTTTTTTCCGGCTATCAAAAAATGTATCGAATTGTTTCTTATAATGCCACCGACCACATGTACAATTGAACGTTCATTTAGTACCCTGAGAAGAGTAAAGACCTGGCTTAGGGCAACAATGACCGAAGCTAGACTATCGAACCTATGTATGCTTAGCGTACATAGGGAAAAAATAGCAGAAAATAAAGAACAAATAATTAAAGATGTTATTGATGTCTTCGGTGCGGATCGTCGCAGGCTCAAGTTTCTTTTTTGAAATAGACTTTGAAAATTTGTGTTGAAATATTGAGAGTTCTGTGAAAATTATTTTTCAAAAGAGAAGCTTGAGCCTTGAGCGACTAGAATAAATTTGTATAAGATCGCGCTCAAAAAAAAATTCAGACAGCGAATTCGCTGGACTATTAGAATGTCAACTTGAAAATGTCACATGAAATTCAAAACCCCTCATAAATATTGACCATGACACATTTCATATGACATATTTCATATTCCCGCATAAATTGTCTGTCTGAGATTTTTTTGGGGGCAATAATACCTAGTTTTGTGTTTCACTTTTTTGTTATACTTTATTTAAATCAGAACATACTCTTGTCCCACGAAAGATGACCATCACGTGACGATGGTCATTTTTTGTGGAATCAAGTATATTTTTTGTATTTGTATACTCACTTAAATGTATTATTTTGTTAAAACATTCATCAAATACAATGTTTCACTTAAATAAAAATTTCGCCCCCCCTTAGTTTTTTTTCTGGCGGCGCCCATGATCTTTAGCTATACTATTTATATAAAATAATAATATTTTTTAATTATGTGTATTTTATACAGAAATAATTTTCTGGAGTAGTGCAAAATTATAGTTTTAATTTTATTGTTAATATTTTAGTAAACTTCCGGGATCTTCCGGGCTTAACTTTCTGGAAAGTTGTGTAGCTGAATACTTTAAATAGTAAATGGAGAAAAAATATTTTCCGCTTTTGTCTGCCTTTTTGAGATAACTTAATCAACTTTGTTTTGTGTCACTTGGAATTTTCCCCAATTTATCGCTTTCAAATCGTTTAGGGCTAATTATTTTTATTTATTTCAGGATCAAGGGACGTAGATCCGGATGAAAATGTTGTTTTAAGTATGAGAACGCTTTCTGAAGTAATACTGACATGCAATTCAACAAAAATTGAAGCTAATTGCGAATATTTGCATTCGTATGTAAGAGATCTAACTAATTGCCCTGAAGTATTATCTAATGTAATTAAACAAAAGCTTTCACATTTTCTTTCTGATTTTAAATTAAAATATAAGACTGCCCAATACAAGAAAGATATTTTGCCCAAAACAAAACTTGGTTGGAAACAAATTTAAAATTTCATTTTTTTGTGCAATCACCTACAGCGAGTTTAGGTGGTCGCCCTGCTGTTAATTTCCAGACTAGTAGCGAACGAACAAAACGAAGACAAACCGAATATGTTGGATCAACAATGAGTTCCTCAGAGCCTGTGTATGCTGCTCAAATGAGTCTGCGCGCTGAAGGAAGTATAGATGCTGCAGCTGTTATAAAAGATGTACAATTTTCAACCCCAAAAAGGGCCCAGAACTATAGAAAGGCATATAAAGAGAGAGCTGAAAAAGTTGATCAGCTATCTGGTGATAAAGCATTGTCAGTATGTGTTAAAGCAAATAGACACCAATATCAGATCATAAGGAGTGAAGATAAAAAACGTTTTCCATCGTATAAGAAGATTCAGGAGGCCAAGGGGCGCTGTTACCCAAATCGGGATGCAGTTACAATCACGGGGCAAAAAGCTGATGTAAAATTACAAGCCTTACTAAACCATACTGCCCATCGTATAGTGGAGGTGCAAAAAGATGTATTGGAAACATTAACAGAACCTCAACTTGCTTGTTTGACACTTAGGTATAGCCAATACAAGCAAAATTTTGACAGCGATGAACGTTCGGATGCCAGTATATTTTTAACATCCTTTGTGCCACTTTTATTAACATGCGACGATCCAAATAAATCTACAAACAAAATAGTTTGGCAAAATCCACGTCCAGGCTCACCCCGCTTTTCGTCCAATCAGAATTCAATTTATACATGAGACCACTGGGCACTGATTTAACACTTCAAGAAATAAATACCATGCAGAATGACATAGAAAACCTTACACCTACTTCCATTAGTGTAGGCACAAGGACATTGAACACAACTTACTTTTTACAATGGTAGATGGCAAAATGTGCAATGCTGCTTCATCTACGACATCCACGAAAAAGTGTTATATATGTGGGGCTTCTTCCAAGTCTTTCAACAACATAGATGTTAAGTAGAAGTATTTTAATCAGTTTGTTAAACTGTGAAAATAGTGATTTTTTTTAGAAAAATATGATCAGTAGCAAAAGTTATGGTACGAGCGGGAATCGAAACCCGCACCTCTGCGTGTCTAGCGCATCGCCCTAACCAATTGAGCTATCATACCACTGATAATAATAATATTTTTGCAAACTATATCTAGTGGATACCGTATAAATATACAAAAATTTAAAGATTATGCTTTAACAACAGCTAGGATACTTGTACAAAAATATCCTTGATACAACATGCCTAATACGGTCCACAAAATTTTAATTAACTCGTCAGATATTATTGAATCTTTTTTATTGCCTATAGGACAATTATCTGACGAGGCCCAGGAGGCATTAAATAAAGACATTAAGAAGTATAGAGAAGGATTTTCCCGAAAGTGTTCAAGGCAACAAAACTTGGAGACTGCTTATATCGTCTGATCCAGTCATATTAAGCATGCGAAAACTTCCAAGGCGAAAGTCCAAGTCATTCGAAAAAGAAGTCTTAGATTTATTATTAGCCCCCGTCCAGAGGGATCTGCCACTAATACTACTAATGAAGACTCAGAAATTAATAGCTCAAGTGACTCAGACTCCGGGTCCGGGGATTAAAAACAATAATTAGTTATGCGACATTATTTCTGAGAATAAATGATGCTGTTATTAGTTTATTAATTATTAATTTTACGCCGTTGATGACTTTAAATAATATAAAAACAGTAAAATGTAGGCAATATTTTTTAAAACAATTTAAATTCGGTTTTATACACATAATTATGTTTTTGTCAAGTATTTATTTATTATATTATTAAATTTTCCACCAGATTAGTAGCCAATTGACAAATATGTTAATTAGTTTTTACAATATTATTTCTCATAAACACATTAAGGAAATTTTATTACTACATATCATCGTTTAAGTTTTGGCCAGGTTTTTTCAATTTTGCCCGTCTGTGCGACCGTGGGGCTTATTGAGCCTGAGGCAGGAATGCACGCGCAGTAAAGTATTGGATTATTGATTTAAATTACACTAAATTGCACTAGGAGTTTTCAGGAGTATATGATCGAGAAACTTTCCTGTCTACCCAAAAGGATCTAACGTTTTCAATGAATCATTATAACTGTGCTAGATGGACTGTGAGATTTAACAACAATTTATTAAATATGAAACACACATCCCGGGTTGAGAGAAAGTCTAATCAGTGCTGGCATTTCAGTAAGAAGAACTGACAACGGATTTTCTGGTTCATCTACTGATCTTACTCTGAAGCATACTATTGACGCCGACGACGCACTGTGGTCAATTTTTTAAAATTAGCTAGGTGTTAATTAAAATGTTCATTGGGCAATTCAGCTGCAAATTTTCGATAGTGAGCTTTGGATTAATTGTTTTAAACATATATCATATAAACATGTCAAAGCAAGTATCACAGTTGGTATGTGCTTACGTTTAAAGTTGAGTTATAGAAAAGATGTAGTTAAACAAAATACAATGGTATTTTGTTTAACTACAAAAAAATTTAAAAGTTAAATATTGGAATTGAAGTGCTTTTGCAATATCATACTTTTTTAAAATGGAAAGAATAGTTGTGTTTAAGTATGTTAATACTAATTATTGCTTAATTTAAACTATTATATTGACTAGTTGCAAAGGTTTGAAAAGTGTCGGAAATTTCTAAAAAAAATTATGATATAATCATTTTTCAAAGAGCGGCTAAAAAAGTTTTACATAGTTATGCTTTAAAGTATTAGTAAATTGTTAAATAATTTATAAAAAATATACCTTTTTTTTAAAAATTACCATATTTCCCAATTTGACACAAGCATATATTTTTTAGGGGATAGTATCCGGATTAAACGACAAGAAGTATTTGAGTTTTTAAAAAGCATTAAAGCAAATTTAATTTTTTTTTAAATTAAAATTAAAACAGAAAATCTCTCATATCCAACCAAAAAAGATATTTTGAAAAATTTTAAGCAATTTTCTTGTAATCTTCTATCCAGATGGAAATAATGTCATCAAAATTATAATCAGTTTGTAAAAAGATATTCTTCTTGGCTACACAGAAAAACAATCTTCAAATAAACATTATTAACAAGAAAAAAAGTTGGTCCTTTAGTGATACTTATTCTTTTAAAAATAAGAAAAAGAAAGTTGCATCTCTACTACAATCCCAATCTCCCGAAGAACATACGTTGGCGGTAGAAACCGATTACAGATTCACAGGCAACAGAAATGTTGCTACGCTAAAACTGTATTTAACATGTCCAACTATGAATCTGATGTAGAGCTAATCCATCGTTTTCCAATTGTACTGCAGGCATTTTCAAATGGGTTTCATATAAACGTCAAATTGTTTAGGGAAATGTGCCCTAGCGACGGCTAGGCGTTTTGTGAGCCTTTATCCCTAGTTTTGTACGACAGCATAAGTTTTTAATTCATGGTGTTGATGTATTAGATACCTGGTCTTTGCCAAACGGACAATTATCTGAGGATATGCAAGAAGCAAGGCATACAGAGTACAGACATTATCGTCAACACAACACGAGAAAGATATCCAGAGTAAAAATAAATGAAGATCTGTTTCACATCTTTTCGATATAATCTGACCCAGTAATACTAAGGATAAGCAAGCAAAAAGCGTTTTATCCAGTGAAGTTTTGAGTTTAATTAGAATCCCCAAAATACAACAATTTTTATTTTGTTTATTGTTTATTGTATTGTTTTATTATATTATTATTATGTTATAATTATATTATCGTTAAAAACTTTGTGTTTTTATATTTTAAATAAAAAATATTTAAAAAATCTAAATTTAATTTAATTTTTCACTATTTTTCATATTTTTAGCTGATAGTGTATAATCAAAAACCCCTGAAAATTGAATTAGTATATACACAGACTGACATAAAATACAATATCACAACCTTACTTGAAAATAATGACAAAATTCGTTTTCTGGACTTCAAAGGCCTTGAATTAATATATGAAAAGGTATTTACAAGCTTCACCACCTCCCCGCCCTCTATTTCCCCTTTCTACTACTAATTGAAAAATAACCTAAATTAAATTACTAGCCTATGTTGATTCAGGTAAAATTAAAAAACCTTCAAATAATGTGAATATTATATTAACCCGCTCAACCACTACTTCTAGGGATATATCTATGACTCAAAAACAATCCGGGCTTTTCTAATATGCCCTCGACTAATGTAAGTGTACCAAATTTGATATACAAAACACGAATTTTTTCGCATTTGTAATGTCATTTCCTGTATACATATGGATTTTACTATGCTATTATTTTCAACTAACAGTTATAAAGTAAAAATGGACCGCTTTAGAGTTTGACAAATCTTATTCATATACCGCTAAACAAAGCAAGTTGACCACAGTGCGACACTGCGAATAAATTAACAGGTCAAGTTATTTCATAATTCAATACCTGCCAGAACACGATTGGCAGCAAGTAATTCTTTATGTATATAGTTACACATTTACTAGAAAAATTCAACTTGAACTTCAGCGACAACGTTCCAAATGACCTTAGGAGTTATAAAATGAAAAAGGATTTTTTTTCTAAAACAAATCACTTTTCATCTGAGGCTTTGGAAAACAACAAACTAGTTACTGGTAGAAGTACCCTATTAAACATTTGTCTTAAACTTCATAACAGAAGGTACAAAATTAAACGCTAATTTCATTAAAGAATGTGAAATAAGTTCGAGCAAGTTTGAAACATTCGATACATTTGCTTCTGAAAATAAATTGAAAGTGAAAAAAAAGGGTGGTAAAATAGAAGAAGTGAAAAGTGAAAGGAATTTAGTCAGGATAATCGTATTATTAGCTGTTGAACACAAAATTGATTCACTCAATGCACTTTCATATTAGCAACAGTGCTTCTATCATTATCTCACTTCGATGGTACTATAAATAAAACTGAAAAATCACAGCATATACATTTTTGGCGGGTTTTTCTTTCTCAAAATACTCGGTATTACACCTTCTACCTTCGGAAAATTATCCCTCCATATTCTCAAAAAATTATGTACAACTAAAAGTAAAAGAATAGATACACTGTTTGATAAAATCGTAACACCATCTATAAAAGGTATTGAAAGAGAGAAAAGTGCAGGAATGACTGTTAGATTTATAATATCTCGAGAGAACTAGAAACGACCAAGTGTCTTCTTAAAAGCACTTAGAAATGACTCTTTCAAACTTAAACTTGTTACATTTTAAGTACATTTTGAAGCTCTGATAAAATATCGGAAATTTTAGGAGATAAGACTATGCGAATTGTAAAGAGATTTGCTACATATTTTACAAAGTGTATTAATTACTCTCTTGTAGTCATCATGAAGCAGACACTCATTTTATACGTTATGTTTCTAAATTGAGATACAATTTAAACGTTGTTATAAGAGTTTCAGATACCGATGATATTTTAATAATAGCATTGAGAAATAATAGATACGATAAAAATATGGTTAGAAGCTAGTCTTAAATAAACAAAAACTCTACGATATGTTAATATCAATATTATTTACGTAAATCTGGGAAAAAACTACCCAAAGCTTTATCAGCATATTATTCTTTGACAGGATGTGATTATACCGCACGTTTTCTAGAAAAGGCAAAACAAAACATTTAAGTATTCTTGAGAATGGCGAAAAAGCACCATACTCCTCGTATTGTTGTGTTGTTTTGAAGCCGTTTCGGATGATCATATCATCGGTGTAGAAACATTTGATTGCGCGATATATAACCTGCCCACTGTGTCGGGAGTTAATGAATCACAATTTATCCTATTTATGAAAAATGTTGGTACTGCATACCAGGGCAAAAACCTTTAAATAAAGTAAAGAATTTTGATAGCAGTCAGATACTACCCTGCCGTGATTTACTTATATGTAAAATAAAAAGAATACATCAGATATGTGCAATTTGAAATCACACAACAGAGGCACCAACCCTAATGTATAGCCCTGAAGAAGTCGTGTTTCATTGCAGTGCCTCTACTACCTCGGGTGTATGGCTAAATGACTTGCAAATGGTAGAGCCGATAATTCAAAATGATCTTATAGCAATACTACTTTTAACATTTAGAACATATACGTTTGTAGAGGCTGCTAATATAGAGAAAATGTACCGCCTAGTTTTAGTAAAGTCTAAATGGCGTCCGTTACGAAGAATAATTTGGCGATACGAATCTTCAAAACTACTAAATACCTATGAACGACAGACTGTTACTTACGGAACACCTAATGCTTATTTCTTGACTACTACGCGCAGGAGGTTTTGAGCTACGCCTGGTCTAGTAAAGAAGACACACTAATTTACAATATCGGTTTAGTTTCGAAAGACGGAAGAGTAACAGTTCAAATTTGCGATCTACTTGGAGTTTTAAGTCCATGGGTTATATTTGTGAAGATACTTTTACAAAAGCTGTGGTGTGAAAAATTAGCCTGGGTCGAGTCCGTTCCTGTTCACATTCATACGGCTTGCCTTAAATTTTAAATTCCCATCTTAAATGAAATTAAACTTACGCGTCACGTGATATGCAATTATTCAAAAACCGTCAAGATACATTGTTTTTCAAATGCGAATTAGCTAGCGTACGGGTCTTCCATATATATTCATTCAATTATTCTAGAAATATTAAGGTACATCTTTTCTGTTCTAAACCTAAAGTTGCCCCACTTCATGTTACTAGTGTACCTAGATTGGAGTTATGTGTACGTGCACGGAAAAAGATCGAATCATCTTTAAGGATGAAGATTCATGATATTGTATTGGACAGATTCCACAATTGTCTTGGGCTGGCTAAAAATATCTCCAAATTTAATTAAACTAACTAATAATTAGACCTGGAGACACGTCCCCACAAAACATATCCCGTCTGACATCTTGTCAAGAGGTATATCTCCGGCAGATATACCTATATGCGATTTATGGTTGTGCGGTCCGAAATGGTTATTACTATAAGAAAATATGTCACCTGAATCGAAATATATTGTGGAAATTTTACCAGAATTAAAATCCCAATCGGTAAACGTAAGAACTCCTGACACGATAATTAATTTTAACAGATTTTCATGCTTCAGTCGCCTCAAATGTTCTATAGCATATTCTCTTAGGTTTATACACAATTGCAAGCATCTGGAAAATACAAATTCCGGAATTTTATCAGCATAAGAATGTAGGAATGCATTCATGCTATTGGGAAAACAGTCTCACTGCAATTGTTATTCGGAAGACATTTTTACACTATCTCGCGGGAAATGTGTAACTGCGAAAAGCAAACTTTTCAACTTAAATCCCATTCTGGATGATAGGGGGTTGTTAAGGATAAGGGTCGTTTAAAAAATTCTGATTTTAAATATGATAAGAAATTCATATTCAAATATGAGCCCATTAAATTGCTTCATATTGAAACTATCTCCCAGCTATGGGCGATCTTCCGAAAAAACATCTGGAACCCGGCTTTCCATTTCAAGTATGTGACATTGATTATGCAGGACCTTTTTCCGTTAAGGACAGAACGAGTCAAGGATGCAAAATAACGAAACGTTATTTAGCTTTATATGTTTGTTATTCGATCAGAGCAGTTCATTTAAAAATTTATGTCAGCATTAAAGCGTTTCATTAGCCGAAGAGGTAAACCAGCGCGAATTTATTCTGATAATGGAACCAGCTTTGTAGGAGCTAGTGAGGAATTGAGAAAACTCAGTTTCTGACGAAACAACAAAGTGAAGCGCATTGTCTGTAAACGATGGTATCGATTGGCGGTTTATCCCGGTAAATTCCTGCCTCTGGGAGGCCGCCGAAATGTGGAGTCAAATCCAGCAAATAGCACCTTAAACGTGTAGTAGGAATTAATATCCTTACATTGGAAGAAATGTAAAGCGTATTCGTGTAGATTGAGGCGGTTCTAAATTCCCATCCAATATCCCCTCTCTCAGCTGATCCTAATGACATTAATGCACTCACTCCTACCCACTGCTTGGTTGGGAAATCATTATTAGCTATACCTGAACTCAATATCACTGATCTTTCAGAAGGGCGACTTTCACGCTACCAACTTATAGAACAAATGCGTTAAAACTTTTTACGTCGTTGGTCAAATGCGTACATCTCTAAAATTACAGCAGCGAGTTAAATAGCAGGAGTCTTATTGTGAAGCTACCGAAAGTACTCTGGTACCAATAAAGGAAGATAATGTTCCTCCAATCAGATGGAAATTGGGAAGGATCGTAGGGTTGCACCCGGGATGAATTATCTAGAGTGGCGTCCATCCAGACTACTGCAGGGATAGGTTAACGAGAGTGCTAGAACATATGTCCTTTGCTAAGCATGAATCATGTTGAAATCGAGACGTTTTAAAGCGGGGACCATGTTAGACAGCCATGAAGCCTGGCAACGCTGTCGGATCAAGACATCATCACTTTTTGGTAGCGAGCAACATAAAACGGAAATTAATTGTTCTGTCTTAAAACGTAAAATAAATTGAATTTAAAATATATTACGCATTTAATTTTATAATAAGTACGAGAAAGAACGTTGAAAACGCCTTATACTAGTGTTTAAGATCATTTTTATTTCGTAATATTATAGAGGCAAGATTAACTAAATTTTACCTACCTACATATCTCTGTAATCGACCACAATAAAATCCAAGATTGAGCATCAGAAAGTCAGACGGATGTATTTCATCCAAATATCATTTAATTTGGAATCTAAAATAGTACATAAACTCTTAATAAGTTGACTTGTTTTAGGCCAATTATCAGTGGCAGATATTCGTTATTTTTTTAAATACAACTTTTAAAAGAAATCTACATGAAAAGTAATATAGTTTTGACGAGCTCGTTTTTAAGAGCCGAATTAAAAATGTATGAATTTTTTTAAATTTAGGTGCCGTCTGCTGAAATTTTCCTTTTTAATTTTTAGTGTACGTAAAATAATAAAAAAATTAACAAAAAATTAAGCTGTTATTATATCGTGAGGTTAGTAGTATTTTTATTGACATTTTTGACAGCGTCTGCTTTAAAAATGCGACTCTTTGGAGAGACAGACCAACATATAATGAATAATAAAAACCGTTTTATTTGTTTTGGTCCGTGATTTATACTGACAACGAACAGGTCTGGCAAACCTCTCAAAAGTTCCCCTGTCATTGTGTATTTGATTTGTTGGTGACTCGGATTTGTTTTTTTTATCGACTAAAGTCATTTATTCAGCTAGCCCAACATCTTAACATTTAGGTGTTGCATTTCTTTTGTCTACTTTTATGTACGTCTATCGTAAATTGGCCACTATTGGAAAGTAATTACCAAAACAGGGCTTATTTTCAAACAAAAAAAAATTCAAAATTATTTTCAAGACAATTTTTTGCGGCGTTCGCTATTCAAACTATTAAAATTTCTTTTTAATTGTACTTTTTTTAGTAGTTCTAAATTCCTGGTTTGATGAACGCGAACTGTGATTTCTTGCTCTGGTATTGGGTCGCATTTGTATTTTATGATAGGAAATGTGGAAATATTTTTCGAGGAAATTGTCACCATAGTCCCAACACTTATTAACAAATAGCGGGGCTTGATGGCGAATTAGTTTTTCCTCAAATTTACTCCTTTAAATAATAAAAAAATTAGAATTTTTAGAATAACTTGGTAACCTCGCATTTTTTTAGTCTCCTTGCATATTTAATTTAATTCTTAACTCTTATGCTTTTCGATAAATCAATATTGGACAGCCTACGATAGACCGCCCAAATAAAAATGTTCAAATGTATAAACGATAATAAAAGTATTTCATTAGGTTGTCATAAAGCTTTAAAAGTTACCTGAATTAAAATCGGCATGGATTTAATTTATGAATGAAATTCAATTATGCGACGCAATTCAAAGGAGATAGATTAGACTTATAGAAAGGAAGCCGCAACAATAGTTCCGGTTTTCGACAGCCAAAATAGGCGAACTTCCGTTCCGAGAACCAAGAGTCTCTCTACTAACTATATTTCTTTAAATTATATTTACAGTAAATTTTACAGAAGTTACAATGGAAGCTTTCGATTTGATTAGCATAATTTCCTACTATAAAGATATTTAATATATAAGTAACTGCTCTAAGTTAGAAGAAAGATCAATAATTAAAATAAGAAGCAGAAGATATCTATTGATAGTTCAATCAACGAACTAATTTAGAAAATGAAATATACCAAAAATTTTCCGCATTAATCCGAATTTTGATTCGGCAACTAGTACTAAAAAGTTTAGTTTTCACGAGCTGTTTGTAATTTTTGGGATGCTTGGAGCGTTTCCGATCTCGTGCTTGACCTATCCTAATTGGTCCCTCGGGAATATTTTGTGATAATTTTTTAATTCTATATATCTAGATATAGTCATAGTACAGGTCTTTGGGAAACGGTACTTACTGTAATGGGTTTCTGCATGCCTACGATCTTATTAAAATATTGGGCATTTGATAGAAGCTCTATACACATGTTTTATAGTCGCTAGTGTTTATTTAACTGATTATTGCAATAAGTTGCAACAACTGATGTCATAAGTTCTCTATAAAAAATGGCTTTAAATATGTAAAATGATATCATTAAGTCACACAATTTAAAAAAATACAGTTGTACAAAATTCTATATGAATATGCAATCGTGTCCTTAATAACGTTAATGAAAATAGTACACGTACTGATTTAAAGGACTAAATAACACATCGGAGATTCAATATTTCAAAATTACTTATGTTCGAGGTTGCCGGAAAATTGAAACAACAATTGATTTCAAAAACAGTAAAAGTTATGTTTTACTATGAAAAGAACCTCAGTTGTCTTTTTAACAGTATGAAGGACGAGATTAATGATTTCACGTGTCTAATCTTATTTATGTCGGAAATGTGGGAAAGTTTATGTGGGTCAAAAAAAACAACACTTTAATACAAGAATAAAACCGCACCAGGACTCTTGTAAGAATTTGTATAGAGAGAGTGGAAAAAACTCCTTTGGCGACTCACTTTTCTGAAAATCAGCCCTATTTTAATTTCCATAAAGTTAAGATACTGGATAGAGAACAAGACAGTTTTCAGAAATGATTTTTATTAATAAACGTAATACTATCAATAAAAAAACAGACAGAGACAATTTAAGTAATATCTATAGTTACATCATATCAACAGTTATACATAAATAAACAACTTTATCTTCTTTATTTATTTATTACTTTGTAACTTAATTTTAGTATTTAATTCTCTACCAGTTATTTTTCAATTAATAAAAATAACGATATGGGTTCACCACAGATTGCGTTGGGTCACCTTATATAACTTAAAATATAGTAAATGTAAAATATGTGAGAAACTATTTGTTGAATGTTAAACGTGATGGTCAAAGGTACCAGGTCCTTTTTAATCCTTCAACTACAAATGTATTTAATAATAATAAGTGTTGTAGTTGTTATATTATTGTTATATATGTCCCAATTTTGTTCCGTTTTGAGCAAAATGTAGAAAAAACCCTGGAAACTTTATGCAGAACCTTTAACGGAGAAACATACCTAATTATAAATAACTGTTATCGAAAAGTTTCATAACGTGGGTATCATAACAAAAATTAACCTACATGGAATTTGGCAATAAAAAAGGCGTATCGGGCACAAGTGTCAAAAACTGTGAATGAAACTAAAGTGGCAGTGGAAGCCGAAAGTTTTACCGTTCGGAATGCTTTAGTACAAACCGTAAAAATATAATCAGCACACGAAAGTTTGCAGGATGCCAACGAAAAAGCGAGTAGTAGTAAAATTTAGTGGTAACTACCATGAATTGCCTGCTTTTTGGGAGCAGTTTGATGGTACAATTAATAGGAATGACAGTTTAGATGATACAGCAAAGTTTAGCTATTTGAAATCTGTTTTACTAGATAATGCGGCAGTAATGATTCAAGGTCTCACTTCTAGTAAAACTGGCTACAAAAATGCAATTCAATTGTTAAAATATGAATATGGTAATAAAGCAAAAATTATAGGTAGCAATACACAAAAGCTGTTGTCTTTAAATTCTATTAATCTTTCAATGAGAATAGAATTTAATAAAAAGTATGCCATTAACGTCTTTAGTCATTTATAAAACTAGAGGTGGATTCAGTTGAACAAGCTCAATTTTTATCAGAAGAAAAAGTTAATGATAGGCCGAAGGAGAATATAGAATAAGTTTAATCATTTTAGTAGAAGAGAGAAATTTAAAAGCGGCAATAATTTCACCGCAGCAGGACTATTCACGTCGGCGCGCGAGAAATGTTTGTTTTGCAAATCAGATAAACATTTGATATTAAACTGTTATGACGCGTCTTTGACTCTAGCTAGAAAAAAAAATTTAAAGTCTAGTGCGAGATGTTTTAGATGTTAAAAACCTAATCGCAACTCTCGGTATTGTAAAACGAATATTTAATGTGTTAAATGTAAGAATAAACATGCTAGCAGTATGGTTGATCCCGAATATGTAAAAAATAAGAACTTTAACCAAAACTCTAACTCAAGTAATGGCGTTCCAGAACATTCTGGTGAAAGCGCACGGACAACCACTAATTTATTCGCGAATGGGACTAGAAAATGTTTATTTACAAACGGCTTGTGCAAAAATTGAAAAGGACAATAGTACGTCGTCCACTTTTGTTAGACTTGTTATTGATGGAGGTAGTCAGTTGACATTTATTAAAGAATGTGTTTTAAGAAAATTAGATTTACCGGTAATAGGGAGTCATAAACTTTCGATTATGTCATTCAAAAATAATAAAGACAATCCAGCTCGAACTTGTAGGCGTGTTTGTAAAACCTTAAAATACATTAATGATCGGGATTCTCTAACGATTAACGCAATTGAATTGACTGAAATTTGCTTTGATTCTTTAACGCCACCGTCCATAGAAATCTCGGCAATACGGAAATTTAGTGATAAACATTTGCTGGCTGACACGTGACCCGGGGATGCAAATATTTTTCCAGGTATTTCGTTCCTCATCAGCGCAGATTACTACTGGAAAATAGTTACCGGCGAGATTAAGAAACTTTCTGACTTCCAAATGGCTGTTATTACTCGATTAGACTGGACAATTCATGGAGTAAACAATAAGTATGAATTTTCATTGAATGTTAATGTTGCAAACGTATTTCACGTTCAAGGCATGATCAATGAATATAAATGTATTAATATAAAGACATTTTGGAATTTGGAAGCTGTAGGAATATTAGGAGCAGAAAACACATTAAAGAACAGTACCTCTGATTTTGTGAAAGAAAACATTATATTTACGTAAATAGATACTCTATATGGTTACCGTGGTCCCATGGTTAAAGGTTAACGCTTGCGTTTTGTGGACCGATTCCAAAATTACTCTTTATTGTATCAAGGGGAAAGCTACTAGATGGACACCCCCATGTTTGTCACCGTGTGACTGAGATATCGAAACTTTATGTGCAAGTATCTTCTTGAATCAAGATTTTGGCAAACTGGTCCTGAATGGTCAAGTGAAAATAGAAAAAAGTGAAGTCAAGAAGACTTGACAGATTCTCCTAAACCTAAATTAATATCTGTATTTTCAGTTCAAGGAGAAGTTAAGGAAACAGTAATGAAGCCATATTTCCGATTGAAAGATACTGCAGTTTTGAAACACTATTACGTATCACTGCCTATGTATTTAGGTTTATAAAAAATATGAGAAGTTTACTTGAACCTATATCAACGAAGATTATTACAGGATCTGAAATAATGGAAAGTCAACGTTATTGTATTAAAGTGACTCAGAACGAATATTTTAATAACTTTAAATCCATTTTAAATGCCATGGAGGTGTAAATATTACATTTAAAAAAATGAGAAAAACGTTTTGGATCGTCCAAGCCAGACAGCGTGCCAAGTCCGTTTTAAAAAAAGTGTTTAAATTGCAAAAAATTGAGAGCAATGCCTGCTACTTAGTCATTTCCACTACTGCCTAGAAACCGTTTAAATGCTCTCTCGCTATTTAAAAACACTGGAGTTGATTTCGCAGGCCTCTATATGACTTAACGGAACGGATATGTTGTTTACTTGCATCGTAATTAGGGCAGTTTACCTAGAAGCAGTACCCGATATGACAACTGAAAGCATTACGACGCTTTATATCAAGAAAAGGAGTGAACTAACGTGATCTATTCGGATAACGCAAAACATTTAAATGAACGAAGGAAATTAAGGAATTCTCAAAACTTCTGAGGAGTGATGAAATCCAGAAGGTAGCCAGTTAGCAACGAATAGAATGGAAATTTATTGTCGAACGTACTTCATGGTGGGGAGACTTTTAGGAAAGGCTGGTTAAATCAGTTAATGATGCATTAAAACTAACGCTTAGAAAAAAAGTAATTGATATGGATGAATTGCAGACATTGTTATCCGAAGTAGAAGCAACCATAAATTCGAGACCACTTACCTACGTTCATGATGATCCTGAAGATCTAATCATTCTGACACCATGTCACTTTTTACTTGGGGAATACCACTGTGGATTCGCTGTTAACTTATATCATCCTGAAGAAATTCTTCAGAAATTTTGGAAACTTTGGTCCACAACCTATCTACAGCAGTTAAGGAATGCCTATTGAAAACAGGAGATATTGTTTTTTTCCACGATCAGAGTCTTCTAAGGTTACTATGGAAAATGGTTAGTGTGACAAAAACCTTTATGAGATGTGATGGAAAGGTTAGAGCATGTCAAATCATTACTTCTAATGGAACCATTATACGAATACCAATTCAGCTTCTTTTCTCTTAAGACTACTGCCGCGGGGAGGATGTAGAAAATTACTAAATATGATTCCACTACTTCGGCCATCGACTTGACCTAGAAATAAGTATTAAATCTATTTTTAGAATTATAAGAAAATCAATTTCCTAAACCGGCTGCAAGGGGGAAGTGAGATCCGGTACTTAACCGAATTATTAACGTTAGTTAGAAAGACACTTCTTTGAACGTCTCACTGTAATAATTTATGTTTTATTTGTTTGTGGCGTTGCTCTGCATTAAAGTTTTGTCTACGAATCAAGGTGTTTTATTAAAGAATTAATGTATAGATATTTTATATCTATATATGCTGAATACTGTTTTAGTATGTCTATAAAAATTGGATTAAACTACACTCTTTCCATAGGTAAGTTTTTTACCCATTGCAATCATTTTTCCTTTCTTGTAATTCAATTTATCTGTGTTATTTTTTAATGTTATGCTTGTTACAATTTCTTTTTACTTTTTAACTCTGAAGGAGCTTTAAAGAAAATAAACCGACGCGTTGGCTACTGAGATAATAGTTTTTCATTTTCATACTGTCCTAGAAACGCAAACACAAAGAAAAAATAACGTATTAAAATTATATATATATATATATATATATATATATATATATATATATATATATGCAGTTGGTCATTATTTATGTTTTCCGGATGTTGATGTTGTTGTTGCCCTAATTCCGCTAGATTTTTTGTCATTTTTAGATTTGTCGATTATTGTTTTCCATACTGTTGGTAGTTTTATTTAAATCGCCTTGCTTTGTCTATTTCTATGGCTTATCGAATTATTCTGGTCTTATAATGCTCTATGTTAGCAATCTCCCTACGCCCATCGAGATTTATTTTGTGGGCGGTTTCCTGATGAGGCAGGAATAGGGGAGAGGTTGTTTGTTTGTTTCTGATGCCAAGCTTATGCTCTTCTACTCTCTCTGATATTCGCCTATTAGTGTGCCCCACGTATAGCTTTTCACAGTCCTGGCGTAGAATGCAGTGTACTCCGTGGTTTTCCAATTTGATTTTGTCTTTTGGGTTTTCAAGTAGTTTACCTATAGTTGTTTGGGGTTTGTATAATGTTTGTATGTTATGTTTTCTAAGTACTTTTCCGATTTTGTCTGTTGTGCCCTTTACATATGGTAAGATTACTGGTTGCCTTTCCGCTTCATAATTTTTGGTGTTCGGGAATCCTTTGCGTTAATAGCTTTCTCCATGGTGCGATTTGTGTAGCCAATTTTCTTTAAAGCACCAGATATTATATTAAGTTCGTTTTTTCTCGTCTGTGTTTCAGATAATCGCACGATTCTAGAATGTTGGCCACAGCTTGAATTTGTGCTGGGTGATGATATGATCTTCCACTTAATTATCTGTCGGTATGTGTTGGTTTTCTGTACATAGTGTATTGGAAATGTCCGTTATACAGTTTTATGATTAGAACATCTAAAAATAGAAGTTTGTTGTTTTCCTCTAACTCTAGAGTAAATTGTATTCTGGGGTATATTGAATTTACGTGAGTTAGAAAGTTTTCGAGCTCTGTATGGCCATGTTGCCATATAATGAATATGTCATCCTCAACGAATCCGTAACTTGGGCTTCATATTTGCTTTCTTGAGAGCTTTTTTCTCGAAATATAGCATAAATAAGTTTGCAACTACTGGTGATAGCGAGGATCCCTATGGAGCCCCATAGAAAAAGCTGTTATTGCACAGGGTTCCCGAACAACGAACATCAAAAATTGTGAACCGGGAAGGCAACAAGTAATCTTACTATATGTAAAGGGCACAACAGACAGAATTGGAAGAGTTTTTAGAAAACACGACATACAAACATAGGTAAACCACTTGGAAACCCAAAAGACAAAATCAAATTGCAGAAACACGCAGTATACATTTGTTTCTGTTTTTAAAATTTTTACATTTTCGAAATCAAAGATATGTTTTTTCTACAACGTGGTTCGTTAGAGCTGTTTATTTTTTTATATCATATTTGTGACCGTTTATACGATTACCAAGGTTTTGGTTAATTTGTCCGATATAAACTCCATTACAATAATTGCAAGGAATCTGATATACTGTAACAGAATAGACTATAATCTAAGTATAGAGTATACATTTTTATATATTCTAAATATAATTCAAACAATATGTTACTAAAACTGTTGGTTCTCACGTTCACACTTAATCAGGCTTGATTATTTCACAAGAAAGTAAATTTATCTAATATTAGTTTCGAGAATTTAAAACCCTAGATAAGTATCATATAACTCAAATACTACAATCTAGAGTATAGACAGATTTATGGATGAACGTTCTTAAAAGGTTTCAATTTATGCCTTCCTTTACGAGGGTTTATGGTCCAATATGTTCCCCGTTTCTTGTTACAAATATTAATTGAAACATTTTATTTGGTTCGATGCAATGATAATAAATGGTCAATTTGCTATGTTGAAAATACAATAGAGTACTTTGTATCAGAAGCATTACCAAAAAGCCATGTTTTTGGGGCATAATTTTCCCTACAGAAAAGATAAACTGAAAGGGTTTTTCGTGGATTTTTTTCGCCATGACTTTTCGGACCCATAATGTGGATAAGTTAGTATAGGCTTATATATTAAATTATATACATAATCTTAAGACGCAGAATTGAAGGGAATTTTTTTAATCTATTTATTCACTTTTAATTATCATGGGTGACACCTCGTGTTTCTAGGACGAAGTTCCGAACTTAAAGTTTAGAGTAGGGACTTAAGCTTAACCATTCACAGCTTTATTCGTTTTGTCCTAACTAATAAAATCAAAGAGGGGATTGCTCTAAGGGGTGGATCTAGTAATAGCTGAGCTAACTTTGTATTTTACGGGAAGTTTAAAAGTTAGTCTGTGTCAGAATTTTGGTTCTTATAGTTGATTTTAAATTCTTCTTTTGTGGTAGTTTATGGGGCTTTACGTATACAGTGGGTTATTAAAGTTAAGGGATTTTTCAAAGATATTTTATTTTCATTCTATGATTTATTTGGGGAGTACTTGTTTACAAGAGTTAAATT
The DNA here is from genome assembly GCA_030620095.1 of Kuschelorhynchus macadamiae. NCBI lineage: Eukaryota > Metazoa > Arthropoda > Insecta > Coleoptera > Curculionidae > Kuschelorhynchus > Kuschelorhynchus macadamiae. The sequence continues at coordinate 15,553 of JAUTXW010002854.1, read as the reverse complement.
TACGGGTTATTTAAAGATTCTTATTTTCTTTTCTTTTGTACTAAGGTTGGGGATTTTAAGATAATTCCCTCATTTTCTAGATATAAATACTTTTTTTTGTTATTAGTTTTAAGTATTATTTTTGTACAGCATTTCACTTTCCTTATTTTTGTTAATAGATTTTTAAGTTGTTTTTTAAAAACCGAATCTTTTATTTAAATAAACCACCTGATAGTTAAAGTAAAAATATATTCAAGAAGAAGATACCATTGTTGTTGCAGTTTGCTGTTGTTCGAATTTATATGGCCGCAGAATTGGTGAGATAAAATTTATAAATAAATTGTACTAACAATTATAATTGCAAATGGTATAAATTATAATTCACGAAGAAGCCTATAGAGTACCTTTGATTTTACTTATCATATATTAGTTAATTTCAGTATTGTGACAGGGTTGCCCGCTACGTCTCAAATAAATAAATAAAATAAATAAATAATTTTAAATATAATAATCAACCGCTCGATAACCCTGCTACAATTAAATGGTGGCAGCGGTGGGATAAAATGAAAGACTTGCAAATTTTTTTTTTTTGTTATGTTCTTATTGTTGAGTATTTTTTTATATTGCAAGTTGATCAGTTTTATAAAAGAACTCATGTGTTTTATTATCTTGAGGTAGTTTAAATTAATTTTTGTTTTGAAAGAGCAGTAGGCTCATAAATAATATTGAATGTCTTGATTTGAAAGTTAGAAAAAAAAAGTTACAGAGTTAGATAGATAGGGAATTTCAGCATTATAGTCAAAGGTACCATTGGAAGCCTGCGATCGAGGGCAATATCAGGAAGTTTCCAAGAAGCAGCAGCTGTAACGGTAGTAACTAACAAGTTTATTTATTGTTGTTGTTATTTTTTTTTTGATGACTGGTAATTTTTTGGAATTTCGGATCATAAAGAAATTTTGTTGTTATAATTTATATTTTTGAGAATTAATAAATGTTTTGCCAAGGATTTTAGTTTGAAGATTTAAATATCTATGGTAAACACAACAATAATAACTTTATTAGAACGTAGTTAGTTGATTAACTTGATTGACATGCACAGACTCCTTTCATGTTTGCAGTGCCATGAAACATGATCGTATTTTATATGAACTGTTGCGAATTTGTGGCGTATTGTTTAAGAGATGTTTTAATTTGTTGCTAATTTTTTTGTGCGGTTTTTATGAGAAAAAACAGATATTTTTGAGTTAAGATGCACGTACAAATGAGTATTGAATTTTGTAGGTATATATTTTTTTTTGTTTAGATTACTTTGTAAAGTAAAGTGTATTAAAAGGGAAATAAAATTTTATCTCTTCAACGGTAGGCTTTCTACATAACACATATTTTTTTTTTGGAACTTAGTTTATTTTGTGGGTGTATTAATATATTTTTTTTATATAAAATAGGATTTCTGCTGAAGTTGGAATGTAGCCGAATTTTTCTATGTGTCAACGTATTTGTTTTATTTTGATTTGAGTTATTTGGAAAAACATATTTTTGTCTTTCAGGTTTTCTAGGTGTTGAAGGAGGAGAGCCGAACTAAGATGATTTTTTTTTTTCAGCAGAATATATTTTATCCCCGTTTAGGTGTGAAGGTGAAGTCATATTTTATTTTTTTTAATATGTGTAGGTTAGACATTTAATAATGTTGGTTAATTAAGTAATTAAGGGGATAGTAACATCTTCGCAACGGGTCTATATAATTGCACAATAATATACAAGTGTTTGTGAGCTTTGTAGTTTTGTTTGAGAACCGATATTTAGACAGAGGTAGAAAAGAGGATTCTTTCGGGTGCCTGGTTATTTGAGTTATATATTGTTTAAGGACAAAGAGTTTGATCTAAAGAAAAGGATAAACACTTGTATATATTTCAGTACCTAATGTAATTTAGTTTAGGCAATTTTGGTGAAGAACTAGATACTGGGCAGATATTTTTCTCTTTTTAGATAAACAGCCGACATCTGGAAATAATTTGGTTTACGAGGACTATGCGGTGACGTTTATTAGAAATTAAAGCCATGAGCTATTGGTTATTTTAGACAACGTATGGTAAATTTGGGTAATTGGATACTATTTATTTTTTTTTATATAGGGTTCGGCAAATAATAACGTACAGGTTATTTTTATATTTGATAAAATACGTTGTTTTATAATGCTTATTTGACTTGCGACTTCTGGATAATTTATGAAGGTATAAAGATATAGATATTGCTTTCTTGCGTTAATTGTTCGTGACCATGACGAAAGAGTTCACAAACTGGGCAAATAAATTGTTTAGGGGATAAAAACGTGTTTTAACAGTATGAACGTGAATGTTTGAGATAAAAGAGTTACTATATTAGAACGAGAATGTTTGAGATAAAAGAGTTGCTATATTAAAGAGTTCATATTTCTGAATGAAAAACGTATTCAGGGGATAAAGGTTTTTAGGGGGAATGCAGGGAATAAAGGCATATTATGGGCTATTCTGACTATGATATTAATAGCAACTATATATAAAAGAGATTGCCGGCAAATTTAGTGTTGAAAGACGTATAATACCATGGTTAAATAAAAATCGACGTCTATGATTCAACGTGACTAACATTTTTTTTAGAAGAACAGTAAAATAAAGATAAAGTGGAAGTCAGGGGATAAACATGAAATTAGCCATTTCTCACCAAGGAGAGTGAGGGGATAAAGTTTTAAAAAAAGTGATTTTCCGGTCCGGTATATATATTGATATTTTGTATAAATGAATTTTATTTGGAAAATAAATAATATTATTATAAATGACGATTAGTGTCATAGTAAGAGATTCTCACTAGGTATAGGGATTATCGTGTGGAAGAATCGTGGAAGCTTCCTAATGCTGTAGAATTGTGTGCCGGTAGAGAGACTTTTCCGATTAAGGTGATAGTTGAAGTGTAATTTGATTTTTTTTCTGTTAGTTGTCAATAAATGTGTAATTTTGATAAAAAGGGTGTATAAAGAATAAGAATTACGCGTGTTAGCGTTAATGTTTGTAGCTGAATGAGATGCGTTGGAAAAGTATACGAGCTATATTTGATTTAATCAATCGTAAACTGAGCATCAGTTGAACTGTAGGATAATGGCCAGTATCCGAACGTTAAACTGTTCGATTTTATTTTTTTTGTTGTCTTTTGGGCTGCGACCTTGGTATTTCTACATATACTAGTCAGTGTGGACATATTATAGTCGTTAAGCCACGGAATCACTAACATTACAATTTTGCTTTTAAGAACAGAGTGTAGGTAGTTTAGTTCGTATACCGTGTGTTGTACTTATGTTGCATTTGTCTTTACACGATTTTTTTTCTGGGTATGTTACAACAAAGAAAGAAATACAAAGAGGTTTTCAACCACAGTCTGCTCTCTAGTCTGTAGTTGAAATTTAAAAATTATCACGTATGAAAGGAAAATGTCAGGTCACTTAATTCTATAGGGGTCATAGGTCACGACAATATAAAAAATAGGTCTCCTGAAAGAATGTACTGGAAAGGTACATAGGTACTAAATAAATGGTACGGTTAAACTAGAGAAATAACGCGTCGCTCTAGATAGAGTAAAAGAATTGTAAAATTGAACGCAAGAAAGGTGCAAGCTATTAGTTCCCCCCGGTATCTCCGTTATGTAATTTTTCTATGTTAGTGTACAAAAGATCTCCGTATAGATGAGGGAGTTAGGTTTAAACTTTACAGGAAGATGTAATGAAACGGGAATAGATTGACATCAAAAAGATAAAAAAATGGATATAGACGCAATTTTATTTTGGTAATTAGGCGAGCGTATTTTTTTGTTATTAGGTCATATTGAAAGTTGTAATCAGATATTATCGGGCCATATACGACTTTTTTATTTGTTTTTTATACTTTTTTAAAATAACCAAATTTCATACCTTGTAAACATATCACTAGTAAAACTTATTCTTTATTAAGGTTAACAAAAAACCTATTAAATTTGATCAGATAAAAATTATCCGAATTAATGTATTATAACAGTTTTTTAAATTTTTTGTTTTTTTTAATATACCCAATAAATAATAAATTTTAATTTGAATAATTTAGATATCATTAAATCTATTTCTATAAATAGCCTTTTGAACGCAGTCTTAAAATTTTCTGACCATAATTTTTTCTACTCACAATTTGCATAGAAGGTTTGGGTATTTTGTTCGTTTTTTTTAAGTACTATGGATTAAAAAAAAAGAGTCGTTTGTAAATAAGAATCATTATTTTAAAAAATAACATTTATTAGTTCTTGTTTCTAATTTTTTTTAATTTTTTTTTATTCTCTGTTTAAATAGATTGTCAAAGAAAATGCGTAACGTAATCAAGTCTGGCCTAGATAATTTAAATATCGTTATTAAAATTGAAAGTACCAATAAAGATAATAATGGGATACTATCATAAAGCTTACTTCAGTGTTTAATCAGGTGGTACAGTAATATTTTGGCTAATGGAATAAGAAAATTATTGTTATTATATTTTTTTTTGGTAGTTTTTTGTTGTTGAATAAGTCTGTCTTACATGTGTACGAAAGTTTTTATTTGATGATTAAAGTAAGGGTAAAACAGTAAGTGGAAGTTAATGACATTCGTATTTTGTGGGGTTGATTCCTATTTAAATCCATAAAAATATCTCATTTGTATTAACTGTTTTTGGGGATTCTGACAGAAACTGGTTATACCTACATTAACGATCTCTTATCTGAAGCTATACTTTGGTGTTGGGAGTACACAGATTTAATTTTAAAATAATTTTAAAGGATAATTATTGCATAATTACGAAAGTGTTCAATATGTTATTGACAAACAGAGGATCAAGATAAAAGAATACCCTGTATACAACTATCAAAATTTTAGTTTTTTTTTTAAATATAACTAAGCCAATATAACTAACATTTTTAGGATTACTATAAACAGACAATAAGTTTTTGTTATAGGTACCACGCCAGTAGATATGAAACCAATAAATAAGCTTGGGTTTTATTTAGAAAAAGCAACGTTATAGTACCTGTCGTTTTTGGAAGATGATAGTTTAGCCGAAAACACTTGTTACTTTGTTACAGATGTTAATTATTATATGACAGGGACATAAATAGTTTTAACGGAAAGAGCGTAGGAATAAAAAAGGGCTTTAGAAAGAAATATTTTAGGGATGTAATTGTGAATGACCTAATTGTTTTTATAAGTTTTAGGAGTATAGATATTAATAGTTTTATTTTGAGTTCGGTATTGACATCAGTTAGAATGTTAGAACTAAACGAACGGATTTGGTGATTAGGTTGAAGGATTTATGAACCAGAAAAAATTTTTAAAATTAATACGGAGTTGGTAAAAACGGAGATACGTGTTCAATAAGAAAATTAAAAAAGAAATTTGTTGAAATATTAAGAAAAACTTTGAAATGAAACTAATTTGAAAGAAAGTTCACGATATTTAGAAAAGATAATATGCTTGCGGGAAAAAGAAGTCGATAAAGTTAGATAGATATACATAGATCAAAGTCAAATTAAGCGCTATGTTTGGAAATATTTTATTTTATGCTATGTTTGGAAATTTTTTATTTTATTTTCTTTTAGGGGTTGAATATGTACTTTCTTTTGTTTTGTTTTGAACATTAGTAATGTTTTGATGTTTTAGATTACTTTATTGCGATTGCCATGCATGTTGAGGTTTTAGTCACTAGCTATTCGTTTTCCTGTGCCATTGGGGACAGATGTGCCAGCCAATTAGTGCATGAAGAGGCGATGAGTTTAGAGGCTATCGAGGCTATCAGTAGATTCGTGCTATGCCAGGGTCCAAGCCAAAGGCCCAAGCAAGATTCAGGCCTTGTAGAAAACTGTTCGAGACTAGTCTCGAGTTCCACCAGTGTATTTTCATTCCGTTCAACGCCGCCCAATAGTTTTGTTTTCTTTCCAAAGAGTTTTTTTTTGAATACATTAGTATTCCATAATATTGCATAACATTTATGCACCAATCCTAAGTACGTCAGAAGTATAAACTTGCCTATGTTTATACACGATTTTTCATGTCACGTCACATTTTCTGTTTCCAACTGTCATGTCAGTATAATTTCAGTCATTATTTAAACATTAAAAATATATGGGCAGGCATTTCTTTTTAAACCAAGATTGTTAGTAATGCTAACTAACAGATGCAGTTCGAAGGATTTTCATATCAAAAGAAAGTACGATTGTCAAGGATAGATGTTTCTGAAAATATGGTTCGTTCAGAGGGAAGAGCGAAAATTCAATCCTTGTAGTCTGCATATTGCTATGTGCTATTAGCAATTATGGGCAGAAATGGTTCCAGACATTGTTCCACTTAGAAGCGTGCTATGGTTCACCCACGTCACAGTTCAGGGTCAGATTTGGCAATAATCTGATGTAACGGAAGTCCATGGAGAAGAGCGCAGATTGAAGAAGTCCGGTGATACCACTTGATAGTCCGGGGCACGCGAGATACCAGGTCACAGAGTTCGCAGATGAAGAGATGTCCAGAAGAACGTGAAGAAGTAAGTTCAAGTGTTAAAAAAAGGACATTTCAGTATAAATGTTGTTATCGTTTTCACCAATAATTGTCGGGTTTTCCCATTCTATTGTCATTTTTACCTAGTGAATATTCTATTGTTATTGCCTCGAGTAAAACTAAATGTTTCAATCTAAGGGGGTAGGAAATTGTAACAGAATAGACTATAATCTAAGTATAGAGTACACATTTTTATATATTCTAAATATAATTCAAGCAATATGTTACTAAAACTGTTGGTTCTCACGTTCACACTTAAACAGGCTTGATTATTTCACAAGAATTATAAGTAAATTTATCTAATATTAGTTTCGAGAATTTAAAACCCTAGATAAGTATCATATAACTCAAATACTACAATCTAGAGTATAGACAGATTTATGGATGAACGTTCTTAAAAGGTTTCAATTTATGCCTTCCTTTACGAGGGTTTATGGTCCCATATGTTCCCCGTTTCTTGTTACAAATATTAATTGAAACATTTTATTTGGTTCGATGCAATGATAATAAATGGTCAATTTGCTATGTTGAAAATACAATAGAGTACTTTGTATCAGAAGCATTACCAAAAAGCCATGTTTTTGGGGCATAATTTTCCCTACAGAAAAGATAAACTGAAAGGGTTTTTCGTGGATTTTTTTCGCCATGACTTTTCGGACCCATAATGTGGATAAGTTAGTATAGGCTTATATATTAAATTATATACATAATCTTAAGACGCAGAATTGAAGGGAATATCTATTTTTTTAATCTATTTATTCACTTTTAATTATCATGGGTGACACCTCGTGTTTCTAGGACGAAGTTCCGAACTTAAAGTTTAGAGTAGGGACTTAAGCTTAACCATTCACAGCTTTATTCGTTTTGTCCTAACTAATAAAATCAAAGAGGGGATTGCTCTAAGGGGTGGATCTAGTAATAGCTGAGCTAACTTTGTATTTTACGGGAAGTTTAAAAGTTAGTCTGTGTCAGAATTTTGGTTCTTATAGTTGATTTTAAATTCTTCTTTTGTAGTAGTTTATGGGGCTTTACGTATACAGTGGGTTATTAAAGTTAAGGGATTTTTCAAAGATATTTTATTTTCATTCTATGATTTATTTGGGGAGCACTTGTTTACAAGAGTTAAATTTACGGGTTATTTAAAGATTCTTATTTTCTTTTCTTTTGTACTAAGGTTGGGGATTTTAAGATAATTCCCTCATTTTCTAGATATAAATACTTTTTTTTGTTATTAGTTTTAAGTATTATTTTTGTACAGCATTTCACTTTCCTTATTTTTGTTAATAGATTTTTAAGTTGTTTTTTAAAAACCGAATCTTTTATTTAAATAAACCACCTGATAGTTAAAGTAAAAATATATTCAAGAAGAAGATACCATTGTTGTTGCAGTTTGCTGTTGTTCGAATTTATATGGCCGCAGAATTGGTGAGATAAAATTTATAAATAAATTGTACTAACAATTATAATTGCAAATGGTATAAATTATAATTCACGAAGAAGCCTATAGAGTACCTTTGATTTTACTTATCATATATTAGTTAATTTCAGTATTGTGACAGGGTTGCCCGCTACGTCTCAAATAAATAAATAAAATAAATAAATAATTTTAAATATAATAATCAACCGCTCGATAACCCTGCTACAATTAAATGGTGGCAGTGGTGGGATAAAATGAAAGACTTGCAAATTTTTTTTTTTTTGTTATGTTCTTATTGTTGAGTATTTTTTTATATTGCAAGTTGATCAGTTTTATAAAAGAACTTATGTGTTTTATTATCTTGAGGTAGTTTAAATTAATTTTTGTTTTGAAAGAGCAGTAGGCTCATAAATAATATTGAATGTCTTGATTTGAAAGTTAGAAAAAAAAAGTTACAGAGTTAGATAGATAGGGAATTTCAGCATTAAAGTCAAAGGTACCATTGGAAGCCTGCGATCGAGGGCAATATCAGGAAGTTTCCAAGAAGCAGCAGCTGTAACGGTAGTAACTAACAAGTTTATTTATTGTTGTTGTTATTTTTTTTTTGATGACTGGTAATTTTTTGGAATTTCGGATCATAAAGAAATTTTGTTGTTATAATTTATATTTTTGAGAATTAATAAATGTTTTGCCAAGGATTTTAGTTTGAAGATTTAAATATCTATGGTAAACACAACAATAATAACTTTATTAGAACGTAGTTAGTTGATTAACTTGATTGACATGCACAGACTCCTTTCATGTTTGCAGTGCCATGAAACATGATCGTATTTTATATGAACTGTTGCGAATTTGTGGCGTATTGTTTAAGAGATGTTTTAATTTGTTGCTAATTTTTTTGTGCGGTTTTTATGAGAAAAAACAGATATTTTTGAGTTAAGATGCACGTACAAATGAGTATTGAATTTTGTAGGTATATATTTTTTTTTTGTTTAGATTACTTTGTAAAGTAAAGTGTATTAAAAGGGAAATAAAATTTTATCTCTTCAACGGTAGGCTTTCTACATAACACATATTTTTTTTTTTGGAACTTAGTTTATTTTGTGGGTGTATTAATATATTTTTTTTATATAAAATAGGATTTCTGCTGAAGTTGGAATGTAGCCGAATTTTTCTATGTGTCAACGTATTTGTTTTATTTTGATTTGAGTTATTTGGAAAAACATATTTTTGTCTTTCAGGTTTTCTAGGTGGTAGGAGGAGAGCCGAACTAAGATGATTTTTTTTTTCAGCAGAATATATTTTATCCCCGTTTAGGTGTGAAGGTGAAGTCATATTTTATTTTTTTTAATATGTGTAGGTTAGACATTTAATAATGTTGGTTAATTAAGTAATTAAGGGGATAGTAACATCTTCGCAACGGGTCTATATAATTGCACAATAATATACAAGTGTTTGTGAGCTTTGTAGTTTTGTTTGAGAACCGATATTTAGACAGAGGTAGAAAAGAGGATTCTTTCGGGTGCCTGGTTATTTGAGTTATATATTGTTTAAGGACAAAGAGTTTGATCTAAAGAAAAGGATAAACACTTGTATATATTTCAGTACCTAATGTAATTTAGTTTAGGCAATTTTGGTGAAGAACTAGATACTGGGCAGATATTTTTCTCTTTTTAGATAAACAGCCGACATCTGGAAATAATTTGGTTTACGAGGACTATGCGGTGACGTTTATTAGAAATTAAAGCCATGAGCTATTGGTTATTTTAGACAACGTATGGTAAATTTGGGTAATTGGATACTATTTATTTTTTTTTATATAGGGTTCGGCAAATAATAACGTACAGGTTATTTTTATATTTGATAAAATACGTTGTTTTATAATGCTTATTTGACTTGCGACTTCTCGATAATTTATGAAGGTATAAAGATATAGATATTGCTTTCTTGCGTTAATTGTTCGTGACCATGACGAAAGAGTTCACAAACTGGGCAAATAAATTGTTTAGGGGATAAAAACGTGTTTTAACAGTATGAACGTGAATGTTTGAGATAAAAGAGTTACTATATTAGAACGAGAATGTTTGAGATAAAAGAGTTGCTATATTAAAGAGTTCATATTTCTGAATGAAAAACGTATTCAGGGGATAAAGGTTTTTAGGGGAATGCAGGGAATAAAGGCATATTATGGGCTATTCTGACTATGATATTAATAGCAACTATATATAAAAGAGATTGCCGGCAAATTTAGTGTTGAAAGACGTATAATACCATGGTTAAATAAAAATCGACGTCTATGATTCAACGTGACTAACATTTTTTTTAGAAGAACAGTAAAATAAAGATAAAGTGGAAGTCAGGGGATAAACATGAAATTAGCCATTTCTCACCAAGGAGAGTGAGGGGATAAAGTTTTAAAAAAAGTGATTTTCCGGTCCGGTATATATATTGATATTTTGTATAAATGAATTTTATTTGGAAAATAAATAATATTATTATAAATGACGATTAGTGTCATAGTAAGAGATTCTCACTAGGTATAGGGATTACCGTGTGGAAGAATCGTGGAAGCTTCCTAATGCTGTAGAATTGTGTGCCTGTAGAGAGACTTTTCCGATTAAGGTGATAGTTGAAGTGTAATTTGATTTTTTTTTCTGTTAGTTGTCAATAAATGTGTAATTTTGATAAAAAGGGTGTATAAAGAATAAGAATTACGCGTGTTAGCGTTAATGTTTGTAGCTGAATGAGATGCGTTGGAAAAGTATACGAGCTATATTTGATTTAATCAATCGTAAACTGAGCATCAGTTGAACTGTAGGATAATGGCCAGTATCCGAACGTTAAACTGTTCGATTTTATTTTTTTTTGTTGTCTTTTGGGCTGCGACCTTGGTATTTCTACATATACTAGTCAGTGTGGACATATTATAGTCGTTAAGCCACGGAATCACTAACATTACAATTTTGCTTTTAAGAACAGAGTGTAGGTAGTTTAGTTCGTATACCGTGTGTTGTACTTATGTTGCATTTGTCTTTACACGATTTTTTTTTCTGGGTATGTTACAACAAAGAAAGAAATACAAAGAGGTTTTCAACCACAGTCTGCTCTCTAGTCTGTAGTTGAAATTTAAAAATTATCACGTATGAAAGGAAAATGTCAGGTCACTTAATTCTATAGGGGTCATAGGTCACGACAATATAAAAAATAGGTCTCCTGAAAGAATGTACTGGAAAGGTACATAGGTACTAAATAAATGGTACGGTTAAACTAGAGAAATAACGCGTCGCTCTAGATAGAGTAAAAGAATTGTAAAATTGAACGCAAGAAAGGTGCAAGCTATTAGTTCCCCCTGGTATCTCCGTTATGTAATTTTTCTATGTTAGTGTACAAAAGATCTCGTATAGATGAGGGAGTTAGGTTTAAACTTTACAGGAAGATGTAATGAAACGGGAATAGATTGACATCAAAAAGATAAAAAAATGGATATAGACGCAATTTTATTTTGGTAATTAGGCGAGCGTATTTTTTTGTTATTAGGTCATATTGAAAGTTGTAATCAGATATTATCGGGCCATATACGACTTTTTTATTTGTTTTTTATACTTTTTTAAAATAACCAAATTTCATACCTTGTAAACATATCACTAGTAAAACTTATTCTTTATTAAGGTTAACAAAAAACCTATTAAATTTGATCAGATAAAAATTATCCGAATTAATGTATTATAACAGTTTTTTAAATTTTTTGTTTTTTTTAATATACCCAATAAATAATAAATTTTAATTTGAATAATTTAGATATCATTAAATCTATTTCTATAAATAGCCTTTTGAACGCAGTCTTAAAATTTTCTGACCATAATTTTTTCTACTCACAATTTGCATAGAAGGTTTGGGTATTTTGTTCGTTATTTTTTTTTAAGTACTATTGTTTTAAAAAAGAGTCGTTTGTAAATAAGAATCATTATTTTAAACAATAACATTTATTAGTTCTTGTTTCTAATTTTTTTTTATTTTTTTTTATTCTCTGTTTAAATAGATTGTCAAAGAAAATGCGTAACGTAATCAAGTCTGGCCTAGATAATTTAAATATCGTTATTAAAATTGAAAGTACTAATAAAGATAATAATGAGATACTATCATAAAGCTTACTTCAGTGTTTAATCAGGTGGTACAGTAATATTTTGGCTAATGGAATAAGAAAATTAATGTTATTATATTTTTTTTTGGTAGTTTTTTGTTGTTGAATAAGTCTGTCTTACATGTGTACGAAAGTTTTTATTTGATGATTAAAGTAAGGGTAAAACAGTAAGTGGAAGTTAATGACATTCGTATTTTGTGGGGTTGATTCCTATTTAAATCCATAAAAATATCTCATTTGTATTAACTGTTTTTGGGGATTCTGACAGAAACTGGTTATACCTACATTAACGATCTCTTATCTGAAGCTATACTTTGTTGTTGGGAGTACACAGATTTAATTTTAAAATAATTTTAAAGGATAATTATTGCATAATTATGAAAGTGTTCAATATGTTATTGACAAACAGAGGATCAAGATAAAAGAATACCCTGTATACAACTATCAAAATTTTAGTTTTTTTTTTAAATATAACTAAGCCAATATAACTAACATTTTTAGGATTACTATAAACAGACAATAAGTTTTTGTTATAGGTACCACGCCAGTAGATATGAAACCAATAAATAAGCTTGGGTTTTATTTAGGGAAAGCAACGTTATAGTACCTGTCGTTTTTGGAAGATGATAGTTTAGCCGAAAACACTTGTTACTTTGTTACAGATGTTAATTATTATATGACAGGGACATAAATAGTTTTAACGGAAAGAGCGTAGGAATAAAAAAGGGCTTTAGAAAGAAATATTTTAGGTATGTAATTGTGAATGACCTAATTGTTTTTATAAGTTTTAGGAGTATAGATATTAATAGTTTTATTTTGAGTTCGGTATTGACATCAGTTAGAATGTTAGAACTAAACGAACGGATTTGGTGATTAGGTTGAAGGATTTATGAACCAGAAAAAATTTTTAAAATTAATACGGAGTTGGTAAAAACGGAGATACGTGTTCAATAAGAAAATTAAAAAAGAAATTTGTTGAAATATTAAGAAAAACTTTGAAATGAAACTAATTTGAAAGAAAGTTCACGATATTTAGATAAGATAATATGCTTGCGGGAATAAGAAGTCGATAAAGTTAGATAGATATACATAGATCAAAGTCAAATTAAGCGCTATGTTTGGAAATATTTTATTTTATTCTATTTTTGGAAATTTTTTGTTTTATTTTCTTTTAGGGGTTGAATATGTACTTTCTTTTGTTTTGTTTTGAACATTAGTAATGTTTTGATGTTTTAGATTACTTTATTGCGATTGCCATGCATGTTGAGGTTTTAGTCACTAGCTATTCGTTTTCCTGTGCCATTGGGGACAGATGTGCCAGCCAATTAGTGCATGAAGAGGCGATGAGTTTAGAGGCTATCGAGGCTATCAGTAGATTCGTGCTATGCCAGGGTCCAAGCCAAAGGCCCAAGCAAGATTCAGGCCTTGTAGAAAACTGTTCGAGACTAGTCTCGAGTTCCACCAGTGTATTTTCATTCCGTTCAACGCCGCCCAATAGTTTTGTTTTCTTTCCAAAGAGTTTTTTTTGAATACATTAGTATTCCATAATATTGCATAACATTTATGCACCAATCCTAAGTACGTCAGAAGTATAAACTTGCCTATGTTTATACACGATTTTTCATGTCACGTCACATTTTCTGTTTCCAACTGTCATGTCAGTATAATTTCAGTCATTATTTAAACATTAAAAATATATGGGCAGGCATTTCTTTTTAAACCAAGATTGTTAGTAATGCTAACTAACAGATGCAGTTCGAAGGATTTTCATATCAAAAGAAAGTACGATTGTCAAGGATAGATGTTTCTGAAAAATATGGTTCGTTCAGAGGGAAGAGCGAAAATTCAATCCTTGTAGTCTGCATATTGCTACTGTGCTATTAACAGTGTAGAGCAGAAAATATGGTTCCAGACATTGTTCCACTTAGAAGCGTGCTATGGTTCACCCACGTCACAGTTCAGGGTCAGATTTGGCAATAATCTGATGTAACGGAAGTCCATGGAGAAGAGCGCAGATTGAAGAAGTCCCGGTGATACCACTTGATAGTCCGGGGCACGCGAGATACCAGGTCACAGAGTTCGCAGATGAAGAGATGTCCAGAAGAACGTGAAGAAGTAAGTTCAAGTGTTAAAAAAGGACATTTCAGTATAAATGTTGTTATCGTTTTCACCAATAATTGTCGGGTTTTCCCATTCTATTGTCATTTTTACCTAGTGAATATTCTATTGTTATTGCCTCGAGTAAAACAATGTTTCCAATCTAAGGGAGTAGGAAATTCTAACAGAATAGACTATAATCTAAGTATAGAGTACACATTTTTATATATTCTAAATATAATTCAAGCATTATGTTACACTAAAACTGTTGGTTCTCACGTTCACACTTAAAACAGGCTTGATTGTTCTAAGAATTATAAAGTAATTTTATCAATATTAGTTTCGAAAATTTAAACCCTAGATAAGTATCATATAACTCAAATACTGCAATCTAGAGTATAGACGAATTTATGGATGAGCGTTCTTAAAAGGTTTCAATTTATACCTTCCTTTACGAGGTTTATCGTCCCATATGTTCCTGTTTCTTGTTACAAATATTAATTGAAACATTTTATTTGGTTCGATGCAATGATAATAAATGGTCAATTTGCTATGTTGAAAATACAATGAAGTACTTTGTATCAGAAGCATTACCAAAAAGCCATGTTTTTGGGGCATAATTTCCTACAGAAAAGATAAACTGAAAGGGTTTTCGTGCCTTTCGCAATGACTTTTCGGACCCATATTGTGGATAAGTTAGTATAGGCTTATATATTAAATTATATACATAATCTTGAACGCAGAATTAGAGGGAATATCTATTTTTAATCTATTTATTCACTTTTAATTATCATGGACTGAATTTCTGGGACGATTCCGAACTTAAAGTTTAGAGTAGGGACTTAAAAGCAACCATTTCACAGCTTTATTCGTTTTGTCGCTAATAAAATCAAGAGATTGGTCTGAAAGTCGGATCTAACAATAAAGCAGCTGAGCTAACTTTGTATTTTACGGGAAGTTTAAAAGTTAGTCTGTATCAGAGGTACAGTTCTTATAGTTGATTTTAAATTCTTCTTTTGTGGTGGTTTTTATACGGCTTTACGTATACAGTAGGTTATTAAAGTTAAGGATTTTTCAAAGATATTTTATTTTCATTCTATGATTTATTTGGGGAGTAACTTTGGTTTGCAAGAGTTAGGTACGGGTTGTTAAAGATTCTTATTTTCTTTTCTTTTGTACTAAGGTTGAGGATTTTAAGATAATTCCACTCATTTTCTAGATATAAATACTTTTTTGTTATTAGTTTTAAGTATTATTTTTGTACAGCATTTCACTTTCTTTATTTTTGTTAATAGATTTTTTAAGTTGTTTTTAAAAACCAGATCTTTTATTTAAAGCAATACATGCT